>OX454418.1:15446909-16046909 GCA_949715475.1 Microchrysa polita | reverse complement strand
CCGAAAGTGTTATTCAGGACCTCTAAAAAGTGTTCTCTCCATCTTTGTAGCTGTTGTTCTTCGGTAACGAGCAACACACCTTCCTTATCTTTCACAGAATGTTCCGTTAATAAAGATCTGCCAGTTAATGGCTTTATAAGTTTGAAGAGTGTTGCACTGTCACCGCGGAGAGCCGCATACTCTGCCTTCTTCGCAAGTGTGTTGATATTGTTACGCTTATCACGTCTTACACTCCTCTTTTTGGAGCGAACGGTATTCAGCTCGGTATCGTTCTTTAGCTGAATCGTCAGCAGCTGAGTTAATCTGCTCCTTAACTCTCTTGCGTGCTGAGATAAGAGACCAAGTGGAGTCGCTAATAAATGGTCTCCCACCGCGATCCAATCCTAAAATTTCTTCGCCACATGAAATAAATGAATCCTTAGCGACTTTCCATCTATCTTCAATGGTCGGATTCTCATTTGGTGGTGGTGCATTAGCTATTTCGTGCAAAGCGGTGGAGAACGCACGCTTGGTTGATGGAATTTTGAGCTTCTGCACATTATACCTAGGGCAAATATTTGCACGGTTAGGACGCTGGATTGCTGCCGTTCGTAAGCGCATTTTTGCGATGACAAGATGGTGGTCACTGCCAATATCAGCACCACGTTTCACCCTAACGTCCAGGACACAGTTTCTCCACGTTTTGGAAACAGCAATATGGTCTATCTGGTTCTCAGTTCTTCCATTTGGAGAAGTCCAGGTTGATAAGTGGCAATCTTTGTGTTTAAACAGAGTTCCACCAATGACGAGCTGACGAGAATTACAAAACTCTATAAACATCTCGCCATTCTGGTTTCTGTCGCCTAACCCATGATTTCCCATAAGATGTTCCAATCCTTGGTTATCTGACCCGACTTTAGCGTTGAGATCCCCCATTATGATTTTAATGTCACCTCTGGGAGCCCTATCAAAGGTGTCGCCAAGTCGTTGGTAGGAGACGTCTTTATCAGCTTGATCAGCTGGTTCGGTTGGTGCGTAACACTGAATTATCGTGATATTTCGTACTCTGGATTTGAATCGGGCGGTGATAATACGGTCGGAAACTGGTTTCCAATCGATAAGGGATCGACGTGCATCCTTTGTCAAGAGGATTCCGACGCCTGCCTGCCGAGGAGCATTTTAAGCATCATTTCCAGAGTACATTTCCCGTTCGACTTCAGTGAGTCTCATGTTGTTGCACTCGCCCCACATCGTTCGAACGTTCCAAAACCCAATCGTGCTCCGTTGTTTATAGCCAAAAGTCGTTGCCGGTGAATGAGTCCGAGGTATCCGAGGCTCGTTTAATGTTTCGAGTGTAAAGAAAATATCAAGTATACGCGAATTACAAGCCTACGTACCCTATCCCTCAAGTCGCCTTTTACGACAAGCCGGGAACGCTGTGGCATAACTCTAACCCCAAAAACCACAGGGGTCAATTTTTTGTTAAGTTTCGTACATATCTGAACCCTTGACCGCACAAAACAGAGTCGCTGCGCGCACAATAGTAGAGATATGTTCGAGACTCAGGAGAGTTTTATTCTCTCCTGTCCCTGTACGACACGTCGTGAAAGACGGAGGCACTATTCTTGATGCGCGCCACAGGGCGCGGGTATATATAACGTTAATACCTCGTTAGAAAATAAATTTCCTTAAGTATAATAAAACAACACACCTCTTAGTATGTACAGTATAATGACTACCAAAATAAAAAAAAATGTTTGGGAAAAAATGAATTCTCTGGAGGTTCGAAACCTCGTCCAACCCAATCTACTTAACTTGCCGCTCAATCAACTACGCTGGCTCTTATCGAAGTTAATAACCTTAGAAATATCATGGTAATTGCAGCACATAGCAGCCGGAGCACAAAACAGAACAGTTTGGTTAGGAGGAGCAGGGCAAGGGACGGATAGTTTTGTGTGCACAGAACGAACGGTTACGAATGAATGAAATTGAATGCAATAGTGAATTGTGCGTTCCTACCGATAGTAAACCCCAAACCGAGGTTAAATTTTAGGCATTTTGTGTGTTTGTGTGTGTGCCCCTAAGGGAAATGATCTCGGAGTTTTTGGTACCGTTTAGTAACAACAGTTTTTATTTTTACGGGACGGGTTTTTAATCCAAACGGACGTATACTTAATTGAAAAAAAGACCTATGAATGCCGGTGTGTATCAGGTAGATTGAAGAAAACCGAAAACCATAATACTGAAGTCTTAGTATCGGAGAGGCCTAACCCTTTCTAAGGGTTCTAAAGTTCTACATTACGTTATTAGTACGGCAAACACGGATGTTTTAATTATAAATGAGACCGAGGCTAATTTCGGGCGCTGTCGAAATTTTAATACCCATCAGTCTCCTCTGACTATAATAGTTTCTCGGGCGTACCTATGACTTGTGTTTTTTTTTTCACTGTATCAAATATTAACGTTGTTGCCAAGATATCGTTATTGAGACTTACTAGAAATTTTAAAATTGATTTTTCATTGAAATTTTAAACAGTAAATTTATAACGGTACTTTCAACTGCCAAATCTGCAAATTTGATTCTTCAAAGTGTTGGCTTTCTAGCGGTCATCACTTTCGAAATTTAGATCTCAAATTTTAAGAGAAACACTTCAAAAGCAAAAAACTCGTAACGATAACTTCATTTTTATGTAATCCTTTTTCCTACTTTAATCCTTCACTTTTCAAAGAACCTCCATTTTATATTCTTCATTTTTTTCTGGAACCTTATCAATTTCAGACTCAATTCCAACTAGCCCCTAATCCAAATCCAATTCGATCAATTTAATACCGACATCATCTTCAGTGCATTATTATATCCTTTCTTTCCGCTATACATCTTCATAATATTAAGTTTCAATTTTCTTCGATTTTCCGGTGCGGTCACCGTGAAAAATTCAAGAAGATGTAGGTAGATATTAGAGAGAAGTTGCTGCAGTTGAATCTCGACTCGAATTGATTATGTTATCGAAACCCGCCCCTCGTGCAATCATATTCAATCATTCGTTCGCCCTGTTGGCAATTTTCTTAAAAAGGGAGG
Organism: Microchrysa polita; assembly: GCA_949715475.1. Taxonomy (NCBI): domain Eukaryota; kingdom Metazoa; phylum Arthropoda; class Insecta; order Diptera; family Stratiomyidae; genus Microchrysa; species Microchrysa polita. Next base: position 16,043,851 of record OX454418.1, on the reverse strand, counting down.
ATTTTCTTCTTGGTCTCTTGACCATAATAAAGCTTGTCGCAGAAAACCGTCGAGAAGGAAAAAATGAATGCTCCGGAAACTCAGTTTGCCATATCGTAGCAGAAACCATTTTTAATCAGATTTAATCAGCTATACAACGTCATGACCATTCTTATCATATCGTGCGCTCAGTACGTCGTCGTCGTCACCATGTCCTTGATGTTAGTCGCCATTATTATGCTCTCCTGGTCGACATGTTCTACGTAAATAATTATCGTTTGCCTGAATTTTTTTCAATAATGTTGAGGATGTAGGAATACAATACATACCGCGAGTTGTTATGCAGTCCTGTTGCAGTCATTTTGTTTCGATTTTGTACTCTAAATCAGCAGATCCAAGGATCAACGAGCAGCGAGTATGAATATATGTGACGTATACGCGACCATTGAGCACTCGACATTTTATATAATCTTAACGCAAACAGGGCATAGAAACGTGTCTCCCACCCTCCCTGACAGCGTACAAATATAACAAAAATTAAATTAAAAAGAAAACAGCAATAAAAAATGAAGAAATGGAAAAAGAGTCGTTTAAAAAGTAGAAAGGAGAGAGAATAAGAAAAAATGGAACAGCATGGAATATTTTCGAGAGCATGACGAGACCAGCCACCCCCGTCTGTCAGCTGGCTCCAAGACTAGAAGGTCCTCAACCTCACACAATACAGAACGTATAGTAACAAAGAATGAAAAATTAAATTTTCACCCTCCATCACACCATGCCATCCCTATAATTGAACCAAACGATGTATGACGTGAAGGATATGAGAAGGAGATGATTTTTACTTATCATCGTTGTAAATTTTTGATTAACGGAAAATTTAATAATAATTTTGTGAATAATAGTAACGGTAAGGCATGGTAGTAGATAGTAGTAGATCTTGTTGGAGAGGAGAGAGCGTCCAGGATAAATTGAAGCCGATGATCGAATTCATGTCAAGGAGCCACCGGAGGTATGGCAAAGTATATATATAAATGATCAGGGTCGGTCCCTGAATCGAATAAGCCATGTCTGTCTGTCTGTCTGTCCGTGTGTCTGTCTGTTAGCACGATAACTCCCGAAATAATGAAGCTAGCGGTTTGAAATTTTGTCCAAATGTTTGTTTTGCTAAAATCTTGAACGGTATTGAAAATGGGCAAAATCGGACCACGGGTTCTCCTACCTCCCATTACAAACTACCCCTCCTTGATAGTTTAATTCGGCCATCACTTTCGGTAGAATATCGCTATCGACTTGAAATTTTGATCAATGTCTCATTCTGACATATACTTTGAGTTGATGGAAAGTGAAGTAGGTCCGAATACCCCTACCCCTACCTCCCCTACAAAGTTATATTTAGCCATATCTTTTGATAGAATGTCGCGAAAAACTTCAAATTAGTATCAAATGGTAGCCGTTGGATGCCTTGATAAGATAATAAAGATGTACCAGGTCCGACCCAGCTACCCCTCCCTCCCCTACAAAAAATATGAAATTGAATATTTTGGGTTTTGCGTCCCTTCTAGGTCTGTACATGGGTATAGGGTATACACTCATCGTGCTATTCGCACGATTAGAACTCGGTCTCGTTTTTTTATAAAATGATATTCGGCGACATAGGTTAGAGATTTCGGCCACTATTAAGTGAATTAACTGCAACTAAATAAGTTCTGTACCGTTACGCTTTGTGGGGCATGGTGCGTTCATACTCAGCCGTTGGCTTGTTCTGCTATCCGTTATCATAGGGAGAACTATTGTGTTTCCGCTATGTGTTCGCTGTATGGCGGACGGTAAGATAAGTGTCGCTAGTGTTGATAAGAAGCATAAGGAAATTCTTCTTGCGAGAGCTGATAGCGTAATATTCCTTCCTCATTTTTTTTTCTTGATAAATAAAGCGGAAATTTTAGTTGAACAAACAGAAAAAAGGTTACACAATAATTGAAGAGGTAAAAGGGGAATTTCGACTAAGGTGCTAGGCGAATTTCCATTTCAGTAGTTGCAATTGAAACGGTGAGTTCTACAAACAGGTTTGAATTCTGATGCACATGACTCGATATGGAGTCATATGTATGGCTGTCTGCAGCCGCATATATATGTATACAGGGTGTCCCGCATTACGTGGTCAATACTGTAAGGGTTGATAGCACAACTTGTTTCAGCAAGAAAATTACCAATACAATCGGAATTTTTATTTTTACCATTAGCTTGTTATCGTTTTTTTTGTGAAAGTCATCGAAAATCGTGACTTGTCATGCAAAATCATAATTTGAAGCCCTGGTGATGACTTAATCCAAGATTTGATTTCAGTTTCAGAAACTACATAAAATTTCACAAAAACTGAAGTATTTGCTGTTGCCAACATTATCGCCACAATATGCGTAATTCCAAATATACCGTTGGAAAGCCAACATGTTGAAGCAACTTTTATCAACCTTGCAGAGTTGTACGAATAAAGCACCGTTATGAAATTACTGAATTTGAATGAAATTTTTGATGAAAAATCTATTTTAAAATTTCTAATAAGTTTGAGTAACTGTATCTTGAAAGTGGTGATAATCTTGGCAACAGGAAAAACTTTAGTTTTTGTGAAATTTTATGTAGTTTCTGAAACTGAAATCAAATCTTGGATTAAGTTATCAGGCGGGCTGCAAATTATGATTTTGCATGACAAGTCACGATTTTCGATGACTTTCACAAAAAGAGCGATAACAAGGTAACGGTAAAAAAAAATCCGATGGTATTGGTAATTTTCTTGCTGAAACAAGTTGTGCTATCAACCCTTACAGTATTGACCACATAATGTGGGACACCCTGTATAAAAAATCCATATCTACCATCTTTATGCCATTTTCAAAAAAATAGAATTGATTTTCACAATTTCCTAAAATTTAAATTTATTATGGCGAATTTCCATGTCTATCCATTGCATTGCATTGTTTCGCCAATTGTATTCTAAAATTGTTCCCAACAACCACTGACTAAAATTATGTGAAAACACACGAGAGAAATTCGTCAAAACGTCTTGGTGCTTCCACGAAAAAAAAAATCCTCAACCAATCTCCCTATATATGATACCATGGAGACGGTCTCGCGAACATTCTCTTTAGAAACTTTATGCCTTTCGCCGATGTTTCGCGGCAGCACTCATCAATTTCCCACAAGTTTTGATAAATGAAAAGGTAACACATTAGTAGATTTTATATTGGCAAGGATGCGTATGCTGTAGTACCGTATCAGCCGGGAGAAGCTTTGCGTGTTCGCCAGATTATTTATAAAAATTCATTGAACCGAAATTAAGGGTTTCGAATGTGTACATACAATATATGGATATGGCGAGGAGAAGATTGTTTGGAATTTTAAAGCTAATGTTGGTGTGTGATTCCATTACATGGCTTGTTACTTATATTGAATATTCTATTTCGAGCAATGGAAGGAGAATTCTTTACGTGTGGCAAAATCGATACAGTTATTTTGTGCGCACAATAAGTGAGAATCTGGCCGATTTTGTATAGGCATTTTAGATTGAACTGAATGAATTGAAATGAAAAAAGGACATTTTAGGGATTGGAAAAGTATGGTCAACGGTTGTAAATGCGTATAAGTTTGTCTTTTTTTACACAAAAAAAAAACATTTTATACGCTTTCCTCAAATATTACTACACTGAACCAAAAAATTCGTAAATTCGACGAACTTACATTTAATATGATGAAAATTTCATCAAAATACGGTCAATGAAGCTGTTATTTGGATTGAAGAATAACACAGTCATATTGAATAATTACGAAATTATTGTAAATTGATGAATAATTTGTCAATATGAAGAAATTTTCTATTTTTTTTTTAAATATTAAAAATTAACATTGCGTCTTGTCTTATTTGTATTGAAACTAATTTAATTTATTATTATATTTATTCAAGACTCTCAATATTTATTAAACACTTTTTTATATACAATTAACCATATTACCATTGTGTTAGAAGCTGGATTCGAACTCGGTCCGCCTGCGTGCCAGTCCACTCACCTTGCCACTGCGCCAGAAGGGAAATATATTTCCAATGTTCTCAAGACCTTGCAGTACTTGATACACACTGCATGGCGGACGCCTTATTGAGACTCGGCCACGACATTTTTTAATTTTTTTTTCTTTCTCACAAATTGTATTAAAAAATTTCTTTTTGGAATTGAGACTTCCATTAAAATTTAAAGGCAAAGATTACTCAAAAAATCGAAAAGATACAGAAAATGCATTACTATTAATTCATCAGTTTGAAGAAATTTCGTAAGAAAGAAGAATTGAAGAATTGATTTTGTCAATATGACTAAATTATTCACTGTGATAAAATATGACATATATAAAATATAAGAATGATACTATTCTTATATTTGATTAAGTTTCATCCTTTTGACGAATTTGACAAATTGGTAATTTGTTATTTTGACTAATTTTTATCAATCTTACAATTCATCATCATCAATGTGGCACGATATTCCGACGTCGTCAATTGGTTCCAATAATTTAGCGCAAACAAATCGTCAGTTTGAATAATTTCTTCTATTTGAAGAAAAACTTTTACAAAGTGCGATTTCTTCAAATTGATAAAAAATTGTAAGCGAATAGTAAGAAAACTGATGAAAATTTAGTTAATTTGATAAAACAAAAAACAAAATTTTCATATTGAATAATATGCAACTTTTTTTCTAAAAATCTACATGTACTTTTTCAATGCAACAAATTGTTATTCAAATCAAATAAAAATTTTATTCAAAATTTTTACGAAAAAAATTCGTTCATATGAAGAAATATTTGGTTCAGTGTACACATAGAAGGCTCTAACAACAAATAACCGCCTTGACTTCAACCGTCGCGTCAGTTTCTTCCTGAATTTTCAGTCTGCTACCAAATTTACCGAAATTAAAAATGCATTGGCCCAAAATTGTCAAAATCCATTTTTAACGAGTAGGTAATGGTGGATATTGTCCCAGACCATGCGGTGCATACCGTTCAGTTCAGCGTCCACAATGCGCAACGAACTTGGAATGCGCATACACTAACACAAGTTAAAAACGTAGTTCGGTAGTTTTTACTGCTAGTTTTTGACATTTCTCACAAAGTTAACTGTCAGATTTGACAAATCGAAACGTTAGTCTTTAAATATGGGCAACTCTTTGATATATATATATATTTTTAGTAAAGCCTTATTAAATAGGCTTTTGTAACAGTTCTTTAAACCCTGCACGTACAATTCTTTTGTATTTTTCTTATTACAAGTACAACTACTGAATCGGTCTTCCTTCAAACGTAACACTGCAAGAAATTACATACTTAAATACACTTTAACAATATTCTTATGCACATGTGATGATTTCCGTTAAAACCATGACTAATGTCGGGTGCAAGAACCTCTTTAAAAATTCATAACATCGTTTTATCGTAAACTACTCGCATGCTTCCCGTATCGAAGCATTAACTTTGCCGCCGTTGACTATAGCACCTGCAATAGAATACAATAGAAACTAGAAAGTGATAAAGTGACCGGCCATACATGGTTTGAAGAGTGTTCTATACGCGTGTAATTATCTCATTAAAAATTCTAATCACAAAAATGAATATTTCTCAGCGAAAGTGTCTAATTGAAATAAACCAGAAGAATTTAAGTATATGAATCGTTGTCTAACATGGCGTTTCCGGCGATCGTTAAGGAGGCGCGTTTGGAGGAAATTGTTTGAAGTATGTAATAATAAATTGGAAATCGTGGGAAAGATAGGTTCACGGGTTTGTTTTATAGAATATTTTCTAATGTTGTAAGAATGCTAAACGGGCAGAAACAAAAGAGCTTATTTTCTAGTACTGTTTTTTTGCCCAGGATCCTGGCAATTTTTTTTTTTAATTTCATTTGAATAAAATTTACTATTAGTACTTTAAAAAATTACAATTAAACAATTTACAGATATCGTCGTCACGGCAAATACAAAAACCGTAGTTTATAATAAACTGCAAGAATATCGTCGTCACCTTATTATTTTTTTCTTATCAACTGGCATCTGGCCAAACATTGCACCCGCCAGTCTAGCCTAATCCGCAGCTTTTGTTTGTCGTGCTGATCACAGATAAAAACCTTCATGACTCTTGTATCTTGCCGCCTTTACTATCCATCCATGTAGGCGCATGTAAGATACATTAAAGGCTTAGTACCTACACATAGACTCGATCGCAGTCTCTCAGCTCACGATTTCAATTTATTAGTAATAATGGAAAATGCCATTCCACGAATATTATTCATAAGATCAAATCCAAAGGAGCATTGATATCGACTTGGATCAAATAAGTACTTTATAAGCTGGTAATAAACGCTGTAGTACTCTGTGCTCGTTGTAGTGAACGGTTGGGTTTGGTTGTTCAACTTGTCCCACCAGTGCATCAAATGCAGTCTTTTATCATAAATGGTATGGTTCAATCACTATGTAGCTCGCATTGAAATGTCTGTAATCAATCAAATGCAATGATGATAAGGCAAAATGTTGATAAATCTGGTAAGCAAGTGCATGCTCGTATATGACGAGAGAAAGTGCATGTACGTTGATGCCTGTAGCTTACATGTATGGGTGGAACAAGTTCTCCAGAAATAGGATCAATTATGGAGACTTTCTTTCAATTTAGTGAAAAAATTATAAATTTTCTTTTTATTTCAACAAAGGTATTAAATTAGTAAATATAGTTAAAATGTCGTAGTAAAAATGAATACTTAATAATATGACTGAAATTGGTTGGAATTTAAAAGATTTTTTCCAACTTCAAACTAAATTAATCTGCACTATTCAAATATCAAGAGACGCGAGAGCGTCTCGCCCGCCAAAGGAAAAAAAAACGAAAGCGAACAAGTCTATGATTACCGGAGACAACTTGCTTTTTTGTTTGACAGGGCTACAGCCTTCCAGGCAACATTCCGCAAAAAAAATTTTTTACCAAAATATTCCACATATCCTGTTCTAGTGCCTTTCCAAAAAAAATCTTCGATCGGCACACTAACGGGTAAGATATATGCAATAAACGGTGAAATTTTCACCCTCACAGACTTAAGCGAGTAACCCAATTTCAGACTGGAGTCTACAGTTGCACAAAGACTTGCTTCTACTGTCTCTCTTCGTGATGGGATTTTTATGAAATTTGGATGAATGTTCTTCTGGTGGCCCTTTTAAATAATAATCAATGTCTTCCATTTAGATAAGTGAATGGAATAACGGTAAATTAATAGGTAAAGTTAATAAAAGATTCCCAACAATTGCGTCTTTCGGCTCATCGCATTGACAATTTTTAAAACACACTGCGACATTGGGACACTGGGAGATTGGGACATTAGGATATTGGGACACTGGGAGACTAGGATCTTGGGGCAGTGGGATATTAGGATATTAAGACATTGGGGCATTAGGTACACTGGGGAAAGTGGGACGTCGGGCATTGGGACATCGGGATATTGGGACAATGGGACATTGGAGCATTGGGATATTGGGACATTGGGATATTCGGACATTAGGGCACTGGGATATTAGGATATTTGACATTATTATAACCTTGGGACAATAGGACAATCGGACATTGGGAAACTGGTACACAGGAATATTGGGTCACTGAGACATCGGGATATTGTGACATTGGGACATCATAATATTGGGACATTGGGACACTGGGATATTAGGCCATTGGGACATTAGGGTCTTGGGTCATTAGGACATTGAGACATTACCACATTAGGACTTTCGGATATTGGGACATTAGGCACACTGGGGAAACTGCGACGTGGGGGCGTTGGGCCACTGGAACATCGGGATATTGGGACACTGGGACATCGGGATATTAGGACATTGGAACATTGGGATATTGGAACATTGGACCATTGTGACATTGGAGCATTGGGATATTGGGACATTAGGACACTGGGCGATGGGACATGGGGGCACTGGGATATTAGGACATTGGGACATTATGACTTTGGGACAATAGGACAATCGGACATTGGGACACTGGTACAGAGTGGCATTGGGCCGCTGAGACATCGGGATGTTGTGGCATTGGGGCACTGGGATATAAGGACATGTGGACATTAGGGTCTTGGGTCATTAGGACATTTACAGATTAGGACATAGGGGCATTATGTACACTGGGACGTGGGAACATTGGGCCACTGGGACATCGGGATATTAGAACATTGGGGACATTGGGCTGTTGGCACATTGGGATATTGGAACATTGGGATACTGGGGCATTAGGGCACTGAGATACAAGGACATGGTTGCACTGGAATATTAGGACATTGGGACATTATGACCTTGGGATAATAGGTCATTGGGACACTGGCACATAGGGATATTAGGCTACTAAGACACCGGGATATTGATACATTGGGGCACTGCGATATTAGGACATTAGAACATTTAGAATTTGGGACAATGGGACATTTTTACATTTGGACATTAGGATATTAGGCATACTAAGAAAACTGGGACGTGGGGACATTGGGCCACTGAGAAATCGGCATATTGGGACATCAGGATATTAGGACATTGGAACATTAGGATATTGGGACATGGGAACATTTGGATATTGGGACATTAGGACACTGGGAGACTGGCACGTTGGTGCATTGGGATACTAGGACATTGGGACACTGGTACATAGGGACATTGCGCCACTGATGTATCGGGATATTGGGTCATTTGGACATTGGGGCACTGCGATATTAGGACATTGGAATATTGGGACATAGGGACATTGGGAAACTGGGACATTGGGACATTAGGATATTGCGACATTAGGACATTGTGACGCTGGGACATTTGGATACTGGGACATTAGGTACTCTGGGGAAATTGGGACATTGGGACAGTGGTACATTCGGATATTAGGCTATTGGGACCTTAGGGCACTTGGTATACTGCGACTTTGGGACACTGACCACTGGGACATTGGGACATCGGGATATTGGGACATTTGTACATTGGGACACTGGTACATTAGGACATTGGGAACTGGGATATTAGGAAACTGAGACATTAGGACCTTGGGACAGTAGGTCAATTGGACATTTTAATATTAGGACATTAGGTGGAAGACTGGGACACAGGGAAACTGTGACATTGGGATATGCGATACTGGGTCATTGGGACAATAGGGTAGTGGAACATTCGGACATTAGGCCATTGGGACACTTTGATATTTGCACATTGGGACATAAGGACATTAGGATATTGGGACACTGGGACATCAGGATCCCAAAACAAAAATATTAGTTGGCTATTTAAGTATGCAAAAATATATGATATCTGACCAAAAACAACAAAGTGGTAAAAGTTACCCCGCCAAAGAAAAATTAATCTGCCGCAAAAAGAATACATATCACTCCAATCCGCCGCTCATTTGTAATTTTGTTTTAGGTGTAAATGCTGGATGTAATTTTGTTTTGGGTGTAAATGCTGGAGAAGTTTTAATGCACAGACTACTTCCTAAAGTAATTTGGTGGGAGCATTAACATTTTATTCAGTGCCACTTTGGCGGCTCCCACCAAATTACTTTAGGAAGTAGTCTGTACATTTAAACTTCTCCAGTATTTACACCTAAAACAAAATTACATCCAACATTTACACCTAAAACAAAATTACATATGAGCGGCGGATTGGAGTGATATGTATTCTTTTTGCGGCAGATTAATTTTTCTTTGGCGGGGTAACGTTTACAACTTTGTTGTTTTTGGTCAGATTAGTTTTACTGTTTACAATTATATTCGAATTTCGTGGAAACATATAAGGGTTTGACACGAAATCGTCAAACCAAAATACTCAACTTAGAATCCTCAAAATCCCATAATCGTAATCTTTAAATAGACAATCCTCATAATTAAAATTCGCAAACACAAAATCCACATAGATTTAGTTTTCGAAGATGTCGTTTCGTTCCTTCCCAAATTATTCTAATTTGTAGGCTATGAGTTTTTATTATGTAATTACATATTTAATATAAAAAAAATAATAAATATTTTTCTTAATGACATAACGTTGTGGTCAATAGAAGGTCTCTATCTCCATGAGGAGCATGGAGTGTTGATAACTGTAGTGTATAGGAAGTTGAACAAACCCGAAAAGCGGGCAATGCAATACACACAATGTTGGACGAAATAGCCCATCAGTGACAGTCAATACGGGTTTAGTGATTCTTGTTCAACCGGTGACCTGATGTCATAACGCACAGAGCAATAGAATAGCTGTCTCCATATAACTTTGGTGAAGCTAACGTGGTTGCTTTAGATATCGCAAAGGCTTTCGACCGTGTTTCGCATCCAGCTCTACTATCCAAACTTTTTGCTTGTGGTGGCTATATCCCTCCTTAGTTGAATTATAAGTTTCCTAATTGACCGGTCAATTGCTATTATACTTGACGGCGCAGCGTGAAATCTTCTGTTCATGCAATTAGCTCTGGAGTGCCACAGGACAATATCCTGTCTCCAACTCTTTTTCTAATCTTCATCAACGACTTCTTAGCCGTAGCATCCGCAGTCCTCTTCATAGTTTTGCTGGCGATAGCACTCTCGACTTGGGATATTCCTTTGATTCTGTAGTCGATTCCCGTGGGAGCGCTTCATGCACCAATTCAAAGACAATCAATGTTCACATCGTTGAATCAAGATATTTCGAAAATCATTGCCTGGGGTGAAGCCAGCCGAATAATATTTAATACTGTGTAAGACGCAGTGCTGTCTAATCTCTAATAATAAGTTATATGCTGCACCTGCTATCTTGTTGCCATTAATATCTCAAGTTCTTCTACTCTCAACATCCTTGGCACGAACATTTCTGGAGAATTGAAATGGACTGATCATTTATTTGATATTGCGAAAAATTACTTCAAATGTCTTGGGCTCTTAAATAGATGTAAACAATATTCTACATCTCCTGAATTAGCCCAAATGTATAAAAGTTACATGAGACCTAGACTGGAATATAAATCCCATATTGGGCAGGCGTAGGCCATACTACGTTATCTATGCTTGATAAAGTTCAACCCAAGGCTTGGTGATCAGTCAATTACATCTCGCATTGAATCCTTGGAACACAGGCGTAATGTTAGTTGCTTAACGTTATTGTACCGATATTATAACCAACGTGGTTTCAATGAAGTATATGACCTTCCAGGTCTTGCTGTCCCTCCGCGTGTCACCCGACTTACAAATCTTGCCTATCATCAGCATACACTCGATGTGAGGTTCAGCCGTACCGTCAAATTGTTCGAATCATTTCTACCGCCGTAAAAAAAAACTACCATCTTCTGTTTTCCTATACTTAATTATGATTTGCAACAATTAAAACTGAATGTGCATCGGCACTTCCTTGCCACGCAACCCCTTCTGATCCCGAACGATGTACAATCTGCAAATGTATGGCTGATATCCAAAATTAAAATCTCCTTAACGGAATGAGATATTCTAGAGACGTTATTACAAAAAAAACCCAAATTGTCAAAACACCGTTATGTTATGACAAAACTGGTACTCGCATTTGAAACGAAGTATGTAAATTAATATGATGTTAACTTATGGGAGAGGGGGTTGAACTCCTACCTGTGATCGCACACTGACAACACGCCTGAGAGGTACAGAGAATTTTGTTAGTTGTTCGGTATTCGGTCAAATACTAGCGATGTGGTTGGGTGAATTCAATGTACCGATCATCGATCGCTCCAGGTCTACCAAACTACGCGCAATGTGGGACTGTCTTAAGCGTTTTGAACTCGTAATTTTTTTTTCAAATGCAACTCTTACATTTAGAAAATTTGAAATTTTGTCTTAATTAAAAAAAATTAAGTTTGAAACTATCACATTTAAGAAATTTTTTATACCCTTCGCTCATAGAATGAAAGGGTATGTTAACATTGTCATGAAGTTTGTAACGCATTGAAGGAAGCATCTCCGACCTTACCAAAAGTATACATATACGTAGGTATACAGGGTTATTGGTTAAGTCGACTTATTCCCTGCAACACGTTATAATAGGGTAAAAATGCAACAAAATGAGGCCATAAATGTTAGGCCGATTTTCAACGGGCACTGAGATATTTGAATTTTTAAGTTTTTTTAAATAACCTCGAATTTTACCATTTAAAGTCAGAATTAAAAAAAACTACTAAGGTAATGGGTTAAAACTTATTTTTGGATTTTAGTCAACACTATAGCAGACATTTCTTAATCATTTAAAATTTCAAAAACCCATCACAATTCGAAATTTTTAATTTTTAATAAAAAAAAATTATCTTAAATTTTTTTAAAAAATATAGTATTACTAAAAAAAATATATGACACAGACTCTGCAGACCACTGGGAAAACATATTCGTGTTGTCAGCTTTCCAAAAAGGTGTCAATGTCAATATAAATATTTGAAATACAGTCAAACCTGTCTAATCGGACCACTGACGGGACCGATGAAATTCGGTCTGATTAGCAGGTGGTCCGATTACCAAGGTATGCCAGAAAAGTATAAAAAATTGAGAAATTCATCATTTTTAAACTTTGCGACATATTGGAAATTTGGACCACTTATTCATGAACATTGGAACATGAATTTTGAAACCGCTCAACACCGTAAATGCTTTGTGATTTTTTTAATTTATGTTCCTTATTATAAATTCTCCCCACACGCAGTTCCACCGAAATTTTTAATATTCTTCAATAGTTTACAAAGCATTTCTATAATGAAAATCAAATGGACTCCCCGTTTCCCAATATGAGGATAAGGGTTCAATTAAACTGCGATTTCTTTGGTTCTCAGGCGTTTTGTATAACTTGCCTTTTAACTTCACTGGCATCTTCTTGTCGCAGAAACTCCAGAATTGTCTCGCCATATCTTCCACCAAACACTGATGCAATGGTTGAAGTCGTCTACAAAATTTCCAGTTGGCGAATAATATAGCTCATTGTAATCGGAACTTAAGTGAATGTAGTAACGAAATTTCTAAGAATTTGTTTGAACAACAAAATGTCTTTCCATGTTGTCTTGCGAATTGCCTGTTGGGCCGTGTGGTGAAATTTACTTCATACTGCTCCAGGCAAATAAAGTTATCAATTTGTAGTTTTTGTGCGATTTTGGATATATTAAGTGGTTGGTCCGATTGTCGAGGTTCGTCTAGTACTAATCCATCCAATTGGAGTCGCCGACTGTGGTCCATGGTCCGATTAACAGGTGGTCCGTTTATAAAGGTCATTTTGTATGAAAAACCAAATAAAATTGACCGAGGGTGGTCCAATTAGAAGGTGGTCCGATTATAGAGTGGTCCGATTAACAGGTTTGACTAATTGCAGTGTTGCCAGGTTGGCTGCGTGATTTTCCCCTAAATTCAACTCCATTTCCCCCTAAAATGATGGGTTTCCCCCTAAATTAAAAAAAGGACAGAAAATGGCCAAAAAGGATTGATGCTGAGCGCAAATTGTGAAATGAAGACGAGGGTACGAAGCGTAATTCAGCACACACGATCAAACCGAATCAATTTTTTTTTGGATTTTCGTTCTTTCAAAATGAAAGAAAATGTATGAATTTAACAGAACAAAGAATCCTCCTAAAATACATAGTTCGAGAGAAAAAGGAGTCACTCGAATTTTTAAACGAACACATTATTACAAATTTTCTATTTACATATTTATTAGCAATCTAAAAAACGCGTACGAGTTTCATAAGAGAAGATGTTGAACTCCCCAATATGTAAATATGTCTACAATATCTCCCAACGATATCGAATCGAGGATATTCTGGAGGTACAGGACAAGTAAACAATTTTATTTGTTGGTCCAACCAGCAAATTTTAAAAGTTAAAGCGACTGTCGCTGACACCAATTTTGATGAAATTTGCTGATTTGTGTTGGGAAAGTAAGCCCCAAATTCTTCCTAAGGTTCTTTAGGTTCCCCCTAAAATTTCCCCTAAAAATTTTATCACCCTAAAATTCCCCCTAAGAAGTTGAAAAAACCCTAAATTTAGGGGATTTTCCCCTAACCTGGTAACACTGACTAATTGAAACAGCTAGCTGCAACTTGTTCGGAGACCATAATTTCGTTTGATAAAAAACGACAAATCCATAACACAATAAAAACACGTCTGTCAAGTTAGCACTACCACTTTAAAATTTCGACAAACGCTATAGTGCATTAAATGTCGCGATTTTGTCGTAATTCAATGGAAAAAGAAAAAAATTTGTCGCGCCCCTCCTTCCCCTTAAAAACTACCCTTAAGTGCATTTGAGCCTCAGTTAACCAAATTCGAGTTCCAAGAATCTCCCCAATGCTAAAGGTGCCCAGTAAGATATCACAGGGGCTGTTTAAGAGATTTCCACCCTGAAAAAAATTGTCGCGCCCCTCCTTCCCCTAAAAACTACCCCCGTCAAGTTAGCACTACCACCCCGGTAGCGGCCACTTCAAGCATTTCCGTAAAACAAAAAGTATCCAATTAATTGTCGCAGGAACCGAAAAGGGTGGTAGTGCTAACTTGACGGAGGGAGTTTTTAAGGGAAGGAGGGGCGCGTCAATTTTTTTCAGGGTGGAAATCTTTTAAGCAGCCGTAGTGAGAGTTTATTGGACACTTTTAGTATTGGGGCGATTCTTGGAACTCGAGTTTGGCGAACTAAGGCTGAAATGCAATTTGGGGTAGTTTTTAAGGGGTAGAAGGGGCGCGACAAATTTTTTGAAGCGTGCAATATGCCTTTCGGTTCCTGCGACAATTAATTGGATACTTTTTGTTTTACGGAAATGCTTGAATTGGCCGCTACCAGGGTGGTAGTGCTAACTTGACGAGGGTAGGTTTTAAGGGAAGGAGGGGCGCGACAAAATTTTTCAGGGTAGAAATCTCTTAAGCAGTCCCTGTGATATCTTACTGGACACGTTTAGCATTGTGGAGATTCTTGGAACTCGAATTTGGTTAACTGAGGCTCAAATGCACTTAAGGGTAGTTTTTAAGGGGAAGGAGGGGCGCGACAATTTTTTTTCTTTTTCCATTGAATTACGACAAAATCGCAACATTTAATGCACTATAGCGTTTGTCGAAATTTTAAAGTGGTAGTGCTAACTTGACAGACTTGTTTTTATTGTTTTATGGATTTGTCGTTTTTTATCAAACGAAATTATGGTCCCCGAACAAGTTGCAGCTAACTTATTCAATTATTTCAAATATTTATATTGACATTGACACCTTTTTGGAAAGCTGACAACACGAGTATGTTTTTCCAGTGGTCTGCAGAGTCCGTGTCATATAATTTTTTTTAGTAATACTATATTAAAAATCAACTTTAAAAAAATTTAAGATAATTTTTTTTTATTAAAAATTAAAAATTTCGAATTGTGATGGGTTTATGAAATTTTAAATGATTAAGTAATGTCTGCTATATGTTGACTAAAATCCAAAAATAAGTTTTAACCCATTACCTTAGTAGTTTTTTCTAATTCTTACTTTAAATGGTAAAATTCGAGGTTATTTAAAAAAAACTTAAAAATTCAAATAACTCAGTGACCGTTGAAAATCGGCCTAACATTTATGGCCTCATTTTGTTGCATTTTCCCCCTATTATAACGTGTTGCAGGGAATAGGTCGACTTCACCAATAACCCTGTATATGATCAGCATGACTTGGGGAGTCGATTGGACGATGTCCGTCTGTTGCGACGCGTTTTTTTCGTCCAATTTAAAAGCTATGAAGCTGAAACTTTGCAAAAATGCTTCTTTTTGCTGCAGGCAGTTTGTATGTTTGAATCGGTAAAATCGGAAAATGGGGTCATGGGGCTGCCATACAAACCCAACCCCCAAATTAGGTTCTTCTAAGAAAAACTTTTTTATTTGTGCACCAATTTCAACCAAATTTCACACAAATGTGTTTCTATTGCTAACACAAAACATTATGTAAGAATGAATCAAATCGGACCATGGGGCCATGGGGCTACCATACAAACCCAACCCCCCATTTCGGTTCTTCTAAGCAACATTTTTTTCACCAATTTCACAAAACCTTCATGTGTATAGCGGATTGTTTACTGATGGTCTCTTTTCCACTATTTATAGAGGGTAATCCCCAATAATCCTGTCAAGTTTAAAATATACACCATTGCCGCCAATTAAATATCGCATACTTCCTAGGCTACATTTTGAGATGCAAAACAATCATTTTAAGGCCTTGACTAGTCACTCGGAATGACCTACTGGACAATTTAAGTACCGTTAGATAAGTAATTTAATTCTTAATAATAACATGACAGTCATTTCTGTATTCAAATTTTGAGGGATCTGGGCGGAATAAACAATAACGGCCCTAAAGAACTAGCAAAATACTCTAGACAACTAGTCAAAATTTAAAATTGATTAATTTTTGAGCGAGGTTCGTTTGTCCATGCCCAGAAAAATGTTTCAATGCTGTTCACCTTTTTTTTTTAATTTAACCTTGAAACACTTATATTCTCGTAAATTATCTTTTTTTGTGATTTTGTAAGGGTTTTTCCAGGCGCTCTACTCTACTTCCTAACTTCGAAACGATTGATTTCTTAGGGTAAGAAAACATTTTGAAAGCACCTATTCCACTTAGTAACTAGCGACGTAATAGCTAAGAAAATAAAGTTAAAACGATAGAACAATACCGTGCGTAATGTTAAAATCAATACCATTTTGGAAAAGCCGTATAACAATGTCTACTTCTGACTAAAATATCAAAAGTTTTTATGGGTACAGTGTAACAGATAGATTTAATTGTCAAATGTGGAGTGAAAACAATGGAGCAATCTTTTCTTTTCTTTTGCTCAGTATTCTTGAATATTTTCTATGATACGAAAATGTTGTTTGTACGCATTCGTGGAGAACAATTCGAGTCTAGTTCCTTTTTGTGGATGCTTCGATGCCAAGACTAGAATACTAAATGCTTCTGTCTCATTGTCAGACTCGCTTTTTATACTACACGAGCCTGCTGAGTGGGGATGCCGCATGCTGTTGATCGATGTGCTCGTGATGTACAGTGCATGCTAGCGGGACGTTGCATACGGTTGGCGGTGATTTTGTGTTATAGGTGGCCAGTTGATTTGGTGAAAATTTATGGTGTGTGTTGGAAGCGTTGTTACAACAGCCATTTACCGATATCTATCACACTTGATAAGTCTTCAGCTAAAATTTCGGTAACAGTATTAAGTTAATAACAGATAAGACAACGACATAGATTCGTCAAGAAGCGTTCAATTTATGCTTCATGCTCCTTTCATTTAAAGTTGTAATTTTTGTTTTCAACCCTAACTCAATTGAAATTCAACTGCTTTTTTTCCAAATTTACCCAAGTTTTATTTTTGTTATTGTGATGTCAATTCAAATAAAACGAAAAGTTGTAACAAAAACTGTCGATTTGAAATGTTTTAAGGGATTTTTTTTTTTAAATATTACACGCGTGAGGTAAAAGAACTTTAGCGGTCTGCATTCAATGACCCATAAATGATGAAACGTTGAATTTAACGAGCAAACATATGGCCAGAAAAAAAACAATAAATAAAAGAAAAATTCGTTAAATTTTAAATTCTCCTGCCTAGGGTGCACGTAAAAATATATATTATCTTCAAAAGAAACGTCATCGAATATCGTTCTGCCCAGATACGCTCTTTTGGAAAATTTACTTTGATTTCTCGGTGAACTCCTTGAGGCATGAATTATTTTTCGTCTACATTCAGATAGCTCCAGATTGTTTTTTTTTTGTCCAATGCTGCCATAAGCGCACACGCTCATAAACCCTCCTGCCACGTAATAGATAATTTCCCTCGAAGCGACCTACATACTTTTTTGTATTCTGTTTCTGTTTCTTTCTTCTATTCTCCGAAATATCCTTACACGTCCATCATCTTTTCATATAGTCTTTGCTTGAGGGGGGGCCAAATTCAAAGATACTGTACACCCATATAACCTCGTCAAATGCCACTTAAAATAAGCTTTTCTCTCGTCATCAAGTCAAAGTCATGTCCATAAATGATATTGTCCTTCATTTCTTGTATTATGATGATGCTTTCGCCTCTTAAGTCGGCTGTTGTCCGTTAGATTCATGTCCTATACATGAAATGACCGGGAAGTATACAAGGACCCAGCTCAAGATTGACGTGTTGTGCGAGAGTTTCTTGCATATTGTGTGTCCCAAAAATGTCCATCCGTAAGCACATTATATGGACACACATAGACAATTCATGGAGACCTTTAAGATAGGAAATGTCCTGGCGTTAGAAATGTTCCGGTCGTCTGTTCTTTTCAAAGTGAAATATGTTTATGGATGTAATGGGCACATCTTGCATTGGACAGTCACTTTTTAAGTGTAATAAAGGACATCCTAGTACACAGACAAAAGTTGTTCATATATCACTTGCCGCAAAAGGACCGTTGTCGTAGACATCTAGTACCGATGTCCATCATAAACATTCGAGAGCAAGTCTCGTCTGGTGATTTTTATCCTATTCTCCGGGGACTTGTGTCCATCCATATAGAATGGCTATATGATGTGTGCGTGATGGTCGGTTGAGACAAGTGGATAAATATTATTCGCCTAATTGTCCCGAGAAATCTGAATCGTCATACAATAATTTCAGGGCTTAATGTACGCTATCAGATTCACACTGTACGCCTCTTGCCTTCGAACTAGACTATCAGCCATCATCCAGAAGCCTGGCCTGACCTTCCGGCAGTCATCTCCATTCCCGGAGGGTGAGATGATTTATAGCCAACAGGATTGGCATGGACATAAAACATGAGATGACTACTTGACACGTTTCATTTCCGCCCACGCATATGTGAATGCGATGTACGTATGGATGTATCCTTGTCCCTGATGGACGCCGGAAGAAGGCAATTTTGTACGCGTATGGTCATTTAAAGATTTTTGATGAAAATTGACCATGAAAGGATTTATGTATGTTGGGCAGGATACGCCCCGGACTTTCCTATGGACAACTCTGTCTCTGTCATTTCATGCCATGCCATATTGCTGTACAGTTACATGTTTTGATGTTATCGAATTATACATTACACGCGACATGGAATTTTGCGTTTTCTAACAAGCAATTTTCGTTTCGTTTTTCAGAAATGCCAACAACCCATTGGTCAGGACATATCAGCCCGCGTGAAGACGATCTGAAATTGATTCAAGTTTGAAAGGAAATTTCGAGACGGCGTCATATCACTAACAAATGTCTGATGAGACATCGACGGGACGTCTTTCACAAATATTCGATTCGTTATCATGTCTAAGTGAGTTGGAGCAACAACAGTCCCAACAGCAGCGTCCGGAACGACAATCTCCTTCGTCACCCTATCTCCAGCATCGTCATCATCATTCACGCTGTTCAGCCCAACCGAAACACCCCCAATCCGCCTTTGAACAACCAGCATCAAATCATCACGATGAATATGCTGCACAAGGCACAAGTCCGAGCAGCAGGACTCAAACTCTTTCATCGACATCGTCGCAAAATCATTCGTTGACATCGTCCTCATCCAACTCATCCTTGTCACCGTCGTTGCCGAAACGTTCTCATTCGTCTTGTAGTGCCGGGCGCAGTGCTAATGGTGGTGCTGGATCCAAGGTGGTCATATCGACCGCTTGCAGTTCGCCCACTCCCTCGACGTCGTCGTCGTCAAGGATAAATGTTGCCACGCAACAACAGCAACAGCAGTCACAATCGACACCAAACAGTCCACGCCTAATGCCAAGACGTTTACATCGTGCACCACCCATTCCCGCTCGGCCGAATGCCGCACTAATTGCAAATCCTGCTCTCGTCGCGCTGGATACGAATGCTCCTTGGCCGCATTTTTCAACACTAACGGAACACCTCGATGTACGTCAGGTGAATAATTACACACAGGCATTGCCCGAGGTGAGTAGAGAAATATTATTTTTCGTTTCGAGGTTTTTTTTCAGATCCTTTGGTGCTAGGGTAGTTATGATGGTCTCATTTAGTTGTGGGATTGAAAAAAGGGATGCTGCAGAAAAAAGGCCCCCGGGATACGTTTTGCTTGCAAGGTATTCTTGGTGTGGAAGTATTGTCACGTTTGATGAATACTCGACAGTTTCTTGATGAGCGTACGCTAAAATGAACCCCAAGGTATTTGCAGTTTTAACAGGTCAGGGGTGAATTGTGGCAAATGAGATAGTACTGTAGGTGGCAAGTGTGTCCTTGAAGTTCTTGGTGGCCAACTTTATACAGCAAATAGGTGCTTTCATGTGGTTCTATTTGAAGAACTTTAAAATTGGCCCAATCAGTAAAAGATCATTGCCGTACAGGTGGTCCCTATTTGTTTTGGATGGAGGCCATAAGGATGAGATGAAGTTCTCTCCAACGGACTGCTTGAATTTGAGTGACGAGTTCCTGCAAACTTGTTACACAAAAGTTATTCAAAATTACAAAAATTTCATATTCACTCACAATTCAAAATTAAAAATTAAAAATTTAAAATCCACAATTCAAAATTTAAAAATCCAAATTTAAAATCCACAATTCAAAATCCACAATTCAAAATTCAAAATTTAAAATCCACAATTCAAAATCCACAATTCAAAATCCACAATTCAAAATTCAAAATTTAAAAATCCAAATTTAAAATCCACAATTCAAAATCCACAATTTAAAATTCAAAATTTAAAATTTAAAATTCAAAATTTAAAATCCACAATTCAAAATCCACAATTCAAAATCCACAATTCAAAATTCAAAATTCAAAATTCAAAACTGAAAATTCCAAAATTCAAAGTTCAAAATTCAGAATTCAAAAACTAAAAATTAAAAATTTAATATTCAAAATTTAAAATTCAAAATTCAAAATTCAAAATTCAAAATTCAAAATTCAAAATTCAAAATTCAAAATTCAAAATTCAAAATTCAAAATTCAAAATTCAAAATTCAAAATTCAAAATTCAAAATTCAAAATTCAAAATTCAAAATTCAAAATTCAAAATTCAAAATTCAAAATTCAAAATTCAAAATTCAAAATTCAAAATTCAAAATTCAAAATTCAAAATTCAAAATTCAAAATTCAAAATTCAAAATTCAAAATTCAAAATTCAAAATTCAAAATTCAAAATTCAAAATTCAAAATTCAAAATTCAAAATTCAAAATTCAAAATTCAAAATTCAAAATTCAAAATTCAAAATTCAAAATTCAAAATTCAAAATTCAAAATTCAAAATTCAAAATTCAAAATTCAAAATTCAAAATTCAAAATTCAAAATTCAAAATTCAAAATTCAAAATTCAAAATTCAAAATTCAAAATTCAAAATTCAAAATTCAAAATTCAAAATTCAAAATTCAAAATTCAAAATTCAAAATTCAAAATTCAAAATTCAAAATTCAAAATTCAAAATTCAAAATTCAAAATTCAAAATTCAAAATTCAAAATTCAAAATTCAAAATTCAAAATTCAAAATTCAAAATTCAAAATTCAAAATTCAAAATTCAAAATTCAAAATTCAAACTTCAAAATTCAAAATGCAAAATTCAAAATTCAAAATTCAAAATTCAAAATTCAAAATTCAAAATTCAAAATTCAAAATGCAAAATTTAAAATTCAAAATTCAAAATTCAAAATTCAAAATTCAAAATTCAAAATTCAAAATTCAAAATTCAAAATTCAAAATTCAAAATTCAAAATTCAAAATTCAAAATTCAAAATTCAAAATTCAAAATTCAAAATTCAAAATTCAAAATTCAAAATTCAAAATTCAAAATTCAAAATTCAAAATTCAAAATTCAAAATTCAAAATTCAAAATTCAAAATTCAAAATTCAAAATTCAAAATTCAAAATTCAAAATTCAAAATTCAAAATTCAAAATTCAAAATTCAAAATTCAAAATTCAAAATTCAAAATTCAAAATTCAAAATTCAAACTTCAAACTTCAAAATTCAAAATTCAAAATTCAAAATTCAAAATTCAAAATTCAAAATTCAAAATTCAAATTCAAAATTCAAAATTCAAAATTCAGAATTCAAATTCAAAATTCAAAATTCAAAATTCAAAAATCAAAATTCAAAAGTCAAAATTCAAAATTAAAAATGCAAAATTCAAAATTTAAAATTTAAAATTCAAAAGTTAAAGAGTCCTGATCTGTAGACTGTAGACCAGCTTACTCGGCAAATACCAAGCTTCATCACTTCAACTGAATCGTGGTCTTGGCGTAAGTGCTTTAAAATTTACTTGAGCGGATCCTTTCCTGTCGTAGTTCAAGGTCTGTGGTGGATGAGAGTTCTGGTTTGGGCTTGTGAAGTTTAAAAAGTTTGAACTACCCTGAGGACATGCTTTATCATCCCTGTCTTTTGTATAGAATGATCTGAATGTTTTATTGCCCGTAGGAATAGAATCCACATTTCCTTGCTGTAAATAAGAAACCTAATTTCTGTTAATTTGGAATTTGTAGGATTTTTACAAGAAAAAATGTTCTCAACGGATCGAAAAAAGGACACACGCTTCTTCCTAGCACGCTTCCACGCAGCACACCATATCAAATGACACCTTTAGTTACATTCTATTGATGGTAGTTTTTATCATTTGCCAGATAAATACGAAAAATGTCCTAAAAGGACTAAAAAGGGCAGAAGTTCTTTCTTAGCTAAAGATAGGCATGCGGCATAACATATCACAGGGACGTTGTATACATTCCGTTTATGATTTTTATTATCATTTCTCAGTTAAATAGAAAAAATGTCCTAAAAGGACTAACAAGGACACTCACTTCTTTTAGATAAAGTTAGGCATTCCGCGTACCATATCAAAGAGGATGTTCAGAACATTTCATTTATTGTGGTTTTTCGAATTTTTGGAAAAATTCTCTAAAAGGACTAAAAAGGACACAAGTTTTTTCTTAAGTAAAAGTAGGCATGCGGCATATCATATCAAAGAGGACGATAAGTGCATTCTATTTATGCTGATTTTTTCCATCTTTCTGTTAAACAGAAACGGTAAAGTCATTTCTCATCTAATTAAATGTTCACTACATCACCGAAAAAATTTCAAACTTATAAACGATTCATAATCTCAGCCCCCTTTTAACCCACTCAACATAATGTTCTCTTTCATTCATTTCACAGATCAACTGGCAAGAGCGATGTCTTGAGCTTCAATTAGAGCTTCATCGATCGAAAAACCAGGCGGGACGTATACGTGATATGCTTCGCGAAAAGGTAAGTAACACGACTCCACTCCCAACTCTTGCAAGATTAGCGCGTTTAAACCCCCGCTCTGCGCTTCGCCTCCACCATAAGGACTAGATCAAAAATTACGCCAAAATAATTTGTAATTCCATTCGGGCGATATTCATTCATTTGCACGCGCTTCCCATTGACTTGTGTTGTCGTCGTCGTTGTCGTTGTCGCATTCTCATTTAACAACATCAAATGCGATAGGTCCCCATAATGCCGGGCCATTTATCACGAATGTGATATTATACCCGCGCGGTACAGAGAAGTGGGCGCGCAATGATGCGGTACTCATTCACTCGCTCGCCATCAAGGACATTATCCGCTAGCTATCCAAATGGCATATGAAAGAAGATTCTTGTGAACATCGAAAAATACATGCCGCGATATTCGAGGATGTTTCTCGACGATAGATAGCATTTGGATTGCGACGCGAATTCTAAAAACATGCAAAATGAAATCATAAAATACAATTCGCGCAAGAGATGAAGCGTGTACGACTAGCTGCCGCGCGCTTCTTCTGGGAAGTTAAAGCACTAAGCCTAACCGTGGGGATGAACATAAGGCGGCTGGTTTGGTAGGGCATCCGTCAACCAGGTGTTTTTCACACCGAACGTCTTCTAGGCTGCGTCTTTCTATCTCCTTTGCTGTGATGGTCATAGACCGTAAAGCATGTGAAATTTGGCGTTGTTTCTATATAGTGAAAACCTCTGCGTGCGTATAGAATCTTATAAATTGCCAAACATTAAAATAAGATTTCGCGCGTACACATACCATACAACAGGAAGCATATCTTAAGGGGGCAGGATCCTGTAGAGAGGTACATGAGTCGCGTATTGTTGAAAATATGCCGCGATGAAAATCAAATTTGTATTCATATCGCGATTACAGCGCAAAAACAGAAAAGGCTTTTGCAAAAGTCATTGCGACTACTGATGATGTGTTTTTCTCTTGTTTTTTTATTTTTTTAAGGAGGAATAGCTGGGACGACCAACATCGGGTCGATAACCAAAAAATAGGCCAATTTCTTATTGTTTTGTGCTGGGACTATCTAATGGAAAAGTGCGTATTCCCGCGTGCACGCATCAATATGTATAAAAAGGATTGCGTGTCGCGGTCGTTGTTATATTATGGTGTGTGAAATAGAAGGTCGAAAATGGAGCGAGGTGAATTGTGTTGGGTGTACGTTGAACGATAAAGTTTTAAGTGCTTTAAAACGGTTGGAAAAGGATTTTTCCTCTTCGAAATTCGCGTGCAATGCACGATGCTATGCGAAGCACCATTTTGCGCCCAGCCTAAATGTGTAATTTCTTCAAATCTTTTGGTTACTGACGATATACGCTGTTTTATGTACTTCTTTGAACTGCAGTCAATAGATTGAGTTTCTTGAACTATTTCAAGTTATTAAGTCATAGAGCACAAAAATATGCATAGCAATCTACGACGAGTTGCCTCAAGTAGAAAGAACTTTCCTTTGAATTTACTGTAATATCGACAGGCACATACATTGACAAGGATTCGTGAATAACAATCCTTTCATCTAAAAAAAATCCTCAAAAACCACACAAAGCCTCCTATGCCTTACACAAAATAAAACTGTCTCAACAATAGCCTTAACATGGTTTTTCAATTCAAATCCATTCAGACACACTCTGTCATTCACAAACTTCCCGATATTTTGCCCTTTATTTCAGACAAAGGAACACATATCGCAGATCTGACTCGTAACACGCTTGTTATATCCTTTCCACACTATTCAATGCATCATCCAATCCTGGATTTAGAGCAAAAGCTCTTCATATAGGATATCCTTGTACAGTCGAGTCTGTTTTTTTTTCTCGTTCTGCTTACGAGTTTTGACACACATTTTTTTTTTCATTTCAGGCCGCCTTTTGTGCGGTCGTCTACGTACATCCAATCCAATACCGTATAGAGTAGAGTAGGCATTATCGGTGACTGTCAATCGGGAACATCAAGATACACTCTACGAGACTGACTCGAGTTCGAGACAGCCCAATTTCCTATTTAATTTTCACCACACATATGCTTCAAGAGAATTGATATCGCCCAGGAAAAGGTGTGTGCACTCGTGTTGTATCGGTATCGGTAGATAGAGTCCTTTTACGAGCCTATGTATGTTCTGTGAATGTGCGGAGTGGATGGATACTTTCTCGAGTCGATAGGATATGAGATTGAAATGACACGTACACGGTACACTACCTATGCCGTACTAGAGATACTAGAGAATGGGTCGTTGTAGAGAATAGTGTTTGGAATTGATTTCTATAGCCCCGGACTCTTGGGGGAAAATTGCTGATTGTCTGATTGAAAAGTGGACGATGAAAATGAAGGAGTATGACAAAAGAGAGAGATTTTTTTCGGGGCTATTTTGTGGGAAAATTGCGAATATTGCCAGTTCGTTAGTTGAGAATGGGCGCTTGTCAGAAGAAAGATATTGTTAGCATATTTTAGGCTTTGTTTCGAAGTTTCAAATTGGTGGAATGATTGCTTTTGGTCAAGACTTGTTGATTGACACCATGTATGCTGGAAAAGATTCGCTATTATACTATGCAGCGCACAAATATATACTCAATCCGCAATTAAACTCTTCCCACTTAATAGATTAAAAAAAAGTAACCCGTGGTTGAATTTTAGTGAAATTTTATGAGTCAATATGTGATAACAATGGGAAACGAAGCATTTCACTAACTATCATGATGTCGTTATAATAATAACTTTATTTTTATTCAAACCCTCTCCGGGAATATTTTTGTGTACGCCACTGGCAAATAATTTTGGAAAATTTTTGTTGGTAAATTTTCCAGATGTTTCATCTATCCTGCTATTCGGGATGGTAAACCAATCCGGTGGGGCTTAGGCTACTGAAATCCACTTATCTGTTCAACACAATTTTGCGAATTATAATTTTTCGCTTGTTTCAATGAATCTACCATCTACTGCGAAGAGACCAATGATGATTCGTTTAAGAAATGTTTAGAAAAGTTTGTGAAAAACAACAATTTTGCTATTTTTGAAGTATAGACCGATTCGGCGTAGCATTTTTACCGGAATCCGCTTATCCGTTCAAGAGATAAATACAAAAGTGTGTAAAAAAGAACTATCCATAATTTTGTTCATTGTGAATTTTGTGCTTGTTTCAATTCCGCTATTCGGGGTGGAGTCCAATCCTTACTCTCCCTTACTTCTTACAGCGCTAATGTCGCGTTGTTTGGCGAGCACTGTAGTGTAGGCACGTTGCTCCTTCTGACCGTAATGTCTCAACCTATTTCTACAGGCACATCTATCTTGGATCGTGACATCGTTGAGATCAATGCGTTGTTGTTGCTTTCCGATTTGAGACATCTAGATTTACTCAGATCCGCTAATTAGTTCAGGAGATATGGAGATATAGACAAAAGTATTTGAAAAAAAAACTGTTTTTATAATTTTGCTTATTGTGAATGTTTTGCATATTTCAATAGAGTTATTCTGGCTGTAGACGAGTCCGGGGGAATCAATTTACTGAAATCCTGCTATTCGTTTGAGAAATACAGAACAAAAATATGTGAAAAAAGACGGTCTTCATAATTTTGCTCATTGTGAATTTTTTACGTAGTTTTCAGTCGTAACTTTTTTTTTTCGAAAATCCGCTAACATGTTCAAGCAATTCAGACAGAAGTCTGTGAAAGAGAACTCATTGTGAATGTTGTTCATTGTGAATTGCTAGGCAGGGCAATTCAAGCAAAAACCGTTTAACGACCACGGTTCCTTCAGTCATGCTGACTTGTTTTTTTTTTTTTTTAAAGAAATGCGAAAAACCACTTTGATAAAAATCCTCTTCCCAATTTTTCTATAGTTCTAATCGTATTTGGTACAGAGACAAATACGGTGCAGCAAATTTACTAAAATCCGTACAAAGTGGTCAAGGGATAGGAAAAGAGCTCGCTTCAAAATTTTGCTCATCCCATCAGTTGATTCTGCATGTTTCGGTGGTTATTCAGCTATTTTAGGGGAAAATTTACAAAAATATTCTAATCCATAAAAAAAGTGACCAAGGGATCATTTTGAATTTTATGCATATTTCAGTAGTTATTCTGGTGTTTTGTGGTAGAGAACAATATGGTCGGGCAAATTTATTGAAATAAACTTATTCGCTAAATAGATATAGGCAAAGGTTTACATTTGCTCATTTTCAATTTTTTGCAAGTTTACGTTGCTATAATACGTTGGTGTAAATTTACCAAATACACTAAACCGTTTCATAGAATGGTGATCAAAGGATCAGAAAAACAGCTGCCTTGAACATTTTTCCCATTATGAATTTAAAATTCTGTTATTTTGAGTAGACCCCAATGCAGTGGGCGTAGCAAATTCACCGGCATCCGCTTATCCGTTCAGGAGATAAATTTCATAATTTTGTACTTTGTGAGTTTTGCACATGATTTAATACTTATTCCGCTATCCAAATATCAGTCCAATCTGGGGTCGCATATTTACTCAAATCCGAGACTTTGTTCAGGAGATATAATCAAAAGTATGTATTTGAAAAAAAACTGTTTTCATAATTTTGCCAATTGTGAATTTTTTGCATGCTTCTCCGGGTGTACACCAATCCGCTGGAATCAGTTGACTGAAATCTGGCAATTCGTTGAAGGAATAGAGAAAGAAATATACGGAGAACAAATCTTTATAATTTTGCTCATTGTGAATTTTTCGCGTGTTTCGCTGTTATTCTGATATTTAGGGAGAGGACGAACTCCGCAGGAATATCTTCCAAAGATCCGCAAAGACGCTGAAGAAAAAGAAACAAAAATATGCAAAAAAAACCTCATTGTTAATTGTTGCTCATTGTGAATTTTCGGCTTATTTCAATGGTCATACTACTATTCCGGCCGGAGCCTTGTGTAGACCCATCCGGTGGAGTCAACATACCGAAATCCTTCAATTCGTTCAAGAAATACGTAAAGAAGTATGTGAAAAAGAATAGTATTCATAATTGTGCCCATTGTGAATCTTTCATATGTCTCAATAGTTCTGTTACTTTAGGTAGAGACCAATCCTGTGGAGTAAATTTACTGAAATCCGCTCATATGTTAAAGAAATACACGCAGAAATAGGCGAAAAAGAACCCATTGTGAATTCTTGTTTATTTTGATTTTTTCGTGTGTTTCAATACTTATTCTGCTATTCCCGCCAGAGCCTAATGCAACAAACCCAAAATCATGAAAATCTGTAAAGCCGTTCTCCAGTTATAAATGGTGTAACTAACACGACTTTCTTTTATATATATAGATATTGAAGATTCCATATATTCACAGTTTGACGATTTCAAGAGGAGCACAACTTTTGAAAATATGTATAACTAACACAACTTTCTTTTATTTATATAAGATAATAATTGATCAGCATGAAGAGAGGAGTTGATTAGGTGATTGATTTTAGTTCTTCTAAGAAAAACAAATGTTGTATTGTGCACTTATTCTAACCAATACTCACTCCAATACCTAATATTGTTTCATTAATCTCATGGAGCTTATGTGAAAACGGTGCGGAAAAGAACGGGGGCGGTACGGCCGAGAAACTATTACCCTGAGGAGAGTGAAGAGTATCCAAATTTCGGCCGTGCCCGAAATTAGTCTGGGTCTCGTTAATCCTGTGGTCAGTTGAAAAAGAGTATTCAGAACTGTTGGCAAATGCAGTCCTGGACAAGGTACAGAGATTAAAGTGTTTCAAATACAAAATCCCCAAACTCAATTTTCCAGGACACAACACATTTTTTACACAAATCGTAGAATTGAACGGAATCCCCGTTAGCTGAAATCTGTAAATAGAGAATCCCCAAAACACAAAAACCCCCAAACACAAAAACTCCCAAACAAAATGACGACATCCCTGAATGAAAAAAAAATCTCAAAAACGGAGTCCCAGTTAGCCGAAATCTGCAAATAGAGAATCCCTAAAACACAAAATCCCCCAAACATAAAAATCCCCAAACACTAAGTCCCCATACTAGAACTTCGAAAAGCACAGCAGTTTTTTAATTGTATCGCAATCGCTAATTCTCCGCTTGTGATATGCGAAGTATGTATTTTGTTCAATCTGTATGGGGATTATGTGTGGGTATTTTGACTTTTACGGATTTCGTGGTTGGGTATTTTGTGAACGGAGATTCTGAAATTATATGGAGAAAAACTACTAAAATTTATCAACTTAAAGTAGGATAGAATTCCGCTTTCCGCATTTCCTCCAATTTTTCAACACATTTTAAATCTTTGTAGACTCATCCTTTCCCCTTTTACTTATCCTTTACTAGCACCACCTCCGACCATATAATACTTACAAACAAGGAAACAAGTCATGCTTGATTTGTCGTCGTCGCGCCATTGGCACTAACCAAACACCTTATCCTCTGCTGTTGAAACCCTTTCGGAAGTTGTTTGCGATTCCATGCAACGACAAAATCGCTATACCTACATATCCTTTTTATGGTATACAATCCACGGTACTATAACATTCATATTATGTGTGTATATCTAAAAACAGGATACCATTCATAGTCGTCGGGTCCAACTCCAACATGTTCCGCGTCATAGTAAAATTGGCTTTGAATTGTTGCAAAAAGACACATTTGGGGGAATGTTATTTTTTCTTTAGCCCGAACACACGGAAGTGTTCCATCTGCAAGTTGTCGGAATGGGAACAAGCGACGATGGGAGGCTTAGATATGCTCCCTATCCCCAATAACTCTGTCGTCAGTCGCCTCCATTCTGCAGTGGTGCAATTGTACATATACAATCGTATGTCTGCTGTCTGGTGCAGCAGAACGTCGACACTGTCGATCGGAGGGGGTACGAATACGAGATAAAAACAAGAAGCCTAGCCGGGACGACAAAGCAGCCAAAGCCAGCAAGCTGCTACTGTGCTGTGCGCTGTTGGTCCAACCAAACTCAAACATTCCAGGATAACAGCCCGGCTCTACACACGAACAGGCAATAAAATTTCAAAGTGAGAAAAATCCATGGAAATTGCAGTAAATTTCCGAAACCCTTTGGGGGATTTTTATCCCCGACTCACATTATGAGTTTTTATATCTCGCGTGAAACGGAAAAATCTATACATATAGATCTCGGTGTGCTGTATGCTCGCGGACCGCACCCCGTTTAAAAAGGACAAACGAACGAGAAATCGAGTCGCTTCGAGCGCGACGACATCGGTCCCAATGGGGAGCTGGTTCAATGACAACCATCCCAATCTAGGTTATCGCAAGGATATCAATTTTATGATTTTATACAAAACACTCTACTCGTGGACAATGTCGTCGTTGTCGATGTCATATTAAAATGGGCATTGATATATTTGACCATAGCGAGCGGCGCAGGCAGACCGCATATACATATCTACATACTTTGCGTCTGGTTTCGAAAACCGTATAATGTACATTTACTTTTCTGAATTATGTCCTTCGGGCGGGCAGCACGAGCTACTTTATTATGAGAAAGTAATTACAGACGTATAAGAGTTTGCAGACATTCTTAAGGGCATCTGTTGTCTGGATGTGGTTATGAAGATATGTTTTTTTGCACGATGAATTTCTTTTTTTGTGTGTCTCTATAATAGTCTAAGAAAAATGGCATATTTGGTCGGCAAAAATCCTACATCGGAAATTTTTTTGGATGATGGTTGGGAATGGTCCCCAGATTATGGCATTAAAAGTCCCAACCCCCCTTTTTTTAAGGTTGCGGACCCCCGATCGGGTGGGACTTTCTATGCCATCATCTCGGGACCATCCCTAACCATAATCAAAAAAAATTTCCGATGTAGGATTTTTGCCGTTCGATGGCCATATTTTGGTCCAATTTTCTTAGACTAATAAGGAGACTATTGTTTAAGTAATCTACAATGTAAAATAAAATTGTTATGAAAAAGGAGCTAGAGGTTTTGTGTGTGTGCTGTTTTTTTTTTTGTAAATGTAATGTAATGTTTTTGTAAAATTCAAATTGTTTTCATAGGGAGGAATTCAATTAATACATTCAATGCAAAAATATTGCCGTAAGGGCATTACGCGAAGTAACGACGTTAAACGTCACTGACGATTTTTCGCTGCATATTAATTGAGTGTGAAGAAGCTGTCAAATAGTGAATTATTATTTTTTTTCCGTGTAGCAGTCGGGTTAAGTCAGGGCAATAGGCTAAATAGTATTAGTATGATTTTTTATTTAAATCGTCAATTTAGTGCGCAGATATTATATTTAGGCAAATTTTTGTTTAAGGACACAAAGGACATACACATTCACTGCCTGTCATAACAATAGCCGCACCATAAGACAGTCTGATCCTTAGAAATTTACAGAGAGCACAGTTATCAAGAGACGCGAGAGCGTCTCGCCCGCCAAAGGAAAAAGAAAAACGAAAGCGAACAAGTCTATGATTACCGGAGACAACTTGCTTTTTTGTTTGATCAGGCTACAGCCTTCCAGGCAACAGCCCCCAAAAAATTTTTTTTACCAAAATATTCCACATATCCTGTTCTAGTGCCTTTCCAAATAAAATCTTCGATCGGCACAATAACGGGTAAGATATATGCAATAAACGGTGAAATTTTCACCCTCACAGACTTAAGCGAGTAACCCAATTTCAGACTGGAGTCTACAGTTGCAGAAAGACGTGCTTCTACTGTCTCTCTTCGTGATGGGATTTTTATGAAATTTGGAACGAATGATCCTCTGGTGGTCCTTCTAAAGAATCAATGTCTTCCATTTAGATAAGTGGATGGAATAACGGTAAATTAATAGGTAAAGTTAACAAAAGATTTCCAACAATTGCGTCTATCGGCTCATCGCATTGACCATTTTTTAAAACACACTGCGGCATTGGGACATTTGGATATTGGGACACCGGGAGACTAGGATCTTGGGGTAGTGGGATATTAGGAAATTGGGACATTAGGGTCTTGGGACATTAGGCACAATGGGGAAACAGGGACGTGGGGACATCGGCATATTAGGGCATTGGGACATCGGGATATTGGGGCATTGGGACATCAGGATATTGGGACAATGGGACATTGGGATATTGGGACATTAGGACACTGGGAGACTGGGACATTAGGACACTGGGATATTAGGACATTGGGACATTATGCCCTTGGGACAATCGGACATTGGGACATTGGGACACTGGTACATAGGGGCATTGGACCACTGAGACATCGGAATGTTGTGACATTGGGACGTCGGGATATTCGCACATAGGGGCACTGGGATATAAGAACATGTGAACATTAGGGTCTTGGGTCATTAGGACATTGGGATATTAGGACATCAACACATTAGGACATTGGGACATTAGGTACACTGGGGAAACTGGGACGTGGGAACATTGGGGCACTGGGACATCGGGATATTAGAACATTGGGACATTGTAACATTGGGATATTGGCACATTGGGATATTGGAACATTGGGATACTGGGACATTAGGGCACTGAGATACAGGGACATTGGGCACTGGGATATTAGGACATTATGCTATTGGGACCTTGGGACACTTGGTATACTGCGACATTGGGACACTGACCACTGGTACATTAGGACATTGGGATATTATCACATTAGGATACTGGGACATTTGGGACATTAGGGTACTGGGATATTAGGAAATTGGGGCATTAGGACCTTGGGACATTAGGACAGTTAGACATTGGGATATTAGGACATTAGGTGGGAGACTGGGACATTGGGATATTCCGATACTGGGACATTGGGACACTAGGGTAGTGGGACATTCGGACATTAAACCATTGGGGCACTGTGATATTTGCACATTGGACAATAGGACGTAAATTGGGACACTGGGACATCAGGATATTGGGACATTGGCACATTAGGATATTAGGACATTGGGACACTGGGATATTAGAACATTGGGACATGAGGACACTGTGACAATGGACCTTAGGGCATTAGGGCATTAGGACATTGGAACATTGGGACACTGTGACATTGGGACACTGGGTCAGGGGGGCATTAAGACAGATCAGTAACAGAACGTTAACAAAGCGTTGGCAAGGCAACAACAGAGCGTTAGCATATCGTTAACAGAGTGTTAACAGAAAATTAACAGTGCCTTAACAGAACGTAAATCGAGTAATAAAAGAAGGTAAAAGACCGTTTACAGAGCGTTAGCCGAATGATTAAAGAGAATTAAGAGAACATTAACAGAACGTTAACAGAGCATTAACGAAAAGATAATAGAGTGTTAAGAGAACGTTAATAGAGCATTAACAGAGTTAACAAAAAATTAACAGATTACTAACAGAATGTTAGCAGAGCCATAACACAAAGATAACACAAACCTATTTTGCACAAAATACATATTAATAAACTATACCCATTTCATCCCAAAATTATTTTTAAAAAAGCTCAGCAACAGCCATTTGTGGCGTGTTTGCAATTGCGTTTGCAGTATCTATTTATTTTAAAGAAGACCTTGTGAATATAACTTATGATATTAAATTTATGGAATATGCTGAACAAAAACCTATTGAAACTTTTCCCAAAACAAAAATATTAGTTGGCTATTTAAGTATGCAAAAATATATGATATCCGACCAAAAACAACAAAGTTGTAAAAGTTACCCCGCCAAAGAAAAATTCATCTGCCGCAAAAAGAATACATATCACTCCAATCCGCTGCTCATATTTAATTTTGTTTGCTGGATGCACTTTTGTTTTAGGTGTAAATGCTGGAGAAGTTTAAATGTACAGGACTACTTCTTAAAGTAATTTGGAGGGAGCCGTCAAAGTGGCACTGAATTAAATGTTAAAGCTCCCACCAAATTACTTTAAGAAGTAGTCCTGTACATTTAAACTTCTCCAGCATTTACACCTAAAACAAAAGTACATCCAGCAAACAAAATTAAATATGAGCAGCGGATTGGAGTGATATGTATTCTTTTTGCGGCAGATGAATTTTTCTTTGGCGGGGTAACTTTTACAACTTTGTTGTTTTTGGTCGGATTCCATATACTGTACGAGGGTGGTTCAATAAGTACCCGTGTTTGAAGACATAGGATGATACTGAGGGAAGTTGGTGTCATCATCGTGTGCTGCCATCTATCAAACGACGCCAAAACAAATTCCAGACTAATTTATAGGTTAGTTTTGATTTTACAGCCATTCGAGTAACGCGTGTTTCGTAATTTTCGATAAGATGGGAAAAGAGTAGTATCGTTCGGTAATTCGATTTCTGTTTTTGGTTCAGAAAAAATGCGAGGAGATAAAAGCGAAGTTGGATCCTATTTATGGGGACACTTCGCCGTCTATAACCACCGTTAGATATTGATTCAACGAATTTAAACGTGGGCGAACATCCGTTTTTGATGACGAGCGACCAGGACGCCCGGCAGACGTGGTTCCCGATGAAATCATTGAAAGAGTCAACGACATGTTTCTCGCTGATCGACGAAGTAGCAGAGGCCGTAGGTGTGTCGACCGGAACGGCAATTAATATGTTACATGATAAGTTGGCCATGAAAAAATTGTCGGCCCGATGGGTGCCGCGATTGCTCACGGTGGACAACAAGCGGATGCGGCTCTTAACTTCGAAGCAGTGTTTGGAGCAATTTTAGCGAAATCCGAACAATTTTTTGCGTCGAGTTGTCACCGTTGACGAAACCTTGATTCATCACTACACACCAGAAACTACGCAACAATGAAAACAATGGTGGATCTGCTCTAAAGAAGGCCAAAACGGTTCCATCGGCCGGAAAGGTCATGGCGACGATTTTATGGGATGCGAAGGGCATCATCCTTATGGATTTTTTAGAAAAAGGAAGAACGATCACTGGAAAATTCTACAGTGAGTTATTGGACCACTTCGACAAAAAATTGAAGGATACACGACCGCATTTGGCGAAAAAGAAAGTGCTGTTTCACCACGATAACGCATCAAAGCATTCATCCGGAGTCGGCGCCGCCAAACTGCATGAATTGCGTTATGAATTGCTGCCGCATCCTCCGCATTCACCCGATCTGGCTCCCTGCGACTTCTTCTTGTTCCCTAACATGAAGAAATGGCTCGCGGGAAAAAATTCAGCTCAAACGAGGAAGTCATCGCCGAGACAGAGGCGTATGGCGAATTCGACAAATCCAATTTTTTGGAGGGGTTAAAAAAATGTCAGGAGCGTTGGGAAAAGTGTATCTTACTAAAAGAGGACTATGTTGAAAACTAAAGATAAAAATTAGAAAAAAAATTGTGTTTTCATTTCCAACACGGGTACTTATTGAACCGCGCCCTCGTAAACAAAAGGAATATTTAAATGACAAATAATTTCACAAAAATTTTCCTTTTATTCCAAACCGTTATTTCTCTATAAAGGAAAAATTAAACTTTCGGTCCGTCATAACGTTGAGTCTACAGGCGTCCAACTGACCGATTTGCGCAGTGCTGTTTCACTGAAACGGTTGCATACGGCGGCGCGCGGTTCCTGTATGATGTGGGCTGGCATTTCCTTGGAGGGAAAAACGTATTCGTGCCCACAGGAGGCCGAGGAGGAGGGCTGACAGCTGAGCGATACGTTACCGATATTCTCCATGTCCACGTTGTGCCCTATGCAGCATTTATTGGCGAGAACTTCACTTTGATGCACGACAATGCCCGGTGTCATGCATCGCGCCTCACTCGACAGTTCTTGAATGAAGCCAATATGTCGTCACTTAACTGGCCTGCACGCAGTGCCGACATCAATCCCATTGAACACTTATGGGACGAACTCATGAGAAGAGTCCGAGCCAGAAATCCAGTCCCTTCGTCCACTGAAGAATTGAAGGCAGCCCTATTAGAGGAGTGGAACGGTATTCCTCAAGATACAATCAGCAACTTGATCAGATCAATGCAGAATCGACTGAAAGCTGTCATTAGAGCAAGAGGGGGCAATACCAAATACTAAAATAATAAATACTTAACTTATTTTCCAACAGTTTTTGTTTTATTTGCAAAAAACCTAACCAAAAATCATTTTCATATTTGCTCATTTTCGCTACGATTTCGCTCAAAGAGCATCAATTTTAAAAGTGCTCACCAAATATTGGTTAAAATGGTACTAACGTAAAGCTGAGGCCTTAAGCTTTTTAATGACATACGATTTTTATGGATAACTGCTATACTTTTCGAAAAACACGTACAAATACACGCGCTTTTAGGTTGAGTCGATAGTTTTGCGGCCGAGTGTAGTACGATAAGTATACCCTATCCTATATCCATGTGCAGATCTAGAAGGCAGGTAAAACCAAAAATATTCAATTTATTTTTTTTTTGTAGGGGATATTGGCGTAGATGGGTCAGATCTGACATACATTCAGTATTTTATAATAACATCTAACATACTATTATACTAGTGCTGAGTTACTGCGAAAGCACATAATTTTCTGAGATCAAAACTCAAATTTTCAGTTTGTAAAGCGGAAATGCATTTGCTGAAGTCTCAGTTAGATAAGCGGTAATAATCCCTTATTTTGCTTTATAAATTGATTGACAATATATACAGAAGCGGCAACACAGTCTAAAAACCATCATTTCCACCTTGCAATTTTCTTAACAAAGCTTGTTAAATTTTCAAGTAAATTTGTCCTAAAATCCTTATCCAAAGACTTACAACTTTGCCAAGCAGACTCAAATCTGTATAAAATAAAAACCAATCGGAATAGCAATATTTTCACCAAGAAATCCTTTCCAAAACCGTTGCGAGCACTTCACTATACAGGGTATCCCGCAACTGGTTAGCCATAGACCAATGGTAGACTCTATACAGGAATTTTGCCGAAATGTCAATTTCAACTTTGTATTTTATTCTTATATGCAAAATTCAAAAAGTCGTATCTCGGAAGATACGAAACCGTTCGAAACGTTCGATATGTCCTTTTATTGGAAATTTTATGTACTTTCAGAAGAATATGAAAAATATTGATTTGGCTAAAAAGGAACCTTGAAAATAGGAGTTTTTAGGAAAAAGTCGTGTGTTTTGACAAAAAAAGCAATTACTCCTTAACGGTAAAAGCTAGAAAAATAATTTTGGCGACATTTTTCCTAAAACATCCTGTAGAGTCTACCATTAGGAGATGAAAAAACTAGGATTTTTAATTATTTAAGTACTCGCAAAGTTTATCCAGCACGTCACTTTCAAGGAGACGAGCTGAACAAGGTTTTAATGCTGTTTTATACGAAAAATGTACTAGTTCGTACTAGTGCGAGTTCATCAGAAAAAGAGACTAGTAAGGTGAGAGTTTTCGGCGGTTTAGGCACTAGAAAAGCTAATCAATTTCGTCCCTTTGCGTGGGGACGAATTGAACAAGTGTTTTTGGCTGTTTTCGACGAAAAATGTACTCGAAACCCCATGCGAGCTCGTCCACTTTCAGGGGACGAAATCGATGAGGGTTTTGGGCAGTTTTGACAATAGAAAGGTAATCGATTTCGTCCCCAAGCAGGTGACCACCTGAATTAGGTTTCCTAAATACGCATCCTGATCCTACCATATCGAGAATGACTGTCGAAAATCTCAAGGCATTCTTGATATCAAAGTTCGAATATACCTATATCTTACTTCACCAATAGCATAGAAGTTTTCCAAAAAATTTCGTTTGGACAAGGGAATCAATAATTTTTTAATTTTTTTCTTGGGAGAACTAAATTCTAGAAGACTACTCGACTACCAGTATCGTTTTATGCGATTGGAAAACTGCCGGATTACTGAGACTGAACCGATTCAGTGAGGACGCCGGATTATGAGATTTTCCGGATTAGAGGCCGGATTATAGAGATTCTACTGTACAAGGGCCGATATGCCAGATACAAATTTTCTTCGATTCATAATTTTTTATCGTATGGTAGAGGTGGGCCCGGAATCATTGCCCCCCCGAGCCCGGATTTCCTCTCCACGGCCCTGCAAACGGGTACTGAAGGGTATAGCTTTCAACATTTTTTTTATTTATCATTTAAACTGAATAAAACTGAAAATTCGCAAACTGAAGAATTGTAAGAGCGCAAACTACTATTCTCGCGACTATTCAAATATCAGCTGCACTCGCTGATATGCGGTACTCTCCATTACGCGAGTCCTTTGTGTCTTCCACGCTATAATGGACTTCACGTGTCATACAATTGTAATTCTATCAAACATTCACAAAGATCCTTTTTCCCACTCGTTATGCAGTGCATTTCGGTAATATCATGTGTTCATTCTAACCAGACCCTTCAAGGAGTACAACGTTGTCATATACCAGGCATACCAGTAAACGGAGTGCAATATTCACAGCATCTATTACACTTTAATCCCGCCGATTCGCTTGTATGTTTTGTCTTTTTTTTTACAGGAAATCATAGATAGACACCGTTGCATACCGTTAGTTCGACACAGCAGCAGTGCCATACTTTAAAATCTTTCCGGAATGCATATAAAAGAAGGATATCCACATGGGAGAGTTGAATGTATAAAATGGTCCTGTGTCGAATAGATGTGGCCGAATGCTATATAAGTTTTAAGTATACATGACTGAGTTGGTCTTGATTTTTTTTTTTCGGAACAAGGCTCTTTTTTATGTCGATTAAGAACGCTCCGTTGTGAATTTTGAACGGTTCTAATGTGGACACCGACCGTTTGGTATGAATGTATGGAAAATCGAAGGGAGCATCAGAAGACTATTCGGTGTTTCAACCAATTCAAGATTTGAGGTCAGAAAGTGATTTTAGTCAGTTTATTGGTTTCAAGTGATTTTTCCTTTCAATGAGATTTTGAATTTGTTTTTTTTTGTTCGAACGGAAGGTTGGGTCGGGTGGATATGATGATTTAATAGAATTATATTAGAGATATGACGCAATTATTTGGGGAAAAGAATTGGTTGCATGTGTCATCTCTACTAACGCAAGCCTGTGTAATTTCACATTGAACTCAGTGGCGTAGATAGCTTTTCGTAGGGGGAAGAGATCTGTGGTCAGAGCTTATTTTTTTCAACACAGGGAAATAATTACGTTTCGTGGTCATCAGCTTTCCGGATAAGGTGATTTTCATTCGTAGTCCAGCGAATGAAACTGAGTGACCAGTTGACCAGGCATTATTTCAAGCTGACTCATTTTGGAGTGCTATGGCACATTTTACGTTTTGGCTCTTTTTTATTGGCTCCTACCTTAAGTGCAATTTGAGCTTACTTAGCTTAAATTTCAAACAAATTCACACTCTAAAAATGTTAACTCCTTTTTGTGATGTGAACTTCCAACCCTAATTGAAATTGCCCGATAAACATCTGAATTCGCCTTGCTGTCGTAAAAGAGCTGATAAAATAGGCCTTGTCTCTTTAATATCTCCTACCACTCATTTCTCTCGAATTCAGTCTCCCCAAACGTTCTCCCTGTACCGTCTTCCCGTATTCCTATGCGTTATAAAGGAATTTCACTCTTATGGCATACATCAAATGATCCAAACGTATCGACACATGAAATGAAATGAGGGTAGTAGATTTGTGTGGAATTTGTTTTTTTTTCTTTCTTCGTTTCCATGTTCGTGACTGTTGTAAATAAACAAATGGGAGCCAGATTCGAAATTCTTCAATACTCTGAAAGTCTCCGCTCTGAAGGCAATTCAAGCCTTCGAAGGTTATCCTGGTTTTATGACGACAACGACGACAATGGAATGATATCGTTTTGGGACTTTATAAGTGTCAATATACCTTACGCACCTTTTTCGGGGAAATGTTGTGCGCCTCGACTGTTTTTGAGCAAATGCCGATGTCAATAAATTTGCGTACGGCATATAAGAGTTAAAATTTTCGTATCGAATTTTTTTAGCTAACATTTCGGGAAGAACCACCGTCATACAGCGCAGCGTTTATTTGACATGAGACTGACACTGCAGACATTCGGCCACCCTTCGGTACACACGAGGACTTAGGACTGCAAAGCACATAGCATGAGTGTTCTGATGGGCTCTCTAACACCATGTTGTTTTTAACATTTGCTCAACCCATTTGAATCCACGCTACGAGAAAAGCAGGATAAATACCAACCCCCATACGACCTAACAGAGACATATAAAACATAAATTGTCAAACATGGACGGAATTTTCATTTTAGGCCTTTTCCCTCTTCGGATGGTATTTATAGCGGTAGCGAGAGAATAAGGCATGCAAATTGAGTGGCAAATGGTTTAATTAATTTCAGTACGACAGCAAAGCATGTTGAATGTACCGAGTAGATTCATAGTCCAGTCAAAATATGCAGGCCTCCAAATAGAAAAAAACTGATCAAGGGTTATTTTGATTGTTATCCATTCAGTGAAGTGCCAGGAGTCTAAACCACATTTTGCTTAGACAAATTTTGATCGGAAAGGTCCCAAAAAGGACAAAAAGGACGCTAATTATTCCTTGATCAGGGGGGGGGGGTATGCGAAATGTCATATCAAAGGGGAGGCCGAGTGCATTACATATCCGGTGTTACGCCGGATATGGAATGTATACCTACGTTCGATCAAGGATTAATTAGTGTCCTTTTTCAGAGCTTTCCAAAAAAAAATATTTTCTTAGCAAATTTAATGGTAGAATCTTAAGTTATTATAGATTCTAAAAAATTAAAAAGTTAGTCAATTACTCGCGTAGTTATGCCTTTGGAAAAATACAGATGATAAGTTACGGGAAGCCTCAGGTGATAAGTTACGGGAGGCACGAACATTTTCCATTTAAACACGATTTATTCCGTTGCGGGACCTTGAAACAGGAAACGAAATACCGGATATGTAATGCCCTCGACTTCCCCTTTGATATGATACCCCGCATGCCGAACTCCGGTCAAGGATTAGATAGTGTCCTTTTTGGGAACTTTCCAATAAAATTTTTTTTTAGTCAGATGAGTTTTATACTTCTGGGACTCCACTGATTCAAAAACAACAAAAATTAGCCTTACTCTGTTTTTTTTTTCTATTTGAAATGCTAATGTGACTGGACTATTAAGAATACCTAGGTAGACGAAAAAAAAATGTATGTCAACGAATGTCTATTTAACCCTCATCCAGCGGGATAGGTACAGGTGTACCTTTTTCGTTTTTAAAACACCGTAACTTTTTAGCTATGGTTCCGATCGGGCTGAAATTTTCTGACATCTCTACGATTTTAGTTTAAAATATGTATTCCAAATTTCAGAAATGTGTGACCACCCATCCCCAAGTTAGGGAGCAAAATTAATCTTACACCCTTTAACGGCGGCAAAGGTACATTTGTACCTTCATATATTTTGTATGAAAGAAAATTTACAAAAAACGAAAATAAAATATTTTTGGTGAATGCTCATGCTTAGAGAGATTTATTATAGCGTCAATAAGTTGAGAATCGAGTGATGTACAGAAGTATTTGATTTACGAATTTTATTTGTAATGATCAAGGTCCTTGGAGATATCGATCTATAAGGACTAGGCTAACTCATACAGCGGTTTTTGGTTATTTGACATCAATCTGAAGGCTTTTACTGGCATACCAAACTTTTTGAAGTAATGGCTTGGGGCAACCAATACAATGTATTACGCCTTCTTTCCCCCATAACATCTAGTGAAAATTAGGTTTGTAACAAATACTAAAATTTTGGATTTTAGCGGTTGATTTTCTTTACCACAAATTCCCATAATTTGTAATTTTGTAATTCCCATAATTTGTAATAATTTGTATTCCATCACCTAATATTTATTATTTGTGTAATTCGAGACCTCCACCCGAGTTCCTTCTGAAGTTTCAGCTGAAAACCAGCAGAAGCATCCAACCAAATTTCTAAATGAATGTTTAGGTGGAACATAAACTTGGTTGAATTGTACGTCGGTACCATATATAGATACCGCTAACTGCTTTAGAATATACCACATGTCTTCGGTTTCTTGTTTTAATTTTTCAATCGATCCTTGGATTTAATTACATATACGAGCAAATATATTACAATTAACCAACAACAATCACAATTAAAATTTTAGATATTTTTTTACTATAGGAATTGGCCTAGTTTAGATTTACAAAGATTAGAGACTG
Organism: Microchrysa polita; assembly: GCA_949715475.1. Taxonomy (NCBI): domain Eukaryota; kingdom Metazoa; phylum Arthropoda; class Insecta; order Diptera; family Stratiomyidae; genus Microchrysa; species Microchrysa polita. The sequence continues at coordinate 16,001,564 of OX454418.1, read as the reverse complement.
AAAATTATACTAGCCGATTCTACTTGCTTGTTGCTTGACAGGACCTTTCTTTCGTATGATACACATTAACTCATTTCTCCAATATATTTATTGCTTCAAATATTGTTGTTTTATGGAAAATAACGGGAATGTGATAATTATTGACGTTTTTTTTTCGTTAGCGATAACGGGTTCTAGTAACAGAATAATATATTGGGGGCAGGGGGGTAAATTTTAACCTGAGACTCCACAATTCGCAAATCAAACATACCAAATTCTTCTAAAATCATTAATGACTTAATTTGAACCGTTTTCTACTTTTCATTTGTAAATCAATTTTAGATTTCGTCAAATTAAAATTCCAAGCAACCCATTTTTTCAATTTTCTTTTTAAAATTTTGCCTATTTCCTAAATTTACCCACTCCAAAAATTAAATCCACATAAACCCAACTTCTTAAAACATTCACTTCGGCAAAAACAGTTACTAATTTGTGACTAGTCAACATAATATAACGGTTTTACGGTCAAAATTCATACAAATAGTGAAGATTTTCATACAAAATGTACTAAGGTACAGGTGTACCTTTGCCGCCGGCAAGCGTTGTAAAAATCTGCCGCTGGATGAGGGTTAATTTTCAAACTCAAATTTGGGCAGAACATGAACGAAATGATGAATGGCCACGACCGTTGTCAAGAAACTGATTGCCACAGGATACAAAAGGGGAAACAGCACGAAATGGAATAAATTCGTTACTAATAAAAAAGTAAGTTGAACGTGATAAAGCGACTAAATATATAACTGAGTTGAAGTTATCGGATAAATCTGAAAAAACAAATAGGATGAGTGATTTAATTAAGGATGCTAATTTAAATAAAGAAATCAAATGGGGTAGTTGTATTTTATAGTGGTTAGCACGCTCGCCTTTGAATCACAGGGTCGTGGGTTCGAGTCCCATATTGTGTAAGCGGATTAAGTTTATGATGTTTCTCGAATTCGGGGCCCATATAAGGGATTATGGTTTCACCTAGATGTTAAACGCGAGTATAAATTGCTCGGCAGAGCGTGCTGTTGATCTCAACACGTCATCTAAAAAATACCGGCGTACAGAGGGCTGCGCCCGCAATACGAGGGTTTTTTAGAATTTTAATGCATAGTGAATATTTTTTGTACATATATTTTATAAGCAATAAATAAGTATTGTGCACAACATTAATGAAATGCTTCCTGTATATCTATTTTTGGATTGGTCTAATTAAAGGTGGAACAGAATGAAAGGCGCTAGCCTTTCATTCTGGAACGCGTTTATTTACTATTTACCCAGTTTGTATAAAAGTACTCCAACGCAAATCTACAGAAATTTTTCGATTTAAGATTTCTGATGTTTCTGATGATTGTTTCATCAAGTTAAAAGATATGCATTGAAGAAATGCTTAAGAGAAGAGGCTTGCATTGTGAAAGGCCCTTACTAAATACTTATTTGGCTATATTTCCGGTTTTGATACAGTTATTCGAATGAAAATTCGTAGACATATTCTATATGTAGTTTTCTGAAGACCCTTAGCAAAGTTTTCAAAATTGGAAACCTAAGAGGGGCTACACACGAACAAATTGAAATTTTACAAATTTACTGTTATTTACTTTTCCTTTGCAAAAGTCAACAGTCTTAATATTTAACGTATATAAGACCCTACTGACCAATCTTTGTGCAAAGTTTCATATCGATCCCTATAACGGTTTAGAAAAACGGAGCTCGAAAAGGAAGTTTAACTTTAAACGCCAATAACATTTTTACCGTTACTCGAAACTGGAAAATTTTAACTGATATGAGGTGTACTCGCTTAGATCTTTGATTTAAATACCCATACGTCAATCTCCGATAAAAACTAAAAAAGTCGACTTTTTTCAAACGTTCGGGACACCCTGTTGTCTTCTTCTTACCAACTTCTAAGGTATATGTGCCAAAGACTGTAACCATTCTACACATTCCTACCAAATTTCATGACAATCGGTTGAGCCGTTCGCGAGTTATTAACTGAACAGACGGACAGACGGACAGACGGACGGACGGACAAAATCGATTTCATAAGGGTTTTTTGAAAAAAATTTTCTAAAAAACCCTAAAAAACCGTCAAAAGACTACGGGGATGTCGCTACCATATCTGTGGCCTAGGTTCAATTTCAGATTGTCACGCCCAGGAACTGAGTGCAACTCAAATGTGCGTAATTGTTATTGGGTTTACCTACTTTTTTGAGATACTAATACAAGGCCAATTTAAAGTGCTACCGAATTTTGGATTCACTTCTCATTTAAATGGAACTGTAAGCGGTATGACGTAGTGTTTCGATTTCATCCGTTCTGAATAGGTTTTGAGGTTTTACTAGGGACGCACTATAACTTTAAGGTGTCGGAAACTATGGAATCAACCCAAATAGTGCAAGTGGAAAACGCCTGGTACTTTTTTTTTTAAATATATACTCCTATGACGATGATTTTGTTACCTATGTGTTCTTAAATTGTTGGTTGTAACGAATGTTTGTAATGGCCTTATACCAGTCCAGGGGCGTACGCAGCAAAATATTTCGGATGGGGTTTTAAGAAAGATTTGTGCTAGTAAAATAGCGAGAAAGATAGACCCATCTTACACCTCCCCCTAAGCCCCATTTAATCGCCATAATTTTCAAAGAATACTAGAGAGTTAATTTAAGAGGAAAAGATAAGATATGAATCAGATAATCAAAAGTCCCGCCCAAATTCAAAAATCTACAGCCTGCCTGCCTGTAGGAGGATTTTTAAAGAAAATAATTTTTAAGACAACACAACATCTTAGGTCACAGCTGCTTTCGAACCCATGCTCGGGCAATTCAGAGATAGAGTGTCTATACCCATTTTGCAACCGAATACTCATTATGGGAGATAATTGAAAGCTGTCGTATGACATCTCTCGACGATGAAGGAGGAAAAGCCGAGAAAGTGTACGGCGAATGAACAACAACTGCCTTTCGTGTTATAAGCTGTTAGGAAAGCCTCTCCTTGTTGGTCGTGGAAATGGGATTCGTTCGCCAAGTTTGGTACCAAGTTGACTGGAACTTGGCCATCGATTGGTATGTCATTCATAACGATGCAAGTCTCATGCCATCGTAGGGCAGCATTCTGACCAGAACAGGATGGCAGGCAGATGGATTGCGAAGCAGCACCATCTACCCTTTCGACGAAGTTTCGTGCGAAGCTGAAAAAGTCCGCGCCATTCTCAACGAGATCTTCAAAAAAGATCTCGAAGGGAGGGACAAAGCCAATCCAACACTAAAGCTCTAGTGTAAGTACATGCTGCTGTTCGCTCCTAGAAGTGCCCATTGTTTCACACCTAATCTGGACAGTTACAGAGACATTTAATTCGTGCCCCTTAATTGCCAATGTGCAGACGCGCCTCAATACATTACCCGGTTAACTCGCGCGCTAGCTGTTTTACCCATAGGATCTCCTTGACTGCATGGCAGGTGGCAATATACTCGGCCTCGGTAGTTGATAATGCCACAATCCTTTGCCTGTCCGTGCTCCAAGAAACGGTATTATCACCTAGTTTCACGACAAGTCCAGTAGTTGATTTTCGAGTTTCGGTGTCGCCCGCATAATCTGCATCTCTGTATGCTTGAACCTCGTTGCAGTTGCCACTGCTAAAGGCTCGCACGATTCACAGCATAGGCAACGTCTGACCTGGTTCCAACAGCCAAAGACATTAAACTGCCTATACTGCCTCACTGTAAGGTGCATTCGTTTTTTCGTCTTCGTTTTCATTCATCGAGGAAGATTACTATTTGGCGTTGATCACTAGGAATGGCCACTGGGCTTGCATCCTGCATGTTGAATCGTTCCTGAATACCTTTCGCTAAAATGCCTCCTGATGAAAAAAAAACCCCCCATGTGGGTGTTGTTGAATTTGCAGACCAAGATATACGCCGACATGGGTTGCAGTGACATCGAACTCATTTTGAAGATCTCCAAGCAAGTTATCCGCATTTTTTTCGTTTTCTGATGCAATTAAACCATCGTCGACGTGAATCACTAAGATGATCCGCCTGACATTGTTTGCAGTAAAAACAAATGGATCTGCAGCTGTTGAACTGAGTCTGAATTTTCTGAGTACCGAAACCAGTTTCTTGTTGCAGCACCTGGAAGCCGGCTTTAGACCATAGAGACTTCGTTGGAGTTTACAAACTCGTCTGTTTTGTCGTCATATCCCTCTGGCTGATACATACAAATGTCCTCTTCGAGCTCTCCATGTAAAATTTTTTTAATGTCAAACAGGCGAAGCTTGAGCTTCATTGAGGCCACAATGGATAAAATTGAGCGTATAGAATCAAATCTCACAACGAGGCTGAAAGTCTCGTTATAATCAACACCAACTTTCTGTGTGAAACCTCGAGCTACGAGCCGCGCTTTATAGCGCATATTTGATCCGTCTGGATTTCGTCTCAAGCGCCTTGATATCTTCGCCCATAGCTCTTCTCCAGTCCTCGCTGCTCCTGCCAGTGGTTGCTTCTTGGATATTGGTTGGCTTTTTACTAATATTGACGGTTCAGAAGAAAAAAACCTTGCAGGCGGCTTGATAGTGTCTCGATTTCTGAGTCTCATGCTGGGTCAGGCCTGGCCTGTTTATCGACTCTATTCATGTCTGTTAAATTCGTCTCCCTTTGAATGTCGGTTTCGGCGTCGTTGAAATTTTCTTCCTTGGAACTAGATCCTTCCTTCTTCATTGAATCAATTTTCTCAAATCTGGAGCCTCTTGTCTTAACCGGGATGTAGCTCAATTTCCAGGAACTCTTTCACTGGCTTTAAAGTTGTTGTCGGTGGTTCTCTCTCTATTGTTTCGTCGTAGGGTCTCCCAGTGAAGATAACGTTATGACGAATTTTCACCCGGTCTTCATTCGGATACCAGATATGATAGCCCTTAGTATTCTCACCATAGCCAACGAAAATACCATGCTCAGATTTTGGGTCCCATTTTCACATTTTCTCTATTGGAATGTGCACATGGACTGCTTCTCCGAAAACTTTGAGCTTTGTGCAGTCTCCTTCTTTGCCAAGCCAGAGAAAATGTGGAGTTGCACCGGCAATGCGACTTATTCCAGTGAGATTCAAAGTGTAAGCAGCAGTATTTACAGCTACGGCCCACAATTTGATTGGTAGTCCAGCAGCATAAAGCATAGTATAAGCAGCTTCAAAAACAGTCATATTTTCTCTCTCAGCAGCACCATTTTGTTCGGGGGTATAGGGAACGGATTTTTGATGCTTTATACCTCGACGGTTTGTCAATTCGGCAACTTCTCTGTTCACGAATTCAAGGCCATTGTCGGTGCGCAAGATCTTTACTCTCTTTTCGACGTGTTTGTCTGCTTCTTCGAGAAAAGCTTTAATGTGAGCAGAAGTTTCGGATTTGTGCGATAACAAACGAACTATTCTCCAATGAGAAAAATCATCCTTCAACTGTAGAAAATACCGTGCTCCACCTAGCGAGCTCTCTTGCATTGGGAATGCAAGATCAGCATGAATTAGTTCTCCGATAGTTTCAGTTTTAGATTTGCTTTCCGGAAATGGAAATCGATGCATTTTTCCAGTGATACATGGTTCGCACATAAAATCGTTGCTCTTGTTCTGATATTTAATACCACGGTGATCCCGAACGCTTTTTGCTTTACTCACATTTTGATGAGCCTCGTGCCCTCGTGCCAATTTCGAATCATGTCGCTTGCGCATTGTTGGGACTTGGGAGCTTGAAAAACATTTTGAAAAAACCTTGGCTCCCACTGCAACGATGCACTCATTTCGTAAAAGCTGGCAACTGACATTATTTGACTCAAAAATGGTATCCTTGTCCATGGTAGCGCCCAGGGAGAAAAGATTGTACTTGAGCTGGGCAACAAAAACAACATTCATGAGATGCTTCTCAACCCATTCTTTCCCATTGGAAGACAGATTGATGTCTCTTTCCTAATACTGGAATCAGATTTCCGTTTCCATTGCGGACCTGGCAACGTTGCCTTTTCTTTCGAAAGTTGACGAACCATGAGCGCTGGTTTGACATATGATCATTATCCCCGGAATAGAGATCGTCGATGTCGTCTTCCGCTACTACATTCTCGAGTCCAATAGCCAGGTTTCCCGCACGCGTTGCGATTTCCAGATTCCAGATTTGGTTTTCCCTGTTGTAGTGAGAGCACTGCTTTCGCTGGTATAATGTATTCCTAATCGTGTTTTATCAATGGAAAGCCTGGAAATCAAGTTGGCAAGCGTTCTATCATCCCGTGAAGTAGAATCCCAAGCGCTGACCAATTGCTTCAATTCGTCGGGTAGGCTCGAAAGGATCTTTGTAATGATCATGGAATCCGGGACATCCTCTCCGAGCTTCTTTAGACGATGTATACAGGGTGGCCCATTTAAAGTAAACTAGTGTAAACCACGAATACCTTTTTTTTATTTCTGAACCGATTTTTTTGAAATTTTCACATACAAAAATAGACACTTAGGAGATATGTTTACACTATGTTCGAAAAATTATATCCTTTAGATGACCACCCCGGGCGGCTTCGCAAAGTTGGGATCGTTCTACGGTATATTCCATTACCTTTTGCAATATTTCTGGCTGCAAACCTCAGAACTCCGCTAGAATATGTTGCTTCAATTCCTGAATTGTCCTTGGTTTATTATTGTAGACTCTCTCCTTAAGGTATCCCCACAGAAAAAATCTGGTGGAGTTAAGTCTGGAGATCTAGCCGGCCAGTTAATTGCAGATCCTCTGGAAATGACTCTTTCGCCGAAAACGTCCGTTAAAACCTCCATTGTGGCTGCAGCGGTAAGGCAAGTCACTCCATCTTGCTGAAACCACATATCAGGTCGGTTTTTGACAAATGGACGAATAACATTGTTGAGCATCTTACGATTTCGTTGTTCTTCTTCGGGTTGATGTTGTTGCATCTGATTCGAAGCTGGCTTCCACCCGCTTAATGATTTCGTCCGTCCTCGCACTTCGTCTCCGGGCTTGTCGGGGGCTATTAACGGTTCTTTGTTCTCGAAAACGGCGAACAATTCTGCGAATCGTTGATCTCGTTTTTATACCCTTCGCTTATTAGGCGAAAAGGGTATATTAACTTTGTCATGAAGTTTGTAACGCATTGAAGGAAGCATCTCCGACCATGTAAAATATGTATATATATGATCAGCGTGACGAGCTGAGTCGATTGGACGATGTCCGTCTGTCCGTCTGTCCGTCTGTCCGTCTGTCTGTCTGTTGCGACGCGTTTTACTCGGCCAGTTTAAAAGCTATGGAGCTGAAATTTTGCACACATGCTTATTTTTGCTGCAGGCAGTTTGTATGTTTGAATCGCTAAAATCTGACAAGGGGGTCGTGGGGCTGCCATACAAACCTACCCCCCAAAATTAGGTTCTTCTAAGAAAAACTTTTTTATTTATCCACCAATTTCAATCTAATTTCACACAAATGTGTTTTAATTGGTGACACACGACATATGTAAAAATCGACTAAATCGAACAATGGGGTCGTGGGGCTGCCATACAAACCTAGTCCCCCAAATTAGGTTCTTCTAAGAAAAACTTTTTTATTTTCTCATTGATTTCAATAAAATTTCGCACAAATGTGTTTCTAACGATACCACAAAACATATGTAAAAATGGACCAAATCGGACGATGGGGTCATGGGGCTGTCATACAAACCTAGCTCCCCAAATTAAGTTCTTCTAAGAATTTTTGTTTTACACACCAATTTCAACCAAACTTCACACAAATGTGTTTCTATTGATGACACAAAACATATGTATAAACAGATGGAGTCGGACCATGTGGTCATGGGGCTACCATACAAACCTAGCCCCCCAAATCAAATTTTTCTAAGAAAAACTTTTTTATATGCACACCAATTTCAATCAAACCTCAGAAAATTATATTTCTATTGATGCCACATAACAAACGTGAAAATAAATGAAATTGGACTATGGGGTCGTGGGGCTACCATACAAACTTAATCCCCAAAATTGGGTTCTTCAAAAAATACTTTTTTATTTGTACATATACACAAATTTCAACCAAACCTCATGGAAATGTATTTTGATTGATGTTACAAAACATATGCAAAAATGAATTAAATCGGACCATGGGATCATGGGGCTGGCATATAAACCCAACCCCCAAATTAGGTTCTTCGAAGAAAAACTTTTTTATTTGTCCACCAATTTCAACCAAATCTCATAGAAATGTGTTTTAATTGATGCCACAAACATTCGTAAAAATTGATGGAAAGGCCATGCGTTCATAGGGCTGCCATACAACCCCCCCCCCCCTTCCTCTTTCTGGTTCTTATAAGAAACCCACGTCCCCCGCTTCTCCCAATAAATGTTCGACACAGCACTTATGTGAAAATGCAAAAGCATGGAAGCGGGGAGGACTGAACACAAGTCATAGGTACGCCCGAAAAAAATTTTTGCCCGAGGGGAGCGAAGGGTATCCAAATTTCGGCCGCGCCCGAAATTAGCCTCGGTCTCGTTGTTATTACGGTGTCAATACCTGACGCATTTTTACGTCTTAACATCTAAATAAATTGTATAATAATGATAATTTTGGCACTAATTGCCATTTAAACATTGAGTTAATGAATCGTTAGCAAAATTCCATTCTACCTGTCCGCATACGTACTTTTTGTGAATGAAATGGTTCAAAAATAAGCTCTTTTATAAAACCTACCTAAATCACCCTTCCTCAATGCGTACCTTTACCTGGAAAGTAGTGTAAACATATCTCCCATGTGTCTATTTTATTCTTACCAAACTTCCGAAAAAAATATTAAACGAGAGCGAGGCTAATTTCGGGCGCGGCCGAAATTTGGATACCCTTCGCTCTCCTCCGGGCTAAAAGTTTTTTTTCGGGCGTATCTACGACTTGTATTTAACCCCACCCCCATTCTTTTCCTTCCGTCTTCACAAAAGTTCCGTTGCGTCGACAAAACAATATTTGTGTGGGCGTGGGGTTTGGTTGGAATAAGTGGGCAAATAAAAACATTTACTTAGAAAATTTTATTGGGGGATGCGGGAGCATGGCCCCATAGTACGATTCCATTTGTTTTGACCTTTTTTGTTGCTTTGATCAAGACACATTAATTCAAGGTTTTGTGAAATTGGTGTAAGAAATGTTTCTTAGAAGAACTAAAATAGGGGGTTGCGTTTGTATGGCAGCCCCATGACCCCATTGTCCGATTTGATCCATTCTCACATCTGATGTGTGTCATCAATAGAAATACATTTGTGTGGAATTCGATTGAAATCGGTGCACAAATAAAAAAGGTTTTCTTAGAAGAACCTAATTTGAGAGTTAGGTTTGTATGACAGCCCCATGACCCCATTATCCGATTTTACCGATTCAAACATACAAACTGCCTGTAGCAAAAAGAAGCATTTGTCAAAATTTCAGCTTCATAGATTTTAAATTGCCCGAGTAAAACGCGTCGCAACAGACAGACGGACAGACAGACAGACGGACATCGCCCAATCGACTCCCCAAGTCATGCTGATCATATATGTATACTTATTATATGGTCGGAGATGCTTCCTTCAATGCGTTACAAACTTCATGACAAAGTTAATATACCCTTCGTTGACTCTACGAGCGAAGGGTATAAAAATCGAAAAGTTATGCATGGTTTACACTAGTTCACTTTAAATGGGCCACCCTGTATAGTGCTTGCAACATTATATACACTCCGAAATGATATGCAATGTAACGTTGACTCGAAATTGCCTATAAACGGCTGAGTTAACGCACCATGGCCCCACATGGGGCTATACGGTACTGAGAAGAAGAAGAGGAAAAGAATCCTCTCATAGTAGATCTTGTCAGAAATTATAGATAATTTCAGAAATTATTTTGGTATGAGGCCTTCGTCCAATGACTTTGAAATCGGCATCTACAATTTTTTCTGTTTCGAATGAATCCTGAAAAACGACAAGTCCCTTAGTTCGCGAATAGAGCTGTAGAGAGTTGTACTGTCTTATACTATAGAATTGATCCTTTTCATGTTTTTGCGTCAGAGTCCAACCCCTTAAATGTGCATACATATAATTTTCCAGTTTTTTTTTCTAATGAAATTTCACTTTAAAAATCAGAAACTGATAAACACATATTTTTCCATTCACCATTTATGTATATTACCTCTAGTACCACCGCCCATGAATGGACACTACGAATAGTTCGTTTTCAATCTCACTTGACTCTATCTCGAGCCATCAATTCACCACATTCACAGTTTTCAAAAGAATTAATAGGAAGGCAATGAGATTCCATATACCTTTTTCGTTTTTCTTCAAAGTTTTTTTTTCCAAGCCATCAACACTTTTTTATACCTATACATATTTGAAATCCTCTTTTACCATTGCATGAATGTTTCCTTTAAGGGAAAAAATTGCATTCATGTCACATACAGTCTGCTTGCAACCATATCGTACCAAACCACCTTCTTCTCTCAATGAATCTGCAATGTTGTTGCTCCATGCATACAGTGGGTCTTGCATTCCGGAGTTTCATATGACGCTGCTGTTGGTACTATTGCCATAAGCCATATGCCTAGGCTAGGCACTAGGTCCTTGTATGGATAGGTAGGTAGTACCAAAACCTTATATCGACGAGAGTTGCATATATGAATGAGGAAAACTCTCCCCGGTGCCGGTGGTAGTTGGAAATTGCATAAAAGCCAACATGATGTCTATGCATAGAATGCGGCTCGTTTCGCTATATGGTGTGACATAGTGACGACAGCATTTGTTTTGCTAGTGCAAAGTAGCGATAGTGCGAGAGCTCTGACAGTAGTAACTTGTCGCTGTCATGCGAGAAGGAAATGAACAGGAAACGGATATGAAAGTGAGGCACTAGAAGCAGCAGCAGAGCAACGTCGTGTGTTGTATCCTCGATGCTATTGTCAGAGAGGGTGGTGAAGGATGTATAAAACATGAAATGAAAACAGTCGTCTAGCTAGCGCAGAAAAAACAACAGGAGATTTGAAACGACGAACATGTACGAACGAGAAGGTGTGCTAAATAGACATAATGCATGCATATTGTGCAATGACAATAGATCAAGAAAAAATACAAACAAAAGACGACGACACTTTTGGTGCAATATAATGGCAAAGTATATAGGGTGGCTTAAGGCAAGTATAAGAACAAAAAAAGATGTTAACGCATCCGACTGGAGGATCATTTCCTCGTCCTAAGATGAATGAAATCCACTTAGTAAAATCTTTCGATAAATGCACCCTCCCGATATTTGGATGAGCTTTCAGCTCTATATTCGCTCTGAGTATATTTAACAAACCCCCCAACAGAGGTAGTAGAGTATCTTTTCTTCACATTACAAAACCATTTAACCTAAGCTTGTTGAAGATTACTCTCTAAGACCTGATGAAGCACACCGAAAAAAGGGCGAATTTCAAAAAAAAAAACAAATGTACCACCCTCCTTCAGAATCGAGCGTATCCCAAAAACTAAATCCACCCAATTTCCGTATAGAAAGTCTACATCAATTTTCATGATGAAAAATCACGTAAGGGATGACTGACATCGACCATGATTTTTTCCCTTCGGCTCGGACATTCAGGGAAGATACAGCTCTTGTTGTTGTCATAATCCTTATTAAGGTTAAGCTTGAAACGGAATGCATGTATGCCGCACGTTTGTATCGTTCGACTCAGTCAAAAATCAGTTCACGAATCCTTGAATCTTTGTGGTTGATGATTCCGTTTGGATGTCAGGTTTTATACAATATTGTTCACGGTTCGACGGAATAGCTGAATTGAATAAGTTTTCTATACTAACTTGGGAGAGTGCGCTTCTTTTGTCGAAAGTGTTTTAAGATTTTCCATAAGCAACAATTCAGATAGAAAAGTTTAAAGTTGCGAGACTTTTGAATAAAGTCAAAATTATGCCATATTGTGTGGTTGTTTTATACAAAGTTGTCGAGGCGTATCAGGTTTAAATATCATTGTTGAAATATTGCCAAATAAACGAGAATTGGCTTCAAGTAAAGCCGGTAGGTTGATGAGTGATTTGAGGATTATAAGGAAAAGTCAGATTAAAACATATCTTTGATGTATATTTTTGTTTTGTTTTTTGTTTTTTTTTTTAATGCAGATCCCAGATTTACCAGTTTAAGTAAGACAAATAGTTCACGTTATTTATATAACAGAAAAAATTTAAAATATTCGCATATATTTGTGTTTTATTCTTTGGTGCGAATGTACGATTATTTTTCTGAGTGTATGCTCATTAAAGTTAATAATAGGTAATTTTACAAGCTGAAACTGCAAGCAATTGGATTCGCTATTTCAACGTCAAGCTAGCTGCACTTGACGTTGGAATAATGAATCCAATTGCTTGCAGTTTCAGTTTCATGTAAATTAAACCTCCGATTAGGCCCACCGTGGCAGTCATATACATATACTCGTATACCCGGGGCCTCAATTCCCAATTCATAAATTCAATGGCAACAGATAAATTATTGTCGGATAAAAAAAGGTAAATATCAGTGTATAGCTTAAGGGTAGGTCTGCGACGAAATTAATTTGAATCAGGATCAATTTCAATTGACAGGTTCAATTTCGAATTTCATTCCGATTTTAATGTTTTCATCAAATTACCCGCAGAAAAAAATTAAGAAATCCCTTCTTATTTAAAACGTAATTAACATTCCTCTATTTTTAATTGTATTTCTTTGTTCTCTTTTATTCACCACACTTTTAACTGCGTCAACCAGAAAAGAAACTTTTTACACTTTTTTTTTCAATTCCATAGAAGAACACAAAACAAGAAAGAAAATTTCCATTCCTTTTTTAAATTGCCTTCACATTTCATCTAATAGGGCGAATTGTTCGCATCGCGCCCGTTTGCCATTTCGCATAATTCAGAATTATTTCGTAAAGTAATTTATTAGATGACAAAAGTCCAAAACAGTGCGCCCTGTATAAGAGTCAAATGTTCCTTCGGGCGTTGTTTTGCCACACCATACTGGACGGGAACACTTGAAAGTGACCTTCATTTTAACAGAATTTTGTAGAAATTATCCATAGAGAAATTACAAAAATGGCAATTGAAAGTATATAAGAAATAAAGAAGAATGTACGTGCTAGGAAAGTAGGAAGCCAAGTTCAAACAAAGAAAAACTCGTTTAGCATTTAATTACTTAATTTTTGGATTTCTCTTGTTTTTTTTTTTATTTTTTTGAGTAAATATACTCACTCTAGGATGCAAGTGCGGGGTGGTGGTTTTTACGATCCGTTTTAGGAGGGTTGCTCAAGTTGTTCGGTACTAGACTTTCTCATGGTAACAAATTAATCAAGTTCCGCGGTTTTTATTGTCTTGTCCGGTAATGGTAGCTAATAAAAAATTGCTTCTTTTATCGTAATAAGAAGATATTGGAAACGGAAGTAATTTCGTTCAAATTTCACTGAGTTATGGTTTCATTAAACAAATTGGGAAATAAGAAATTGAATCATTAAGATTTCATTTTAATGATTCAATTTCTCATTTCCCAATTTGTTTAATTTTATGTCCATAAAAATAGAATAATAATAAGCCTGGACCGGAGATCCATTAGAATTAGAGCAAATATGATTTTTTTTGTGTTTGTCTCTTATTTAAAATTTGGCACACCACTCTCAATTCCTTGTGATAAAAACAAATACTGACTCGAGTCAAAATTCCTTACTTCCAATCAAATTTAAGCTTTATCGTTCAAAGTTCCAGAGTGTTCCTCAATCTACATTACAATGTTCTACAGAATTATTGAGGAATGCGTAGCATTAATTCCTTGATCAGAATATAGGATAGGTAAATCCTGTATTGAAGCGATTGAAGTAGGTACACCCAGAAAAAAAAATACTTTTATTAAAGAAAAATTACATAGGAAGTATGAAATTTTGGCTATGATTTGGAGCCGATGAAATAGCCTTTTTGGGACAATGATAGAAATATCATTGAAAATATCAAGTGAAAATTCGATTATAACAATCATGTAATCATCGATTTTATGTAAAAATTTCATTGAATTTTATTAAAAAAAATAGAAAGGAATATTTTTAATTTTTTTTTATTTTTCTTTTTTTTTCCATTTTTTTAAGTTTTTTTTATTGTGATTTAATTTTATTTCAAGCTTTCATATTTTTTTATTCATAAAAAACCTTATGCCGAAACTTGGATTCGAACCCGGTCCGCCTGCGTGCCAGTCCGTCCACATTGCCATGAGACTAGATGTGGAATGTTGTCAACGTTTCTAAAATCTTAACTACTTGATACGCGGTGTAATACAAACTTAAAATTGTTTATACATAGAGGCTTTGCAAAATAATCATAGTTCCCATCAGGGACGTAGCCAGGATTTTGTTTCGGGAGGGGTCCAACGAAATTTTCAAACGCGCGACAAATTTATTGTTGAAAAAGTGGATACACTAAATATTAGAATGGTATGTTATGAAACGTTGAGAATAGCTGGAACCGCGTAACCTGACTTTTTAGTGTAATTATAACCATCATGAGTGAAAAGGATGTACCAGTGCCTCTTGCAGAACGCATCTTCTTCTTTTTTAGTCAAAGCAAATATAAAATCCGCGGAAACTTATCAAAAAGTACTAGAGAAGTTCCAGAATGAGTGCCTCTCTAAAACCCATGTCTATTAAGGTTTTGAAAAGGCCGGAAAGTTGAGGGAAAGTTGACACATGAGCGCCACCTAGTATCACCGATGAAAACGTAAGCGCCGCCACCGTTGAAAAACTCATTGTGGAAGATCGACGAAGTAGTGTACGCTACATGACTGGGGAGTTGGGCATAAACGTAAGTAGTATTGGGAAAATATTCATGAGCGGCTAGGCTACCGAAAATCTCAGGCAGATGAGTGCTAAAACCTCTGAATATTAAGTATAAATTCTGGCGCTCGGAAGTTTGTACACATCTTCTACAGCATTGAACGAATTGAGAAAGTTCCATTAAAAGTTTCAAAAGCTATGAAGAAGTAAAATTGTTTGTGCGAGAATGGGTCCGTGAAAAGCCGCGAGATTTTTACGAAAAAAATATCCAAAAGCTTGCCGGGAGGTGGCGAAAATGCATACAGTGGTGTAGGGGAGACTAATTAGAAAAACTAATTTTTACCATTTGTATCTTTAAAATTGTTTTGCTTCGTTAAAACTTGAGCGTTTGGTCATAAAACAAGGCTTAACTACATAACTATTACTTGCACAGACTATTAAAGCAGGCGTATATATTCCGTTTTTCAATAAAAGTAACAGATGCAAAATCTCACTTCATTCTTTATCTACTGGCTTCATGTACCTTTATATCTCCGCGATTAGCTAAGGCGAGCGAGAGCTAAGTTTCCGTTTAGTCCAACAATCGCCATGCGCAAAATATTTGGGAGCTTATCTTTCACTCAACCCAAACGGCCGATAATCGCACGCAATTATTTTTGTTTTTATAAAAAAAAACACAAGTCATCACGTACCTTCACGATTGATATTAGTCAAAATTTTCAAAGAAATTGTTTCCTTGAAAAAAAGCTCTGTTTAAAGACTATTTTATCGCATTCTCTATTTTTGTAGCAATGCTCAGAACCTGCGCAGCGAAAAGTTTAAAGTTCCAAGCTCGCATGAAAACACGTCCATACGTCCAATAAATAAAATCAGAGTGAATAATAATTTTCGACAACAGACATTTTTTGCATAGATTCCGCGCAATTAATTTTGAAGGGTTGTGTTCAGAGAAGTGTGTATTGATATTCGGATTTATCTAGTTTTGAAAAGAAAACCTCAATTAAACCAATTTTCCATGTCGGATATTTTTTATGATGTTCAGTCCCACAGAATTTAGAGAAAAATATGTTACCACCTGAATATTTTGATATTTTATACTGTAATCACTAAAAATTCCGCTATAATTGAAAACATTTCGGGAGGGGTCCGGACCCCATGGACCCCTCCCCTGGCTACGTGCCTGGTTCCCATGAATTTGATTTACTTCATTCTATGTCATTTGTTGCATTAGTTGTATGTGGGCATGTTATAATTCTATTACTACTGAAATCATAAATTCTATGAAAATGTATTTGACCCAATGACATTTTTAATTAATTACATATATTAAAACTTCATACGTTTAAAGAAATTTTCTGTTTACTAGAAGTAAAGTAAAAACTTCATTGGTTTTAATACACGTTTTTTGCTGGGTGTACGAGTAAGTGTTAGTTCTTCTTCTTCTTTATGGCACGATAGCCCGACGTCGGGACTTGGCCGCCTAGATTAAATACCTCCAATTGTCGCGGTCACGCGACCTTGTCATCCAGGTCCGAAAGCGTAGCATCTGGTGGGCGTCCTATCATACAGAATGCTCCCATCGGGCTCTCGGTCGTCCACGCAATCTGACTCCGTCCACTCGTTGCGCGTTCATCACCTTTTTGAGCATGCGATCGTCGTTCATCGTTTGTACATGTCCCGCCCATTGCAGTCGCTGCAATTTTACGATTTTCGACACCTGTAGCTCATCATACAGCTGATGCAACTCAAGGTGGTACCGGATGCCATTCTCCTCGTTCACGAATGGCCCCGATGATTCTTCGGGGCCATTCGTGAATTTGTCCAACAGGTGTTCAGAATTTTGAGTTAGGGTCCATGCCATAGCATAGCACAGGTCGGATTATGGTTTTATACACGTGGAGCTTCGTGTTCCTGTGCACCAGCTTCCAATTCATAATTGGGAGGACCGAAAAATAACACTTATTAGCTAGTTAAATCCGTCGCTTTATCTCATCTGTTTCGTTAGCGTCCTTTGACAAATTGCAAGTGCAACCCAGGTAAGTGAAGTTGTCTATACTCTATATTGAGGTCCCCCACTTGAATTTACTGGCGTTCTTGTTTTTAATTGCATCATGACCTTGGTTTTAGATTAGATGATATGTAGCCCAACTTCTTTGGCGGCGTTATTGAGATTATGCAGAAGGCTTTCTGCATCACCCAATCTTCGAGACATGATGTTAATGTCGTCGGCGTACGCTACTAGTTGAGTCGATTTAATGAGTAGCGTTCCGCTGCTGTCCAAATTCATGGCTTGGATCACATACTCCAGAGCCAGGTTGAAGAGCGTCGGCGCCAGCCCGTCTTGCTTGAGTCCAGTAGGAGTTACAAATAGGTCAGTGAGTCTGCTCTGAACTCTGACCTGCGAGACGGTATTAGTCATCGTCATTCTTATGAGTCACACTAGCTTAGCTTAGTGTTAGTGTTAGTTAGTTAGTGATATGTTAAAGCTTCCGAAGAACATTTGTTAGATATCACTACGCTAAGCCGATGGGCGCGTTAAATGATGGATTCCACATAAAGAATCGCTATGCGTATTTAAGGACACTGCGAAACATTGCATCATTCAACGGACAAATGGGGTTTTATGAGATGATTTTAGTTTGAGATTTCAATGTGGCATAGCGCTTTTCATTGATCATCATTCCAATGGGGTATTGCCAAAAATCGATGATGAGCCCCCATATTCGTGCATAAACGAATAATCAATACTTGCGAGTGACATGGGGTTTGTAGATATTACCTTCAAGTTACATACATTAAAAGATGCCACCAAAGAAAAAACATATCGCTTGACCAAATTGTCATGTACATTTTTCGAAAAAGAATTATAAAAAGCGGTTTGAATGCCTGCAGGAAATTTTTAGTGTCTTAGCATCAGAAGTTATAGCTGTTCAAAAATGCGACCCAAGAAAAAATAAAGCATAGAAGGGACCAAGTGCAAACAGGGTAAATTTTTTTTATAAAAAAGCAATTTATGACTCCCATATTGCATCGTTGCCATGGACAAGAAAATTGTACAAAAGGGGCAATTTTTCAAAAAGGAGATCGTGGTCACAGTAAAGTACAAGATAACCTCACTATCCTTAAAAAATTGGCTTTCACTAATAAAAAAATTCGAACATTTTAAAAATTGTGGTCATTCTCCGAAAATATACCTATCTAGAAACAAATATTACGCAAAGAATTATTAAACGACAATCGTAAACATTGATTTCATTTTTTAAGTACATAATCAGAATCAGCGTTCTGTCGTCGTAATAAGAGGTCATAACAATAGTTTACTAGAGAGGTATACACAAATATTCCAACTTTTTAGCATCGTTTGACTGCTAATTGCTTTTCGGAGATAACAAATAGAGGGGAAACATGTTTACCAATGAGAGAACTTAGCAAATTGTAATACATATTTCTTTTTACAACCAAATTGTGAGAACTTTTTTGATTCCCTCGTAATTGTTTTCACAAAATAGCACGAACATTCTCAACTAGGATTTGTCGCAGCACCTTTATTTTCTGTAGTTTCTGGGGGGTGCGCCACAGGAACCTCATAGGTTTTAATATAATGGAAAAAACAAAATCCCACTCTATAAAAGGTTTTTTTTTAAACAATTGCATTCCGAAAAATGTTGCTCTTTTCCTTCATTATAACTTTGAAGTAAATTATTTCATTTATTTTTTGAAGGAAAGGAAAAACCCTCGCTATGCGTACGATTAGCGATTAAACCTTAAAGACATAAGCAGACATGTCAAACTCCGCATGCGGCCCACCTTATGGTTTTGTGCGGCCCGCGGCCAGGTCGTGGGAAAACAATGTGTAAAAATACGTTTGGTGTAAATAGGGAAAAAATGTAACAAATTACTAAAAAAACTTGTCAAGAAGTAGGTATGGCTTTTGCAAGCTTAAACTATGCATTTTAGAAATCTTCCTCTAAATATCTACTATAATAATTCGCTGGGTGTAGGTTAAGGTATACTTGTTTAAGGCGGCCAAGAAAGTTTCGTGAAATTGTATTGCACCGGAATTCGGTTCAGGAAAAGTTTTTGACTTTGACGAACCTGATAGTTATCTTTCAGTTTGGATTGAAATTTATTTGAAAGATAAAAATCTAAAGAGTCTGGAAATCCTGTTTGTTTAACAACACAAACACATTTTACTTTTAGCCACTTTTCTGCCCGAAATTAATTTCTGACTTTAGCCTAAATGTTTGACTCCCGAAAATGTGTTCGGGGACCTTGCGGATGATCGGGTCTGATCATCTGTCCAACATTTCTTCTTCTTCCTTGCCTCATTCTTTATACCGCTCCATGGCCTCGCGTTGCTCGATCTGCCGTGTAGGCACATCGCCCGTTTTGGCGATAATATCTCAGCATATTTCGACAGGCAGCTCTGTCTTGGATTGTGTCATCGCCGAGACCAATGCGTTGTTGTTGCTTTTTCATTTGACACATCCAGGTGTTCTTCGGTCTGCCTCTGGCCTTGGGTCCATCAAGAGGAACTTCCATTGATATCGCTTTCTTCGCGGGGTTCTCAGGCGAACGCCTTTGAACATGGCAATACCAATCCATTTGTCGGTCTTCGAGCTTTTCGGTGATTGTCCAAAATTTGCAAATAGTAGTTACTGACCAATCAACCAAATCTCGGTGTTTTAACTTCTTATGTAAAGCTTCTAAATTGTTTTTATAAAGAACATTTTCAAAAATGGTAATTTCTCAAGGATTCGAATTTGTAGTCATATTTATTCATACTCTATCATCAAATTTCGTAGAAAAAAGTTAATATAGATATTTTCGAAAATTCCATCCTGCGGCCCGCTCAAGCCTGAATACAGTGTATCAGAACCAGGGCAGACCAGGTTTTGAGTTTGACACCCCTTATGTGGGAAACCATCCACAGCTCAATCTTACCAACTGAAACGCTTTCAACCAAGGAACGGAAGCTAGCATTCACTTCACTATCCCAGACGACTGTTCGTACCGAATTGAAGTACACTCCGAGAAAACTTATTGTAACATTAACTATGCAACCAAGTTAATTTCTACTAATTCAAATTTACCATGAGGTTGATTTGTACTAAGAAATAGTTCTTTCAACTAGTTAAATGATCGTTTACATGTCATATCTTGCACAAGTGAAAACAACTACGGCATAGTTGTTTTTGAATATTAGCTTTACTGTTTCTTTTATGCGATGTGTCACAATGTATGGTACAAATTGCAAACTTCATCACTCATTGAGTCTGGTTGGTCTAGTACAGACATGTCAAACTCGCGGCCCGCGGGCCGCATGCGGCCTTCCTCACAGTTTTGTGCGGCCCGCGGCCAGGTCCAAAAAACTGAATATGTATCAACACTAATGCGTAAAAATTAAAAATATGTGAGATGTTAAACTTAAGTCTAAAAGGAAGAAAGAAGGCATAAGGGAAATATTAAGTTCCTTCATGAAATTGTTTTATCCCGAAATTCGGTTCAGAAAAAAGTGGTTGGCTTTCACTAGGCTTATGGTTATCTGTCACTGTTGCATTAAATGTCGTGTTCACGTCTTGTCTTTTAGGTTAAAGAAGAACATTGGATTCAGATTTATTTAAAATGAAAGCCAAAATTTAATGACTCCGAAAACTTGATGAGAAAATCATGTGGATGTAGAATTTCGTAAACATAATAATTTCAGTCTATTACATATTTTTTGCTATTAAGCTTTACTGATACATGCGTTTATTTCACACCACATCAGAAAAAACCTAACTTTCTATCCGAACTTCATTAACCCTCGGATGGTTCAGTGGGGTCTGACAGACCCCAGAGAAATTTAAATCTTAAAATTTTCATAGAAAAAGTCATTGAATGGTATTTTGATGCATATGTAATTTAAGTATGTGTCACATACGTTCACTTAAGCATTAATTTGTTTGAATATGTGATTTTGTTAATAAGTTATAGCAGTTTGAAAGTGCTCTGGGGTCTGTCAGACCCCACGAACCATTTACGTATGCATTTTTTACAAAAGGACATTTTTCGTTTTGTGGAAAATTTTCGAAGTATGTTATTTGGAAAACAATGAAATGTAATAACAATGGTCGGGCAGTGTTGCAGCTTTGTAATTAGAGTACATTTGTGAAATAAGATATGTTATTTTTGAAAGAAATGGAGAATTTAGGGTGTTTTGAATTAGGGATTTTTTTTTAATTTTAGTCAATTCATTCAAAGTTATGCCTTTTTTTACCTGGTTTTCATTTATGAGGATCTCCTTACACTATTGTGTCATTACCTTATGACTTTTAATTCAAGTCTTAAATTAAAGACTTTTCTGAGCGTATGAAATAGGTGGGTATTTTATATAACACACAAAGCTTCCTCAACAAACTTGGCTATACGCTTGTCGAACCTCTTCTAAGAAGGAGTAAATCGAGGGTCAATATTCGTGGAAGCACAGTGCAAAATACTGACGACATTTTGCGGGTATTGTACAGATTGCCCCCTCCCCCATGAGGTCTGATGCCCCAGGCCCCCCATTGGGGTCAGATGGTCTCCCAAAGAGGCAAAAATGTGTTCTATGCCCACGAACAAAGGATTGGAAGACACACTGCAATTGCAACGAGCGCGAAAAGCCAATCTGCGAAGAACATCGAGGAAAAAAGCTGTGAAGAATCCTCTAAATATTGACTAAGCTTGGATCCCGATTTAAGAGAAACTATTAAGCTTAGCTACAAAATTTTGATGTACTTATCTTTTCTAATTAGTATTAAATACGTTTCGACTAATAAAAATACAATTTTGTAAAAATATTAGTTTTTATATCAATTTATTTGTGATAAGCTCAAATTCTCCTCAAATTTGACACCACCTAATTTTTCCTTCCACATACTGAAAACTGCTGTCCGAATTCCACTTTTTTTATATACCACTTAATCAAAAGGCTTCACAGTTACTTCTAGTTCAAACAAATGTGCCAAAAAAGCAAAAATTTAAGTTTTAGAGCGATTTTTGCCTTGGGGTCTGTCAGACCCCACTGAACCATTTACGTATGTAAAATTTACCTGAACCATCCGAGGGTTAATGTCAGCCTAACAATTTTGACTGGCAAGGTAGTTTTGGACTACCACAATGTTGGATGACAGGTTCTACAATGTTATGTTCAGCTTTCCAAAATTTGGCGGAAATTAATTGAGAAAGTATCGTAACTGATCGATCAACCAAATTTGTCTAAAGTTCATTAATTTGTTTGAAGAACATTTTCAAAGGATGGCATTTCCAAAGGATATACTGGCGAGGTCTTTAGTTACTCTGATTTATTGTCATATTTTAATAGAAATATTCTACGATTAAAATTCAAAAAAAATATATTGCCGTTTTAAAATTTTTATCCTGCGGCCCGCTTAAACCTGAAGACAGTGATATTTGGGCCGAGCCATGTTTTGAGTTTGACAACCCTGGTCTAGAAGGTAGGGCGTTAGTCTCCAAATCATAGGGTCTCGCCCAGCAAACAATTTTATCGATTTTTTCGATAAATCACAAAAATGATTCGAAAGCGATATTATTCAAATGAAAAATTTATCGTAGACTTGTCTCCCCGACGAAAAATCATTTTATTGTCATCAATATGTCAGGAATGCGACTCCTATTAACGAAATATCGTCTTATTATTGCAAGGATGATAAAATAGTAATCCCTCACAACGAGAGAATGATGAAATTGTCAAAAAATAAAACGACTAAATTCCCATAATTTGTAATCTTAGATAGCTCAGGTGTAGGACGTAGGACTACGAAACGATAGGTGCCCGGTTCGATTCCCAGTAGAAGCAAAGTGTAAAAAGGTAAAGTTAAAATAAGGTAAAAAAAAGTTAAGGATAAAATAGAAGAAAAAAATTAGAAAAAAGAGAAAAATAAAAAAAATTAATTTTTTTTCACTTTTTCTATGTATTAGTCTATTATCGCCTTTAATCCGAAAACGATATGAAATTCGAGAAATGTTTTCTATCAGGCGAATTGAATTCGTATCGCGGACGATAGAAATTGTTTGCTGGGCGGGATCGAATCCCACTGTAGGTAGGTAATTTATTATGCAATTTAGAGCGTAAAGAGGTTAATGAAATATAGAAGAGGTCAACGAGTTACATGATTAATGTAACACCTGATTAAGAACACCTGGATATGTCAAATGAAAAAGCAACAACAACGCATTGGTCTCGGCGATGACACGATCCAAGATAGAGCTGCCTGTAGAAATATGCTGAGAAATTATCGCCAAAACGGGCGATGTGCCTACACCGCAGGTCGAGCAACGCGAAACCGTGGAGCGGTATAAAGAACGAGGCAAGGAAGAAGAAGAACGAGTTACATGATTTATGAGTTACGCGCGCTCGCGAAATTTTTTTTTTTTTTTGCAATTAAGTGAAAAATTAACCAGGTTTCGTAGTTGTACTAACTATAACATGATAGGCTGAGAATCATGGGGTAAAATAGTTAGGTTAAAATGGAAAATAGTTAATGGTACCGTTGTTTTCGTTCAGTGTAATACTGTTGTTAAGAGTTTTGGGCATAATCCGAAAACGACTCTAAAAGTTTAGTAATGAAAACTAAGTTTCAAAGCCGCTGTGCTGATTGTTCTAGTGGCGAACAAAATGTCGTTACAAGAATTTTCTATTTTTACGACGTTTTAAAAAACCGTCACGTTCCCGTATGCCACACTGTAAATGGGAGTTCCAAAAACAGAAATGCTTGTAACTTTTTTCTGACATATAATCAAATTTCTACATTCTGAACTTTATTTAATGCTCACACTTCATCTTTGCATGCCGAAAAAAACTACATGCGACGAGCGTTCGTCGTTATTTGCGATCTTTTTGCCTCTCGGGCTGGAAAAAGTTATAACCGATCGTTCGTTATAGCGATGGTTGCTATACCCATCAAAAACTACAGTGCACGAGCTTGTAAAATCTCGGGACCGAGAATTTCCGTCATTAGAGAGTTTTACATTGTCTTTGCAAATATAACGACATAGTTTGACATTTCCGGACAAAAATATCGCTTGCCATCAATACGCAAAACAATTTTGCATGTTCGAAGTAGGCATGGGGCTATAATCACGACAAGCATATCGTTTGAAACAAAACGACATAATTTGACATTCCATATAAAAATTCGCTTGCTTACTTTATACGAAACAATATATCTTAATTTTGCATGTCCTAAGTAGGCATAGGTGTAAAATCACGACAAATTATTTCGCCAATTTCGACTGTTTCCAGAGCATCAAATATACGGAAATACACCCATGCCTATACTTAGGACACGCAAAATTAAGATATATTGTTTCGTATACGGTAACCAAGCGAATTTTTATATGGAATGTCAAATTATGTCGTTTTATTTCAAACGATATGCTAAAACTCTCTAATTTCGGCTGTTTGCAGAATACAAAATATACGGGAATACACTCATGCCTACTTGGAACATTCAAAATTGTGGTTTACCTACTGATTTACGTATTGTCGGCAAGCGAATTTTTGTATGGAAATGTCAAACTATGTCGTTATATTTGAACGACATGCTAAAACTCTCTATTATAGCCGATCCGTCGTTATAAACGATATCCACCGTAGAAAACATGTTACAAAATTTTTTCATCAAATAATTTCCTGTGCATCAATACCTGCAAATATTCGATTAATCGATATGGATTACGTTATCGACCTGTAAGTCTGATTTTCTTTCAGCAATGGGTCCAATTGACGGAGTGACTAGCTGCTGTTTTATCTGCTTGGGGAATAAGATTCAGATCATAAAGTGAACATGACTCGAGATTATTTTGTAAAACTACATTTCGCAGACATGTGTGTATCGAAGATTAGAGGGGATTCACACTATTGACAGGATCTACTAAAACCACTAATAAAAGGGGATTCAGACTATCAGCAACTTACACTATTGACAGGATCTACTAAAACCACTAATAAAAGGGGATTCAGACTATCGGCAAGATTTACTTAACCCCAGATTTGGTTAACAAATTTGGTACCAAATTGTACTGCAATTTGAATAATGCAAGTACATTCTACGATGCATTTTAAATTTAATGACATACGATTTAATCTAGTAGGCGGGTTCCGACTCGATTAATTTTAGTAGATCATGTCGATAGTTTTAATCCCCTTTTATGGCTTTATTGTTTTCGAATCTATAGGATTAAGGAGTCTGAAACTCATTTTGGTACGAAAAATATTTGACAGAATGGTCTCAAAAGGGACAAAAAAGAAGAGGAATATTAATCCTTAACCGGGGATGGTATTCCGGTGTTTATTTTCAGTTTCAGTAATCCTAAACGAGGTCGGTATTAACCAAATGGAATCCTCTCGACGTTCCATCTACCCAGAACGCCATAAAGTTAAGAAATCAGTTTCAGATAACTTTACCCGTAGTTTTGGGTATAACCAAGCCAACATATCGCTGTCGTGCTGTCGAATAAGATTTCACACACATTTCACCACATTTTGTATGACTGCAGCCACGAGAATATATAATTTTTAACAAGCTTTATTAACTTGCACCAAAGCATACTAATTACTTTTTAATAACTTCCACTTTTTCTTCTTCGGTTATGCCATTATCCTTTTAACTTACGTATAAAGCCGCGGCCACTCTTTTCAAAATTGGATTTATTGAAAAAGTCTTTGTTTTTAATTACTGAACTTTCCGGCGTCTAGTCCGTCACCGAAAAAAGACATCATTGTCGTCGTCGTCATATTGGCAGACTAGAAAAACCAAACTGACGTCATTTCTTCTTTAAAGATCCGAGAAAAATGAAAAAGAGAATCGCACCAGGAAGTTTCACTTCACTATGCAAACCACAAGAACTATGTATGTATATAGAATAAGGGAAGAAGACCCGTCTTTAGAGATTTGTTTTGTTCGACTAGATCAATCCGTTCTTTTGACATCCTATAGCGTTAATTGAATTTTCGACAAATTGCTCTGAAGATGTTCAAAAAAACCATCAAATTTGAATGTCACCCTACCGTGTAGATAGCGCGGGTGCCGTATGCTAACGTAACCACAGTCGTGATCGAGGTATAAGACTAAAATGTTCTGATTTCTTTATAAATTCTACGCCAGAACTAGACAAAATACCAACGTAACTGAGCAATCTTATATGGAATTTTTTCATCTCGTAAATTCCCAACATTCTTCCGTCATCTCGTAACTCCTTTACATTATATGTACTATTTTTGACTATACGACGAAGTAGACAAAGGATATCAGAAAAAAATGACGCGTTCGTCGAGTGCATTGGCGAAACAGCAGGCAGGCATATGTACATTATAGCAAATCCTTTCACGAGTCCCTTTTTCCGTCATAGAGTAGTATACACATAATTGAATGTGATGAAGCGACTGGATCGACAAAATAAACCATCTATACGTATACTGCTCGTATCTCGTTTAAACAAAGGCGTGGATGTGGAACGTCTTTTTGAAATTATTTTCTTGCAACCAGACGACACGATGTCTTCAACCGTTATAGGATCCTAGACTATGTCGTATGCTGGTCATATAACAATGTTCTAAAGATGCGATCATGATATGTCCACTGTGTGTCAGAAAATCGTTAAAGAATGTCCCGATGTATGTAAGTAACACATAAGAATTCCAATAACGGAGTGCACACACTGTAAACGCTAGTTATCTACATGATTGCTGTTGCTCATACAATGTCCGTCGTCCCGGGAAAACCTCATGACGGTTTCTTTATCCTTTCGGTTGAGTTTTCAACGAGTTGACTCGTAATGGCGAGTGTATATATAACGGTGTCACTGACAACACTTCCTTTGTGGCAATAAGAAATGTGATTCCGGCACATAGACAGAACATCCTTTTAATCTGAGCATCGTATACCATCATGATGTACAAGGAATTCATTTGATTTCACTTTCCTTATGGACGTATACGGAGTACAAATACTCTCTCTGGAACGACATGTGTGTATGGATGTATGTTCTAAACTAAAAGGGTTTCGTATGAACTTTGAAAGGACATCGAAAGACTTTTCAATTATTTCAAAGAAAGAGCTAGCTCCTTTGCGACGTTATACGAATTTCGAGTGCAATAATGAGTTCTGTGGTTAGTTCTATACTCGCGCATACAACGTAATTCGAAGAAACGGGAAATTGCTCATTCTCGTTACAAAGCTAAAGGGAAACTGGGATCAAAAAAGAAAGGAAAGTACCTATTTTGTCTTCTATTTCTCTTTCATGTACAAATTATTTGATGTTATATCCCTCAAAAATTTTCTTCCTACTTGACACCCATGCCTAAATCATCCCAACTTTGCCTTTTTTGTCTCTTCGCCCATACGATGGAAATTTATGTTTTAAACAGGATGAGGATAAGTGTGCACGCTATACACGTAGGATATATATAAATTAATGTCAAGTTTGTATTTAGCAGCGGTAAATCTGTGGATGAAAATTATTTCAAGACATTTTTGAGAATTTAATCTGAGCGCAGATGAAATTTTTTATGGCGAAAATAAGCAATGTTGCAATCAGATTTTCTAGTGATTTATTACACAAGGTCCATGCAATATACAGCTCGCGTTGGAAACGATCAGATATTCAGTACGTCTAGTTCGAGTCCTGTTACATCTTAATCAAGAAAAAATTAAATTCATAATTTTACACGATGAACGCTACGAATATCCTTTTTCAAAAAACATGAGAAAAATCTAGAAAACCTAAACTAACTCGACCATCATCATTTCTCTTTCAACAAAACAGAATTCTAGCACGAAAAAAACTCCCATCAGCAGTAACAATAGCCTGCACGCCAGGATTCAACCGACTGGTCGCAAATTTTGAGCTCAACTAAAATTTACAACCGTGTTCGTCCAATGCAAGCAAGCCACAAGATGAAAACCACATTGTGTCTAAAAAACTATGACTACGAAATCCTGGAAATCCAGAAAAGAGTTTAATTACCGCCACACCCGCACCAAGTCAACCGAGTATAGTGGCCCTATGCCGCCCGCCGCTTCCTTCGACCG
The DNA here is from genome assembly GCA_949715475.1 of Microchrysa polita. Taxonomy (NCBI): domain Eukaryota; kingdom Metazoa; phylum Arthropoda; class Insecta; order Diptera; family Stratiomyidae; genus Microchrysa; species Microchrysa polita. The sequence goes on along the minus strand of OX454418.1, from coordinate 15,973,657 downwards.
TATGGCCGCAAAAGAAGTCACTACCGGAAAACGCTTGTGTTGAGGATGTTCAAATTGTTTTTGAGTCATTCTATGGGATAAAAGTCAGGTGGTGCGATAACTTTTCACAGTCACATACACAGACAGAAGTCGGTTGTCGGTTGTGCAAGTTTCTTATGCTTTCTTGTGCCGCTAAGTTATTCCCATTCATTACACCTGCCGGCATAACTTGCAAGCAGGAAAAATTATTGACCAAAAAGGAAAAGTCATGGCAAATTGTTTTAAGCGCAAAGAAGGACCACAAAAAAAACAGAACCAGTCTGTGTGTTTGGGGAAAGAATGGACTGAAAAGTTTTTTTTTTATTTTTTTCGTAAATGTTATTTTTACACTTTTCTGGTTATATGAAAATGAAAAATAATGAGGTACCTTTTCATTACAAATGTTTGTATTTCCGGAAAAGTTTTTTTTTGTGTTTTTTCAGTGGTTATTTTTGTCTGGATTTGCATTGCATTGTGGAAGGTGAAAGTGGACAAGGACTTGGCAAGTAAGGAATATTGTGATTTACCATTTAATTATTATTGTTGTCAGCGGGAGTACAATTTGGGCTTTGTTTTTTCTATGATTAATATTTTGGGCGGAGAAAGTTGAAAAATATGAAACGGGAAAAGAGGAGAGGGACTGGGAATGTTAACGATTTTAGTGTATGTGTCTTAGAAGTATACATTCTATGGTTCAGCCGACCGTTCAATACGCAAACAGCAGAAGTTTAACTACAGGCAGCCCTGTTCAGTTTCACCAGTACCTATACAAACTAGGGATGTCAAAAACCAGACGGTTTTGGTTTTTTTGGTTTTTCCTCCTCCCGGTTTTAACCCGGACGGTTGTTTGTTCATCCGGTTAAAACCAGGAAAAAAACTTTTAAAATTCATAAAAGTTTGTATATCTTCTTGAATTTCAGTCAGTAATTCTATTACTTGTCCCCTATGAAAAACTTCCTTTTCTAATTTCAGCCATTAAACATATTTTTGAACACTCTCCTTATTACTCCGTAAGCTATGGTCCGCGGTCGATCAAAATAACCCAGGAATTTCAAATAACCCCAAATCCGCCAAATATGGAGAGCGCCTCAGCCATGGAAGATCGCCTCTGAGAGAGATGAGGCGGTCGGGGAAATGTCGCAACAAATTCATTGAGCCTTGTACTGTGTGTGCTGTGGCTCAATCTTGCTGAAACCACACGTCCCTAACATTTATTTCTTCGAGGCTTGGAAGAAGGAAATCTTCGACCATGTTCCAAGTGAGAGACCTTTAGAAAAGAAAATCTCGAGGTCCGCTGCTCTCTAGACGAGAGCATGATAGCAACTGATTAGAATGGGAAACAAGCTTGGGGATTTCCCTCACCAGATGCGCCCCCTTTAACCCCACTACCCGCCCAACTCACCGATTGATAGTTTTTTCAAATAAAGGGCTGAATTAAGATCGAGAGTGAAATTTTTTGCTCAGGGATTTTATCAATAAAAATGAATACTTACTGTCGTGGGATATGTCACAAACGGTGGGGAATTCCATAAGCTACAATCAGAGACCGGTCCCATAATTCTCCTCGGCCATTTTATGTATTATTCTTTATTCCCCGTTCATTTGACATTTCACGATGAAATAACCGGGGAATTGGAAAAAAAATTCATAAAATGGCCGAAAAAAAATATGGAACTGTTTTCGGATTGTAGCTTATGAAATTCCCCACGTATTCCACGACAGTAAGATAAGAATACATTTTCATTGAAAAAATCGCAGCGGCGAAAAATTTCACTCTCGAGGTCAGTACTAGGCTTAAGTAAGTTTCTCTGGCGCGCCCTGTACGTGCACTTTAATTTGATTTACATACGATAAGAACACCAGCAATACGAGTGTGTATGCATTTTTATACCCTTCGCTAATGGAGTGAAACGGTATATTAACTTTGTTTTTACTAAAATTCTAAATAAATCAATGAAAAAACTCAGTTAACCGACCAACCGGTACTTTGAACTCGGTTAAAACCGGTCGGTCTAACCGGCATTGCAAGAAACCGAAAACCGGGTTATGGGCCGGTTTTTGACATCCCTAATACAAACCTTGCGATCCTAACAAGCCAGCCCTCTGGATTTGTTAGGACGAATGTGATGTTAGCATCAGAGTTCTCAATTCAGAAAATAACATGAAAATAGATGTTAAACAGAAACCGCAGTGTTGGCCTCTTTTTTTAGCAGTATATCTAAAAAACAACAATTTTGGACGAATTTCGAAAAAGTGTTTTAAAGCAATTTCGAAAAACTTATAAAGTCTCCCAATTTTTGCATAAAATTGAAAAGTTGTTTTTTTTTTTTTGGAAAAGAAAATTCGACAAATTAAAAAACTGAAAGGGTTTCGGAAAAAATCGAAAATTTTCTCTTTTTTTGCAGAAAAATAGCAAAAAGTGAAAACGATTTTTTTTTTAATTCTAAAAGTTGAAAAGTCCATTTAGTGGGGGAAAATTTTGCCAAATTGAGAAATTGAAATTGTGTTTGAAAAATTGATCGTTTTTGTAAAATTTTCGAAAAATTTTAGAAACTGACGTGGTTTTCCAAAAATCTAGAAAAATTGTCTCTATTAAATGGAATTTTATCTGAGTCCTTTCTAACTATTTTCTTACACTAAACCCAATATTTCATCATATCAACGTTTTTTTTTACTATCCTGGAAAGAAATATTTTAAGATAATTTGTTTTGAGGGAAAAACATCCAAAAATGCCGTGATCGAGTCTCAATCTTGCGACCGCCATTTTGAAGGTTTGATACTGCATCAATGCGCACTGGGATATTGGGAATCGCGGCTGTCCACCTGACTAAGAATCGTCAAAGAATACCAAACATGTTGTTTATTTTCTCGATATTCGCTGTTACTTCTTAAACTCCGCGAAAATAGGAATATGTATTTTTCAGAGAATAATACCAGGAACAAAATTTAGGCAAGAAGCCTGAAGCTTAGCTGTATACCTCTTTGTATGTGAACAGGAATGATTGAAGATTTTTCTTTTTTTTTTTGTTGTGGCCAAATCGCAGTAGATTCGAATAGAAATGCAGTGGTGCAGTAGATGATAAAATTCTGTAAAAGATCCCAGCAGATTTACAGTGAAGTGAGAACCCTGGTTATCATGCCTGATCTTACCGGTTTTTGGCAAAGGCGTTGAAACCATTAGCACGCTCTACCGAGCGGTTTATCCCCATAACTGTGTATTCATTTAACATTTGAGTGAGATCCTACGTCAAATATATCGCAAATTCAAAAAATCGTCTTGAAGAAAATCCGCTTACAGGGAGAATCGAACCCACCACCCTTCGAAGCTGTTAACCACTACACCAACCAGACTATAAAATGGATATTTTATGGAAGAGGCAAAAATAGGTATCTGCTTATTCTTAATACAATAAGGCCGCCTAGAAAACCAACTTTATTTCGTCTAGTTTACCTGCTGGACACTGTGGGAAAATGTTCTAACGGAAAATGTATGTTGTTCTCAGTGTCTAGTAAATACATAGTACAATTCAAAAGCAAGACATTATGTTCTTGAGATAGAGTAACCAGAGGCTCAACAAAATAGAGGGACAAAGCTGATCGATTTAAGGTGCCTTAAAATAATACAGGATGAGGTTTCTTATTATTAAAATCAAGTATTACAATTATTGTATTAATTCTGTTTCCCAATATCGTGGGTTCGAGTTTTAACTAATTGTGGAAATCTTGACTTATCGTTCCATTCTATGCACGGTGGTGCATGTCTGTAGTATTGGCATGGTAACTTAACCGTTTATACGATCCGAGTATAAATAGTTACTCACATCCACTTTCCCTCTCTCTTTCTCACACACTGCTCACAACTCTGACGGTAGTCAGCGATGACTAAAGCTACGACTACGAGTTAATTATGGAACGCACTCAAGCTCTATTGGAACTACGCGGAACTTAGTCTATTTGTGGTGAATTCGATAGTTCTAACGTTCACCACCAGGTTCTAGTCATAGCCGCCATCTTATAATAAATATCTGCAAAAATACATCCATTCATGTATTCACTCAATGTACACGCGTTCTGAAGAAAACAATAAAAGTTATTGTTTGTTTATTATTAATCGCGTTTATTATTGCATAAAGTTTATCCGCTACAAGTGGTGACCCTGCATTAACCATCGTGTTAAGGCAATCGTTTCCTAACATGTTTTTTTTGCAATTCCGGTTTCATCAGACCGACAGACAAACGAAGACGCGCCGCGGCCACAAAAGCGCCCAACAACGTGTTACTTTCACCCTTGCCGGAGCTTATACTTCCACGAGTGGAAGCTGTGCAGAATTTGAAGCTTCCACCGTTTTGGCAGAGACGGCCGACATTAAGGTTTCCTCAAATCGAGTCGCAATTCGCAAACCATAAAATCTCATCCGATGCAAGCAAATTTAATTGTGGCATCAGTAGACTCCGTAATCTTGGAACAGATTGCCGATTTGGTGGACCACCCTTCCCCACAACGTTTAAACGCACGCTTTGATGAAACACTGGAGACGAAACTGAATAAGGTTCTGACCGAGTTAGAATTGGGCGATAGGAAGCCTTTCGAATTGTTGCGGGAAATGCTGTCATTGGCTGGTAATCAATTTATCAACAGACGCTGTAAAATGTTTGTGAATATGTCGGCTACCAACCCAGGTACGTGGAATTCTTAGTTTTGCTACGCATCTAGATACGGAAAAACACTATCCCCAACGGCAGACAAATATTGTTGCAGAATTGAATGTGTGGGCAGCATCAACCACTTTTAATGAAGTGTAGTCCAGAGTGACTCCGAGTGACACATCCGATGTCAATAGTATCTGTGATCGCCTTAGCAAAATTGAAAAGGAGCTTAGAAGTTTGCGGGCGAAGGATCAATGGCATGTGCTTTTATCACAATCGGTTTGGCAGTCGAGATCGCAGATACCAACAATCGTGCACCTTTCCTCAAGCGGAAAACTGAAGTTGTCGTTGGCTAGTGTAACGACTACAATAATGAATCACACCGACTGCTAGTGAGAGATAGGCGTAGTGGTATGCTCTTTTGGTGGACACTGGGACAAGTGTATCAGTTGTACCACGTAAGAAAACAGATAAACTATCTGAATTTAAACTATATGCAGCAAGCAACACAATCATTAATATGTACGGGGAGCGTGCACTAGACCTTGATTTCGGACTACGAAAACCTATGCGGGAGGAGACTTCAACAAACCCATTATAGGTGCTGATTTCCTCAGAGAGATCAACATTCTCGTATAGACGTTAAAAGAAAGCGTCTCGTGCATGGCAGTACATAACTTTCAACGTGTGCAGAATTGAGCAAAAATAGTTCCCTGTCGGTAACAGTATTTCGCGCTGATAATTAATTCCTCAGCCTGCTTAAAAAATACATAAATCCTGAATTAACTGCTTCAACCAACTATACTCAGGGTCGGTCGCACGCTATAACACATCGAGTAGTTACATGTGGTCCACCAGTTGCAGAGAAGCCAAGACGACTTTCTGCAGAGAAGTACGTTACTGCAAAAAAAATAATTCGAGTTCATGGCTAGCAATGCCAATATGCCGCTCGTCAAGTAGACCGCTTCACTGGGTCCAGAAAAAATCCTGGTGAGTGCAGACCATGTGGCGATTATCGGCGTCTAAACTCAATAACAACACCCGACCGATACCCAATTGCTCATGTTCAGGATTTTACTCATGCATGGCAAATCAATATTTAGCTAAATCGATTTAGAGCGAGCCTACCATCAGGTGCCGATACACGAAGACGATATACCAAAAACTGCCGTATGCACTCCGTTTAGGTCATACGAATTCTGCTGCATGGCGTTTGGCCTGCGTAACGCGGCCCAAACGTTCCAACTTTTTTTTTTTTTTGGATTCAATCCTACGAGGTTTCGATTTTTTTCTTACGCTTACCTGAACGATATGTTGGTCGCTTCCGCTAATCCAGAGGAACATGTTGACCATTTAAAGCAAATTTTTGAGCGTTTAAGAGAACACAGGATCCGAATTAATATTGATAAATGCACATTCGGGGTAAAAGAAATCGAATATCTGGGTTATTGAATATCGGAGAAGGCCACGCAGCCTTTACCAAGTTTGTAGATGTGATCAGCAAATTCAAACGACCTGAAAATAAAGGCAGTCACTTCGCCGATATTTGGGAGTCGTCAATTTTTATCGAAAATTTCTAAAAATGCAGCGCACGTATTAGCCCCACTGAACAGCCTTATTTGTGATAGAAGAAAGAATGACAAAAGACCAATCGTCTGGACGAACAAAGCTGTAACTGCTTTTGAGGAGAGTATACAACTTATCGCAAACTTTACGTTATTAGTTCATCCTTCTCCAGACGCTGAAATAGCATTATATATATATATATAGAAGCGGTTATCGAGCAGTATGTTGATAACGAGCATTTTTTTCGCTGAAGCTGAATTCAGCGCAAGCAAATTACAGCACTTATGATTGCGAACTTCTGTCTGTCTATGAAGCAATCAAGGCCTTCCGTCATATGCTAGAAGGTCCCAACTTCATAATCAAAACTGATCACAAACCACTCGCCTTCGCCTTTAAGCAACGATCGGATATGGCATCGCCCATCCTACCGAGATACTTGGAATAACATTTCGTGAACACAGACAAGCGATTCCAGCATGTGCATTTGGATCTAGTGGGACCCTTGCCGCCTTTACAGGGGCATACGTACTTTACTTCCTATCAATGATTGATCACTTCTCTCGGTGGCCGGAGTCGATTCCCATTCCAGATGTGTCGCATTTTACAATATTTGGATTGCTCGCTTCGGTGTGCTCATTGCAGTCACAACAGATCGGGGATCTCAATTTGAAGCCTCGTTATTCACAGCATTACGACAATTGGTTGACTGCGATCGACATAGGACGACGCCGCATCATCCAGCTTCAAACGGTATGGTGAGCGTATGCACCGTACCCTCAAGGAATAAGCGATTCTGTGTATCTATAATTAACGTTGACGGCAAGGAAACAACCGTGTCTACTGAACGTCTGAAGCCGCCACATCCTGAGTTATCCGATAAGCCCGTCATTATCAGCCAGTTTTTTGACAATGGAGAAGCTGGTACTCCCAACATATATGTGCCCGCAAGGCCGAAATCAGCTTGGAAACACGATACCACGAAGATCTGTGTCAATGGCGGCTCCATGCAGGCTCACGCCAAACACTTCAGTGCGCACTATTGCACCATTCTACTCACTAAAACTCAAGTATTATTTGGCTTCAGACGACTTTTCAAAAAATTTTTGTTTGAGTCTAGTTTGTGCCTATCAGATTATCGAAATTTCGGTTCCAAAACATTATCTAATAATTTGGATGCTCTTACACACTGGCTGAAATTTGTTTTCAAATTATACAACGTTCCGTACAAATAATCTTTTCTGTCAGTGCCTCCTTCTCTCTTCTTTCTTCTGCAATTATAGGGAAGATTGGATTGGACGCCTTTATAGAGCCTTCAAAATTTTTACCAGACCACACATTTGTACAAAAGCAACTTCAGACTTAAAAATTCTTGTGCTCTAATACGTTCGTATAAGGCTTTAACAGTAACGAAACGGGATCCTATTCCCTTCTTAAATTACCATCGATTGGGGGGAAAAAAATATACATATGTCGATTTCGTTTTCTATTTCCCAGATCGGATAGTACTTAAACTACAGATAAAAAATGGAACTCAATGATAAGCCCAATTATCTTTCACTGTAACACTCCTAACAATGGCCGACTTGCAAATACAACCAACGGATAAATGCGACGCCACGCAGGGAATGGCATATTAGTAGGGTAAATTAGTAGTTTTTAGTAGTAGGGCAACAAAAAAGAACACAACCACCAAAAGTTCATGTAAACCCCAAATTTAGATTTATCAATTCAAAGTAAAGTGTGTTTGAAAAGAGAGACAAAGAGTAAAAACACATCACATACTCTCTTAAAGGAGGACGTCTGGTCACCCTATCTTGACAAATATTCGAAATTTTAGCAGACGAGACAACAGGGAAAGTTCCAAGGAGGAATCGAGTGGATCTAACACTATTACTCGTATCAATCACTGATAATTTAGGATACAATAAGCCGAGCATTCCTGTCGTGTAAAGTTTGTATGAAGCTGTGAAAAAAAGTTCACAAATTGCTGCACTCACATAATTTTCTTAATATAGTGTTTGTAATTTTTCAGGATAAAATCGATTTAAAAATATATCACTCCGTTAGTCGAATATAATCATCATGAATTCATGTCTCCGCCATAGCCCGCTATCGAGTTCAATATGATTTCCTAAATGGCTTGCAGAAAACGACAATTGTCCTCGACCTTTTTACTATCATACTTCGGATGGGGCTCGTAATTGATTTACCGGATTTTGTATACTTTCCATGCAATACAGTACGTTTAGGCATGGCGTAATTTAAGAACTCTTATTACTAGCCAAGAATCTTGTTAAAAGCATTCGAAAGGACGAGAACCAACACGAGCCATCAATAAAGATCAATAAGGAAGTCTTGTTTTTGCGACAGGATATTGAATTTAAGGGCCCAAACTGGCACTGGCACTTCTGTCCCGACGACGCACGGACAGTCGACCGACCTCCGGTCGGCTTTAAATTAGTTCCAGATGTTGTTTTTCTCGGAAAAAGTGTATGACAAAATGCCAAATTCTTCCGGAAGCGCACAAACGACAAAATTCTTGAATGTTAAGGACATAAATTAAGAAAAGAGGGAGAATGTTTCGAGCGTGACCGCCCCTCCCTTAGTGAATTGATTTCAGCTCAGTGCTATACACTAGACTAGTACATACGAAAATTCGGGATTATGTCACGAAATGTTTTGGCACAATCGCTCGGGGTGTAATTTTATTGAATATTGAAATTTCGTCCATTTGAAATTGTTGACCTGGAAAAAAGGATTTGTTTTCGGTTGTTTATAATTAGATCAATATGTTCGAAGGGACGTGATACGTCCGCATAGATGTGGCAGATGTTTGGAAAGCAATTGAAGGTTTTTGGGGTACGGGCGCAGAAAGTTCCGGCGTGTGCCAAAAGAGCTTTTAAGTAATTTGGATATGAAGGCAAAAACTTAAAAGAGTATTTATCAGCATTCAGTTTAGTTGGTATTTAGGTGAAGTTTTTTTTTTCAAAACTCTGCACCCAACATTTTATAAAACAAAAACTTAAAAAAAATGAAGTTGATTAATTTATTTCAATTTTTCTGTGTATCACTGCGGGAAATATAGCAAACTTCATATAATTTCTTTTCAACTAAAGAACACGAAATTATTATTCTGAAATCCCTATTTTGAATCAAATATTATTTCGCCTCATTTCCCTATCTTTTCTCGACTTTTTCATTACCATAATCGAATTAAAGCGGCTGTTTTGTCTCACTGCATCCTAACGACTTCGAAATGTCTTTGAATCTCTATATACTAGTAAAAGCCTTTAACTGCGACACCATTATAGTACCTTCTTCAAACCACCATTAGACATGCATCATCAACTTCTATTAGCATCCCATCCACAGAACAAAACACAAAAGTGTATAGGAGCGCAGTTAATTCCGAAAAACGCCTTAAATGTCTTTTCAACCAAGTCCGTTTGAATATTCAAAACATTTTTTCTTGCGTATTGTCTTCGACTGTATGGTATTCTATTCGGTCGTTAAAGCGGACAATTTGAATTGTTTTCAATGTAGGAGTTCGTATTTTTGGTGGGTACTGCAAAGCCAATGGATTGATTCCTAATCGGGTAATGGACGCTGAAGATGACAATTATTGTCGTGGATGGGCCTATGCTATGCAGTCGATTGGAAGAAATTGTCAGAGCATTAATGGTGTTGGGGCAATTAGGAAAGAGCACAAAGAACAGGACGCAATCGTTTAAATTCGTATGGAACACTCTGGAAAAAATCTAACGAAATTGGCATTTACGCAAATCCACTTTGTGCTGGCAAGCTAAAATTGCAATCAGACACGGTTAGATCTGAAATCTTTCACTGTTTGTGCTAGTCCATCTCATCAGAACACTTTTCTTTACGTGACTTATAGCATTTTCGACACCCATATACGATGTGCGAAACTATTAGGATGACTATCTACTATCGGATCCTTAATTGCGTAGTAGTTGATTAATGGTCTCTGATTAGCTAGAAGAATTACGCCACGCAAAAAAAAATGCTTTTTTGATAGATTCCTTCTTGGGCAATAAATGATCAACTGACGTCAATAAAATAGCCAAAACTGAAAAGGTGCTACCGATTCAAATTAATGTTGACGTCGGCAGGTCATGAAAAAAATCCTCAAATAATTGGGTAGCTTCGGCCTTCTCCATTAGAAAAGTATTGATGACGCCAAAAATTAGAAAACTTAACACTATGCATTGGCGTTTAGAGCGCAAATGCTGTTGATGCTGCAATTCAGATTAAAGTCATGAATTTTGGAATTTTCGATTTTCAAACTTCAATTTTCCATTTTTAGGGCTTTTTAAGTTTTTCAAGAAACTCTTAAGAAATCGATTTTGTCCGTCCGTCTGTCCGTCCGTCTGTTCACTAAATAACTCGCGAACGGCTTAACCGATCGTCATGAAATTTGGTAGGAATGTGTAGAATGGTAACAGTCTTTGGCACGAAAGATTTAAAAGTTGGTAGGACCAAAATAACAGGGTGTCCCGGACATTTGAAAATTTGTTCACTAAATAACTCGCGAATGGCTTAACGGATCGTCATGAAATTTGGTAAGAATGTGTAGAATGGTAACAGTCTTTGACATGAAATACTTAAAAATTGGTATGGCCAAGATAACAGGGTGTCCCGGACATTTACAAATTTGTTCACTAGCCGATCGTAATGAAATTTGGTAGGAATGTGTAGAATCGTAACAGTCTTTAGCACGAAATACTTGGACGTTGGTAGTAGGGATGTCAAAAACCGGCTCACAACCCGGTTTTCGGTTTTTTCGCAAAGCCGGTTAGACCGTCCGATTTTAACCGGGCTCGAAGTACCGGTTTTCGGTTAACCGGTTTTTCATTGAATTGCTTAGAATTTTAGCAAAATAATGCATACACACTCCTTAAGCTGATGTTCGTATAGAATAATGACTGTGTAATGGAGCCCTAAAAGAGAAACATGTGGAACAAAAAAGATAATCAAATAAAATTGTCAGAAGTATTCATAATGTTTCAAAATGAGTTAACTGAGTTTTATTGCTAGACAATGTATATAGTGCAATCAAAATATCCCATTTCAGGCCTCCAAATAGAAAAAAATAGAGAAAGGCTATTTTTTGTGGTTTTTGAATGAGCGAGCTCCCAGGAATCTAAAACTTATTTTGCTAAAAACAATTTTGATCGGAAAGGTCCCAAAAAGGACAAAAAAGGATACTCTTTAATCCTTGGCCGGAGGTCAGCATGTGGGGTATCAAATCAAAGGGGACGACGAGTACATTGCATATCCGGTGTTTGTTTCCTGTTTCAAGGACCCTCAACGGAATAAATCGAGATTAAATCGACAATAATTGTGTTTTCCGTGTATCTTTCCAAAGCCCTAACTACGAGAATAATCCAAGTTGTCACTACGTTTCTCACTTTTTCGAATCTATGATAGGTTAAGATGCTACCATTAAATTTGCTAAGAAAAAAATTATCGGAAAGCTCTGAAAAAGGACATTAAAGGACACTAATTTCAAACCTTGATTGAAAGTGAGCATGTCAATGAGGACGTCGTGTGCATTGCATATCCGGTGTTTGTTTCCTGTTTCAAGGACACTAAATGGAAAAATTCGGGCTAAAACGAAAAATTACGGCTTTGGAAAGAAACATGAAAATTTTCCATTGGATCCCAATTTTCTCCTGTGAGGGTCCTTGAAACAAGTAATAAACGCCAGATATGGAATGTACTCGAAGTCCTCTTTGATATGACACCCCGCATGCCCACGTTCTATAAAGGTTTGTAATTAGTGTCCTTTTTGAGAGCTTTCCGATCATTTTTTTTAACAAATTTATTGGTAGAATCTTTAGCTATTATAGATTCGGAAAAGTGAGAAACGTAGTGACAATTTGAATTACTCTCGTAATTAGGGCTTCGGAAAGATACACGGGAAACACAATAATTCTCCATTTAATCTCGATTTATTCCGTTGACGGTTCTTGAAACATGGAACAAACACCGGATATGTAATGTACTTGACGTCCCCTTTGATTTGATACCCCACATGCCGACCTCCGGTAAAGGATTAAAGAGTATCCTTTTTTGTCCTTTATGGGACCTTTCCGATCAAAATTTTGTTTAGAAAATGAGTTTTAGATTCCTGGGAGCCCACTGATTCAAAAACCACAAGAATTAACCTTACTCTATTTTTTTCTATTTGAAATGCTAATATGACTGCACTATGATATAGATGTTGAAGTCTTTGTGGACACGACGGATGTTGAAGTAGACGCGGATATCGATGTGGACGCGGACGTCATAGCAACTGCCGATTCGTCTTCCTATAACAATGAACTCTAAATGCACTGATCTGATACACATACACTGCCTGTCATAACTATAGCCGCACCATAAGACAGGCTGATCCTTGGAAATTGAAAGAGAGCACAGTTATTCCACATATCATATACTTAGGGGATATTAAAAAGACAAATAATTCCACAAAAATATTCTTTTTATTTCAAACCGTTATTCTTCTATAAAGGAAAATCTAAATTTCCGGTCCGTCATAACTATAGCCGCACTTGGAATCAGTATGGTAAAAACTGTTTAAAAAGCCGAAATTGAGGAAATTAATAACGGGAAAAAAATCTTTTTAAATAAAATCGACCCTGAGTAATTATTTTGTTTATTTCTCCATCAATCATTATAACGGTTTTTCATGATTTTTGCTTATTTACTTCTCAGTATCGATAACCGTCTTTGATGAGGGAGGAACGAACTCCGTAACGATTGTTACATTGGAACCCTTTTGAAGTGCAATGATTGGCGAGATATGATGCAATCTCTTGCTAGAAAATCCGTTATGTGCCATGTCTTCTGTATTAAAACGAAAACAGTTTATCGTTAGGATATTCCAGAGAAGTTTTTACTGTATTAGAGGTTGTTACATCAACTTATAAACACATAAACCGCCCTGCTTAACACTATTAAGGAACTCTGTCCAAAATTTGTATTGAGATCTGTGAAAATCCGGCAAGTGCGCATTAAATGTATTGAACAGGATACCTATACAATACTTGATTTCGTCACTTCCAGCATAGGAAAAACTTCATAGGATTGTCCTGACGATAAACTGCTTCCATTTCATACAGCAGATATGACACATAACGGATTTTTAAGCAAGAGATTGCATCATTTCTCATCAGTCGTAGTACTTAAAGTCGGTTGCAATGTTTCAAATGTTGGAGAGGAACCTCCCATTGATCTAAATTAGACAGAAAACATTCGAGAAACATTATTACATAAAATTCCGTAAAAAAACACGAGTTCGGAGAGTTTTCTATGTAAAGGGTTTTCCAATAGGGACGCTTGAACTTTGACAGCTGATTGCGGCCATGTTGTTTGAGTGACAGCTGTCAAATGCAGTGTGTTATATTCATTCCGTCCTCCCAAACCACCATGGCAGGTTACAGTGTCGAGCAGCACGTGCAAATCATAAAATTGTTTTATGAAAATGGGTCTTCAGTTCGAGCAACGTTCCGCGCACTTCGCCCGTTTTACGGTCGCGATGATCGTCCTGCCGAGTCGACTATCCGTCGATTGGTGGACAAATTCGAGTCGACCGGGTCAGTTAACAATCAGCCGGTTCCCGTGCGTCGACGTAACGCGAGATCTGCTGAGAGTATCGCCGCTGTGCGCGACAGTGTCCGCGAAAACCCGCGGCAGTCAATTCCGCGTCGGGCACAGGAACTCAGCCTTTCGCAGACGACAACTTGGCGAATTTTGCGTCGTGACTTGAGCCTGCGGCCGTACAAGATCCAGCTGACCCAGCAGCTTAAGGTTAATGACCATAGACAGCGCCGTGTGTTCGCTGACTGGGCATTAGAGCAGTTGGAAGTTGACGTCGGTTTTGGCAAAAAAATCATCTTCAGCGACGAGGCGCATTTTTGGATGAATGGCTATGTCAACAAGCAAAATTGCCAACAAACCGCAAACCACCGATGCCCTCAAAGTTAACATACGCCACGCCATCGATCAAATACAGCCCGATTTGTGCGCCAGAGTCATCGAAAATTGGACCTTTCGTGTGCGCGCCACCAACCGAAGCCGTGGCGGTCATTTGAATGATGTCATATTCCATATGTAATGGGGTCGATGGACCTTTCAAATAAAAAAAAAAATTCGCAAATATCTCTCCTACATGTATTTTTTTTTTCATTTCAAAGATCAAGCGTCCCTATTGGAAAACCCTTTAAAAGCAGCGGTTATCGATGCTAAACAAGCTAATAAGCCTAAAACTCGAAAAACTGTTGAAATGATTTTGTGAAACATAAACAAAACAATCTCTCAGAGTCTACTTTATTCGAAAGGGATCTCTCCCGTTATTAATTTCCTCAATCTCTACTTTTTAATCAGGTTTTACATTAATAATTCGAAGTGCGGCTATAGTTATGACAGTCCGGAAATGTAGTTTTTTCTTTATAGAGAAATAACGGTTTGAAATAGAAGGAAACTGTTTGTGAAATTATATGTGTTTGAAGTATCCCTTTTGTTTATAGTATGTGGAATAACTGTGCTCTCTTTAAATTTCCAAGGATCAGTCCGTCTTATGGTGCGGCTATTGTTATGACAGGCAGTGTATATGTACATTCACGACGCACAAAAGATGCACGTGTGACACGCAACGTAAACAATATCTGCCTTGGAAAGGAAATATGCAAGGAGCGGTAGTTTGACGAAGCGATGGTTCTTGGAATAATAGCACTAAGAAGAGTGTTCGGAAATACGAAATTTTTCATAGAAGACAAGCAGTAGAATTACAGACTGACAAATCAAGAAAATATAAAAATATTTTGAATTTGGAAAGTTTTCATTTTCGGTTTTAACCGGATGGGCAAACAGCCGTCCGGGTTAAAACCGGGAGGATGAAAAAACCGAAAAAAACCGGTTAACCGTTTTGAAAGTACCGGTTTTCGGACTAACCGTCCGGTTTTTGACATCCCTAGTTGGTAGGGCAAAGCAAACAGGGTGTCCCGGAGATTTGAAAAAGTCGACTTTTTTAGTTTTTATCAAATCAAAGAACTCGATGGGTACATTTCATATCAGTTTTTACTGTATTAGAGGTTGTTACATCAACTTATAAACACATAAACCGCCCTGCTTAACACTATTAAGGAACTCTGTCCAAAATTTGTATTGAGATCTGTGAAAATCCGGCAAGTGCGCATTAAATGTATTGAACAGGATACCTATACAATACTTGATTTCGTCACTTCCAGCATAGGAAAAACTTCATAGGATTGTCCTGACGATAAACTGCTTCCATTTCATACAGCAGATATGACACATAACGGATTTTTAAGCAAGAGATTGCATCATTTCTCATCAGTCGTAGTACTTAAAGTCGGTTGCAATGTTTCAAATGTTGGAGAGGAACCTCCCATTGATCTAAATTAGACAGAAAACATTCGAGAAACATTATTACATAAAATTCCGTAAAAAAACACGAGTTCGGAGAGTTTTCTATGTAAAGGGTTTTCCAATAGGGACGCTTGAACTTTGACAGCTGATTGCGGCCATGTTGTTTGAGTGACAGCTGTCAAATGCAGTGTGTTATATTCATTCCGTCCTCCCAAACCACCATGGCAGGTTACAGTGTCGAGCAGCACGTGCAAATCATAAAATTGTTTTATGAAAATGGGTCTTCAGTTCGAGCAACGTTCCGCGCACTTCGCCCGTTTTACGGTCGCGATGATCGTCCTGCCGAGTCGACTATCCGTCGATTGGTGGACAAATTCGAGTCGACCGGGTCAGTTAACAATCAGCCGGTTCCCGTGCGTCGACGTAACGCGAGATCTGCTGAGAGTATCGCCGCTGTGCGCGACAGTGTCCGCGAAAACCCGCGGCAGTCAATTCCGCGTCGGGCACAGGAACTCAGCCTTTCGCAGACGACAACTTGGCGAATTTTGCGTCGTGACTTGAGCCTGCGGCCGTACAAGATCCAGCTGACCCAGCAGCTTAAGGTTAATGACCATAGACAGCGCCGTGTGTTCGCTGACTGGGCATTAGAGCAGTTGGAAGTTGACGTCGGTTTTGGCAAAAAAATCATCTTCAGCGACGAGGCGCATTTTTGGATGAATGGCTATGTCAACAAGCAAAATTGCCAACAAACCGCAAACCACCGATGCCCTCAAAGTTAACATACGCCACGCCATCGATCAAATACAGCCCGATTTGTGCGCCAGAGTCATCGAAAATTGGACCTTTCGTGTGCGCGCCACCAACCGAAGCCGTGGCGGTCATTTGAATGATGTCATATTCCATATGTAATGGGGTCGATGGACCTTTCAAATAAAAAAAAAAATTCGCAAATATCTCTCCTACATGTATTTTTTTTTTCATTTCAAAGATCAAGCGTCCCTATTGGAAAACCCTTTAAAAGCAGCGGTTATCGATGCTAAACAAGCTAATAAGCCTAAAACTCGAAAAACTGTTGAAATGATTTTGTGAAACATAAACAAAACAATCTCTCAGAGTCTACTTTATTCGAAAGGGATCTCTCCCGTTATTAATTTCCTCAATCTCTACTTTTTAATCAGGTTTTACATTAATAATTCGAAGTGCGGCTATAGTTATGACAGTCCGGAAATGTAGTTTTTTCTTTATAGAGAAATAACGGTTTGAAATAGAAGGAAACTGTTTGTGAAATTATATGTGTTTGAAGTATCCCTTTTGTTTATAGTATGTGGAATAACTGTGCTCTCTTTAAATTTCCAAGGATCAGTCCGTCTTATGGTGCGGCTATTGTTATGACAGGCAGTGTATATGTACATTCACGACGCACAAAAGATGCACGTGTGACACGCAACGTAAACAATATCTGCCTTGGAAAGGAAATATGCAAGGAGCGGTAGTTTGACGAAGCGATGGTTCTTGGAATAATAGCACTAAGAAGAGTGTTCGGAAATACGAAATTTTTCATAGAAGACAAGCAGTAGAATTACAGACTGACAAATCAAGAAAATATAAAAATATTTTGAATTTGGAAAGTTTTCATTTTCGGTTTTAACCGGATGGGCAAACAGCCGTCCGGGTTAAAACCGGGAGGATGAAAAAACCGAAAAAAACCGGTTAACCGTTTTGAAAGTACCGGTTTTCGGACTAACCGTCCGGTTTTTGACATCCCTAGTTGGTAGGGCAAAGCAAACAGGGTGTCCCGGAGATTTGAAAAAGTCGACTTTTTTAGTTTTTATCAAATCAAAGAACTCGATGGGTACATTTCATATCAGTCGCTTTTTTCCAGTTTGGAGTCATGGCAACGGCGTTACAGCTAATAAATCCAGTTAATATGTGGAGCCATGATACATAGTAAATCTATTTTTGGATTGGTCTAACTAAAAAGTGTTACAGAATGAAAGGCTAACGCCTTTCGTTCATTCTGGAACGCGTTTATTTAGACCAATCCAAAAATAGATTTACGAGAAGCATTTCATTAACATTGTGCATAATTCTTATTTATTGCCTATAAAATATACACTAGCCGGCATATGTATTTTGACATCGGGTACTCTCGAGCTAATATACTTCTTCTTCTTCTTCTTTATGGCACGATAGCCCGACGTCGGGCCTTGGCCGCCTGGATTGAAGACCTCCAATTGTCGCGGTCACGCGACCTTGTCCTCCAGTTCCGAAAGCCTAGCATCTGGTGGGCGTCCTCACATACAGAATGCTCCCATCGGGCTCTCGGTCGTCCACTCGTTGCGCGTTCATCACCTTTTTGGGCATGCGATCGTCGTTCATCCTTTGTACATGTCCCGCCCATTGCAGTCGCTGCAATTTCACGATCTTCGACACCTGTAGCTCATCATACAGCTGATACAACTCAAGGTTGTACCGGATGCGCCATTCACCTCGTTCACGAACGGCCCCGAAGATTCTTCGGAGAACCTTTCGCTCGAATGTGTCCAACAGGTGTTCAGAGTTTTGGGTTAGGGTCCATGGCTCGCAGCCATAGCATAGCACAGGTCGGATGATGGTTTTATATACGTGGAGCTTCGTCTTCCTGTGCACCAGCTTCGAATTCATAATTTGGAGGACCGCAAAATAACACTTATTAGCTAATTGTATCCGCCGCTTTATCTCATCTGTTTCGTTGGCGTCCTTTGACAAATTGCAACCCAGGTAAGTGAAGTTGTCTACATACTCTATATTGAGGTCCCCCACTGTGATGCTTGAATTTACTGGCGTTCTAGTTTTTGATTGCATCATGACCTTGGTTTTAGATTCGTTGATATGTAGTCCAACTTCTTTGGCGGCGTTATTGAGATTATGCAGGAGGATTTCTGCATCACCCAATCTTCTAGACATGATATTGATGTCGTCGGCGTAAGCTACTAGTTGAGTCGACTTAATGAGTAGTGTTCCGCTGCTGTCCAAATTCATGGCTCGAATTACATACTCCAGAGCCAGGTTGAAGAGCGTCGGCGCCAGCCCGTCGCCTTGCTTGAGTCCAGTACGAGTTTCAAATAGGTCAGTGAGTCTGTTCTGAACTCTGACTTGCGAGACGGTATTAGTCATCGTCATCCTTATGAGTCGCACTAGCTTAGTCGGTATTCCAAAATGCAGCAAAATGTTGTACAGTACACATCGATCGATACTGTCGTATGCCTGCTTGAAGTCGACAAATATTTGGTATACGTCGATGTTATATTCCCAGCACTTCTGGAGTAAAAGCTTCGCTGTAAAAAGCTGATCTGTCGTCGAACGACCAGGTCTAAAGCCGCCTTGGTACTCGCCAATGGCTGAATTCAAATTGTAAGAAAACGACCGGACGGGTAAACTTGCACGACAAGAACCATCGTATGATCATTTCACACTATCCGATCAAAACACGGACCGGCGAACAATAATCACACAGCAAGTATGTATAAATGTTGCAATGCACGTCCAAAGTTAGTGTACAATGAAGTGACGAGTCGACAAGATTAAAATGCAAGTAAAACACGCGCTAATTGTCTTGCAGAACGCCTGAACTATTGGTAGATGCAATCGTCTTATCGATCGTACGATTCCTACGAAAGAAAAACAATCGTGTCACGATTTTTTTCTTTCGTAAGACTCGTTCTTACAATTTGAAATGAACAATGCTTGTCTGCTGGCCACTACAAAAGCTCTCTTGTCTTGCAAGTTTACCCGTCCGGTTTCGTCTTATAATCTGAAATCAGCCATTGGCTGACAATTAGCGCGTGTTTTACTTGCATTTTAATCTTGTCGACTCGTCACTTCATTGTACACTAACTTTGGAGCGTGCATGGCAACATTTATACATACTTGCTGTGTGATTATTGTTCGCCGGTCCGTGTTTTGATCGGATAGTGTGAAATGATCATACGATGGTTCTTGTCGTGCAAGTTTACCCGTCCGGTCGTTTTCTTACAATTTGAATTCAGCCAATGATTTCTTTTGCGTACGGATTAATTCTATTTTCTAGAATTTTAGATAAAATCTTATAAGTCGTACAAACTAATGAGATGCCTCTGTAGTTCTCACATTTTAACTTATCCCCTTTTTTGTGCCAATATACTGATTTTGTTTAACTAGAGCGAATAACGGTAAATTTCTTATAAAGAAATCAAAGTACATATCAACAGCAATAAATATGCTCAATATTTTTCCTGTCCGTTTTCGCACTCTCTTGCTATAAAGAAGAGAACAGGTTGGTGCGAAATGTTGGTGCGACATAAGTATTTTGACAATATTTAAATGTTTGATTGTACACCAATTTCTCTGGAAAAAAATGGATAAAACATAATTTTATTAATGATTTGTGTTTATATTCTGAATTCTAAGCAGAAAATGTGTCCAGTGGCTTGAAACATTGGAAAAAAAATCGGAAATCGAAGTTTGGTTTAAGCCTCCGTGAAGGCAAACTTCAACCCTGGTTTAAAGGTTGGAGACGCTGCAATTGAATTTAATTTCATAAGGTAAACTGTTCATTATTAAACATCAAAGTTAAATAAGAGAAAAGAAATAGAAACTTTTCCATGCATCACAGAAATGGGGTGTCTATATCGAATAATTACCGAAAAATCTTTCAAATATTTATGGAAAATGTCCTAATTGAACCGAAGGATATTATGAATATGAAGAATAAGCCATCAGAGGTAGAGATAATAACGACCACTTTCGGCCTAGAACTAAAAAAGGCAAATTGCATGCATACGCAGATAAAGTGAAACCAAAGAAAGATTTAAAAACCATACGAAAAGCAAACCTCTGTTACTAAGGAAAAAGTTCAAGCTACTACAACTTTAGGGAAAAGTTTTTTCGGCTAATATTCGTTATTTTATTACATTTTTACAAAAAAAAAATCAATATTTAAAGAAAATTAACAAAAAAAAACAGTTTATGTGGAAAAACGGATTCCTGGTTATCAAAATGAATACCACAGTGGATGCTCTCTCATGATGCAGGGATTTATTGCTTACAATGGCCTAGGCTGCTTAAGTTCAAATCACTGTTTCCATGGCCAAAGCTTCTTTTGGTCGTCATTGAATCGCCGGAAGTTATATTCGTTTTTTTTGCGGTACAATTTGGTTTAAATTTCACTTCTTTCTTAGAGTTCTTCATCGTGGCTCACTCATCAACCGGGGTTCACATTCGGTTTCTTTCAGAGAGCGCCAGGATTTGTTTTTATTTTGTTTTAAAACATTTTTTTGTTTGGTAATAAACAGTTTACCGTATAAAATAAAATTCAATAGTAGCGTATTCAATATGTAAACCAGGACTAAGGCTTGCATCAATCGATGCTCAAACCAATCTTTGAAATTCTTATTTTTGTTTATGTTTCGAGCCACTGGTGATATTTTTTATTTGAAAATTAATATGGGAAACTCAAAAATTAATAAAAAATATGTTTTGTGCATCAATTCTTGCGAAAAAATGGGTGCAATCAAAGAGTTAAATGTTGTCAAAATACTTATGCCACACCAGAATTACGCCTCCATCTTTTCTCTTTTCTATAGCATGAGAGTCCGAAAGAGGACAGGAAAAATATTAAGCATATTTATTGCTCTCGATATGGACTTTAATTTTGATAAAAGAAATGTACCGTTATTGGCTTTAGTTAAACAAAACCAGTGTAGGGGCTCGTGGGTATGATATGTCAAAATACATATGCCGACCACTGTATGTGCAAAATTATTCACTATGTATCCAAAATCTAAAAAACCCTCGCATTGCGGGCGCAGCCCTCTGTACGCCGGTATTTTTGAATTTTGAATTTCGAATTTTGACTTTTCAATTATGAATTTTGAGTTTCGAATTTTCAATTATGAATTTGCAATTTTCAATTTAGAACTTTCAATTTTGAATTTTGATCTTTGAATTCTGAATTTTGAATGAATTTTTAATTTTCAATTTTGAATTGATCTCTGAATTTTGAATGAATTTTCATCTCTGAATTTTGAATTAATTTTGAATTTTGATTTTTATTTTAATTTTGATTTTGACTTTGATTTTGAATTTTTAATTTTTAATTTTGAATTTGGTTTTTAACCCTAGAGTGGGCGCGCTATGAGCATTTTGCCGCCCTCACCAAAAAAACCTTAATAATTCGTAAAATAATTTTTCGTTAAGTTTGCACTTTTCAGTAGCTGCCTCTATTTTCATTCAGAACTCGTGCCGAAAGGCTGTACGTCGTCAGTGGGCGGATTGGGGCTAGAGAAGGAGGTTGTTACCATCAGGCGGCAATTTGCTCATCGCGCGCCTTCTCACGTAGGTAATTTTTACCTCATCACATATAAAAAAAAAACATATTTTTTGCAAAGTTGGAATGTTGGGTATGTTTTATGGTGCATTTATTGTAAAAACTATAAGAAGGGTATTAATTTTCCTTTTTTATGAGTATTACATACGATAATGTAGAATATGTTAAAAGTCTATTAAAATGCGTTGCGTTTTACAAAACCTTTTAAAAAACGAAGTTCTCAAAACATATTTCAATAAATATGTTAATTTGTCATTGCTTATTTGTGTTTTATTTAAATCCTGAGAAAATAAATTAATTCAGTTGCTTTATTCCTACTTAAAATTGCCACTGAAAAGTAGCGGCAAAATGCTCCCCACGCGCCCACTGACGTTTCTCGGAAAGACGCGCCCACTCTAGGGTTAATTCTGAATCTTGAATATTGTATATTGAATCTTGAATTTTGAATTCTACGGCTAACTTTAATTGACAGCAACCTAAGAAGAACTACACGATTTAGTTCTGGTATGAGTCCATTTAATGTACCTTCGGCAAATGTGTATTTCTATGAATTTAAAAATGGACCTTGTTTTTGGAAAAAAAGTCGAAAAATTAAAAATTTATCCTGCTTTTGTTTCGATAAATTGGCGGCAAATTTATAAATTCGAATTATGTACATTAGCACTTCAAAAACAAGCGAAAACAGCAAAACATTTTTTCGTACACATCGGAACCGAAATTAAATCTGCAATTTCCGCACTTCCAACTTAATCACAGTGCATTAGACATACGAGTTTATCCGTTCATTTGGTTATTAAGTTCCTTGAACGTTTCACTCGAGGTGTTTCTATATGCAATACCGGCATTTAACGCTACGATTAACTTGGAAAGGAAATATTTTTCGGCGCTGTCAAAACTTCGTTGTCTAGCTGAAACATGCAGTTAACGCTTATCTTGTGAGTGTGTATGGGTATCGCGGTTCGATAAAATTCGACTTTCACAAAGCTTCTATTGCTGTACTTGGCAGGTCTTATAAAGTTTGAAATTTCAATTAATGAAGTTCCCGTGGTAAAGTCGACGCGACGGGTACTTGACGATAAAATGCATAATCTTTGCAGAATATTCTCTGTACTCTGTGTATGTGCAACTGAATCATTTAAAATAGGTTTATTGGTGAAAAAGATGCTGCCATTCTACAGAATATATTCTGTCTTCAACCAACACATATATCAATATCCCAGGATATCTAATTGTTGAAATCTTGACTTATCCATTCTATACACCAACTGCGGTGCATGTCTGTAGTATTTATGGCATGGCAACTTACCAGCTCTATGGGAACTACGCGGAACTTTGTCTGTTTGGAGGAGAAGAGCTCCAGCGGGAGAAATATCGAGTTATTCAATTTTAGGAAATGTCACATTGGAATTGTCTATCTGTGCACAAGACGACCACTTGAATTTTAGCGGGAGAATTATGGAGATTTTTGATTTGCCGTGAAGGCTACCACCATGACGCTCGACCGTGCAGGTCTATACCGGTGTTGAATGCTCACATATCCCAGGATATCTTTAACAAACTCGAATGTGCATGATGCTGAACAATTCGCATATGTCTTGCGAATCCAAGGATATTGCATGGTAGCTGAATCAGATAGTAGAAATATTCATTGGTGTCACTTCGTTGGCTTATTTTTATAAATTTTCTCTTAAGCCTTTAGAAGTAATCCTTTCTCAAATAGACAATCTTTAATAAAATCTGTCCACCAACATATTCCTCTTAGAAAATTTCCCAAAAATTTCTATATCTCAACAGAACAACAAATTATCCGCAGTCTCGAGGAAAATATTGTCTTAGTAAAATTGCCCGAGCTAAAACCAACATTACCACACGAAAATTTCAGTCAAATTGATCCTTGTTTTGTCTATATAATATCATATAGAGTCTCTCCGTTGCTCTCTGGTCTTCTCTCGATTTCGGTGAAATTTTGCAAAACATCAAAACTTTGCTAAAGTGCGAAAAACTTAAACAATGACTATGGTACGAGGAGGTTTACATGACCATGGAAAATTCCATTGCAGCATAGTCATCATCATATCCGTCTACTGGGTGTCCTAAATTTGTATTAAAGCCAATTCAAGGCATTCCACCGTATAGGGATAATGTGTCAGGCTGGATGTGATGGCGAATGTGACTTTTGAAGAATTTCGCTTCGATGAAAATGTTCTCTATATACTTACATGTAAGGTACTCTGTTCTTTACGTACTATGTCCTGAAAATTCTACATAACGATGAGGTAAACACAGACTAGAGAGATTAGCATTAAACAAACTCTACACGAAAATCGACCTTACCCTCCGTCATGAACGATATTCACCGATAGTGCTATTATGTCCCGGACTTGGAAAATTATAATACTCTGCCAAAGAAACATTCTTCGGTTATGATGCCATGAAGGATATGATGAAGAAACGCGTCTCGTATCAACTCCTGGCCCGCAGACTTCATACCATATAGTCCTAGTGTACTCATAGTCCCTAGCGATATTATGCTGGAATAGATTTTCTTGAGCGCCGCCCGTTTCTGTACGTGGAGTTTGATAATATTTTCAATGTTTAATGGTTTTCGGGTCGTGACGATGAATATTAAAATTTTTTCCGAAGGTATTTTCCAGAAGCAAAAAGAAACAATTCAGAATATGGTGAAAGCTTAGAGCTATCTAAGGGAGAGCGATAGTATGGAAGGAGTCGCGCGGCATGTTGAATCGATAATGATTAATTGTTAACCGTTTCATCGGGGAAATTCGATATGAACCTTTTTCGGGGGCATATGCGGTGTTTTCGATATTGAATGATTAAAATTCAGGATTATGTTTTACCGAGGATTATATATAATAAATGCTGTGTGGAAAATGTTTAATGAGTTGGGCTCGTGTGCGTATATGGAAAAGTTTTCAATTTTTATGACTTCTAATCTAGCAAAGAGCATTTTCGAATTTAAGGGAGAATCATGGCAAACTTATATCAAGGTAAAATACTCTATTTGCTTAGTTTCCGTGTAAGTAAAATATGCATACAATTTAAAATTGAAATGAAAGTTGCGTATTGGCAAATCGTTGATAAATCAGAAATGGTTTGGCTTTTTAAACCAGACATAAATGTTTGATAGAAGGCTATTAATAGATTCTTAAGAACTAATAAATTGAGAATACTTAAAGAATAGTGTCAAACCAACTTCTATCTTGCCCTGATCACATCGGTAGCTCGTAAATAGATCCCTCCTAATAAACTTCTTTTATGACATTACGATTGGATTGGGTTCAATAATTTCGTCGGTGGCCTTGCTTGGGCTTCATACTTCGAAACAAAAATGTGGACTACATATAGTTAACATCATATGGTTCGGTATGTTTGCATTTATTCCACACCGTTGGAAAAATTCTAATCCAAAAAACACCTCATGGTTCAACCATAATCGCGAAATAAGATCGCAAACAAAGATCGTTGTATTTTCGTACTAGAGAGGTTTTCAAAGTTCTTACCAAGCTTGACCCTTCCAAGTCAGCTGGCTCTGATGGCATATCCCCTACAATCGTTATTCAATGTGCTTCTTCCTTGGCTAAACCACTGCATAAACTATTCCATTTGTCCTATTCACTAGGAGTTTTCCCATCGTCATGGAAATTGGCTCATATCCAGCCTATCCTTAAAAAAGAAGATGCATGTGATCCCTCGAACTATAGACCAATTGCGCTTACCTCAATCCTGTCTAAAGCTTTTGAAACACTTATAAACAAGCAGTTAATTCAATACCTAGATTCGCATGATCTCATCAGTGATCATCAGTACGGATTTCGTGCTTCTCGTTCAACCGGAGACTTGATGACCTTTCTCACAGAGCGATGGAATCATTGTCTTCATTGCTTTGGTGAAGTGAACGTGGTTGCTTTGGATATTTCAAAGGCTTTCGACCGCGTGTAGCATCCATCTTTACTATCAAAGCTACGTGCTTTCGGCATTGATCCCTTATTAGTCAATTGGATTAAAAGCTTTTTAAGCGATGTTGGACTGAACGGCTTTAAATCAGCTGTTCTTTGAATTAATGCTGGTGTACCACAAGGTACTGTCCTGTCCCCGACTCTTTTTCTGTTTTTCATCAACGACCCTTTAAACTTAACATCCAATACGATCCACAGTTTTGCTGATGATAGTACTCTTGATTTTGGATACTCTTTCAGATCTGCAGCTGAATCTCGCGGTGACGCTACATTAACCCAAAGACAATCTACACAGCAAAAAATCAGGCGGTGTGAACCAAAATTTATACAAAAAGGTTTAATTTTTTTATACCTATGGAGTTAAATACATTTATTTCACTCCGTCCCGAGTATAACATTTTCCTTTTATCCATTAGGATAAAACACTCAAAATAAAATTCATTTGGATAAATAATAACTTTTATTCGAAATTATATCAGTTTTCGTTTATTGGTGTTAAAATTTACTTAAAATGGAGTTAATTCCGCACGTAATATATGGTGCAAATTACGAACGTCATCCCGTATAGTCTGTGTGGTGTAGTAGGTAGGGCGTTAGTCTTCAAATCATAGGATCGCTGGATCGAATCCCACTGTAAGCAGGTAGTTTATTATGCATTTTTAGAGCGTAAAGAGGTAAATGAAATGTCGCCAACACCTACAGAGAGGTAAATGCTAGTTATACAAAACTCATTTATGATTTAAATGTTCTGTGAAACTTGTGTTTTATTTTTATCCCAAAAATATCGAGTATTACTCCTTTTGGTGTAATTGGAAGTACACTTTTGTGTTCATCCATTTGGATAAAACAATATTTTATGCAAACGGAGGGACCCTATTCGACAATTTTCGGAGTTAAATTCACACCGGATTTTTTGCTGTGTATGTTTGCATCATCGAACCAAGACATATCTACAATAAGTACTTAGGGTGAAGCGAACCGGGTAATTTTGTAATTGTAATTTTGTTTGCTATCCAATAAGTTGTACCATCTTTCTACATCTCTGTCTATAAACGTTGATGGCGTTAGTATTCGAAATTCTCCTTCTCTTAACATCCTTTGCACTAGCATCTGATGCAATCTGAAATGGACCGATCATATATTTGGCATTGCGAAAAATGCCTTAAAATACCTTGGGTTCTTAAATTGGTGCAAAAAATATTTTTCTGCCACTGATCTAGCCCAAATTTATAAGAGCCACATGTAGAATAACTTACCATCTTCAGTTTCTCCAGTAAATTATGATATGCAAAAGTTCAAACTAAATGTGCATCGGCACTTCCTCGTCACGCAATCCCATTCCGCCAAGGCTATGCTTACATTAAAGGGTAGTCCCTTAAAGCCTTGACATTGACATAAAAAACTAGGGGGCTTCGCCCCCTGCTCGCTTCGCTCGCCGAACTCCGGGGGCGAAGGCTAATTTCGGGAGCGGCCGAAATTTGGATACCCTTCGCTCACCTTGGGCTAAAAGTTTTTTCGGGCGTTTTGTATTTAATCCCCCTCATTCTTTTTCTTCCGTCTTGACAAAAGTTTTGTGCTTGGTTGAATTAAGTGGGCAAATAAAAATATTTACTCGGAAAATTTTATTGGGGTTGCGGGAGCATGACCCCAAAGTACGATTCCATTCGTTTTTAACTTTTTTGTTGCTTTGGTAAAGACACATTAATTCAAGGTTTTGTGAAATTGGTGCAAAAAATGTTTCTTAGAAGAACCAAAATGGGGGGTTGGGTTTGTATGGCAGCCCCATGACCCAATGGTCCAATTTGATCCATTCTTACATATGTTTTGTGTCATCGAAAGAAATTCATTTGTGTGAAATTTGGTTGAAATTAATGCACAAATAAAAAAGTTTTTCTTAGAAGAACCTAATGTGGGGAGTCACATTTGTATGGCAGCCCCATGACCCCATGGTCCGATTTGATCCAATCTTACGTATGTTTTGTGTCATCAATAGAGACACATTTGTGTGAAATTTGGTTGAAATTAGTAGACAAATAAAAAAGTTTTTCTTAGAAGAACCTAATTTGGTGAGTTGGGTTTGTATGGCAGCCCCATGACCCCATTGTCCGATTTTACCGATTCAAACATACAAACTGCCTGCAGCAAAAAGAAGCATTTGTGCAAAATTTCAGCTTCATAGCTTTTAAATTGGCCGAGTAAAACGCGTCGCAACAGACAGACAGACGGACAGACGGACATCGCCCAATTGACTCCCCAAGTCATGCTGATCATATATGTATACTTTTTATATGGTCGGAGATGCTTCCTTCAATGCGTTACAAACTTCATGACAAAGTTAATATACCCTTTCACTCAATGAGCGAAGGGTATAAAAAATATGTGCAGATAATCACTTAATTTTCCCAATTAAATCCCAAAATTCCAATACACCTTATAGCCTTAAAAACTGATCGGAATTTCTGTTCTGTTAATCTAAAGAAATCACTCCTTTGATTTTTCAATAGCTTCTCAATTTCGAGTACCTCAACGATTTTCTATATTTACTCGTTCGGTAATCTCAAAGTATTGACAGATAGCCACTTAACACACGTTCAATATACAAATATTTAATTAACCGAATGTAATCAGCGTCGTTAAATATCAATCAACGTCTATAGTACACGTATACGATAAACTTAACCGACATTATCTCAACAAACATTTTTTTTTCCAAACGATCCACTGAAGACGTTTGTCGATCAGCGCAACATGAAGAGTACTCGTATCGATAGTAGCTAAAAAAAATCTACTCATCTCCTAATCTTTATAATATCAACAACCTGAACAACTTCCAATTGCCGTGTCTTGTACAAAATGTTAGATACACACAAAAAAGGAACGCCCGTCGTCAATTAGATAAACCCGTTTTGTTTGAAGACGTTAACAAGGTAGTTAGACGATCTTGTAGGTACATCCATCACGTTTGTTGTACCGCAGTATCTTTTGGTGACTATCATTCAACAATTTTAATCTTAAGTTGTATTTTTGTACACCATAAACAAAATACACGTCCTCTAACAGATTTATGCACACGAGTGTTCGAGAATGGTATATTTATACGGTACTTGATAGACCTGCACTATCACCGTCGATAGCTCAGTTGGTAGAGCGGTGGACTGTAGAAAGTGAAAGTGGCACATTGTGCGGAAATCCATAGGTCGCTGGTTCAAATCCGGCTCGACGGAAATTTTTTTTTTATTTCGTTTGTATTGATAATTATTATTATTATGTATTTTTTAACAGAGATCACCATAGTTGGCCTTGGAATGTGAATGAGAAAAAAGGTTAATCAAATGAAAAAGTCATAACGTTGTAAACTAAACTCAGTATCTTTAGTTAATGGTGAATTTTTTCAATACATCAAAATATTCATTTTAATTTTTAACAGCCTTAATCAAATTGTAAATTTCAAAAATTTGACGGGATTTGAGTAACTAAGGTGCCAACATTTAGAATATTCTGTGTTTCCTATTTCCAAGATTCACAGCAACTTAAATCGCGTTTTAATTAACATTTTTCGAGTTGCATCATTTTCCTAAGAACAGTTTCGATGGGAAAAATTCCAAAAGGACATAATATTAATATTACATAATATTATTTCTTTTAATTCCGTTGTGGCTCCTTGAAACGGGGAATAAACAACGGATGTGTGATATACTCGGCGTGGCCTCTCTGATCTGATTTCGCGTATTGATTGAGTTTTCGACTCCCGGCACTCTACCGATTGCAAAACAACTGTTTCGACAGGGTGGGCCATTTAAAGTGACACAAAGCAAACCATGCATAACTCGTTTATTTGTTAATATTTTTCCTGATATTTGGAGATACATACATGACCCATATGTTTACATTAGGTTACAAACTTACCCCGAAAATCCAAATAAATACATATTCGATAATTCGGATTCGCATTAAGGCCTAATTTTTCTTATATTTTGAATAATCTTAGAATTTTATGACGTTTTTTTTTATTGTAGTCCGCCCTAAATTTGAAGAAACAAATATTTCGCCCATAAAATGTGTGGTTTTTGTCCGGATTATCGGGTTCTATCGTATGAGGAAAATTCATTATATCTTTACTCATTCATCTGTTTTATCGAAAGAAAAAGTGCTGGTAATCAACGCTCTTTTAAGAACTATACCTAATGTTGAATGTACAAGGGCGGAAAAAAGATGGTCGATTTAAAGGGGTGTTCATGTTACAGGGTGGTCAATTTCGAGAGTTTCCACTGTACTATAAATCTTTTGATCGGTAGTACTACAATTGATAATTTTAATTTGCCATTTTTAACATAGTTCCACATTACATTCCATTCCATTTATAACTCAAGAATGGCCGGACAGATTTCCATGATTTTGGGTTTGTTACATTCGGCTTTGGCCGGAATAGCAGACTAACTGTTAAAACACACGAAAAATTTACAATAAACAAAAATTCACAATGGGTTTCTTTTTCTCCTATTTTTGCGAGTATTTCTTTAACATATCAACCGATTTCAGTAAATTTTCTCCACACGATTGGTACCTACCCAAAGTAATAGGACAGCAATTGAGACATTATGAAAAATTCACAATGGGCACAATTATCAAGACAATTCTTTTTCACATACTTCTTTCTGTCTTTCTAGAACGAATTAAAGGATTTCAGTAAGTTGGCCCACCGGTTGGGTCTACACAAGGCTCCGGCCGGAGTAGCGGTATAATCATTGAAATAAGCAGAAAATTGGCAATGAGCAAAAATTCACAATGACTTTTTTTCGCATATTTTTGTTTATATGTCTTGAACGTCTTAGCGGATTTTTGGAAGATTTTCCTGCCGAATTGGTCCTTTCCCTGAATATCAGAATAATATTGAAAGTCACGAAAAAAATCACAATGAGCAAAATTATACAGATTTGTTTTTCGTATATTTCTTTCTGTATTCCTTAAACGAATTGCCAGATTTCAGTCAACTGATTCCAGCGGATTGGTGTACACTCAGAATAACTGCTGAAGTATGCGAAAAATTCACAAAGATAGGTTTGTATGTCAGCCCCATGACCCCATTATCCAATTTGACCAATTCTTAGATATGTTTTGTGTCATCAACAGAAATACATTTGTGTGGAATTTGGTTTGAAATCGATGCACAAATAAAAAAGTTTTTCTTAGAAGAACCTAATTTGCGGGGTTAGGTTTGTATGGCAGCCCCATGACCCCATGGTCCGATTTTACCGATTCAAACCTACAAACTGCCTGCAGCAAAATGAAGCATTTGTGCAAAATTTCAGCTTCATAGCTTTTAAATTGGCCGAGTAAAACGCGTAGCAACAGACGGACATCGCCCAATCGACTCCCCATGTTATGCTGATCATATACATATGTATACTTATTATATGGTCGGAGATGCTTCCATCAATGCGTTACAAACTTCATGACAAAGTTAATATACCCTTCGTTGTCTCTTCGAGCGAAGGGTATAAAAGCAGGTTTTTTTCCTATTCCTGAACAAAATTGCAAATTAAAACCTAAATTTCCACTAACGGATTGGACTTCACTTAGAATACCAGAATAAGTATTGGAAAATTTGCAAAATTCACAATGAACAAACTTATGAAGACAGTTTTTTTTTTCACATATGTAATTTGCATTTACATCCTGAGCGAATAGGCCTATGCCGCATTGCCCTCTACTCCCAAAAATAGAAAAATAAAATTTAGAATAGGAAAAGCTTTCGACGCATCTGTTTTCTAATCCTTTGGCCACCATTTTGGAGCAGTTTAGTGTAATTTGGTAAATTCATACCACCGGATTGGTCTCTATCTAATAGCTACTGAAATATGTAAAAAAAAATCACAATGATTCATGGAGCGATAGGAAGTTTGCCGGGCCAGCTTGTTAAGAATTAAATTTTGAGATCGAACGGTTTTAAAATTTTGGTCGCAAAAGCTGCTTTTTTTTTTGTTCTTTATGTATATTGGAATGCTGAGCCGAAATCTGTAGCTTCCCACCCAAATTTCGTTGCGAAACAGGGTCAAAATCGCAAAAAAAAAATGACTTTCAATTGTAGCGATACCGCTTAACGCATATTGAACATTAATGTCGCATTAAACGTAATCGCGTGCACATACAGTGCGACGCCGAGCTTTTCCGGGTCAGGTGATGCGTTGCGATGCGATGTGTGCAAACTCCTTGCGGTGTCGGGCGGGGCGGGGCGATGCGATGCGATGAGATTTGTTGCGAGACGATGTGATTTGTTTCCACGACAAGAAAACCAGATTTTCCAATGGTATTTTATACCGGCGCAATCTCTTGCGATTTGCTGCTGATATTGGTATGATTTCATATCGACCTCGTGACATGGTGCTTCGAGTGTTCTACCATTGATATTTTTAATATAGTGTTGTAGAGAATTGTGGGTATTCATGAATGGATTGTCGTAGCTTTAGCTGCCACAGGTATTTGAAGATTTTTGAAAAAATCATTTTCTTATACGACTAAGACTTCAATATGTCAAAAGCAAGACTTGCTAGAAGCTTTTGAGATATTGAAGTTTTAGTCGTACAAGAAAATGATTTTTTCAAAAATCTTCAAATGCCTGTGGCAGCTAAAGGATTAAGTTAAAGGTATGTTCCATACAACTTTTTTACTGGAAATCACATGAGGAATCACAATCCGGTGCGTTTATGCGGCAGCTTCCGGACACCCTGTATACATACATACTTGTAGGTATGTCTATGTAGTGTTGTAGTAATGTAATGATGAATGACTGAATGAGGTAGGTAAATATTTTTGGGGTTGCCGCCCAGAATGGTACTCTTGTTTTCTCGGGGAAATATTCGTCCAATCGGCGTGGGAGGAAACACTAAAAGAATTATGGGCCGATTCCGAATTTGAGGTTAAAAATAAGAAAAAAATTGGGGCCGCCCGCCCCAAAATAGAACCCCTGTTTTCTCGGGGAAATGCTAGTACAATCGGCGTGGGAAGAAACACTAAAAGAATTATGAGCCGCTAATTCCGAATTTGAGGTCAAAAATAAGAAAAAAATGTGATGTGGTCCGCCCCAAAATGGTACCCCTGATTTCTCGGGGAAATATTCGTCCAATCGGCGTGGGAAGAAACACTAACAGAATTATGGGCTGATTCCGAATTTGAGGTCAAAAATAAGAAAAAAAATTGGGGCTGCCCGCCCCAAAATGGTACTCCTGTTTTCTCGTCCAATCGGTGTGGGAAGCAAAATAAGAAAAATTGATGGGGTTTGATTTGAATTGATACGAAAATGGTAGCCCTATTTTCTCGGGGAATTATTCGTCCGATCGGCGTGGCAGAAACACTAAGGTAAATTTGTGTTGCTAATTCCGAAACAAGAAAAAAAATTCGGGGTTGCCCGCCCCAAAATGGTAGCCCGGTTTTCTCATCACCGCTCCCAAAACTAACCTATCTACACGTACCTTCAATAATGCATTGCAAATACATGCGCTGTCCGAAACTTTCTTATACGAGTACGTAAGCGTACGCTACAATACCGGGTTGTGCTGCACTGCATATTTCCACAAATGTTATTTCTTTGACCCATTCATAGATTTATACAACAACAACTGTCAAACCCGAATACCGCCCTTTTTGGGGGGTACGCGTACGCTACGAACTGGGTTGGACAGTACTGTAAATTTCCACAAAAGCTATTTAGTAGACCGATCCATTATTACATTACCTACATACGGTTATCCATTCATTTCATATCTACAAATCTGTGACAATATACATACAAATCTGCACAAATCATGCCTCTCATGTCGATATCTCCCTGTCAGCATCAAACAGCCACAATCAGCACAAAACCAATCTTTCTATTTATATGTACATACAACATACATACAATACACCATGCCACTACGAAACCGATCCAAACACAAACCTCCATGTCGCTTTCGTCGGCGACAATGCGCATTGCATCGGCTGAAACGGCACGGTGATTCGACATAGAAAATTTCTCCATCGTACAACCACATGCCACTACGAACCCGAATCCAAAACCAAATCGTATCCTCCATGTCGCTTTCCTCGGCCACAATGCACATTACAGGTGCTAAAAAAGCACGATGATTCGACATGGAAAAGTTCTCCATCGTACAACCCGACGTCGCATCGCAAGCAGTCTGAATGGTACAAGCAGGTTCGTGCTTTTTCCTATTTAAATGCTAAGAATTTTTTTTCTTGCGATGGCATGCTTTTATCGCTTCTTATCACATCACCAGCAGTGTGAATGGACTGTTAGAATCGGTATCATGTTTTTTTTTAACTTGTTCATGGACAGATTTTCGCAGAAATTTACAGTTTCAGAGTTATATAAGCAAAAAAAAAAGTAAAACTTTTTGCGGTTTTTGCCCTGTTCCGCAACGAAATTTTGATGACAATCTCCGGATTCGAGCTCAGCACCCTAGGGTATTTTGCGAAAGTTTCGAAAAGGTTTTTTTTGTTATAGCAATCCGATTAACCTCTAGTTTTTTTTTTCGGTTAAGGCGAGTTTCAGTTAAGTTAAGCTCGGTTGACCGAGTTTCTACCGTCAGTGAAACCTCAAACGTTTCAAAGTTCTTGGTATCTTTTGAAATACAACAAAATGTCAAAATGAATATGAATTACCAAAACTAAAACCGTATTTTGTAACGGTAAATTTTAATAAGGTCATTCATCAAATCAACTCAATTTTCGGGAAAAAAATAAATAAAAAAATTGGAAAATTACACCCAACTTGCCTATCGGTCAAAACTTTTTTCAACTAATAGTCAGATGCGACTTTATAGATACCGTATACAGATTTTTGTTTTGTGAGTGATTAATCAATTTTCTTTCTTTTTTTTCTATTTACAGGTAAATTCCATAAAACAATTTTTGCGTGTGACTGCGTAAGTATCAATTAATTAATTAATTTACAAAAACTATACAAATTACACAAAATTTGTAATGCAATTGTGCACTAAAATCGTTGATCGATAATTTGACATTTTTTTTTGCGAAATTACCAAAATAAATTTAATCTTTACCCGATTAGCAAATTCTTCGTTAAATTGCACTTCGAAAATCTGACTAAAACGACATGTGTAACGACCATTAACCCGATACACCATCCAATCTTTTTTGCATTTAAACACCCTGATTTATCGACCCTTTATACATTTTTCCCTGCAAAATTGTTAAGCCATCTCGAAATCCTCCAGCCAATTTGCCCAAATCATCTTGTCTTGTAAACACACCGCACCAGAGCCATCGGGTATAATTAGATTTATCAGAACATCCATTAGCTGCATATCTCTCATTTCACCCTGATTGCAACGGTCAAAAACCCGCCGGCCGCCCGTCACACCATTCACAATCGCAATCAAAATCCAAACCCGTTCTTTTCTTTCACCACCCGCAACCATTTAATTTCACATTACATCATCGACCATTCCCATATTGCGCCTTAAACGGTTTTTCGCCTAATGTGTACCTTCCTCTCTCTCTGTAATCTGAAGGAATCTAATCTGAAAATTCGGTCAAAATCGTAAAACGATTGCCTAAGCAAGTATAAGCACTACAAAAAAAGGTGTGTATAGTGTATCCCTTCGCAACATACTTTGCAACGTTCCCCCCACTGTGTGCCGATATGTACGCAAAAGAAATTCTTCTAGTTTCGCCGTTTTGGTTTGACGCACATTTTCGCCGTCTGGAATGTTGGGGATGCGTTTCGAGGCGAAAACCTGCGTAGAACTTCCACTGCGCATGGAAGAACGAACGTAAACAAAAATGTTCCCCTGCGAATGATGATGTTGCGAGCTCTATTCTGATGCAGTGATTGATGTATGAATATGCCGGATGACAGGGGTATAAAATTATTATATGGCAAACGCAAAATCAACCGCCCAATTTGCCACCCACTTTGTATAGTCAGAGCGAACAAACAAGCTCAGCTGCTGTTACAGGATTTTGTTTCGGTTATGTTTGAACCGTTTGTTTCTCACTTCAGCGAACCGAATCTTAGGGATGCAAAATTTATATATTGAATACCGTCGTCCTTATACGAATTAGGGGAATCGCCTTATATCCGTGATGCGGCGAATATTATTCCCATCTTCAGGTACCACGAAAAGGGGAGGCTGGCTGTTTTTGCGGGGCGACAGTTCCAACACCATCCGCGTGAATTGTCCTTCGAAATCAAAAGCTGGTCGTCGTAGTTAGTTGCACTTGAGCTTTTGCACGCGTCGAGTCGTACTTTGAATTGCGTTGGCGCTTCCAAAGGATTCCCAACCGCACACAAACATATCAAAACACCCGTCGTTTGACATTTATCGGAATTTTTTGTGTTTTTTTAGTAATCTGAAAATCGTGCGAGTTTGAAATTGAATTTTTAACAAAAAAGTGCGATTGTCGAATTTTTGACGTGCTTCGGAAAAAGATTTCAGCCAGAAACTCGTGTTTTCCTTAAAATTGTCTGATTACGGTCCTCACGACACATATCGTCCCGGTGGCAGTGAAAATTTGTTCAGTGTTTCTATAGAATTGTGAATTTTGTGAAATTGTTCCCGTGTGGATGGTTTTTTCTGACGAAATGTTTATTTTCCCCACACGAGTGTGATCCTTGCCTGCTGATGGTGATGATGATGTTCATGATGATGAAAGTGAAATGTGGTTGGTGTCTATAAAATTTTAGTGTTTTGATTGTGTTGTTATCGTCGTCCTGAAAATTGGCAGTGATGATACGGCGAGAGCTTTAAAAACATGTCCTTAAATTTTATCGCGTCATTTTGTCTGCGGATTTAACCGCCAACAAAGTTCGGCAATTTACTCCGGCACAATATCGCACGCATCGACCTTCGTCATTGACATCACACCGCACCGAGGGGATTAAGTTGAGCTGCTATGCCATCAGCAGATAATTGTGATTAAGATGAATTTGCAGATCCATTATTCCTAGGACCACTTTTGCCATTCACACACAGTGAAGATGATTTATTACACTTCCATTTCCCTTATTGCTCCTTGCTTACGGTTCTTGTGTGTATATGACATAGGCCACACGGTCGGTCGGTCGGTTGCCAGGATTCTTTGTTGTTTTGTTATACTTTCAAGTGGCCGGGAGTGCCTTTGGGCTCGTAAGGCAAGAGCCAGGTTCGGGCTACATGAAGTCTGTCAAGTCAACCCGGCCAGAAATCGACCAGCTGGTTGTTATGGTTTGAGGAAAAGACGGCAGCAAGCAATCGACCTATATCGCGCGTGGGCCAAATTTCCACTTTGATCAACCGCCACTTAAGGCTGCATGTTTTGGGCATTTTTTGTCCTGTCAGCAAAATTTAATTTAAAATTTTGTAATATGGTGCCGATGGATTTTTTTCTTGGACGTTCCGTCCGGGGCTTTATAAAATGTGAAAAATGTTGTGGTGGAGCCTATAAATATTTTGTAGCGATTTCGCTGAGCTGGCAAACACGTCAGTGTCAGTGTCAATCATGAAAATTGACTAACTGGATAATCTCAAGATTGAATTATGAAAATGTGGTAGAACCGGATAATTTTAAGCAGTGGGTATCAAGATTTATTGAGTTAGGTCGTCGAGTCGTGAAATATTGTTGGAAGGTTGAGTTCTCGGACTACTTGAAGCTGTCACTAAATTTCGAATCATTTTTTGCTTAGCGCCGAAACAAGGCGTGAGACTCACTTGCTAAGAAATTGATCTTTGCCTCCGTCGACGCTAATTATATTTTCGATTTATATTTAACTCGATATTCCTCCCACATTTTCTTATAGTAACCTCCAACCCACTCAATAAAAACTTAAAATCCAGACAGAAAATTTAACTAAATTTTACGTAAAAAATGCATCACTGCTAATTTCTGGAAGACACGTCGAAGTTAGCCAAGCTTTCAAATTATGTCATTTTTAAATATTTTTTATAGGCTTGAAAATTTAAACCTCGCTACAGTGTGTGTTCTCAAAAATTAAATTGTCTAATTAGCAAAAAAATTGTATGTGTTCCCTAAAAATAATTCGTGAAATTTCATAAGTGAAAAGTGCAAATAAAAAACAGTGATTTCACCCCAAAACCCACCAACCCATAACTTCTCCATCGTCCCAAAAAAATTTCATAATATTTTTAATGAAATACCCGATATCGACAATTCAATTGAAAAATTTCATCATTGCGGCCGATCTACAGAAATGGATGCTGCAATCATGATTGAACAACCGTTGAGTAGTCAAAAACTTTTAACGACAACCGCCGCCCCGTCCACGACAACGTCCTCGTCCACGTCTAACGGTACAACCAGCATCATATCTACCGCCACCACGAATGGCGATACTATCGACAATTATGGCGGTATCGTTGCTACTAACGGTATTGTTGTGAGTGGTGGAGGTGGTGGCGGAGGCGGAACGAATGGTGGTGGCGGTGCAGGAGTCAATGGCATCCATCCAAACACCACTACCGTTAATTACATAAATCCTATAAGTGCTATACCGGCTGCAACGGTAGCAGGACTATCGGCTCTCATTCATTCACAATCGTCATCGGTCAACAATTCGGCAAGAAATTCACCGGCCATTGGACGACGAAAACGCTATACGAGCACATCGTCCTGTTCGAGTCAAGTGAACAATAATTATTCGGAATTGGATATGGAATCGCTTGAGGATATGTTGAGAAAGGTAAAATTTTGTTACGTAGTATACAGTTCAAGGACTGTGTGTCTATGTGGGCGTTTTTGTGATTGTTACGTTCTGGGATGCTGGCTGGGAGAATTGGATTTTGGTTACAGGATAGCTTGTTATTTCAAAGGATAATTATTAGATGGGTGGGTTTGTTGATGTTTCCGGTGGTGAATTGGTGTGTTATTTTTCAATTAACTGAAATGATGTTGGGAATGGAAATTGCGTAATTTTATCATCCTTTAGATAGAATTGGCTGTAAGGTATCATGCTTGCTAATACAGCAATCAACGGATGTGGCCAGGTCTTAAATAAATTCTTTAAATCTATCCATCCCAAAATTGTCTGCAACTACACCAAGAAACTGGTAAAATCTCCGCATGAGAAATCGTGACTAATATTTTTAACAAAATCGTGGAAACATTATAAAAATTGTTTCTAGACAGTTTATAAAAATGTTTTGTTTATTTTCAATAAACAAAGTTATTAAATGTTTCTAAACAAGTTTAAATACTGTTTATAAACAGTATAGTGAAGCGAAAAACATTTTTTATAAATATCCTTGAATTTAACATTTAACTTTTAACTGTTGGAAATTTTTCAAATTTTTCGCGCTTATTTGCATGTTCCTCGTAATGACTATATTTATTAACGCCTAATGCACCGAATGACGCATATCGCTCATTTGCATCAGAATGCATTCATTGCAGAATATTTTGAGAGTAATATCTCTTGCTCTATCTGTTGACTCTATCTTCAGCAGACAAAGTCATAGATACAGA
Source organism: Microchrysa polita (assembly GCA_949715475.1). Classification (NCBI taxonomy): domain Eukaryota; kingdom Metazoa; phylum Arthropoda; class Insecta; order Diptera; family Stratiomyidae; genus Microchrysa; species Microchrysa polita. The sequence continues at coordinate 15,934,206 of OX454418.1, read as the reverse complement.
TTAATTTACCTGTAAGCTGTAAATAAACTAGGTGAAACCTAAGTGAAAAGGCGTTGCCATGAATGGTGAAAAAATTTTGGTAGATTTACTGTGGACTCAACATTGTTGAGTAAACAATGAACCTAAAAGTTTAATATTCATTTTACTGGAAAAAAAATATATAACGGAAAAATAGGAAAGTGGCGAAAAATTGTCATAGTTGGATAATGGCAGTGTCCAAGTACATACAATTTTCAATACTTTTTTTCGTTTTTTTTTTTTTAATTCTAAAGTAGGTACTTTAAGCGGTCGCATAGTGCAAAGTATTAAAAAATGCTTTTATTAAAATTAAATCACTTTTGTAAATTTTTGTATTCATTGAAACTTATTTTCGAAGCACTTTTCCTACTCGATTGGACCCTTCAAAAATAGGTTTTTTGAATGCGGCTTCTCCATGAGGAAGAAACACTGATTACGCACTTATTTTTGACGAAAATAAACAGTAGCCCAGACCTGTCCAACATACGGCTACAATTTGCTCCACAAATATATTTTTTCTGCCTCACGAGATATTTCGAAAAAAAAAAAGTGGTGAAATACCCTCAATTTACCTAAATTTTGTACGAAATTTGTGCTGGAAAAAGAATTATGGTGTGGTTTTTGCACAGCAAAAGATCGCCACACCCCGTTAGTTTTTCTACCCTCTTGTTATGTTTTTGGGCTGAAATCTTTAAAATATTGAACGTTACACACAAATTTGCTAAATGCTCAACCCTTCTGTCGGCACGAAGGTCTGGCCAGACCTTTAGCACTATATTTTGGTGTAAAAAGCATAGAAGATGAAATCGCAGCGACTTCATATTTCATGATATCCTAGAATAATATGTTTCGAAGCATTTTGCAAAAATTTGAAAAAATCGGTTGAAGTTTTGAGTATGTTTTTGATGATTTTCAATTTATAGTGCTTTTTGATACCCAATAGGTCTGGCCAGACCTATAGTTATTCCCCCCATTTTTCTCTTGAAGTAAGAAGTGCAAATATTAAATTCTGTTATTTATGATGTAATAATGTCATTTAAACTCAATTTAAACTATAAACGATAAATATTTCTGAGATTTTTCTATAAAAAGCCGTGAAGTTCGGAAAATGGGTATGCCTAATTTCGTCACATTTTATAACACCACCTAATCAACTGAGATTTGATCCTAGGAAATTCAACCCAGTTTTATTTCCTTTGTAATAGTAAGGACTAAGTATGAGTGACTTGCAAACGTCTTTCTAAATAGATTTGATCAAAAAATTTACGAAAAACTTAGAATTAAATGATTTTTGCCTTGAAAATTCCCTATTTCTTCCCATTTATTTCCCTAAATCTGCAGACTAATATCGAGGTAAAATCTGCCAACAAAGTGCTTAATATTTCCCCAAAGATATTGGAATTAGAAAAATCGATCGAAATATCTACTAGATAAACACAATGCAAATAGCGAAGCAAAAAAAGAAGAAAATAAGGGAGAAACACGTTTGTACTAATACCACCTCAAAATATATCTACTTAAAAACGTTTCCAGTATATCTACAAAAATTATTTTGATGCTTTTATTGTTGAAAAATTGCAGTAAAGAATGAATAGAATGATTTTACCGATAAAAATTTTACTTTTTCTAAAAAATAAATTTTTTTTTCTCAGTAGGTCCAGCCAGACCTATTGGGTATAGAATATGCATATTGTAGTAGGTGCCGACAGAAGGGTTAACTAATGGGTTTCGTCAAAAATTTGGCTCACATTTTCTGTAACTGAATCAACAATACGAACCAGTAGTCGCCGGATCAACCATAAAATTTTAAATTTTGATCCTTGCCTAGTCGGAATCCCCTATAAAACTTCTGGCATATATTTAAATCTAAGCTTTATGTGCCGAGGATTTTTTTTTTATCGCACCAATTTGATGGTTTTCACAAAAGAATGCAGTACGACAGGGACGTAGCCAGGAATTTGTTTCGGGAGGGTTCCAAATTTCGATTTCAGAAATTTAATTTTAAATCATTTTTTTTTTGTGTTGCTAGTGAAGAACTGTTTTATTGTGTTTTTGATGATACAGAAAAAATACATCACTTAAAAAATTTGTTGACATTCATGCCTTTTTATTCGATGTATACCGATTGATTTCATCCGCTCCAATTACATAGGGGATTTAAGTAGTTTCTGAATATCTAAAAAAAAATTGAAAACAAAAGTGGATCAACGTATCTGACCCCTGAGGAATGTCTGATGTTGGTGGAAATTGATTTGAATTAGTTAAAGTTATGGTTACAATCACGGAACGGTATTGTCTGGTTATTCTGTTAATGAAGGGCCACCTAAGGGAAAGTTTAACTATAGTAAAAGGTTAGATTTATATATAATTTATGAATCGTTTTGGTAAAGTGGAACCAATTTTTGAGAGACTTAAGGTGTAATTTTAATATAAGATTTGTAGTAGTAGATTTACCTCTGAAAAACCAAAATTATTAGTGGTCGAACTAGAGTTGTAAAGGATGTAACCCTGGTCATCCTCCAGGTCGAATAGTTGACGGATTGACGAGGGAATGCTAGTTCGTAGATAATTTTCAGTCTCAGCTTTGTCGCCATTTTTAAGTGTGGGCACGAGGCAGGACATAGCTTAAATTCCAGTGTTGAGAATAGAGTGATTGGTTAAATAAGCAAAGAAAGGGGATACCTTATTTTTTTCTGCAAATTTCTTTAAACAAATCGGAGAAAAATCATCTGGGCTGGTGTCATTGAAGATGTCAAATTAATTTATGTATTTTTTTAGAATCTTGGTATTGGTCTTTTATAAATTAATCGGAGGAGAGAAACTTGGAGACTTGAGAACTAAACAAATTGAAGGAATATTATATCAGCGAAAAATTAACTTACATAAAGTTTTCATTTCAGTTGGTTAGAAAGAACAGCGGTCGATCAAACACCTTGAGTGATAAAACATGAAGCTGTTCTTGAAAACCAATACTTTCAGCAAAATCGGATTCAATGTAGGTTTTCTCGGTTTTGTCCTCCGGATATTGTAGAAATTTAACAAAATTTATCACTGACAAAGGAACAACTTTAGCATATCTAAAATAAGTTAACTGTGAGAGAACTGAGAGAAAAGGTTACTTTCCAAAACCGGGTAATTTATTGAGAGAGCCAATTAGGACAAGAAAATCTAATATTAACTGCGAGGTGACTCAAATAAACTCATTCCTAATTTCTAACACACGTTGACTTCTTTGCAGCTATCGCTTCTAACGCGATTCGTAGCCATAGAAAACGTATTTCCAGCTAACCCAACGTTTTGACATGTTCATTATAACAGTTTTTATGTTATTATCATCACTGAAATTTCAAAGCTCATTGAAAACATTTCGGGAGGAGTCCGGACCCCATGGACCCCTCCCCTGGCTACGTCCCTGCAGTACGGTACAGCACAGGGCACAGCTCAGTTGGATAATTTTTTAGACCTCCGAGTTACTCATGTAGGATTTCTCATATGAACAGCAGCAAAAACTGTCGTACTTAATGCTTATGCTTAACAGCCGATTTACAATATTAAATCTAATTTAATATGAGATTCACACTATCCACATGATTTATCAAGAGACGCGAGAGCGTCTCGCCCGCCAAAGGAAAAAGAAAAACGAAAGCGAACAAGTCTATGATTACCGGAGACAACTTGCTTCTTTGTTTGACCAGGCTACAGCCTTCCAGGCAACAGCCCCCAAAAAAAATTTTTTACCAAAATATTCCACATATCCTGTTCTAGTGCCTTTCCAAATAAAATCTTCGATCGGCACAATAACGGGTAAGATATATGCAATAAACGGTGAAATTTTCACCCTCACAGACTTAAGCGAGTAACCCAATTTCAGAATGAAGTCTACAGTTGCAGAAAGACTTGCTTCTACTGTCTCTCTTCGTGATGGGATTTTTATGAAATTTGGAACGAATGATCCTCTGGTGGTCCTTCTAAAGAATCAATGTCTTCCATTTAGATAAGTGGATGGAATAACGGTAAATTAATAGGTAAAGTTAACAAAAGATTTCCAACAATTGCGTCTATCGGCTCATCGCATTGACCATTTTTTAAAACATACTGCGGCATTGAGACATTTGGATATTGGGACACCGGGAGACTGGGAGACGAGGATCTTGGGGTAGTGGGATATTAGGAAATTGGGATATTAGGGTCTTGGGACATTGGGGCATTAGGCACAATGGGGAAACAGGGACTTGGGGACATCGGCATATTGGGGCATTGGGACATCGGGATATTGGGGCATTGGGACATCAGGATATTGGGACAATGGGACATTGGGAAATTGGGACATTAGGACACTGGGAGACTGGGACATTAGGACACTGGGATATTAGGACATTGGGACATTATGACCTTGGGACAATCGGACATTGGGACACTGGTACATAGGGGCATTGGACCACTGAGACATCGGAATGTTGTGACATTGGGACATCGGGATATTCGCACATAGGGGCACTGGGATATAAGAACATGTGAACATTAGGGTCTTGGGTCATTAGGACATTGGGATATTAGGACATCAACACATTAGGACATTGGGACATTAGGTACACTGGGGAAACTGGGACGTGGGAACATTGGGGCACTGGGACTTCGGGATATTAGAACATTGGGACATTGTAACATTGGGATATTGGCACATTGGGATATTGGAACATTGGGATACAGGGACATTAGGGCACTGAGATACTGGGACATTGGGGCACTGGGATATTAGGACATTAGGCTATTGGGACCTTGGGACACTTGGTATACTGCGACATTGGGACACTGACCACTGGTACATTAGGCCATTGGGATATTATCACATTAGGATACTGGGACATTGGGGTACTGGGATATTAGGAAATTGGGGCATTAGGACCTTGGGACATTAGGACAGTTAGACATTGGGATATTAGGACATTAGGTGGAAGACTGGGACATTGGGACACTAGGGTAGTGGGACATGCGGACATTAAACCATTGGGGAACTGTGATATTTGCACATTGGGACAATAGGACCTAAATTGGGACACTGGGATATCAGGATATTGGGACATTGGCACATTAGGATATTAGGACATTGGGACACTGGGATATTAGAACATTAGGAAATGAGGACACTGTGACAATGGACCTTAGGGCATTAAGACATTGGAACATTGGGACACTGTGACATTGGGACAATGTGACATTGGGACACTGGGTCAGGGGGGCATTAAGACAGATCAGTAACAGAACGTTATCAAAGCGTTGGTAAGGCAACAACAGAGCGTTAGCAGATCGTTAACAGAGTGTTAACAGAAAATTAACAGAGCCTTAACAGAACGTTAACAGAACATAAATCGAGTAATAAAAGAAAGGTAACAGACCGTTTACAGAGCGTTAGCCGAATGATTAAAGAGAATTAAGAGAACATTAACAGAACGTTAACAGAGCTTTAACGAAAAGATAATAGAGTGTTAAGAGAACGTTAATAGAGCGTTAACAGAGTTAACAAAAAATTAACAGATTACTAACAGAATGTTAGCAGAGCCATAACACAAAGATAACACAAATCTATTTTGCACAAAATACATATTAATAAACTATACCCATTTCATCCCAAAATTATTTTTAAAAAAGCTCAGCAACAGCCATTTGTGGCGTATTTGCAATTGCGTTTGCAGTATATATTTATTTTGAAGAAGACCCTGTGAATATAACTTATGATATTAAATTTATGGAATATGCTGAACAAAAACCTAGTGAAACTTTTCCCAAAACAAAAATATTAGTTGGCTATTTAAGTATGCAAAAATATATGATATCTGACCAAAAACAACAAAGTTGTAAAAGTACAGGACTACTTCTTAAAGTAATTTGGAGCTTCTCCAGCATTTACACCTAAAACAAAAGTACATCCAGCAAACAAAATTATATATGAGCAGCGGATTGGAGTGATATGTATTCTTTTTGCGGCAGATGAATTTTTCTTTGGCGGGGTAACTTTTACAACTTTGTTGTTTTTGGTCAGATTATATTTTGGATTTTATTGAACGTTGTATCACATTGTACTGCAATTTGAATATAAGTACATTCTTCATACATTTTGAATTTAGTGGCATACAATCCAATCTAGTTTTGGAGGCTTTTTTTAAACTGCAGTACGCTAGTACACAGTATCCTGGCGTGCACCAGAACAGGCCCAGGCCCTGCTCGTACTAAAAAAAATCCTATGAAAGAGAATAAAATTTGGAATTAACGAATTTACAAATTAACGGGAAAACTGAATGACTGATGATACAGTAGAGAAAAACTTCGAAGAACTCTATAGCAAAATGGAGAGACAAGAATCCTGTCCGCTTTTCAGGAATAATTGTTCAAACTTGAAAATGAATGCAACTGTTTTTTTTTCGCACCAAGAGCTGTAGTCTGGCTGGTCTAGCGGTTAGTGCGCGCACCTTCGGTGCACAGGGTCATGAGTTCGAATCTCACCGTGGATCATGGTGTTTTTCGAACTCACGAGCTTGTGACGCACTATGATCTCACTCAGATGTTAAACGAGTACCCATTTATGGGGATAAATAACACTGCTGAGCGTGATGCTGATCTCATTACCTCAACAACGTGTGATGCTTCTATCCTTTTCTAGGATTGCTGTTTAGTGACAATTGATTTAAAGTAAGGTTCTAAATTAGAAACAAACCTTCAATTTAGAAATAGGCATTTACGAATTGCTAAGCTCATTGTCTTTATCATAATTTCTTGAATTTAAAATTCAACTTCACGGATTTAAGAAACAGACATTTGAGGAATTACCCAATTTTCTGAAGAAAAACATGTGAAATCGTTACAATTAAATTTTCGAGCAATTTATTTTCGAAATTTAAAGTCCACTAAAATTTACTCACTCGAAAAGGACCACTAGGGAGATTAATTTAAAAAATATACCAGATTTAAATCCGTTTGATTTTGTTTTGCTCACTGACCAAATCTGCTTAAAGTTATTTAGACTCTTAACATTATTATACGAGTATTCGTTCTTGTTTAAATTCGGTAGAAAATTTAGAAAAACCTTGATAAAGTTAAGCACACTCGGTGTTATGAAAAGTTTTCTTCACAACATTTAGAGAATCGTACCAAGCTGATTTTATCGTAATGCTAGCTAGAACAACAGAACTGGGAGAGACATCAATATCTGTGATGCCAACATTTGATGATAGCATTTCAGTAATGTTGGTCTGAAACGATCGAATGTGCAATCATTTTTCGTAAAATCATAACGGTTCTCCAGATATTCAATGTAAAAGTTTGCCATCATCAAAATTTGGAGCTACAGATACTGAAATCTTCCCCGTAGAAGTGCTTTGACACTGAAAATATTTAGGTGTTATGAAATAATTCGCACAATTATTGATAGATTAAGGATGCCACAAACGATAAGAGGTACTCACATATCAAACTCTCGGATAGGAACTTGATAATGTCAAGGACTAGCACGAAAGAGCAATAAAGTAAGATGATGCGATTTCCATATTCATCGGCAATGGAGTCCTCGAATACAAACTAAAATGACAAAAAATAATCCTTTGTGTAATGTTGGGTAATATTGGAAACCGTTGTGTGTTCTCTGAAGACTTTATTCCACAGTGGACTCAACATTTCAAGCGGTCACGAAAATATTGAACATTCAATTATCAAGCTAACTCTTTTCCATTGTGATACATGCTGCAAAGACCTGATGTGGATGCCGCACCACTATTTATGTTAACCCGACCATTTTATTGCCTTCTCTAATATTCATAATAAGTAAGTAATATTGAGAATACTTGAAACTAGGGGATACAATCTGCGCAAATCTTCGCAAATCCTGTGCAAATTTCACAAAATACTTTTAACTCAGGAAATTTGTTCAAAAATAAGGGGAAAGCTGGATTTTTACATGAGCTTTTGAAATCAACAAAAAATTGCGTCCTTAGGATTACTCGTATCTATCTGAAAACTGGTATTTATTTAGGCGTGGTACAAGCTGGAAATTTGTCATTTAACACTTTTTAGTGAACATATTACCGTTATAGAGATTTTCCCCAAAAACTGTAAATTTTGACGTTTGTCCCCTCAAAACTTCGTTGGGTGACAACCCATCGATGGGGACTTTAGGTTATTCTTGAACCACAAGAGCTACAAATTTATCGTACACCACTTTTCAGCACATATAACCGTTATCGAGATATTAACAAAAAACTGTTTAAGAGGGTCTTGGACTCTCTGTAGCACCGCTAGCGGCAAAAAATCCAGCTTTCCCCTAATTTTTCTGAAGTGATATGCTAAATTTCCTGGGGTATTTCCATTTTTATAAAAAAAAAATACCGGCGTACAGAGGGATGCGCGTTCCAGAATGAAAGGCTAACGCCTTTCATTCTGTAACACTTTTTAGTTAGACCAATCCAAAAATAGATTTACTATGTATCATGGCTCCACATATTAACTGGATTTATTAGCTGTAAGGCCGTTACCATGACTCCAAACTGGAAAAAAGCGACTGATATGAAATGTACCCATCGAGTTCTTTGATTTGATAAAAACTAAAAAAGTCGACTTTTTCAAATCTCCGGGACACCCTGTTTGCTTTTTCCTACCAACGTCTAAGTATTTCGTGCTAAAGACTGTTACGATTCTACACATTCCTACCAAATTTCATAACGATCGGTTAGTGAACAAATTTGTAAATGTCCGGGACACCCTTTTATCTTTGCCATACCAATTTTTAAGTATTTCATGCCAAAGACTGTTACCATTCTACACATTCCTACCAAATTTCATGACGATCCGTTAAGCCGTTCGCGAGATATTTAGTGAACAAATTTTCAAATGTCCGGGACACCCTGTTATTTTAGACTAAGACTGTTACCATTCTACACATTCCTACCAAATTTCATGACGATCCGTTAAGCCGTTCGCGAGTTATTTAGTGAACAAATTTTCAAATGTCCGGGACACCCTGTTATTTTTGTCCTACCAACTTTTAAGTATTTCGTGCCAAAGACTGTTACCATTCTACACATTCCTACCAAATTTCATGACGATCCGTTAAGCCGTTCGCGAGTTATTTAGTGAACAGACGGACGGACAGACGGACAGACGGACGGACAAAATCGATTTCATAAGGGTTTTTTGTAAAATCTAAAAAACCCTAAAAACGTTGTTTGTTGCTATAAGGTTCGTCCCAATATAATGCTAGTATCTTGGCGGGCCGCATTGATATCGTCAGTAGGCCGCATGCGGGCCGCCAGTTGGACAGCCCTGTATAGACACTGAATTTTCAATTTAACTGTTTAATACCCTATACCCATAGATGATTATACAGGGTGTCCGGAAACTGCCGCATAAACGCACCGGATTGTGATTCCTCATGTGATTTCCAGCAAAATAGTTGTACGGAACATACCCGCTCAGCTTAACCCTTTAGCTGCCACAGGCATTCAAAGATTTTTGATAAAATCATTTTCTTGCACGACTTAAAGCCTAATATCGCCAAAGCTAGACCAGCTAGAATAGTGAAATAAAATGATTACTACAGCTACAGCCAACAAATTTGCCTGTAAAATAAAACTAACCACACTAAAATCGGATGCGAGGTTTGGTTTTTACAGAGCTTCAGAGTCAAATTTGCGTGATTTGACCCAAAAACAATATTTTTTCCATCCCAATTTTCTCCAAGTTTTGCCAAGGTGAGATGCTTGTACGATTCTTTTGAAACCTTTGTGCGATGTTTGGTGTCATCATCGCATGTAGCTCCGTTGTTCACCATCGAGCCAAGGTGCTTGAACTTGGTACACGACTTAAGCTGCTCTCCTTTGATATCTGGTATCGGTGCATCTGGGTCTGAGAATGGGCAGCATAAGAACTCAGTCTTTGTTATACTTACCCTCAGTCCATGCTCCTCCAGAATGTCACACCATTTTGTAAGTGCAGCTTGCAAGGCAACGATGTTTGGGCTACTGAGGACTATATCATCGGCAAAAAGAAGAGACATTTCTAGGCCGTGTTAATAAGTAGCACATGATGATGTTGAAGAGCAACGGACTCAATACACTGCCCTGGTGTAATCCGACATTCACCGGATGGCCGTCTGTTGTTCATTCATAATCAAGTTGGTGCTTTAAAATTGTGATCAGATGATTGTTTGGATAAAACCTTGGACGATATTGAAAATGGGCCAAATCAGACCAAAGGTTCCCCTACCTCCCGTACAAATTGACCCTCCATGATTGTTTAATTCGGCCAGAACTTTCAACAGAATATCGCTAGTGATTTGAAATTTTGATCAATGCTTAATTATGACATTTAGTTTCAGTTGATGGAAAGTGGAGTAAGTCTTACGACCCCTATCCCAACCTCCCCTATAAAGTTATATTCAGCCACATATTCTGATAGATTGATGCGAAGAATTTCAAATATTTTGGGTCTTTGCGCTTCTAGATACATACGTTTATCATGCGAATTGCACGATTAGAACTCAGTCTTGTTTTTTTTTTTTAAACCAAATGCTAATTTAAATATTCGGACTACATTACGTCTTCTAACACAAAAAAAAAATGACGTAACACGTTTCGATTCGAATATACCGAATTGTTTTTCAATATCCTCCTTCGATTCGGCAAGAGTTGAAAGGTGATTTGAGTATGTTCTAAATAAATGTCACATTAACTGTAAAAAATTTCACAAAGTATACACATCTCCTCACCTTTTAACTGCTTCTAAATGATTTAAGATACGATTTTTCCTAACAACTCTAAATATTATTTTAAAACAAAATAACTGACAATTGCGCATTTTTTTAATTAAAATGTCATTTCAAATTTGAAACAATAACGTTTATTCTTAATTAGTGAATTTACATTCCGTGATTGATTTAACAACGACAAAATACAGTTTGTTTGGGAATTCTTAAAGTAGGAACATGTTAACTTTACACTCAGTTTTAAGGGATACAATTACAGTCAAACACGATTGTTTTAAGATCGTTTAGTGTTGAATGTAAACAATTTAATATTAAGAATAAACATGCTAATTACAACACAATTATGTAACGAGACCGAGTTCTAATCGTGCGAATAGCACGATGAGTGTATACCCTATACCCCTGTAAAAACCTAGAAGGCACGCAAAACCCAAAAAAACAATTTAATCTTTTTTGTAGGGGAGGGAGGGGTAGATGGTTGGGACCTGGCACATATTTAATATTATATCAAGGCTACCATTTGATACTAATTAGAAGTTTTTCGCGACATTCTAGCAAAAGATATGGCTCAATATAACTTTGTAGGGGAGGTAGAAGTAGGGGTGGTCGGACGTTCTCCACTTTGCACCAACTTCAAGCATATGTCACAATTAGGTATTGATGAAAATTTCAGGTCGCTAGCGATATTCTGTTGAAAAATATTGTCGAAATAAACTATCACGGAGGGGTCATTTGTACGGGAGGTAGGGGAACCCATGGTCCGATTTGGCCCATTTTCAATACCATCCAAGCTTTTATCAAAACAATCATCTGACCTAAATTTCAAAACGCTAGCTTCATTATTTCGGGAGTTATCGTGCGAACTGACAGACACACGGACGGACAGACAGGCTGACAGACGGACATGGCTCATTCGAATCAGGGGCCGACCCTGATTATTTATATATATACTTTGCCATACCTCCGGTGGCTCCTTCGAGGTGTTACATAAATCGTCGTAACAAAAACAATATACCCTATACCATCTTATGGGTATAGGGTATAAACATGGTTTTTCTTCAAAAGAAATTCAGTTCGCGCTTAAAGTCTATACCGGTAAAACATCGCTACATTCATGTGTAATCATCCCTACTCGTAAGTCAATATTTTTTGTCTAAGGTGATTTCGCTGAAATTGATTTTTGCTTAACTTTGTAGTATCCCAATGCACCTAACTATTAATAACAGGACATTTCAGTGACAAAGTAATAATTAGGTACTAGGGACATCTATCTACCAAAGATGTCCCTAGATTGTTTTAAAAATTTCTTTCTTAATAGATTTTTCCGCTTTTATTTGCCAAGAAATTTTTGAATGACATTTTATTAAGTTTAGAAGGTCAAACAAACAAAATGTTTTGATGTTATGACTTTATTGGGTGTTTGTAACTCACTGTTTCCCAACAGGTGGTCCGCGAACCGGAGGTGGTCCGTGAGAGACCCGTAGGTAGTCCGCGGGGAGACTCTGGTCCGTGATTATGTGAGGGCGATAGATTGCTTACGTTTATTTCTTATAGCCCAAATGCGAAATTATTCAAACTTATTATCAATATTCGAACTCGGTTGCGAAAATTCAAAAGGTTTTTCGCGCCAAACATTGTCACAAATATGAGTGTAAAGACCGAGATAATACGGTTTACTGGATAACTTTTAATCGAAGTTAGCTCTTCGAGACCAGAATACACCTATTCCTGTGCGAGAAAAATCTCAGATGTTGAGGCAAGTACTGACGCGAACAAAACAGCTTTTCTTCCTTCTCTCAACATGGCAAACATGGCAAATCTTAAGTCATGCTTCATGTTAGTATAAAAATTCAACCCAAAAGAAAAAGTAATATGGGCAATCAGTGATGGGAGGTAGAGCGCGAGCTTTTAAATACAACACCTCGAAAAAAAACCAAGACCTTAATTCGTTTTATTATCGAATAGTCCGTAGTAGTCCGTCGAGATACATTATCCAGGTTAAGTGGTCCGCAGCCGTTTCTGAGTTGGGAACCACTGCTCTAACTCCTTTTGTTTGTCCACCACACAAAATACGTTACCGAAAATCAGTGCTTATTGTACTATCGCCCTAAGCCAAATGGGGGGGTGCTAATTGACATCGAAGCTATGTCGTCCGTGTCTAGATAGGCCTAATTGTATCCAGCGGCGTCGCGTCTGGCCAGAGCATCACATTCGCAGAGGACGTGGAGTTAGGTCTCGTCATCTTCTTCGCAGAATCGACAGCTCGCGTCCTGTAAGAGCCTCATTGTGCGCAGATGTGATCTCAGGCAGGAGTGGCCTGTAAAAATCCCACATATAGTGCGTACTTCATTTCTGCTTAGCTCAAGCAGCTCAGCCGCTCTTTTATGGGAGTATCCTGCTATGAACAGTTTGGATTGCCTGAGCGCGGGTATATACTTATGTAGTCGCAGGTGCTTCCTTCTGTGCGTTGCAAACTTCATGAAAAAGTCACCTTTGGCATAGTGACGGTCATGAGGCATATGTGTCTCATAAGCATGATATGTTGAAAACAGCTTAATTAATTAAATCATTAATTTGTTCCGTGATTTTTATCACTTTGTCGTCGCCACTCTATGAGTCTCATCGGGGCAAGCTCAACGTATCGCTTAGAATTTAATTGGACCTCGAGGCTTTAAATTTTGTGATTTGGAATTTAGTTTACTACAATTGAACATTATTGCAAACGTCATCAGTCCCTAGTTTTATATTGCAATGCACAAACAAATTCATCGAAGAAACATTCCGGGACGATGCGCGTTCTTTTTTTATTTTACTATACCTACTACTGCTAAGCATCGTGCGAAACCTACCATTATTATTGACCTCTTAACATCCAACACAACCGATAAGTCTCAAAGACTACACGTATAATTATTATTACTACAGGGAAGGGAGTGGCGTTCCCTTCTCCTTCGACCAAAGGCTAATCTCCGTATTCAATTATACGACGACCTTTCTTCTCCAATTACGCCACTAAAAATCACGATAACTGATTTCAACATAATCAAGTTCCACAGCACTCATATCCTGGACCCTTGCCAAAACATTGACATCATACACACCGCATCGTGCGCGCCCCACTTCTCGTCATTGTAACAATTTGGTCCTTTTTTATGTCTGCCAACATCCTATACGAAATGGCCTACACAGAGGATTGTGTTTCATTTCCACCCCGACATTTCATTAACTCTCTTGTCATCTCGATGCGTGCTGCGTTACTTTGTTGTTTGCTTCATCTTATCTCACGCCTCTATTTTCGGATATAAAATCTAAAATGTTTTATTACTGCACCATTGCGCGCTCCTCTTGAGCCACCCAATTCGTTTCAGTTCCATTCACCATCAGTTCGTCCGTCGGCAGTCGTCGCCACCACCACCTTCATCCTTCATTAATTCAATTTTATGATCGCAATTCATCAAAGACAAAAATGGGAATATGCTTTGAAAGTAAAATGGATAAAATGCAAAAAGCAAGCAAGTGAGGAGCTTTTTGACACAGAATATAACCCAAACAGGATAATTCACAAAGAGAGAGAGAGAGAGAGGATCAGGTTACCGCAGAGACAAGATATGGAGAGTGTTCCTCTTTTTGACTTTGAGACGACAAGAACCAGTTTAGAGGCCTCATCGTCCTGTACTCCTGTTTATATATTACAAACAAACCCGATTGTTATCACTGGCGGAAAATGATATGATTCATATGATGACATGGGAAGGAAGGGTCGCCCTTGCCTCTGCATACTGAATGTAGTCTTAAATCATTCAAACACTTTACTTTAGTCTCTCTCGCTCTCTCATGCGACCCGACTACGACTCTTCCTGTTGGCTCTGCGACCGTTACATACGAAATTACGCATAATCCCCAAAGGATAACAAATGGCTGAATTTGAATAATCACCACAAAACAGTTTCCGGGCAAGAAGAAATATTATATTCAGGACGTGAAGAATTGGATGGCATTTGCACGTGGTTGGGACGACTGACTATGTGTACATACGTTACCCGGTAGTCCAGGATTTTTGGTGTAGGGAGGCTTTCAACATAAGGATTGCACGTCTTGGGCTTACTATACTCATCGTCCTGTGTGTAAAGTTCAGATTCAGTATGATTACAACATACTATTTTCGAGAATACGCACCAAACATCCGGTGTTCACTCGAATACACCCCATCTCCTGATGCGCGGGGTGTACCGAACCGACTCCTTGTTACATATTTTCGGGCATAATAACAAATTCATGCTAAATACTATACAGGCAAAAGGGCAAAAAGGATCTCATTTAATTAGCGACGAATAAATATTACTTAGCGGCAATATCTCTCCTGTGTGATGTAATTTCATGCATTTTTGATCAAATACATTGTCGGTATAGGCTGCCGAAAGAAGGACTATATAATGTTGAATACGATGGGGGCCACAAGGACGCCGCGACGATTGCGTACCGTATCACGAAACTAAACTGGGAATAAGCATCTGCTATGTAGTTGGAGCTAATAGAGTATGTCGCACCGGCAAATATGCGGGAAACAAGCAAAATGGGTTACGTACATTTATTTTGGGTTGTACAGCAACTAATATTATACGAAAGGATGTCCTTTTTCAACCCCCCCATACATACATATAGTTCCGCAATTCATACGACCTATTGCCGCGCGTCTTCGTCCTGCAACCCATCAACTATGCAAATGGAAGAGCCACGTTAGCACCGTTTTCATCACACAACATGGTCATATTATACTGAAACCCCCTCCGACTCCTGTCGGAACTGTTGGCTGGTCGAGCGCCAATCTTTGTTGTCCCCACGGTGTGTATATGTGTACAAAGCACTCTTCCTTTGCGGCATTGGTAAACACAATGTTGTGAGATGGGCTTTAGTGGTTGCTCGGCTGGTAATAGTTTATTTCGTTTTTTTTCGATGCAGAAACGACAAGGACTAGTGCATATGCATAGTAAAAAAAATTGTTTCAACCAATTGAAACGGCCATATGCCAGGAAGACCTACATTTTTGCGCGCGGGAGTAAAGTCGGGTCAGCAGACGACATACATCCCCGCCAAAACTAAAGGTGTAGCGGCTCTGCAGCGGCCTCTGTGGAGTGAAAGATTTACGACTAGTAAACAGGTAATTTTCGTGTTGCTAATTCATTCATTTTCGAAAAAGCATCATAAAGCAGGATACTCGTCGTTGTGAGTTGTGCAATGAGAGCTCCCCGGCAAAGTGCTTTTGCCTATACCGAGGCTTCATTGCTACTGGCGGTATATTATGAAACGTGGCACTGTACATCATTCCCTGTCGGGGGAGTATAAGGACAAGCCGAAGAATATTTGAAAAGTTCACCTTCGGGGTTTTTTTTTATAGTAACGTCGACAACGTCGTCATAAAGAAGCGTCATAATAATAGCGACACAAAAATAAAGAAACAGAAAACAAATCCCCTAAGAAAGGAGAAAAATGAATTTCCCAAGGCGTGCCAGGAAAGGTTGAATTGTTTCGCCTTAATTGGAATCTAAGCTGAAGGTAGATGTATGCATTGAGAATTTTGGATGAATGATTTATGTCGCTTTTTTGAAGAGTATATGGGCAATATGGGCGTCAAAAGAATGGGAAATCATTGCTGACTATAATGATGTGACGCCTATAAGCATAAAAAATGTTTCAGACAACTATGTGACGTAAATCCGTGGGGAATGGCGCGGCGTACCTATAGGGTGGCGATGAAGAAAATAGGGCCAAAGGCACCACAATAAATAAAGTGCCCGACGCTACTCCGAAATATTGTCTCGGCTCTGTTTCCTCAGCACAAGCTGCAGATCGAGGTCCATCAGACCAAGGGGCTCACATACCTGCTATAGCTGAAGAGAAACTTTGGCGAGCGAATTAAAGTTTGAAGAAGAGCAAAGCAAAGCAGAGGACCGGATGGAATACCTAATAGGGCAATCCGCGTGTTACCACAAAAGTATCAAAGTCTTCGATACGTGCTTTACCGTGCTTTCCAATGATATGGAAGCGGCCAAAGTTGGAGCTCCTTCCAAAGCCGAATGAGCCGGCTGGAGAATCAAACTCATATCGGCCAATTTGCCTGCTTGACACGCTGGGACAACTGTTTGAAAGGAAAATTTTCAACCGAATTTTAGCGGTGGGATGGTTACCAATTTAGCAAAGGAATCCCTTCAAAACGGAGCATGCTGTTCTTGCCTTGCAAAGAATAGATGTACCGGACTATCTTGCATCTACATATAATCAGGAGTTATCTTTTAAACCGCGTCCTACAATACAATACATGTGATGGACCCAAGGAGTATGGGGTTGCAGCAGGAGTCCGACAGAGGTCCGCTGCTGTGGATCATCTGTGAGTGGACTCCTTGACAGCTTCTTTCCAGCTGCTCCGCCTAGTGATGCACCGCTGGACCAGGCTCCAGAGAAGAAAGAAATTCCTGCTCTTGAGACTGGGGAGATAGCGGCTTGCATTGCTTGAATAAGAAGCAGGAAGTCGCCTGGGTTGGATGGGATGTGCAAGCACATCTGGCATGCCGTGTCAGAATACCTGGAGTGTCGCTTCACAGATTGCTTCCGAATGCGTCATTTTCTGATGAGTTGGAAGTCTGCCCGCATGATAGAACTTCTGAAAGACCCTGACAAAAGGCAAGTCCAAATCTCTCTTCTTCCAGTACTTGGTAAAGTGCTGCAAGGGATTCTTGCCCGGAGGATGGATGGTGGAAAGGCTTGTCTGTCAGATGTCTGATAGCCAGTATAAATTTCGTGCCGGCAGATGCACTGATCATGCGTGGCTCTTTATCAGGAAGTCAGTTTCACGGAACTCGTCTCAATACGTCCTTAGGCTCCAACTTTCTGAGGGAGGCTATCCTGCGCAAGCTCGAGGCAGTTGGCTCTCCGGAGTTGTCTCTTTGGAGGAGCTACTTCTCTGAAAGAGAATCCTTTGTCTTGGGGGCCTATGACGTGGTTCGTAAACGCGCATCACGTGGCTGTCCGTAGGGCTCCGTCCTAGGCCTATTCATTTGAAACCTAGTCATGAATGACCTGCTTAAGACTCTCGACCGGCTGTGCAAGTGCTGCGCTTATGCCGATGATTTACTCATCCTTGTTGAGGGTATCTTGAGTGCTGCACTAGAGCGTCTGGGATCGTCATACATGGATGTTTTCCATCACTGGGGATTCCAAATGGGAGTTGAAGTCTCGTCCTAAGACTGTGACGATGTTGATTAAGGACAGTTTCGACCGCAGTTTCCTCCAGTGGTGAGGATGGGGGAAGTTCGACTCAAGTACAAGGCGGTCCAGGTCAAGTACTTGGGCATAACTATAAGGGAGAGGATTAACTTCAGGTTCCACTTCACAGCTGTAACCGAAAAGCTTGTAGATATTTGTAAGTTATTGACACGCGTTGTTGGGAAGGGTCTCGGTAAGGGCGCAATCCAGAGGATCTACGAATCCTTATTTGTTGGCTGTGCAGCATATGGATCCGCAGCTCTTATGGATTACGTCCTTACCGTTGGTGGTAGGGAACTGTGTGAATCGTGTCAACGTGCCCCGATGACTAAATGTCTCTCGCTGTCTCTTTAGAATATGTCCTGGCGCCACTGCGAGTCCGCAGAAGACGTCCCTTATCTGTTAGCACGGGGTGTCGAGATACCAGCCAAGGGGCACCGATGGGCGGCAATTCCTCTTTCCAACACATAAGAAGGTAGGCCCCCATGAGCGGAGTATCGTGCGGGCTGTGGTGTCTCAACGGCGTGGAGTTGAACTACAACCGGGTGCCGGGACCCATAAAACGGCAGAGATAGTAGAAAGGCCTCGCATCAAGCACGATATAAACGCCAAGCCTTATCACTTGGTAAGAAAAACTGTTACCTCTATGGGACATCGCAGTGGTGGTTGTAGCAAAGAAGCCAGAGTGCGTAGAGGTCTACACGAGCGAGGCGATTACGATTACTACAAAGCTTTGGTTATTAACAGTGGGTCTTGAGCTTTCCGAGCAAAAATCGGAGACTGTTTTCATCAGCAAGCGCAGAAAAAGGTGCTCTCTGAATATTAGAATAAAAAGCAATGTCATAACCTCAAAAATAGCTGTAAAGTATCTGGAGGTTATGATTGATTCGAAGCTGAAATTTGGAGAGCATCTAAAGGAGCGACCGTGACTTTCGCAAGGTTCATACCCAATATAGGAGGCCACAGATCTAGCTGAAGACTACATTTGGCTAAGGTGGTCACATATATACTGCTGTACGCTTCACCGGTTTAGGCTAATTCACCCAGAAATTAAACTCGGTTTACCGTAGGTGCGCATAGAGAGTGCGCTCGGCGTATAGAACAATATCCTACGTGACAGCATACGTCGTTGCCGGAATGATGCCAATGGGAATTCTGGTCGAGGAGACAAGCACGTTCTACTATGGTCGTCATAAGTCCTGCGGATTTAAAACTTCGGAAAAGGTCGGAGAGCTACAGACATTGGCAACTACGATGGGACCCAGCTAAAACCGGATGATGGACACACTGCCTCATCCCTGATATCCTGAAAATGCAAGGTGCGTTAGACGTAATCATGGAGACGGAAACCACTCTTTAACGCAATTGTTAACGGGACATGGAGGATATTGACAATACCTTTATCGTTTCAAGTTGGATTACTCGTCCGATTGCCCTAGCTGCAAGGGAGTCAAAGAAGATGCAAGGCACGTATTTGTCGACTGTCCTAGATTTGCAACGGGCCGTGGGCACCTAAATGCGGAAATGGGGGAAATATTAAGCCAACAAAATGTGGTTGAGCGTATGCTGGAGTGCCAACGCAATTGGGATGCAGTGATTGAGTTTGTCTGCAAAATACATAGAGACCTCCAGAGAGAAGAAGCTAGACGAAAGTCAGCAAATTGAAGTTAAGGCTTATTAGCTAATTAGACATTGCCTGCCCCTGCGAAGTAATACGGAAAGGTGGTCCCGTGGGGGTTGTGGCGAGAGACGTGGTCCGGTTTTAGCTGGTAGAAATCCAGCATAACTGCAATCGCAGTATTTATGAAAGATTCCCTCCACCTCGTTAAAAAAACGCGCGTTATTCTTCACGAGATTAAACGAACTCTCGAACGATTCTATCGGAACTTGATCTGGTGGGAGAATTTTCTTGCGTCCGAAGATCTAGATTAAAGTGCTCCCAGTAGAAGTCACTATCAACAATTTAGAATCATCGACCGATACAGTAGAATGACAAATAACGAATTTTTCGTCTGACCACAAGCAAAGAGTCAAGTCAGAATTCCATTTTACAGACATCCGGAAACAGCTTACTGGTCCAAAGCAGGCTCATCGGGCTTTTTTTTTTGACGACCACCGCAATGTCACACGCCAATTTTTATTTACAGGAGAGGATCAAGCATCTAGCCCTGTGGTACTCCTGAGTTTCGGAAATGTCTGCCCCACTGAAGAGGTTCAAAAGTCCTCAATATATTTTTCGAACCTTCTTCTTCTTGCACTACCGCTACTGGCTTCCCCCGCCGGATTTCAGTCGTTATCAAACCGTATACATTTCGTAGTGGTTTCCCTGGTGAGACGAAATCCGCCATAAGCAAGCGTGTAAAGTCCCGAAGCTGTCAGCTTCGCATAACCTGATCCACGAAGGGCTAGGTTGGGAGAATGCTCAATGCGCCTCTACTTATCTACATAATTTACAACTACATTCAGTTCAAGTCACATCTGGACCCCCATCCGGATGTGAAAAGCAGTGAATCTGGGATAAGCTTGTCTGAATTCAGCGTGACGACGAACCATTATGGGTCTAAAAGAGATTCACACCTGCTATGGAGAAGTCCTTGGCAAATAGTGTGCCTGGCGGTATGGTACCGGTATATGAATCCACTTGCGTTTAAAGTTCTCTGCCCCTCCTCCTGATCTCACTTCAGGGCTATTGTTGTTATGAAGTGGCATATAGTGCCTCATATCCAATGTGAATCATTAAAGACGTCGCGTCCTACATGCTCATATTACCAGCAGACGTGTCAGGATGAATTTTCGAAGAGAGATTCTCTTTCTCCCTCTCTCTGGTTACCGCGAGCTTTTGTGGGGTATTTGGTGCGTTGACCGAGTTATCGGAGATGGAACGCTGAAAAATAAATCGTTGAACTTTGCTGCAGCTTACCGCGATAAGTGATCACTGTGGTGCTCTACGACTGTGCGGAACCTCAGAGTTTTTTTTAAGGGCTGTAGCCATATATTTCCTATACTTACGATCAAGCTGCATACCATTTTTTCTAGCTTCTTCATATAGTAACTGTTCTTCAAGAGTGTGTTCCGCAAATTCACACGTCGAGAATCAAACTCAGAGGTGGCATTGTTCAAAGCAATAGGCGATAGGCGACAGGCGATAGTGTCGCTTTCATTTTTTTGTGTCTTCTAACTCGGATCCTGCTAATAGCAATGGACGTGAAGTTCATCAGCCAAATTCAGTGTTAGATGATACCCAAATTATGAATTCTGTCTGATCCTCCGAGGGTGAAGAGTTTTTTTTTGTAAGAGTTTATGTGGGATAGTCAGGACTCGTAATAATTCGGGACCGCATGGTATAGGCATATTTCAGCTGTTCAGGCGTTTTTTTACCTCCCAAGACCAGAAGCAACAACCGTCAACCACATTAGCAAAATCAACTGAACCACTATTGTGAACTCCCGGCTCGGCGTTATTCACAATTTTGAATAGCTTACTTCGATTTCACATTTGAAACAATATTCAATTTGGTCCTATGACATTGCTTTAATAAAAACTTTTTTTTTATTCTTTTCAGGTAAGTGACAGACGAATTTTTAACCAAAAATATACTCGAGCAACATAATGTCCGTAAGTATGCTGCTTGTAGCATTATTGTTAAACTTGTCTAAATGCACTATTGTACTTAAATCGATTTACATGAGCAATGTGTACCCTGTGTGAACATTTTTTATGGCCGCATTGATTGAAACTAGCATGCCTGTGAACGCATTTTACGAAGGCCGTGATTTTTTAGAAATGGCGCCCAACGTGGGGTCATACTTTACTTTAGATGATCAATTTAGGTCACTGGATTCTGGATCATGCATTTAAACGCTCAGATTCTTATTTTTTATCGTTATTAGCCAATTTACAAATGTCAAAGAAAATTGATCGAAATTAAGGAAAAGTTATGGAAAACGGAAAGTTACCCATTTGCTAATTTTTTAACGAATTGCCAGGTCGCAGCGCCAAAAATGAACGAGACCGAGTTCTAATCGTGCGTATAGCACGATGAGTGTATACCCTATACCTTTTGCTGAAATATTCAGAGTCCTAGTTGTATGCGTTCAGTAGTTACAGTGATGCAAATTTGCGTCCCAAAAACACAGCAAAAAAACCGCCAAGTGGAGACCAAGGGAAAACCGAAACGAATGCTACGAATCGATTTTCAGTGCATTTGCAATACCACAACATAATCTTAAGAGGCCATACCGTCTTGGTATTTTGTTCCCGATTTTCGCATTAATTATTATTTCGAAAATTGCTCCGTTCATCCGCCTTCAACCAAATCCAAAACTTTTCACCGCAAACGATTCCCATGACATTTTTCCTAAAATCGTTTTCTTTTTTGCTACTGCCTAATCTAAAATTCCATTTTGATTAATGACTCTTTTCTCGATACTTTTGCAATCGGTGCCATTTTGCCATAACCTACGCAAAATCGACAAAAAAAAAACCGCAGTAAAAAACCGCTACCGCCCCCAATAAATTTTTCGTTGTACTGCCTAGAAAAATTTTCCCATCGTGTCGCAAGCAATTATTGTCGTTATCCTTTTTCTTTTCTTGTTGAGGTGCCGAGACACAAGCCTAGGTAAAAAAGTCAGCCGACATCGTCTTTATTTTCATGTTCTTCGAACGAGAACGCGGGTCTAAGCCGGGTTGTAGATGTGTGTGTGTGTGTCCCTTATGGAGGCAACCGCACTTTATTCATCGTATTCCGCCTCCTATATTTACCATAATACACATCATCGGGAATAATGTGATAAAAAGCCTCCAATCTAACCCTTTTACGGATGTCTCCTACAAGATAGGAGAGAGGGAGAGGCACTCAAAAAAAAAACATTACCAACGGATATGGAACAACGCGCTGCCGTTTTTGTTATCTTTCTACTCCAGTTGGATAGATGTCCCGCAGGATATTTTCGTTGTTCGTTGCTTTATTTGAATACCGAGAGCAAGGGAAAAAAACAGAAAGACAACAAGAAAGTTTAGTTTCAAAACACAGTAGGACAACGGATTCTAAGGAATATAAAAAAAACAACTCACAAACAAAAACAGCGAAGAAAGTAGGTACTCGTACTCCAGTTCGTTATGACATCGAATGACAAAAGAATCGGGCACGCATAACGGTGATGGAACTAATGTGCTTGTAGTTGGGCAAAGATAACCGGATTCCTAGTTTGGGGCAGAACAACAAAAAAAAAAACAAAAACCCCAGAAGGTTCCCACCAGGGGACATGAACTCTTATATGGAATTCAACCCATTTCCGGCAGCAACAAAGTGCGCGCTAGTTTCAAAATGGCACACACATGTCAAGAAAACGAGAATTCTATATAGGGACTGTTAGTGTTCGAGTACCCGCTTTTTTCAAGCTTCTTGTTTGCTTAACCATTCACACGTGATTCGATGAATTCGTTGCAAAAGCTAAAACAGAAACGGAAAAACGAAACTCTTTTCAAATTGGAATTTTTCGTTTGAAAACTTTCTCGGGCTATTCATTGGGGAATGTATTATACAGAGCTCATCTATCTTCTCCCAGCGGAGAGTGGGACGGAAAACAAAGGCTGCATAGTTAAATATATGTACAAGAGAAAGGCCCAAAGAAACCGGTTAAGGGTTCGGGGAGTCGGCCCCTGTTTTTTATTTTGGTAGTGCGTTCCATATCAAATTAGGACGACTCTTGTGGCTTTTGGTAAGCAAGAAGATGAGATGAGTCCTATTTAGGCATTTTTGAATGCTTTTTTTGTCCTGGTTGTGTAAGGAAAAATTTCTGATACTTCGGCAGAAAATAAATAGCAGACATGACATTTATAGTGTCATGTAAGTTTTGTACTTTTTAGGTAAACAAAAGCGAAATTGGGAAACAAATTTTAAGAGAGATTCTGATATATTTGAGCCAGTAGAATTGAAAATCACTATATTTATTAATTTTACAGCCTTACGGCATTAAAAATCAACAAACACATACAAGGAAGCCAGGACTTATCATGCGATTACAACAGCTTTTTTGTTTGTTTTTATTAAAAATCAAAATCGATAATTAGATACACCTTTTCTAACAGGACTCTTGCCGTCGTAACACGTTTCCTCGCTCCGAGTTTTGTCATGCATAAAATCCATTTTGTTACAATATCCTTCCATCCCAATACTACGATTCCCTTCTCAATTTTGTCATCGTCTTCTTCATCCAAATTATTTATATTGTCAATTTCCGTTCACCTGAGACGCTTACGACAGCATTATCCTCGCAGATATTGGTGTAGCTATATAGGTAACAAAATAGAAATAAAATACCAAGGACCTAAAAAATTTTATTCAACAACAAGAACAGCAAACAACAAACAATTTTGCCACACTGACATGACATTTTTCGGAATACACCCCCAACTTCTATCAACATTTTCGTCCTTGAGTTCTATTTAGTTAAATGATGTGTATATTTTGATTTCATTTCGATTCACCCACCTGCAGGGTGGAATTTCGGTAAATATTTATTCAAAGACGAAACACCGGAATAGGTTCTGGAAACTGGAGCTCCTAGTCAGGACGAAATGAGAAACAAAAAAAAACGGAATCAAACGAAATAAAGCAAAACAAAGAGTCTGTAAATGTTTGGAAGATGTGTGTCCAATCCAGAGTTACTTTTGATAGAAGTGCGGAGTTGTACGTATGTAGTTGAAAATTCAGTAACCTTCCTTTGAGATTGGAAGTTGTTTTTTTCGTTTGACGTTTACGGCGCTTTTTGCATCAAAAGCTCGCCAAAGCGTGTGCACAACATACGACTTGAGAAGAAATGATACACTCGTCCTTTTTTAGATATTTTCGGTTGGCTAATTCAGCAGTGCCTCTGTCAGCTCTGTCTCTATGTAAGTTAAACATTTTTTTTTGCTGCAAGGAAAGGACACGTTTCGCGTTTCATGATGCGATGACGACTTTATGAGATGATTGTTTTTCGAGCATAATTTTGAAGTATTTGTGTGTGGTTTTTATAGAACTGCCAAGGAGTCCAAGGAGGAGGCGTGTCTTTATTATTATTAATGGAAATATTTTCCAATTTTTCTTAGAGTCTGGTGCTTTAAGCTTTCCGCTGCAGGGGTCCTGAGTATTAGTGGCGTAGATAAGGGGGGGGGGATTAAGGGGATCAATCCCCCCCCCTGGATCACACATTTTTTATTATTACTTTGGGTACTTAAAACAACTCAAAAGTAATCTTATTGATTAAATTATTCAACGTGTGTAGTGTTTCGTAAAAACGTGAAAACATTTTCAGAACTGCAATAGAAAATATACGTTCATAAACTTGTTCACATTGGATCTGAAGTTTCGCACAGGCAAGCCCTATTCAAGAACTATTTGCTGCCGGAAAATTGTAATGCTTGGGTCAAAATTTTTAAAATAATATGGAACACGGAGTGCTCCTCGGAAGCGGAATTTTAAATTTTTGAACAGCCATTATTGTTTGAGTTTATCAACATTCTCTATTCCTTTTTTAAGTGAAAATTTGATGAAGGTTTCATCGTATATAGCAGGGCAAAGCAAGTCTTGACTTCTTGTAGTTGTTCGCCAATTTATTGAATTTAAAATGAAGAACTCTCAAAGCAATAAAAATGATTATTTTGTTTTTCAACTAAATACTCTACAAAAAAATTTAGAAAGTTAAAAGATATTAATCTTATGCAAACAGTAATTCGAAAACAAATTAAGATACAAAGAAACTGAGTTATGCGGTACCCTTGGCTTCCGTGATGATCTCTCAGGTGTTTCGCAAGGATATCTAAAAATAGGAAAAATGTGGAAAGAGCTTATCACAGCAAAAGTCAAACAATGCATTCGAACAAATGTTTGTAAGTTTTACAATTTCGAAGCTTAGTCTGCTACACTGTATCGGAAATCAACTTAACTGTAAAACATTTGACCAGCATTATTTGGGGCATTCGGTAGCTCAGTGGCAGAGATGTCTATCTCTGAGTTGCCGGTGCGTGGGTTCGAATCCCACTGTGACCCATAGATGTTTGTGTTGTCCATAAAATGCTCCTACGGCAGCCGGTTCTTCGATGTATCGTCCCGGAGCTACCCGTTGCTAAAAACGGCCAAGAGCTGCCAAGACCACCTTCGATTCAAGAGAAAAAAATCTCTTGAATCGCTACAACAACAACAACCAGCATTAGAGACTCTACTTTCTGAAATGGAAAAGGAAGTACTGTGTACCGGAAAATAAAGCATGTCCACCAGTGGCGGCCCGTGCCTCCTTGCAAAGGATGGGCACCTTCACGTAATAAAAATATTTTGGATACACCTAAAATTAACGACTTTCCACGTAAAGTTCGCATTGTATTAAATGGAACCATAAATTTCCGCTTCAATTTCACAGTTTTGCAACCATTTTTTAGATCAAGATATTATATTTTAATTTAGGATCATTTTGTTTTTAAATGCAGTGTCCTAGTATATAATTATTAGACTATAAAATAGATTTTCGGGGGACATGTGAATTAATGTTGTGCGCCTTTAGCATTTTCAATGTAAATGTACATAGTCTAACAAATCAAAAATGCGAAAAGTGCACAACAATAATGTTCATGTTCCCGAAAGTTTATTTTACATTCTAATACATAATACAATGAACACTTCAAAATTATTAATCTAATAATCATCATTACTCAAGAAATCCTCCCGTGAAACATGTTTTCCTACATAGCATTGAGCCATCGTTGGTTTTTTATTCATTTTGACCAGCTCATGGTAACCCCGAAAATTGTACTTTTAAATTGTCTACGTCATCATCATTCTCATTCTTATTATACTGATTCCATTCGAGCTGCTATAGGCCGGCCTACCTTGTCGGTGTTGAATTCCATGTCACCGCTTCCAAAAGTTTCATAAATTTCGAATGATTTGTTGTTGTAATTTAGTCACCGGCGCAAGTGGCCCACTGTGAACCAGTTGCCTCGTCTTTTTGTCGATGGTAAGTAGATTTTCAACAATACCTAAAGGTTTGAGTATGCGAGTTGAATATTGCATACACATAGGCAGTTTCGATTTTGATCAAACAAAAAAAGCCTAAAAGCAGTCTAATTTGTTGATTAATAAAACCAACGGAAATGTTTTTGTGCAGTGGCTCCCAAACAGTAATTGATAGATTCGCGAGAGACTTGGTAGTGATGGGAAAAAAACTATTAATATGAATGATGTCCACCTAATAGTCAAAGGTAAAATTTTGTTGTACATTTCTACTGATGTTAAAAGATGTGAATATACAATAAGTGAGAGATCAGCTGACAGCTCGAGAGGTTAGAACCAATGTTTACATTAGCCGCGATCAAAATTCACTGTAAAATACAGAAAAACGTCGTTTAAATTATAAATTCGCACATAAATTATCGCGTTATAGACTTTGGCTCCAACAAAATATAAAGTTCACAAGTTACGCCGTGAATATCTGCTATTCTGGCAATTTACCATCAACTGAATGTCGAAGCGCGCCTTGTCCGAAACGTCACCCGATACCTTCTCAGCCAGCAAGAAGAACAACAAAGCGATGACTCCGGCGGATAAATTGGAACTGGTGCAGATGATGACAGCAACGATGTCAGAGATGCTAGACGCTAAGTTGCAAGACGTTGCCAAGAAAGCCGATATTCAGGACTTGCGGGGAAAAGTCACTCAACTCGAGACGCGAAACCAGCAATTATCGGAAGATATTCAGCGCTTAAACGTGATATGTGAGAAACAGGCGATACAAATTGAGCAGATGCAGAAAAACGCGGTTGCAAATAATCTAATTATAAAAATTCCTAAATGCGACAAATCCAATGATTTAAACACAGTCAAGGAGCTATGCGTTAATACCTTACGTTGTTGTACATCGATCGAGGAAAGCCAAATACAGCAGCTGCCGGTCGCAAGCGGGAAGAGGAACATTTTTCGTGTTGTACTTCGAGATAGACAGCAAGTCGATGTTGCGTTAAAAAACACAAAACAACTGAATCGCACTGGAATACAGATCCATAAAGACTTGCCATTTCTTACAAGGCAAAAACGTAACTGGCTTCTGAAAGCTAGGAAACAAGTCATGAGCCAGTGTAGAGATGTCAAGGTGCACATGAGAGATGAGAGGATGATTATAGATGGAAAAGTGTTTACATGGAATCTGGACGAAAACAGGTTGATGTGTGGCGACGAAGATGGACAGACGCAACTAAATGCCATAATGGACGCTCACCCCACAGCTGCACCTCTCCCTGGTAATAGTAGCACAGCAGGAGCGATATTACCATTACCGAACAACCCATAGGAAATACTAGCCGTCTGCGATGTGACACAGAAGAAGGAAATTAGAATTTTAGCGTACAACATTGCCCGAATGAAATATAAAGGCATTTTCAATGATTTTTTTGAATATTTGAATCATTTCCATATAATTATACTGCTCGAAACATTCGTTGTAGATAATTTTGAATTTTTTGAGAAAAAATTTATGAATTTTAACATTAAATGGATTCCCGCGAAAAAATCTAGTAATAGAGGGAGAGCTAGTGGTGGGTGTTTGCTGGGTTTTAAGAAGGAGCTAATTTTGAATAGCATATTCTGCTCATTTGAGGAAGTAGATGAATGGCCATACATTCCTTTGAAATTTAATAATAAGCAGCTAATAGTAGTACCGGCATATTTAAACTGCAACCACTGGAATGACGACTACAATAAACTTACCGATGTCCTATCGTGTGTAAATTCAAATCACCTGCTAGTTATCGGAGATTTTAATGCCCGGCTCGGAGTTGAACAGCCTATCGCAAATGCTGTGACAAATTCAATACGACGATCAAAAGATGAGACCATCAATACATGTGGCCGTAAAATGCTAGAGCTTATAGACTCGCATGGCTTGAAAATTTTGAACGGATCCTCAAAAAGCGACAACAACGGCGAGTGCACATACATTGGGTACAATGGACAATCCGTTATCGACCTATGCCTGGCCGGAGGGGACTGGCTTCCCCTCATTACGGACTTCATGGTGGAACAGAAACAGTACTCCGATCACCTCCCAATAATCACGGCGATTGGAATGGAATGCATCGGTAGTACAAGTCACTCAATTAATTTGTTGCCCAAACTCGTGTGGAGTGAAGAGTTTGAGTCACGATATAAAGCAAATCTGGACAGACATCTGGCTAATACGTCTAGGATGAATGTGGAAGGAATTATTGAAGTCATTAAAAGGAGTGCACGAGAACCGAGTAACTGCCCAAAAAGCTTCAAACAACCATGGTTCGATAGCGATTGCGATACAATGAGAAAACGTTCTTTTGCCTGGCTGAAGCGCCTCAGAAAACACAACGAGCCCTTTATGCGAGACATGTATATCAAAGTAAACCAGCAGTATAAATTAATGTGCAGAGAAAAGCAACGAGTATATTATAAGCAACAAGCAGAGAAATTGGGTAACTGCACAAATTCGAAAGAGTTCTGGAAAACTGCGAAACAGATAAACGGTGTCGATACTTACACAATCGGAAATGGAATTAACGTGAACTTACTAGAGGCTTATTTCCAACAGATGCTCCAGCGTGAAACCAGTGATAATAGCATTCAATTTGCCAGGCCTAATTGGGTTCATCCTGTCCTTGATGCAACGATATCCTCGGAAGAAGTAGTAATGGCAATGGAACAATGCAAAGATCGGAAAGCACCGGGAAACGACAGAGTACCGGTAGAGTTTTTCAAGTACGGGACGGACGATCTTGTTAATATTCTTTGTAACGAGTTCAACAGAATTTTTAATACTGGCGATGTTCCAGCCGATTTTCGGGAGTCGGTAATTTTTCCTATTTTCAAGAAAGGTGACATAAACGATCCCGCTTCCTATCGAGGCATTTCCTTCTTGAATGCTTCAGGAAAAATTTTTACATCAATACTCCAGAGTAGGTTGGCGGCTTGCCTAAAGGAAAAAGAACTTATATCTGAAAACCAGGCGGGATTCCGACAAGGTTACTCCACGAATGATCACATTTTTATTCTGCATAACTGCGCCCGTTTATTTCTGAGCGAACGACGCAAATTATATGTCTTTTTCGTCGACTTTAAAGCTGCTTTCGACACTGTTGATAGGCAATCGCTGTTCTACAAGCTATACAATAATGGGGTATCAAATAAATTTGGAAACATTTTGGAAAAACTGTATGAAGACACACACGCGGCTGTATGGAACGGAAAACACCTTTCTCAATCGTTTGAAACAATGGTTGGGGTACGCCAGGGCTGTAAGCTAAGCCCGGATGTATTTGCCGTTTACGTCAATGATATATTGGACGATATGCCTGGTGGAGCTCGAGTTTTTGATATGCGATTGAAAGGCCTTTTATACGCCGATGATATGGTGTTCTTTGCCGAGTCATCCAGGGAGCTACAAAAAATGATAACCCATTTGGAGTCTTATTGCACGATGTGGAAGCTAAATATTAACCTTGATAAGTCGAAAGTGATGATTTGAAAAGATGAAAAGTGGACATATAAGGAAAATCCCGTTGAAGTCGTCACGGAATACAAATACCTAGGTATATGGATAAGCAGTAATTTGGGAATGGAGACGCATTTCACAAAAAAGTTGAAAGACGCTAAATGGGCCATTAATTCAGTATGGCAAAAATGCTTTAAAAACCCGTATATATCTCATACGGCGAAGTTTAACATCTATGAAGCGGTTGTCAAATCGATAACAAAATACGGTGCTCAAGTTTGGGGCGGAATTAAATATGATGAAGTGGAGCGGATTCAACGTTATTATTTGAAGCGCATGGTTCGTTTGCCCATGACCACCCCTAATTATATGCTGCAACAGGAGACAAGTCTACTGCCGGTGTTTCTGGACACATTAAAAACACATCTAAAATATCTGATGAAAGTGGCAGCCATGAGCGACAACAGGCTTCCCAGAAAAGTGCTATCGTACGCTATGACGACGAAAACGCTGTTCTACGCAGACCTCTTGACACTCGCAGAAAAGGCTCAAACACAATTTGCATGGGATGGCACTACAGACACAGCTTGCATTTTACAAATCTGAACTGAAGGCGATTCTGAACGGGAGCGATTGGAACAATTTGTATGAATATTGCAAAAACGCACTTAAATACCGAAAATGTATACTAAACGAAAACATGTAAATTGAATTTAACTTGAATAACTTTATAAGAATTTAACAAATATAAAATATAATAAATAGTAACAATTTGTAAAAAGAATAATAAATATTAACAATAATAATAAAACTAATGTAATGTAACACTCATTTGAAAATGTCAACTGATTCAGGCAGACGGCTATGCCACGCCTTATGATTGTTTTAGGATTATTATGATACATATGTATAAGCTAACTGAAACTGAAATAAA
This sequence comes from Microchrysa polita, assembly GCA_949715475.1. Lineage (NCBI taxonomy): Eukaryota > Metazoa > Arthropoda > Insecta > Diptera > Stratiomyidae > Microchrysa > Microchrysa polita. The sequence goes on along the minus strand of OX454418.1, from coordinate 15,902,756 downwards.
ACATTTATCTATCTATCTATCTATCTATCAATAAGTGTATTTATTTATAGGGCGGGCCGTGCCCACCTTGCCCACTATGACGAGCCGCAACTGATGTCCACAGCGTTTGAGACGAGGGTTTTGCGATTTAAATTAAGGTGCAAATAAATTAGATTTTTAATTTGTGTTAATCAAAACTTTTGCTCACATTTTTAGTATTCTTTTCAATCAACTGGCTGATAGCTAGGGCTCCGAAGTTTATATCAATTCTATATAGCTGCTAAGGTGTCCTACAAATTTGAACATTTTAGAAACATCTACTCACGAATTTCTGAGTTATCGAAAAATTTCGCTTTAAGAACACAAAAGCTGTACTTTATCCACATATACTGAGCATTCCCAACGAGCAATCGTCTTCACAATTTCTCTTTTCGGTACATATAGCTATATCATTCATTATTTATTATCCCTGTTTTGAAAATCTTGGGAACCATACTGATCTAACCCAAAGTAAAGCTTTCATACTCCAATCACAGTAGGGAAAATTTGTACGAAAATTTGAATACTGTGGATTCACTCACCGTATAAAAGCCAAAATTTTCGTTGCAATATTTTTAGGACTCAGTTTTTTCGAATGGCAAATTGCTATTTTGCTAAAAAAAAAACTGCTAATTTGAAGTGTAATAAATGCGAAAATTGTTATTCTGACATCGAACATTTGATAACCGTAATTTTGTAAAATGATCCCCCTCCTCACCGAAAAGCTATCTACGCCACTGCGTGAGTATGTTGCAATGGAACTAGTGCATAATGCAATGAAGACTACTGAATACTGCACGGGTCCTTATAGTTGCTAGAAAATTGTGAAACGCTAGAAATTATAATATAGCGTTCAGATTATTTATGTGAAGTTAGCCCGCACACATTCTCAAATTACGCTCATAACCTTGTGTTCGCCGGCGGCTACGTTTGTTCGTGAATGTTCGTCAATTATTTTCATTTGTTCGTCCTTAATTATTTATTAATAGCAACTTTAAAAGTCTGAGTGTGAACTTAGCCCGCCATCTATAAATATGGTTGGATTGGTATAAATTTGGTATCAATCGAAAGCCAGACGTTTGTTCGTCCTGGAAACGCGAGGATACAGAAGTAATTAAGGAAAATAGAAGACGAGACACAAACCATTGCTTGTTTTTCAAATTCAAAGCAGTTGAATTGGAATATTCAAACCAATTGAATTGGAATATTCAAACCAGCTGAATTGGAATATATAAAACACGCAATGGCTTGTTTCTCGGCTTCTGGTTTTCCTTAATTACTCCTGAATCCTTGCGTTCCCAGGACGAACAAACGCCCAAAACAACGAACAAACGTCTGGCTTTCGATTCATACCAAATTTTTACCTATCCGACCATATTTACAAATGGCGGGCTAAGTTCACACACCGAATGTTAGGTAGGTAGGTAAAAGTGGTTGCTTAGGCCAGATACGGCCCAAAGCACAATTAGCGCAAGAGGCGCCGTTTTGATACCACAAAAAAAAAAAAAGTTGATCGATTTAGAGAATGGAGGTTACAAAAAGTTTAATTTCAAGAGTAGAGGGTCGCCTAAACCCACGCAGTACAATTCAGGAAGTGAAGTAGCTCCCCTATTTTTGCCTTCGACGCATCCTCTAGGATACCAAAAAACGCACTACCAAACGTGCGATACCGGGATCTTGCGAGACCTGGGCATTTGCAGAGGAAATGAGTTACAGTTTCCCTCTCATCTGCAGCATCGCAGCTGCGACAGTGCGAGTTGTGGGGGATACCCAATCTGGCCGCATGGTCTCCTATTGGCCAATGGCCCGTAATAACCGATATAAGTCTAGCGATATCTTTCCGTGGCCTACTCAGAACCTCAGATGTCCTATTCAAGTCATATGACGGCCATAGCTTCCTTGATATGACACAGGTTTTTATGTTCCGCCAATAGCCAGTTGCAATCGTGAGATAATGAAGGGAAATTTGTCTCTTGACAACTGCCATCGGAGTGAATATGCTCTCCACTTAGGAGTTGTCCAAAACGGCCCCCATTTTGGCCAACTCATCTACCAGTTCATTTCCCTTTATATTCCTATGTCCCGGCACCCAAATTAGGGTGATTGAGTGCTTCCTTCCAAGGTTGTTCAGCGTCTCCTCGCAACACTTGACAAGTTTGGAGGATATCTCCACAGAGTTCAATGCCTTGATAGCCGCCTGGCTATCTGAGCAGATGGCTATGTTTTGGCTGCCACGAAGATTTCCGAGTGCGTTGCAGGCCTTCGTGATTGCAATTAGCTCGGCCTGGAATATACTGGCATGGTCAGGGAGACGGTATGATTCAGAGATTTTTAGTGATTCACAGAAGATCCCCGCACCTACTCCACAGTCCATCTTAGATCCATCTGTGAAAAACGAGATATCGTAATCTCCTACTATTTCACACCCTCTCCATTCACACCTGGTCGGAAATCTTACAGTAAAGTTTTTCCCAAAGCTTAGTGTAGTCACTGCAAAGTCTGTTGCAGCATTGATCCCAGCCAGTGGCAGCTGGTTGAGAATATTAGAGTGGCCATACGGCTTAGAAGTCCAGCAACCGGACTCTTTAAGCCTGACCGCACTACATGCCGCAAGTTGATTGATAAAAATGTCGATAGGTAAGAGGTGCAAGATTACATTCAACGCATCCCTCGGGCATGTTCGCATACCCCCTGTGATACCAAGACATGCCGATCTTTGCACTCTACCCAGTTTTGTTATATTGTACGCCCTACTGAGCGCCGGCCACCAGACTAGTGCCCCATACGTCAGGATTGGGCGTACGATTGCTGTATAAAGCCAAAGTATCACCTTCGGCTTAAGACCCCACCTTCTATTGAGAACTGTCTTACATGCGTAGAAAACCACACAGGCTTTCTTTACGCGCTCTTCAATGTTTAGCTTCCAGTTAAGCTTGGGGTCAAGAATTACTCCCAAATACTTTGAACTGGGCGATAGTGTTAGCTGCTGTCCGTTTAGTTTTGGAAGGGAGAAGAGTGGTATCTTGGTTTTTGTAGTGAACAACATCAGTTTTGTTTTACTTGGGTTTACGCCAAGGCCACAACTTATGGCCCAGTTACTGATCAACCCAAGGGCTCTTCCCATGATCTGACTGATCACCGAGAGACACATACCTGATACTAAGATCGCTACATCGTCCGCGTAAGCTACCACTTTTATACCCTCTTCGCCGAGTCTAGTTAAAATTTTATTGATAACTACCAACCACAATAACGGGGAGATGACCCCACCCTGAGGTGTCCCTCTGCAGACGTATTTAGTTAGCTGGCTGTATCCTAAGTCCGCATAAATTACTCTACTCCTGAGTAGAGTCACTATCCATTCACCGAGCCCTGCCTCTACTCCCGAATCCGCCAGGGCTCCGTGGATAGCTTCTATTCGGACATTATTGAAAGCCCCCTCTATGTCAAGGAAAGCGGCTAGCGTATATTGTTTATATTGACGACTGTACTCAATGCTTCGCACTACCTCGTGTAAAGCGGTTTCTGTAGATCTACCCTTAACATATGCGTGTTTCGACCTAGAAAGTATTGAGCTTTCCAAGTTTTGTCGGATGTGGATATCGATAATCCGCTCCAGTGTTTTTAATACGAAGGAGGATAAACTAATAGGTCTGAAGTCCTTCGCGTTTTCATGCCCTCGTTTGCCTACCTTCGGTATGAACACTACTCGCACTCGTCGCCAGGATTTGGGAACATAGTTGAAAGTCAGAAGGCTCCTGAAAAGTGATAACAGCACAGGAACTACAAGATCCTGCATTTCCTGTAGCATTATCGGTAGAATGCCATCTGGTCCAGGAGATTTATATGGAGAGAAGCTGTTGATTGCCCAGGAAATCTTCTCCTCCGTAATGACGGAGACAGCAATATCTCTCCAGCGGTAGTCTGCACTATGTAGTGCCGGTCTGGGTACGGACGTGCTTTCGCACCCAGGGAAGTGCGTGTTCAAGAGGATCTCGAGAGATTCTCCAGTGGATTCAGTAAAGGTTCCGTCCTCCTTTTTTAACAGGGACGGGCATGAATGTGCTTTTGACAGAATTTTGCTAATCCTGGCCGAGTCCTTGACGTGATCCAGGGATTGGCAGAATTCGTCCCAGGCTTGGGCTTTTGCTTCCCTAATGGCTTTTTTATAGATGTTCAAACAGTCTTTGTATGGCTGCCAAAACTTTTGTTTATTGCAGATGTTGAGGATGTCCCGAGTAAGCTTCCTAAGCTTGGACAGATCACCGTTCCACCATGGTGGGAGTGTCTTCTTACTTCGCTTAACCGGACATGAACTTTTGAAGGCTGCTTCCATAGCCTTCTCTAACGCTTCAGCTCTCTGTTCCAGCTCCTCCAGGGAACTTATCGAGTTATTTACGGAACCTGGGAATTTGTTTTTAAAGACCTGTCTGAACTTTTTCCAATTTATATTCTTTAGGTTTCTGTAAGGACTTGTAGACTCCCTGGAGACATTTAAATTGAAAAGAATCCAATTATGATCTGAAAAAGATTTCAGATCGGATACTCTCCATTGTTCAACCTTAAATTTATCATTGTCCGACAGTAGTGTGACGTCCAAGACCTCCTCCCACCCAGCGTTATTTTCCGAGCTTGGAAAAACGAAGGTTGGACAGGTTCCCGTATTACACACTGTAAGGTTAGTACTTAGGATAAAATCAAACAGATCCTCACCTCTTTCATTGATCTCAGTGCTTCCCCACAAGGTATGTCTTGCGTTTGCGTCGCACCCTACCAGAAGAGTTGAGTTCTTTGATGTGATGAATGTCGTCAGCAGCTTCAGCTCGTCCGGAGGCGCCGACCTTCCATGGGCCATGTAAGCGGAAGAGATGTACAGCTCTCCCATCCCTTGAACTTCTATTCTAACCACTGTTAGATCCGACGAGCTAAATTGCGGACATAGAAAGGCGTTAATGCATTTTTTTGTTAAGATGCAAGTTCTTGGTTTACCTTGGTCTAAGTTGCTATTGTTGTAGAAGAGAACGTATTGCTTATCCACGAGTCCTTTGACGGATTCATCTTGAACCCAGGGCTCCTGAACAAGTCCTATGTCGATATCTTCCTCCTTTAGGAAGATAAGTAAAAGTTAAAGTAAATGTTAAAGTTTCTATTTATTAAACAACTAGAGACGAACAAACGAAAATAATTGACGAACATTCACGAACAAACGTAGCCACCGGCGAATAAACGGTCACTAGCGTAATTTGAGAATGTGTGCGGGCTAACTTCACATAAGTGTTCAGATTACCTCGTATATTTTCTACATAAGATTGGTCACACAAAAATAACCATGAGAAGATGCGATAAGATACCTTTTTCGCATTCATCGTCAAACCAAGGGCTTTTATAGGTTCTTTTGGTTCTCGAGTGTTTGGGAGCACGGGAGCACATCTGTCAAATCTACGATGCTCAGATCCGCATTTTGCGTTAAATGTTGATTTGTATTGGAATCGTATTGCTGGACCAATTCCTTTCTCCACGCTAATTTCGGCAATAACTTCAGTATTGTCGTTCTCCCGATACAGAGATTTGTTGGCGGTGAAGACCTCGAAACCCTAACCGAAAATCATAGTCGCGAGTTGTTGGATTTCTATTGTGCCCCTTGAATGAATGAAATTTTTGATGTTTTCTGAATATTTGGAACATATTTCCCACTATCCATGGACGCTGAATGCAATCGAAACTGACTGGGTTAACCCCAACCTTTTTACAACTTCATGATCGTATCCAGAAATTGTCAACAACAGTTAAGGTTTCCCGTCAGTTTTGTTTATTATCGGAACTTAAATTATTGATGGAAAAGGTGTTAAACATTTTAAAGTCAACCTGAAGTTGCGAGATTAGGCATCAACTGATCACCACCTCCTACACTCATAGTTGTTTATTTGTAGTACGAAAATGTTCCAGCCGTTCCAGGAGTCAAAGCCGCATTTTTACGCCTCTAAAGTTTTGTGTTCGTAGAGACGACTCATGGGATGATCGCTCAGCGATCGCACTTAAACTATCGGTTCTTAGCATTTTATGCGTATATTTTCTATACCGATATGTTCCTTTAGGCCATAGTTGGTGCATACAAGGAATGTCGCCACATTCAAAAAATATGTAAATAGGGCTCCGAATTGGATGTTAAACTACGATCGCTGAGCGATCATCTCATGAGTCGTCTCTACGAACACAAACCTTAATATATCGCATCAATGCGCTGATTTTTTATAATGTGCATTAGTATCGTTTCGAAAGCAATTATGAAGTGAAATCATTTGTGCGCGAAAGGCTACGTGATAAGCCGGAAGATTTTTACAAAAAAAAGGCATCCGAAAGCTTCCGGAGAGGTGGCAAAGATGCATACAGTGTGGCGGAAACTACCCAAAAAACTGAAGAAATTCTAGCTCTGTAATTGAATAAATTTTTTTTTTGTTACGCAATTTCGGATTCTATTTAAACGTTGGCTTCTAAAGAAACCATTTTTTCTAAGGTTAATCGACCTTTGAGAGTGGCGTTTCTATGGCAGCCCCTTGACCTTATGGTCGGATTTTATTTGTGTTTTTCCTATCCTTACGCATTCGCGTGGTATTTGGTAGAGATTACTGCATAGCTGAACATCAATTTCTCAGAAGATTTTATTTTGAGTTGGGGTTCCAATGGTGCTCCGTCCAATGCACATCTAATGGTGTGCTCGCTTGCTATTTTAGGACGGACGAGTCTCCATTTGATGTATATTTACTCCCTGAAATTAAATGGTTTTCGAAAGAGACAGTAGCGTATCATCTGTATAGGCAGTGATGCGCCTCATTCTTTTAAAGAGCAATATTAATATTCCATATTCGCCTATAGGTTACTCCAAAGAGCGTATTAATGCTACCAGCCGCAGCATCTACAAAGCCATCCGTCATTGAGAGTTTCAGCTTGGACACCCTTTAAGACAACGCAACACACTCATGATTTCCGCCTGTACGTACGAAGTGTACGTTCGGCTATAAAAATGCATGTTTGTACACCCCTGCAATAAAATTATCCATGGAGAGTAGTTTGTTTTTATTTGACCATCCTAAGTATGTTTCCGAGATCTGACTTTGCTAGTCTAATCGCCCTCGATTCCCCATGAAAATTTATCAAAAAAAAAAGTTATTCACGCAAACGTTTTTTCATAGGCAAATCCCACTCAATTAAGTCAGGGTTGCACAAAGGCCAATTTTTCCAGGGCGATCGACGGCTTTGACGGTGATTAATCAAACTCGTCGCAAAAACATCCTTAGAGATCAAGGACGACATTGATTGAGTGAAAGAGCTCTATTGAAAATGATTTCATTGAATATTTTTTTTTTTTTCAGGTGTCGGCAAATAGGGGTGGTCAGATCAGAAACGCAATGCATTGAGTAAAATTACGCAATTCGTTTATAGTGAAAAACTTTTTTGTGCAGAGGTGCGAAAATTACGATTTTTCCTGTGTAATCGAAAGCTCCCTGGCCAAGTCAGATCGGAAACGCCTCTTTTGTGGGTGGTCAGATCAGAAACGCGATTCATTGCGTAAAATATTGTCCCAAGAAATATGTTTTTACAAAAAAAAAACTGCTTTTGTAGGGATGGGAAAAAGATGATTTTTCCCTGGTCGATTGATGCCTCCTTACGGGTGAGTTTTATCGCGAAAGCATCCTTTGGTCGGTCAGATCAGGCATTTCATTTATTGAGTAAAATTGCGTCGAATGGGAAAATGTTTTCAGTGAATAGAAACTTTGTTCTTGTGTGCAGTGTTGAGCAAACAACTATTTCCCCCCCTAAATCAATCAAATTGCTTCCTAGATCTAATCGTGTAACCGTCCTTAGGTTGTTCGTATTAAACACACCGTTCGGTGAGTATCATTTTCTATAAAAAATTATTGCACAAATTTCGGAAAACGGTTTTTTTGCGAATGAAAAAAAATTAAGGGATGGCCAAAGTCAAAATTGGTAGGTGGGCGAAATCCTCTGGAGTTAATTATAATGTTCCCTGAGTTCAAAAAAAAAATGAAAAAAGTGCCGTTGCTAAGAAATTGATGGCTCTGCGGAAATTTGGAACGGTTCGGCAAAGATTAGCACATTTTTTGCCGTTAGTAAAAACCAGAGTCGTTTTTTTTCTATTGAAGGCATTATCGAAAAGCGAGGTGAGGAAACAAACAGGTATTCATAACGGAGATTAGAAAATTCACTGCGATCAAAATTGAAGTTTCTGAAATCTGTCCTGGTAGGTTTTACTGAAACCGTCTCTAGAAATGCTCTGGTGGAATTAGCCGAGACAATCTCTTTTTTTTTTCTAGTAAGGTCAAACCAGTTAAATTTCTTATGTGTAACTATAGTGTAGTTGAACTCTCACTCTCTCTAGTTCCTGTCAACCCCTTGTGGGGCATAGGGCATTAACCACGCCTACTCTCCACCTCGTTCTGTTTTGCGCCAACGGCGCTAGCTGCGACCATGTAAGATTTAGCGTTTTCGCTTCGCTAGTTACCGATCTTCTCCATGTGTTCCTTGGCCGCCCAACACGGCGTCTTGCTCCGGAGTCCTGTGGATTCCGGTTTAGAGCCTTTTTTGCGACGTTTTTGGGCCCTCTTCGGAAGGTGTGACCTATCCATTGCCACTTAAGCCTTTTGATCGAAGTGCCTATCCTTTCCTGGCCAGTTATAGTAAGGAGATCCTCGTTCGAAATTATCTCCGGCCAACGAATATTTAGGATGCGCCGTAGACACTGATTAACAAAAGTTTGCAACTTATCAGTGATCTCTTTAGTCACCTTCCAGGTTGAACAGCCATATAGCAGAATGGATTTAACATTAGAATTGAAGACACGTATTTTGGTGCGTCTGGAAATATTGTTGTTTAGCCAGAAAGGAGTCAAATTGAAGAAAGCCGCCCTAGCCTTGTTTACCCGTGATTTTACATCAGCATCCGCTCCACCATCTGCTGTAACTACACTTCCGAGATAGCAAAATTCATCAACTTTTTCGACTGCCTGTCCTGAAATACAAATTTCGCTTTGCCCACCTGGATATGTGCTCAAGAACTTAGTCTTGGCAGCATTGATTTTCAGCCCCACATTACGACTCGCGCAATTCAGAGCTTCTGTCATTTGAGCGACATCATCCGTGTTTGTTGATAGAAGGCAAATGTCGTCAGCGTAGTCAAGATGTTGAAGGTGATCGAACAATTTCCATCTGATACCTTTGTTACGATGTAATTGGAGTGCGGAGCCGAGTACATCACTAATGGCAACAAGGAAGAGAATAGGTGACAAAATGCAGCCTTGCCTCACTCCACTGTGCACCTCAAAAGGATCTGAAAGCTTGCCCTTATGCAGGACGTGACATTGGGCTCCATTGTAGGATTCCTTGATGATGGAGATTATCTTATCTGGGATATTTCGTCTCCGTAAGGCATTCCAGATGTAGAGACGATCAACGCTATCGAAGGCTTTCTCAAAATCGATGAACATGAGATGTAATGGGGATCTCCATTCCGCGTATTGCTCGATAATAATACGGAGGGTGTTAATGTGGTCGCTACAGGAAAACCCTTCGCGAAAGCCAGCTTGTTCATCATTCAATGTGTCATCGATTTTGTCCTTGATTCGTCCTAAAACAATCTTAGCCATCAACTTGGAAACAGCAGGAAGTAGGCAGATCCCACGCCAATTATTGCAATTCTTCAGGTCACCTTTCTTCGGAATCTTAATAATTACGCCCTTTTTCCACTCACTGGGAAGAGTTTCGGTTTCCCAACACTCTTGGATTAAGAGAAGGAGAATATCCGCTGAAGCGATAATATCCGCTTTCAAGAATTCAGACGGAATTCCATCAATCCCAGGGGCTTTACCGGCGTCCATTGATTTAATAGCGTCTATTAGTTCCTTTTTGGATGGTGGACCAGAACTAATGCCGTCTATTCGAGGGACGTCTTCTGCTGGCAATGAAGATGCACTTGCAGGCCCGAAGGTGTTATTAAGGACCTCTAAAAAGTGTTCTCTCCATCTTTGCAGCTGTTGTTCTTCGGTAACGAGCAGAACACCTTCCTTATCTTTCACAGGATGTTCCGTTAGTAAAGATCTGCCAGTTAATGGGTTGATAAGCTTGAAGAGTGTTCCACTGTCACCGCGGATAGCCGCATCCTCTGCCTCCTTCGCAAGCGCGTTGATATTATTGCGCTTATCACGCCTAACACTCCTTTGAACGCCTTTTTGGAGCGAACGGTATTCAGCTCTGTATCGTTCCTTAGCTGAATCGTCAGCAGCTGAGTTGATCTGCTCTTTAACTCTCTTGCGTGCTGAGATAAGAGACCAAGTGGAGTCGCTAATAAATGGTCTCCTACCGCGATCCAATCGTCCTAAAATTTCTTCGCCACACGAAATAAATGAGTCCTTAGCGACTTTCCATCTATCGTCAATTGTCGGATTCTCATTTAGTGGTGGTGCATTAGCTTTTTCGCGCAAAGCGGTGGAGAACGCACGCTTGGTTGATGGAAGTTTGAGCTTCTGCACATTATATCTAGGGCAAATATTTGCACGGTTAGGACGCTGGATTGCTGCCGTTCGTAAGCGCATTTTTGCGATGACAAGATGGTGGTCACTGCCAATATCAGCACCACGTTTCGCCCTAACGTCTAAGACACAGTTTCTCCACGTTTTGGAAACAGCAATATGGTCAATCTGGTTCTCAGTTCTGCCATTCGGAGAGGTCCAGGTTGATAAGTGGCAATCTTTGTGTTTAAACAGAGTCCCACCAATGACGAGCTGACGAGAGTTACAAAACTCTATAAACATCTCGCCATTCTGGTTTCTGTCGCCTAACCCATGATTTCCCATAAGGTGTTCCAATCCTTGGTTATCTGACCCGACTTTAGCGTTGAGATCTCCCATTATGATTTTAATGTCACCTCTGGGAGCCCTATCAAAGGTGTCGCCAAGTCTTTGGTAGAAAACGTCTTTGTCAGCTTGATCAGCTGGTTCGGTCGGTGCGTAACACTGAATTATCGTGATATTTCGTACTCTGGATTTGAATCGGGCGGTGATAATACGGTCGGAAACTGGTTTCCAATCGATAAGGGATCGACGTGCATCCCTAGTCAAGAGGATTCCGACTCCTGCCTGCCGAGGAGCATTTTGGTCATCATTTCCAGAGTACAATAAAACACTATTAGAGCTTGGTGATAGAGTCGCTTCTGATCCGAGCCATCTTGTTTCGCTCAGTCCTAATATAGCGATGTTATACGCGGTCATTTCCCGTTCGACTTCAGTAAGCCTCATGTTGTTACACTCGCCCCACATCGTTCGAACGTTCCAAAACCCAATCGTGGTCCGTTGTTTATAGCCAAAAGTTGTTGCCGGTGAGTCAGTCCGAGGTATCCGAGGTTTCAAGTACGCAGGTTACAAGCCTACGTACCCTATCCCTCAAGTCGCCTTTTACGACAAGCCGGGAACGCTGTGGCATAATTCTTACCCCAAAGTCCACAGGGGTCAATTTTTTGTTAAGTTTCGTACATATCTGAACCCTTGAGCGCACACAACAGAGTCGCTGCGCGCACAATTGTAGAGATATGTTCGAAACTCAGGAGAGTTTTATTCTCTCCTGTCCCTTTAGTCGCCTCTTACGACACGTCGGGAAAGACAGAGGCACTATTCTTGACCCGCGCCACAGGGCACGTTGTTGAACTAAAGGACGGATATAGGGCTTTTTTGCGAATTAGTAACAAACGTCCTTCCCCAAACTATTGTTACAAACGTCCTTTCCCAAACTATTTTCATCCATTTCTCCAAGCGTTTTTGCTCATTTCTTTCTCGGCCACAACAACACAAATCCAGAAGTCTGCAAATACGAATAAAATTTATTTCACCTTCTACTGGCAATTCAAAATGTCACTTTATGCCTACGGCCACTCCGTCTCTCTCTCTCTCTGGAGTGCCTTTCTAATCCGTTGCGGATTAAGAAAACAAACGAAAGTCACTACCATTGTGTGTAAGCAATCAATCATCCTTCCGTCCACCTGGGCGTTGGACGCGCTACGGCATAAAGCCAGAGTCCGTTTGAATTTACCGGTCGAATGAGTTCAAGCTCCTGGTGGGCTATACGGTAGGATATAATTTTTAATTGAAGTCATATCGTCCTTCTGCGGACATGCTGTTGTTTCGTAAGCGAGCGCGTCAAAGAACAAGAAATAATATTTGCACTTGCCAACTTGGCATAGTAATGATTCGTTACTCTGGGTGTCCGGGACAAGGATATGATGTACACTGCGGGACATCCATACTCGCTAGCCGGTCGGTTTAACCTTGATCCAGGACATCTTCAGGGCCAACCAGGGTTTTTGGACGACTACCACGCCATTAATGACGACGACAATATTGCAATGGGTGGCAAAAATCGAAATGATGTAGAATTATCGTTTGTATGGTTTTGGCTGCGTGTTGGATTTTCATGTTTTTTTTTTTCCAGGACATACACAGGACGCAAACAATATTGTACTATGTGTGTACAGGAAAGCGAGCTTTCGTGCTTGAACATTTTGTGTGTTACCATAAGGCCGAGGACGACCGCGCCGGCCTTGGTTAAGATGTTATGATATAGCCATGAACATTAATAACATTTTCCAGCGAAAAGAAAAGTGCTTGATAATGTGCCGAAAACAGGCATTTTTCATGTATTATTCATGAGCATATACAACATGATTCCTGCACGTTTCTCTTACAACGATTCGAACGCAATTTAGTTCTCTCAGAGTGGGTCGAGTTCGATTGTTTTTTCGTTGGTGCGGTCAAAAACGATTGTGAAGAGAGTCTTCTCATTAATTGTGTATGAATTTATGAGAGCCGACGGAAGGCGGTGTCTGACAATAATGAGTTGTGATTATCGTCACGAAATGGTTTAATCTGGTCATGATGGGTGTGGGGGTGGTGATAAATGTTGGGACACGTAGGTTGGGTTTCGTAAATTTTTGATATCGACGTGCGAAGGAATTGGTCCTTGCCCTTAACTTCACTACTGATTTTTCAGGATAAGTATCTACTACCACTATTTAAAATCCACCAGCCAATATCCTTTCAAAAGCCTTTGGATACTCCCACCTTGTGACGAAACCTGGAGGTTTCGCAGGTACTTCAGGAAAATTCACTCTTCTATATAACGCATACTTTACTCCCGTCAGTCCCATTACCTTTCCTGTTCCCGTTAGTCAGTCAAAACCACTTTCGCGTGGGAACTTAAGTCTAAAAGGAACAATACTTCCCATCCCTTGTGCTGAGTACTTACACAACTTCCTCCGCAACTTTTGGATTCTTTCAGTTCTGCCCGAACAAAGGCTTTAACGTCACTATAAACTTCAGCAATAACAAAAAACCTCCTACCACGTCGCTCATTTAACAATATGTACAATTAAAATCTCAAAATCTTGTCAAGATATTGTGGCAAAAGTGCGGTTACGCCACCCTCTACCCTCACATCCATTTCTTTGTTGGAACTGAAAGATTCAAGACCGTGCCCATTTTTCTTTCAGTCCGTTGTTAACTGACGGAATTTTCCCTCGGCTTGACTGCACGTCAAACAATAAGAATAGTCTCGAAATAACAAACAAAAAAAAAAACTCTGCACGTTCCACTAAGAACCCCATCCTGTGAGTAAGGTCTGGTTTGGTTCACTTTTAGAAAACACATGAAATTTTTCCACACATTTTCAATGAGCAAAATTGCAGTTTGAAGAGCATAAGGCTGCCGTCTGTCGGGCTCCGTTGAAAAAGAAGTCAGAAGAATCAAAAGTTCATTTCATATGTTTGCGTTGCGGCTTGTGTCTCGTTTGCGGGTAATGTTTGCGTGTTTTTCTTGAGCGCGCATTTGTGTGGTTCACGTTTAACATTCGACAACCACAAGACGATGACGACAATCTAATGGCTGTTTTATCCGTATAACGGTAACCGCATAGCACGTAGCGGTAAGTAACAAGACAAGGACTCACACAAAAACCTAAGGTACACTCGCTGGAAAAAAAGGACTCTGCCATCATTGCTCTTGTCCTTGTGGTATGTTTTTTTTTGGTTCGCTGTATAGGTATGTGCCATTCTTCGAAACTCTCAACAACAGTGTGCTGGTATGGATATAAATACAAAAGAAACGAGAGTAAAGCCTTAAGGCTCCTAGTTACAACCCTGAATATTTCGCATGGCTATAGCAACACAGAAAATACAATACAATACAAAATATTATACCGTCAGTATCCTTACTTTGCGTGATGTGTCTGCCATGGGTTTGTTCTTGTTCTGATTTTATTCTCTATACATGTTTCTGTTTCCTTGAGTATTATTCTGTAAAATAAACCGAAAGAAACCAAGCAGAACACCAAGCAGGAGCTATACTCTACACCGTTGTTGCTCGCCTAAAATCCAATGACTTTAAGGCTTTAAAATTATTCTACGAAGGTACAGACACACACGCACACAAAAGGAGAAAAGCAGAAACTTCTCTGAAACGTCAGACATGAAAAACATTTATAACGAAGCGCGATCCTTCGACCGGAAAGGGATGTCTAATCCTAATGCGAATTTAATTCGTTGTCGTGTGTATGTGAGATGATTTTTGAGAATGAAACCGGGCCGCTTGTGAATCTGTTTAGAGAGAGAATTTCAGGTCTGTGTAAGGATAACACGGCGCGGCAGCAGAGTGCCAATAAGCGTTTTTCGCAGGTATGTAGCACCAAATGAGTTCAAATCTTTGAGTAATATTCCGAGAATAATCGTATTGAACAAAAAGGAATATTTAGGCTGGTGAAATTGTGAGTTTGTTATCAAATTCTTTTTCTTCGGTTTGTTTTATCGGTTCACGGAAGAAATCGGAAAGAAGTTTAAGACACTCAGTACACCTAATTTACCGTTGTCTTTGCGTTCCAAAAATCTGGCAGCATTCTATTTGGAACCGTGGACGTGTCTAGTCTAATTTTACGGACATTGATTTGGCCGGATGGCGCTGTTGTGACATGACCCCACGTTGGGCGTCATTTCTCACAAATCTAGAAATAAGAAACAAATTTGAACACTCAGGGCACCAAATTTGCCGTTATCTTTGAATTCGAAAAATCTTCTATTGTGAACTATATACGTATGTAAAGTCCTGCTTCAGGGACATGAACTCGGTTGGGCCGTACAGTTGTAACATGACCCCACGTTGGGCGCCATTTCTCACAAATCCAGAAATTAGAAACTCACGATACCGAATTAACCGTTATTCTGGAATACGAAAATTCTATTAAGTTGAACCATTTACGTACGTAGTCCTACTTCAGGGACATCAACTCGGTTGGGCCAAAGAGTATAGGCTGAAGCCTCGGTTGGAAACTTTCCGGGTGGCCTTTTTTTAACTTTATTTAAACACCTTGTGTTCATAGGTAAACATTAAAATTTCGCGTGCTATATTTTGATTTTGAAAGTTTTAGCCTGATTCGATCCTTTTTAGCCGGTCATTTTGAACAAATCGATGATCAATCTATATATCGTCGGATAATAAGAAATGTCAAGTTTCCACTGACTAAAGCTTTTGGAGTGAGTTTAATTTATTTCTTGTGATTATGCAACCGGCAGACGGAACTAAACTAAAGATTAATAAAAAATTGATTAGTTGCGGAGATATGCCGCCCCTTAAAATGTGACGCCCCGAGCAGTTGCCCACACTTTGAGGGGATTATTTCACTATCTCTTTGCGGGAATGTAAAACGGCGCTGCGTTTTCAGTTGGCGGGATTTTAAAAGAACAGAATTTTATAATGGCGGGATTTAGTAATGTCGAGATACTGTATAGTGGGAGTTTTTTGTAAAAGCGAGATAATGAGCGGACAGGATTTTGTTTTCGGGACTAGGTATCCTATTTTTAATTCTTGTCAAAACAAACCAGGTGAACAACTAGCCACCCTCAGCTGGATACCATACAATTTCACATTTCACATTCTTTAATATACGTTCGGCAACGTACGTACGAGTATAACACCGAAATCCCTTCATAATCATCATTTTTCTACTTTTTCATTACTATAACCTCTCTGGGAAAAACATCATAAAACTATCCCTCCTCCAACAGGGCTACTATTGTGTCCCCCACTATGTTGTTCTTCCATAATATAGTTGGCTCGGTATCCTGGAGTGTAGCAATTTCATCGCATATTGTACAACTTTCATACCAAAGCGATGTGCAACAACCCCCCATAGCGATTCTTGTAGTTCAACGTGTACCTATCCTAACCTCTACTCTTGAAAACCGCATAGCAATGAATATTATAGCTTCAAGTCCTCTGACTGGTTTGCGTTAGTTTTCCTATTTTTCCACAATTTTTTCGTGATTGCGCTTAATTAATTTTTTATTGCAACTAATCCATATTGTGTGACGACATATATAGATGACGACATTGCAGCCATTAGGAAACAAGTGCGTGCGAGCATGCTGGAAAACTATACCAAGGACCAACTATAGGGAGCTAAAAGAGTTTGCTGCACAGAGTACATACTCGTAATGAGCTGTTAATGTTAATACAAGGCAAAAAGAGTCGTGTCGTCAAACAAAATGTCAACCACAAGATCTGACTTGTCCAACATACGGCCCGCGGGCCAAGATCCGATCCGTGGGAAAGTTTTTGTTCGGTCCGCGAGTTATTTCTGGAAAAAGGATCAGTTAACCAAAAAATTTTATCAAATGTTATGCAAAAGAAAAATCAAATTTGCAAGGCACAGAAAAATGTTAGCGTGTTATCTCATTTTCGACACATGCCACTATTAAAGCCATTATTTAAAATTATTATTTTTTATTTATATTTTTTGTTCATTTTTGCAGCCCCTGCACATTACCCACTACATTACATGAAACGCAATAATGACGGGATTAAAAACAACACAGAGCTTAGCCGTCACTTTAATCAAATCTTCTCTGGGCTCGCTAGGCATGAAGCGACCTCTAGTGTTAACGCCAAATTTATTTTTTCCAAAAGGATATTCTTCATAGTTGTCATAACTGGCAAATCCTGTTCTATTTGGCAAAACATTTCCCGAATAAGATCGAAACACGAAGCTTTTCGCCATCATTTTTCAAATCAAACTCTGTGGCTCGCGTAAAAATTATGTTGGACACCCCTGCCATTAGACGAACCGCGAACGAGCGTATATTTGAGTTAATTGCAAAGTTCATAGTTGATGGATGAAAAATGCACTTCTGGGAAAATATGTTTTCCACAGATTTCAAGAGTCCGGAAAATTAGTATTGTGACGCAAAACTTTAGGGAAAATGCATAGTTGTCAAGTCCGGCTGATTTTCGTATTAATTTAGGTGAAGTGACTTTGAAAGTTTTAAGTAACTTAGTTGACGCATTTAAGGCGACAAACGACACACTACAGTCCTTTCCCTTTATGCAAATATTGTTTTAATAGAGTTTCACTTTTGTGCGCCCGTAGGTTCCATTTCGTCGTGTCCACAGTCGCATTTTGTCACCTCATAATTGGATTTCCTAATATGATAACGAGAGAGAACAAGAGAAAGATTTTGCTTCCTGCAACCGAATTTCAACGAACCAATACTCTGTTAGCTCCAAAAAGCGCGCTTGGCGTTTCCTGGCGGCGAACACTGAAAATCCCATCTCGTTTCGCAACATTTAATCTAATATTCTTGAAAACGCCTCGTGCATCGTCCTTGCTACAGGACAAGGGCACTTGATCAAAAAACCATGTCAAGAGATTAGATTAGATGTCAATAAAGGAACAGACTCAAGACTTTGGTAAATATTGTTTCGTTACACTATAAGCGCAAACGAAACGAAACTTTCGTTCGTTAATTTGAAGGTACAACTTGAGCCGACGATGATGATGTTGGACGGGCGCGCGGAAAGCAGCAGCGCAACGCGTCGTCATCGTCCTTGTTGCTTTGAAGAACCCTCTGGGCAAATAGACAAACTCTGGAAATGTGAGATAGACAGCAGACACCACCACGGGAACAGGGAAGCATAAACCGCATCAAAGAACCACTTTAATCACACTCCTCGTCCCGTTGCTACTTCGTCATTCATTCTCGTTTATGTTTCGGTCGAGTGAGAGACGCACTCCTTCAGCGATGATGTGTTTAGCGAAAAGGATATGTCTACAGTGTAGACAGTAATGTGCAGTTCTCCTATAGAAAGTCTTTACGAATACGAATACACACCGTAATATCCGCAAAACTGTCAGACATCTACAGAATATACAATTGTTTAGTTTCGATGTTTCCCGACCTCTTCTAATCACATTTGAAAGTACAAACAGCGCGTAAAAGATCTACCTAGCTAGCTAGTCGTGGCGTCTCTTCGTCGTTGAAGTCATCATTGTAACCATTTCGGGGGGCGATATAACAACACAAAAGCCATATCACCGCCGACAAGGAAATGGTTTTCTCGGTCTTTTGACTACTGCGTACTACTGCTTGATAATAAGGTTTTGCCAGTCAGTAGATTTTGCTACAACCAGAAAATTGTGTTTTACACGCCAGTTAACAAGTTCACTTGAAATAAATTTTACCACACAAGTTTTACCAATCAGAGGCATACACATATGTGCGGTATAGTCGTAGATTGAATTGCCTCATATGAGTTGTCAACTGATGTACCTACAAGTCGGTCCAATTCCGAATTGTCGTCGTAGATTTGTGACATTTTGGGGGATGAAACATAAGATAAGATACGCGAAAAACCGTTTAAGAAATGTCCTGGATGATGTTATACAATATTGTGTTGACGTTCAACGTGAATGTGTCTTTAGTTTCCACATAATAAACCACGAAATACATTTAGCCGAGAGTAATACCTAACAGAGGTGTTGAGGGTTTCAGTGGTAATTTTCTTTATGGATTTACCGATCTCAGTAAGTATAGTTCTGGAGCGCCGATTGAAAGGATAACGGATGACTGTTAATTCCAGTTGAAAGGATTCTTAGTGAAAATTTCAGCTTCATTTAACAGAAACTGAAGAGCAAACTACCTAAAAAGCTCTTTCTGTAGAAATTTGGCGTTCTTAGCGTAATCTCCACATTGGGCTGTGTAGGGCTGTCGAAACTCTTTGTTGACTATATTAAGAATTAGCAAATTTATTTATAGATTTTTGTTCTCTATCGCTTTCTCATATAGTAACGTTTCATAAATACAGAGAATTTCTCTATCTCTATGGTTTTAAATATGCTTTGATAGATTCCCCTACTCCCTATCTTATCTAAAATGTCATAAATGCCTTTCGACCCTGTCGAATTTTATTTTCACCTCAAATAAGCTCAGTAGCTCATGTAACATACAGTTCACCATGCAAAAGTCTCCAAACCGAAACTCCACATCCGAAACCCCAGAAATCTGTAAATCTCAAAATCCCTAAACTCGAAAACCTCAAACACAAAATCCCCAAAAAAAATAACATTCTTCACGCAAGTGTGTTGTGTCTAACTCAATAAGCTTATTCATTAAAAAAAAACCCTGCGTTTTGTCAGATACATCAGGCGGAACCCCCTTCAGAGATATTTGGATTTGGCGATTTTGACATCAAACATTTTTTTTAGTGTTTTTTTTAGGTTTAGAATTTTTTGTATTCTGGTTCGATTTGGCGATTAAAGAAAAAAACCATTTTAGGGGATTATTGACGATGATCGCATCAAGGTGCGCCGAGAGAACGATTCGAATCCATTCTCTCGCTTACCTTGATGCACTGATTGTCAATAATCCCCATCAATCAGTTCCTCGTATGAATCAAAAATCACACCTCGTCGCTAGGACACTAGATAATTTCAATTCAGGACGGGGCGAATAAAGATCTGGAGTAAAGAATAATCACAAATTGTTACTTCAGTTACAATTCTATGAGAAAGTCATGCACTTCCTGATTTTGAGTTTGGGGATTCTCATTTTGGCGATTATGCTTAAGGAAAGAGATTTCGTTTTTTTTTTGTCATAATAAATTTTTTGTTATTGTTGCACTTCCAAATGTAGGCCAGGAGGCCTCTGCTTTTCTTTCCGTAATGTCAACAATTCAGGGGCGTACGCAGAAAAAATATTTTAGGAGGGGCTTGGTTGACTTTCGTCAGAAACTCCAGCACAAAAGGATATCCTAAAGCTACTAAGTGCGACCAAGTCGCTGTGATCGCCAAAGGACACTACTGAAATTATTTGAAACCCGTTCCGGTCACATTGAAGGAGGGACGTAGCCAGGATTCGGTTTCGCGAGGGGTCCGATGACAGGTTCATAAATGCCGGCGTTACTAGAAATTAGCATTGTGTAGTTGATTGTAGAAACTTGTATTGCATGGTACTGAAAAGCCTGAGTCTCTTTGTTCTTTTTGTCGGAAGTTGCATGCACAGCGTTTATCGCCACCTCAAACAAAGTTCAGTAACATTATCATTGCAGCACATGCCTACTGCTCTACTGTTCCTATGGCGAACCCAATTGTACACGTATGAGTGTATCTGGGCAATTAACCCACGCTATCAGAACCAGGCAGTGCCACGTCAACGCTGAAGGCTTCCTTCCTTTTCAATTCAATTATCGAAGGGCTCGTGGGCGACGGTAACAGTACGAAGTATAGTGCAAGAACTATGGGATGGATAGGTAAGAATTGGGCTATAAGAGCTGTCATGGTAGCCATGACACACTTAGACCACATCTGGGTCCTTTCCCTTATGGTAGCACACGGGAAAAGTCATCCCTACCTCCCTAAGCCTGAAACCAGCCAGAACGTGCAATAAAACGTTGAAGTTCACCAATATCAACGTTCTCCAGGTCTCCCAAATCGGCACAGAGGTATGCCCGCAGAATCGATCTACTTCTTTCTGATAAGCCTGGGCAACTACAGAGAAACTGGAAGACACACACACACAGCCACTACAGAGTTCCGTTATACGGAATATTAAGGGCGGAATTCATAGTCCCCACTTAAGTAATAAGGATTCCCTTAAGGAATAAGGGATTTCTCTATATAAGTGAGCCCTTAAGGAAGCTTCGTATTCATAGACATCACTTATTAGGGCATTGCCTCATTTAATAAAACGATTTACTTATTGGACATATCTTCTGAAAGTGACAAATAAAATATAAAAAATATCAAGTATTTAAAAATTCAAAATTTTTCAAAAATTTCAAAGTGTTTGAATAAGGATATCTCTACAAATATATGAGTTCATATAAGGTTACTAGATATGAACCTTAACGAATAAGGGAACCCTTTAGGAAACCCTTAAGCGTTTGCTGATTGAGTGACTATGAATAGCGGCAGTTCCTTAAAGATTCCTTTAAGTATAAGTGAGGACTATGAATTCCGCCCTAAGCCTCCTATGGCATGCTCCCCGATAGGACAGTGTCCCCTGCCAACGCCAGCGACGCCAATAACTTGCCTTTTTAGAGGAACGATAAAGATCCAGTTTAGGCCACAACATCTTTGTCCTGAAAGCCGTACTTGCATTAATTCATCTTGAGCTCGCCTAACTTACGGATACGTTTGTCTGTTTGCATGAGTCCAAGGGGATAAATATATGCTGTTGGTTTCCTAGTGGAGTGCCCCGTCGCACTAGTTCACCCGCTATACGATTTCCTGGATATCCGCTTGCTCTGCGAAAATATCCAGAGGAATGAGATGCACATTAGCTTTCTTTGCACCTTCCCTATCAAGTTACGGTTAGTTTTAGTCGTATGTGCATTCCACCAGACGATAACGCGATGCACGAGTATAGGGCGAATATACTCCACATATAGTCAATTTAAAATTTCGGTGGTCCTCTTTCATGAATAAAGTGCAACCATAGCCTTGTTTGCAGGCTCTTGAATATTGGGCTGTCATCTGAGCCATTTCAACCCACTCATTACGGGGGCTCTACAGGTTGTAAATTACATCTATTTCTCCTTGTAAAAAGAATAATTTCCGTCTTGTTGGGATTCACTCCGTCTCCACAGTTAGTCGCCCAAATAGCAGGGAGAGCGCGTTTTTTAATACCTCACTAAGGGTAGTAGGGAACTTACCTGAAATAGCAATATAATTATAGCACTTTGGTAACCACTTAGCCAATATTATAGTTTATGTTAAACCAGTCACGTTAATCCATTTGACGTTGCCACCACATGATCTCATGTCAGTATTAACTGACTAACAGTAACTCTTCATCTCATCTCTTTCTCACCGTTAGCGCTAGCGGAATTAGCACAATTTTACCCGAATTAATTCAGCACACGGGAAAGTACGGTAATAAGTAGGGCTCCGGTAGTCTGGTTGGTGCTATGGTTAGTGCACACACCTTCGGTGCACAGGGTCATGGGTTCGAGTCTGACCGTGAACCATTGTGTTTTTCGAACTCACGACCCATGTGAATGACTATGATCTCACTCAGATGTTAAAGGAGTACCCATTTATGGAGATAAATAGCACAGCTGAGCGTGCTGTTGATCTCACGACGAGCGTAGCGAGCAGGGGGCGAAGCCCCCTAGTAGTCTTAAATAAATTGATTCCTACATGAAACCTTTCGTATCTCAATGGGCTGAAATATAGTATTTTACATAATTCTTACATGTAACGGTAACAAATAGTACGTTATAATCGTCGAGGCTAAGGATCTAACGGTCAAAAAGATATCGCAGCGATGTGTAACTACCCTATTCCACGTACTTCTGCAAATTGCGTTAAAACCTCCTGAGCAATTGCTGCTGCAATGTGCATGATAGTGATATACAGTTATATCTACATAACGGTTCCATGAAATATGAAATTTGAAAATTTCGTTGAAAGTGGAAACCTCCGGAGAATTTTATATTTTTATAAAATAGTTATATGAAATTCGTCACTTTCAAAGCCGTCGGTAGCCCATTTCTACTTGAAAACACCTACGAAAAATTTCACGACAAAAAAAAAACAAAAATCAAAAGAAGCAAATCAGTAGCCAACAAACCATGCCATTCGCTTCTATTATACTACTAGATACGTATCCTCTTTGAAAAACCTTTTTTTCATCCCCATTACGCACATTTTCGTTCATCTCACCGAAAATACATAATGCACATGAAAAAAAGATTTCTATTCATCCTTTTTCTCTTGTAAGATGTCCTTAGACGAATTCCATACTCATATCTATTTATATATTCCCTTTTTTACCGTTTTGACAACAATTTTCAAAAGGATCAAAAATAGACAACGAAACGGACGAAGACAAACCTACAGTACCTAGTTGACAGAGAAAATTCATGACGATGAGCGAGAGTCTTTCTTCATGATATGTTTTCATGGATGAAATTGTTGTCTCGGGATACATCTCCTGTGATCTTTCGGTCGCATTGATTTCCATTCATCGGGATTTGCTATGAATTTCTATATATATGAACATATGTTCTTTCTCGCATGTTTTACCTTATCTGTATGGGACGAAGAAACGACGTCGAAGGAAAAATCATCTACAATGATGGCACATATCCTTGAGACGGTACATAAATTTTCCTCTCATTAGGATTGAAGATATGGGTGATGTAATGTTTCAATATAGCCAATTGGATTGATGTGATCAAAAAGAATACGTCGAAAAAAAATAGAAAAGAAACGGAAAAAAGGACACAGGCAGACTTATTTTGTTTTGTGTACAAAGTTTGTTTTCGTTTTCTGCATCACCGCGGACGCAAATGGATGTTTGATGTGCTTTTGTGCAAAATGATGTCCTTTGCTCTAGCCCGGCTGTTTGTGTTTCCTTCCTTTTCCGTTCCGTCAACAAACATTCAATGTCATCGAACGGTTTCGTATGTCCATAAAGGGAATGAACCAAGTACATAAAATCAAATAGATAAAAAAGAGTTTTTTTTCTTTCTTTTTTGATTTTTTTACCTTCGAGAAAATGTACTTTTCTTGCATAATGCGAAAAGGAGCAGGATATCATAAAAAACAACAAACATCCACGAAAGATTCTCTTTGAGGATGATACTAGGAAAATGCCGTGACGCGTTCAAAACAAGCTTTTTCCAATGGCCCGTCACAATAAGGGGCGGCAGCGGCACAGCTATAAAAGGACACCAACGAAAAAAAAAATCAACATGTGTCATAAATTTCCTAGATAAAAAACGCATTTGCTTAAAAGATGACGGAAAAGTATAAAAAAAGGAGAGAAAATGAAGTGCTCGTATAGCGAGAATTGAGAAATGGGGAAAAAAGTTTGCGTTGTTGTGGGCGGGGGGAGTGTTTCAAAGGGAACAAAATCAAGGCTATTGCCTTGTTGCATAAAAGAGTCAGAGCGTGCGATTCATTGCAGTCCTATGGGTGTTTTTGTAGCCTTTCAGTTGTTTTTAAGGTGAAATATAAAAAGTTTTTTTTTGCTCTTTGTCTAAGTATACAAGGAGAATAGGACGAAGTAAATTTTCACGGCTTGGTATTATCAGGATTTTACGAGGAAATTTTTATGCACCATGGAGACGAGTTGTTGTGTACGGGTGTATTAGACGAATTACTTTTTAAGAAGTTGAAAATTGGTAATATATTTTAATGATTTATACTGTTTGAATTTTGATTTTGAATATTTTTTATTTTAGTAATTACGCAATATTGTTTATAATTTTTAATTTTGCCTTGTAAAAACACTGGGTAAATTTATATCGCCACTATAGCACAACAAGAGTACCACATGCAACGTCGCGCTCGCCATGCACCGTACAGCACGAGTACGTACAGTATAAATGGCGAGCCAGACAACGAATCAGCAGCATTCTAGTCTTGGCATCGAAGCATTCACAACTGGAACTCATGAACAAAACTCGAATCATCGTCATCCACGCCAGTATGGTATGCGTACAAATGTGGACAATTCGGACAGCAGCGACGAAAGAATACAGTTAACCATCAAATCTATCGGTTACTGCTTCAAATATATATTATTATTGTACAACAAAAAGATATACAGCCAGTATCTCCTGTTGTAGCGAGGTGAAATCGA
Source organism: Microchrysa polita (assembly GCA_949715475.1). NCBI lineage: Eukaryota > Metazoa > Arthropoda > Insecta > Diptera > Stratiomyidae > Microchrysa > Microchrysa polita. Next base: position 15,877,763 of record OX454418.1, on the reverse strand, counting down.
GAAGGTATCTGAAGAAATGTACATAAATAGCTTTCAGAAGTTGTGTTTAAACTCGATTTCGATTTGAATTTTTGAAATCCCATTCTAATCAGATGAACAGACGCTTCCTAAAACTGTGTCATGTGAAATTAAATGGCTGCCGCCCACTCCGAACAAAAAACTGTTTATAGTAATTTTGTTCAGATTTTTATTTTTAATTAGAGTGAAATTTTTTTTTCGCCTATACTTATTCCAATAAATTTTTCTAAGAACTCCTCAAACAACATTCCGCAAAATAATTCCGATCTCCTACGGCTATCTACACCTTCAATTGATTTACATGACATTTACACCGACATTCAATTTATTGAAAACTCTTCAATCACAGAAACAGCTGCACGGAAAACTTCCGACTTCCGACATTTAATCAAATTTCGTTCATGACCCCCTCCTTCGATTTTTCACAGTTTTTTTTTCTATCCAGATCCTTACTACAGCACCTGACCGTATACCTTTTCCACGTGCGTCGCCCCTCTCCACAATTTTTTCTCATCAAATTGATGCGAAATCTCAAAAGGATATAAATACGATTTATTTGTAGCCAAAAGAAAATTGTGAAGGACCACTCAGTCGACAACACGTTTCGATACAGTGCCCCGTATCGTCATCGATGTAGAGTTGGGAGGGGGAGCAGGACAAATTCTTGAAGAGTCTAGCCAAAACGGTAGTCTGTAGTATCCGCTTACTCTGTGCTCTATAGGCTACAAAAAAAAAGGTTTGGGGCGTAAAAAAATGATAAACGCAACGCGGGACGCCCCTACCCTGTAGAGTGATTTTATCGATTTGGAATACGCGCGATAACCTTTTTCCATATTTGTTTTTCTATTTTTTTTATTTCTGGGAGTAAATCCCGGGCCAGGATATTTTACATTTACGTGCGAATGATGCCTCCATCGGCACCGGTTCATGGAGTTGGTTTTGTATGTTTGTTTTTGTTCGGCACCAGACTGCCATGGTGTTATTTATTGATTCCGAATTTTTATCGTGACGAGGAGAAAGTGACGATGAGCGATTACCAGGGAGTGTTTTTGTGCGTTATTAAATTTTGGAATTGATCGTTGACTATGTATAGAATGTATTGCGTAATGGAGGCGATAAGATATTAACTGGCATATTTTTGTTGGATAACTGCACAAAATTACGGGGTTTATTGAAATGTTTGAGTTGATTAAATTTTGTTGAAGCTTCCTTTCTTAAACATTGCCTGAATACAACCTACGATCAGAGCAATCAATATCAATATGAGAACAGCCCAGAAAAATCCCCGAAGGACCTTTCGTTCGAATCTGTTCAGCAAAATACCGGAGGCTTGCGTGCGGGTCTATGTTTCGCAGCCATAGCATAGCACAGGTCAGTTGATCGTTTTATACACGCGGAGCCTCGTGTTCCAGTGCGCATGCTTTGAATTGATAACAATTGGGAAGACCAAGATATACATTGCTTAAATTCGTCAGTTTCGTTGGCGTCCTTTGATAAGTTACAACCCAGATAGTTGAAGTTTTTTACATACTCGATATTGAGGTCTCACTGTGATGCTTGAGTTTACGGGTGTCTTTGTTTTTGATTGCCAGGTAACTCGATTTGACGAAATAATCTCCTAGCCAGCCATTGGGTCGTCAAAATTTTGGTTTGGTCCCCTAAAGTTGAGAAAGATTTTTTTCCTGTGCCTAGTTTAGCGTAGTCTACTCCACCTAACGGCATTCCTGGTCGTGGCTAATTTTTCCATTTCATTGTCAATTGGCGACGAGGACTTGCAATCAAACTCATCTACACTGAAAAAAATGGTTTAGACTTTTTATCTAAAGTGAAGTACAAGTTGACTTACATTTAGATAGTTTTACCAAAGAAATAGCTGATTTCTCTAATCTTCGTAGCTGAAAATACTATTAAATTCGTTCATTTAACCACGCAAGATTAGAAGAAAAAGTTTAGTCAATTCTTCCACAAAAGTTGTTGATTGAACCATTCAAATATAAAATTTAACTACAAACAATCGTTCTTTTTTCTTCAACACAATTTAGCTATCCAACATTTAACAATTTATAGATAATGAATAGCTGTCTTTACAAATGAATTAATTGAATTTGCAAATATAGTAAATGTTTCAAGTAATGACGAATAGAAAAATTATCCATATCTTCGTAACTGTTTCAACTACATAGAATCATAAGCTGAAAATGAACGCGAACTTTAGATGAATTCGACTATTTCTTTAGATAACCATTCTATTTTTTTTCTCTGTGTACCCTGTACCATGCAACGACAAGGACAACATGTATCGTCAGTTGTCCGATGCAATCCAACCGCGCAAACTTGAAGATCTCACCTGGGAAGAGACTTTAAACCAGGAGCACTTTGGAAAAAAATAAATCAATTTCCATGCAGCGAATGAGAACGTGGCGCATCAAAAGGAATGATGATGAAGACTTCGATGCTTTGGCTTCACCCGTCAATCGGTCAGTTAATGATTACGACCTGAAGTCTTTCACTGGCGAGGACTTCAAAAACCTAGTGTTCGTCAATGCGTTACGTGCACCAGTTTGCGTCAGCAAACTTCACAAAACGCCTGATGGAGAAGGCGCAACAGCACCATGTCGAACGAATGGCCAGTGAGAACCCCGAAAATCATCCGCCACTTACTTTGTCCATCCTCCTTGCAATGGCCCAACAACAGGAAATGGTTCAGAGAGATTTGAAATCCGGAGTGTCTACTGGGACGTCCCTGCCGTCTGGTCTAGCTTCAATTTTGGCCACAACAACACAATAAATTCGTACGCCTCTGAAGTGTCATTTCTGTGGCGATTTACCTTCTCTTCGGGACTGTCCGCAGGGGGACCCAATCTGCCCAGTCTGTAAGCAAACCGGTAATAAAAAGAGCTAATGTAACTCAGCCAAAAAGTTTTTGAGCAGAAGTGGAAGAAAACCAACTGTAGGAGAGACTGTATCGAACGCAGGGAACGCTAGGAAATTCCTTGACTTTAACGCACGACTCCGGCTCATATTGGACAATTAATTCGAAACGGAATTGGAAGAAGATTGGATCGCCAAAGCTGTTGCCACTCACCCCAACAGCCGTAAGTGCAACGATACCTATATCTGGTTATTTCTCCGCGACAATCGAACTGCGGGGAAAATTCGGCGTTGTCGATGTCTATGTGTCCGAGCAGGGACTGGATCTCTACGGCAACATAGCAATGGAGGCCCTAGATTTGTGGGACATGCCTATCGCTGCTATCCTCCACTCCATCTCAGCTACCCATGATAACTTGGCAGCATGGGCCAAGTAGGAATTCCCAGGTCTTTTTTTCTGGGGAATTAGGTAGATACAGTACAATTAAGGCGAAGATCACTCTGCAGAACGGTATGTATGCTCCTGCAATCTTCCAGGAGATCATGGATACTATCCTCGCGGAACGGGTGCTATAAACTGATACTTACCAGAAAGAACATTACGTTCGACTGGCCAAACGTTCACGAGGAAGCTTTCATCAACCTGAAACGAGCACTGCACTCATCGCTAGCCCTTTGCCATTACGATCCAAGGAAACCACTGGTTGTCGCAGCTGACGCATCTAGCTACGGATGTGGTGCAACCCTCATGCACCGTGAGCATGATGTTTCACTCCGTCCTGTCATGTATGCTGCATCGTCGTTCAATGACGCGGAAAAGAACTATGCCCAGGTGGAATGGGAGAAGTTAAAAAGTTAAATATGGCCAAAGCGTTGCTCTAAAAGTGTATTAAATTTCAGATTCATGCGGTAATGCACTCCCAAGTGTTCGAAAATGAAAATTTGTAATTCTAATCACACCTTGCTGTAATTTTCCATGCACTGTAAATTTAAATCTTCTGAAAATTACTTTTCGTACTCCAAGGGTAACAGAGGGTTCTATTAACTACAGTCCAACCCGATACAACCGTTTTGGTTTTGAGAAAAATCTTTTGCAACCGAGAGATAAAACTCAAACTCATTTGAATTCAAATAACTGTACTGTAAATTTAATTACACGTGACCGTAACGGAAATGAATTTGATAAGTTTGCACATTTTGTCTAGATTACATAATGGTGTTTGCTTAACCATTCTTAATTTTCGTAAAAACTCTCCTAATACACACCATCAATTTTCACAGATCATTTGACAATCCACACACGCAACACAACAGTACAGCACGCAACGTGCAAGTAAGCACAATAATCAGGTGCATCTGTCCCCACTCAAGCAGCTATAAAAGGCAAGCTACGAACCGAGTAAGCAGCATTCTAGTTTTGGCATCGAAGCACGAAGCATCTTAAACTGTTATTCAGAATGCATACAAGCCTGGATCTTCCGGACTGCGTGTTGAACATAAACGGCATTTTCTTGTATGCTCATTGGGTATTACATTTGTTGCATTAGTCTAATAACATTCAAGTATTTAATATTTTGTTTGTCATAACACAAAAGATTGCTGCATTGTTTCACTAAGAGGAACACACTGAAGAATATGCGTGGCCATTGAAATCTGTTAGCATAAATTGTCACCCAACTTTATGCTAATCAACTGATAGGTTTTTTACAAGCTGATTATAACATTAAGCATGTAACTAAGCGTTTAGAAGTTTGTAAATTTCATACAGGGTCAAACAAAAAGTTACTTTCCAGTCAAACTGGTTTGCAGACCTCGAATACCTATACTGTCGTGCTATGATCCGTTTACGGCTTGCCAATGGGACACCTTGTATATTATTTAACTGCAAATCCTTTTTCATTATAATCACCTTCAATAATCCATTATTCATTTCCGCCAAACTCCAAAATTCGACTATCAACCTTATTACGATCTGAATTATTCACTTCACTCAAAAGGGCGTGGAATTGTTTTCTTAATTTCACTTGAACCCCCATCAACCATCTGCCAGCCACTGTTCCGTCAATTTTCCTAATTAGCTTTTCATCGATTCATCATCGAGAAACGGCTACGCGGGTTATTAGCCATATCAATTGGTTCCGCACTCTCACTCTTTTCTCAGCATCCTTCAATTATTTAAGTCCCGGTTTAATCTCCCACCGCGCCGGGTCGGCAACTCATCATCTCAAGATTGCGTCCAAACAACTTAATTCCCTTACAACCGACGAAAGGACGATGGCCTGGACTGCTGCGATCCTTTCATGTGAACCCTCCCGAATTTTTAATTTGTCTTCTCTCCAATCTTGCGAGCGAATTTCTGCAAATGATGGCTGCTAAAGCTGTGTGAAGGGTCGTCTCTTTTTCGGAAATTTTGCTCATTTTAATTATAATTGAAAATATCCATCAACTGGCATGGCGTATATCAAGTGAACTCATAATAGTTCTTTCGTTGCTGCTGCGTGTTGTTTTTGTGGCGTTGAATTGAAATAATGGTCCCGGCTGTTGGCGCACAATTTTATATTGAGTACAGAAAACTTATTCACATTTTCCGCAGTTCACGTAGACATAATCCCCAAGACGTGCCAAATACTGCTTGGGCAGAAATTTTAATTTCGGGTTTCGGGTATTGATGCCTCCTTACGACGAAAAGAAACTAAATTTTTCTCGACACCGCATTAATGGCGCCGAAGAAGGGTGTGCGATGGGTCATTTAAAAAATGTAAAATCTTGAATAGGCTTTTCGATAAATATCTAAAATTGTTTTCTGATTTCGCCTAATTTAGTTGTAGACACTTTGCCAAAAAACGATTACACCCGCAAGGCTCTCTGGCATAGAGCCATTCAAAATCGATTACCATACCGAGAGCGATTTCTTCGACACGGTACGGCATGGCAATAGCTTCAGCATAGATCGACCCATCAGCAAAACCCACTTCGGCAACCCAGCACAACTGGAAAAAAAGAACGAGAATCGGAAAAACTGGCGAAAGTCGGGTAGTTAACAGATCCATTAGCCATTTTTAAAAGGATATACAGACACGGGTCGGCTAGGAGAGGGGCGAGCCTATATCATGAAATTGTACGACCATTTTCCTGTGTTCTGGGTTCTTTCCTGGCTTTTTTTTCTCGGCAAGCTCACCAGGCTTTAGTAAATTTCACACAATACGAGAAGTTTTTCATTTTCATCAGAGTTCGGGTACGGCTCGTTTTCTTCTCATTCGAAATACATACAAATAATACAAGAGTTGCTTTCGCAACAGAACACAAAAAAGGAAGAAGAAGAAGAAAAATATACAACAGCAATCTGGAGCCGATTTGAAGAAACGCAGCAGCAAACCGTCGAACGAAGAAGCTTAAGTTAAGTAACTGCTGAATGGGATCTGAAATGGAGCCATTATGGTATTCCATGATGATGACTATACAATTTAAGGAAAGACGCGGGGTCGGAGCAAGGACTCTACCGAAATGTGTATAATATTGTATAAACGAGCGCGGCTATGGCGTGCAATTCCATTTTCAAATTATTTACTCCGTCAAATACAGGACGAAGACGACGGACCATAGAGCAAATAAAATATATACTTCGGCAGGAACGGAAAAGTATAAAGCATGATGCCAACTCGGTAAGTGGATAAACAACAAATGGTCGAAACTTTCGGCCTTCTACTAATAGCAAATACACGCGAAACTGCTGCCGCTGCTGCTGACTGACTGCCTGCCTGGCCCTATTGGCTTTATCGACGGAAATGAGAAAAATTTCTTAAGAAAATGGATTTCTTCTCCTCGTGCTGCGAAATAGGATTTTCGTTTTATACTCCCTGACAAGCTTAGAAAAATTGACTATGGACGACGAGCGAAATGCGCGTTTTATTGATGAAATCGAAAAACGATAGTGTACCAAGTATATAGATGCGAAAGACATCCAGAAAATGATACACAGAAAGAGGGAGGCAAAGAGATGTTACTCGTTATTTCAATTCGAGCTGATTTCGAAATTGCTTTGGTCAATTTAGAAACGATTTGCCAAAGATATCCCCGACTATACGCGAAATGGTTTTGATTAGGAGAGGATTTTCACGAAATTTTCATTCAATTTTCAGTCTCGTAAACTGGAAAAAAATATTTCGGAAATTACTAGACGAAATTTATTGGTTATGACGAAATAGTGATTGTTTTATCAAAAAAGCTAAAGAACCTTTGTGCTAAAACAGTCACTATTTCGTCCTAACTCCTTAGGCATGTCAATGCAATTGGGCGATAAAACAAATGAATAACGTCACGAAGTCTACACTATTGTACATGGTACAAAAAATGATAAGCGGATTCTATCCGTTTCTGTGACACGAAATCCCTTCCTTCCTTCCAAAAAACCTTCAAAATTACGTAAAATACAAAATATCAATCTAAATTACAAGGTCATCAACCAGCTTAATAAAGGCCAGAAGATCCTTCAGAGAGGAGCGACTAATTATCTTGGAGCTTAGTAAATCACGTCGAAGGAGTGATCTCCTGGACCTGGCGATCGCCGGGCATTCACATAATAAATGAATGGAGGTTTCATCTTCCTCCAGGCAAAGGTGACATAAGGTCTCCGTCGATAAACCAATTTTGTAGAGATGGTAGCGGAGCCTAAAATGACCCGTAAGAAAGCCTATTAATAGTCTTAACTCAGTTCTGCGCAGACATTTGATATTGGAGTAGTTGAAGGGGCACACTAGCTCTTTTCTAACTCTGACGCCATGATGCGTCGTCCAGTAGCTCAATCTCAGGCCCGATGACCAGTTACCAATCACGCTTCTAGCAACTCTCCAGTTAATTCCTTAGAAGGGCACAGGACCGATGAGTAGAGAGGATGAACCCTCTCTTGCTAGTTTGTCCACGTATATATCCCTCAATGCCTCTGTGGCTCGGAACCCATATAGATTGAGACAGAATTACGGATGGAGAGGTCCCGAAGGAGGTCAAACTTCGTTGCAAACTTGTGTGAAGATAACGCCTTAATTGCAGCCTGCCAAATGGCGATAGTGAGACCCCGTTACAGGATCTCTCTGGCACAGATTCCAATGGCATGAATTTCGGCCTGGAAGAAGCTGGGACATTTACGCATTGCAATAGAGATCCTGATATTGGGTCCAAAGACTCCAGCACCTACACCGTGATCGGTCTTAGAGCCATCTGTGAACCAAGTGATCTGATACCAGGCAGATTGATAGGCCAGGAAACTGTTGCATATGTCCTCGATCACTGATACGAGTATCAGACGATAACTGGGTTTTTAGAGCGCTTAGGGCTGCAATTTCCCGTATGAAGATGTGCAGTGGCGTCATTTCCCATATAGCTTCCATGGCTAGGGTGGAGGTATTACTAAAAGCACCGGTGATGCCAAAACAGCCAAGTCGTTGGAGCTTATTACAGATCTTGATGTGTTTTTGGCCACCACTTTGGAGAAACATACTTAATTGCTGGTCGTACTTGCGTACTGTATTCTGGGCGAAATTGGGGTCTTTCGACCAGAATACAGTACGCTAGTCTTTTCATTGAATTTTGGGTACGGCAAGTCTGCATGACTCGGGCCTTACTAGGAACATTTTCCAAGTGGCTATTCCAGTTTAATCTACCACCGAGTGTGATGCCAAGGCATTTAACTTCTTTGGAGTAGGCAATAGGCACCCCCTTAAGTAAATAGATTGGCTCAAGTGTAGGAGCCAGTTTGCTTGTGAATGGTGGATGGATGGATGGATGGATATGGCGCTGAGATAGGTTGGGCTGGTTGCGCCCGATACTGCAGCCTGCTGGCTTATTGTATTACCCATCTAAGCGAGAAAATTTCAGGTTATGAGTTCTGTCCTACGTAAAAGGCTTAGAAGAAAGCTAACCAGGTTTACTTTGGGTGCACCCATACTGGTGGTTTGAGCCCCAAAGAAGTTTTGTCTCCAGCTCATAAGAGCGGGACATTCGAAAATAACGTGCGAGGCTGATTCCTCATCTTCGTTACAGAGGCGACATAGTGGGTCTTGTGTGTAGATCCCTATTGTATGCAGACGTTTCCGTAGGGTGCAATGAACGGTTATAAGGCCTGTCACTGCCCTGATGTTCGTTTTACTAAGACTGGGGGCTTCGGTGCAGCTGGTATGCCAGTTAGATTCCAGCATGCGCTTGCTATGCCTGAGCCCTTCAGCGAGTCTCCATCGGTCTTGGAATTTATCCTCGGTCCATCGTCTGGCAACGGTTCTGGCCCCGATTGCAGGTTCAGGACCAGTTAAGGGTAGTTCGGAACCCTCTCTTGCGAGGGCATCCGCTTTCTCATTTCCTTCGATCCCCTTATGTCCTTTCACCCATTTCAGAGTTACTTTGTTTCGGATTGCTAGGTTTTTGAGATTTTGTTGGCATTCCCAAACCAATTTAGAGGTTGTTTTGGGATTTGCAATTGCTTTTATAGCAGCTTGACTGTCGGAGAGAATATATATGGTCTTATTGGTATATCCCTTTCGAGTACTCTCCCCTGCTGCAAGGTTTATGGCTATAAGTTCTGCCTGGAAGACAGTTGTATATTGACCTAGGGGTTTGGAGATACTATAGTTGTTGGTTTTAGTATAGACTCCTGCCCCTGTTCCTTCGTCTGTCTTCGACCCATCAGTGTACCACACAATGTGATTTGATAGATGGTTGTCGTTCCATTTACTCCAGTCTTCCCTAACCGTTGAGGTTTGGATGTTGGAGTCGAAGGTGTACATGGCCGGGGTATAGTCGCTGCCCATATCTAGGATTGGGTTTGCAATGATTTCTGTAATCGTACAGTGTCCTACCCTTTGTGGTGTCCACATGTTCGATGATTGGAGTCTGTACGCTGCGAGTCTAGCCTCTTCTGTGATTTTGAGGTCCAGTGGTGGCAGGTCTAGTAGTTTCTCTAGAGTTAAAGTTGGTGCACTGCGCATGGCGCCGGTTATGCTTGCGCAGGCCAGTCTCTGTACTGATCCCAACTTCGCTGCTGCTGTTTTTTGCTTGATTTTAGTCCACCAGACTATGGAGCCATAGGTCAGACGGGGTTTGACCACAGCTTCGTATATCCAGTGTATCATTCGTGGTTTTAACCCCCACGTTTTTCCTATTGCTCTTTTAGTAGCATATAGGGTCTGTTTGCCTTTTGATATTGTGTTTTGCAGCTGCTTGTTCCACGTGAGTTTGTTATCAAGGGTGACTCCCAGATATTTTACCTCCGTGGTAAACTGCAGTTGTTGGTTGAATAATGTTGGAGCGTTGAGCCCTTCCAAGTTGTATTTGCGACTGAAGGTTATTAATGTTGTTTTGGCGGGATTGACCGATAGGCCTGCCCTCCTACACCAATCCTCCACTTGGGTTAGAGCTTGTTGCATGAGTTCAGAAATAACTCCTGGATATTTTCCCCTTATAAGGATGCTGATGTCATCGGCATATCCTAGGGTATAGAAGCCAGTATTATTTAGCTGGACCAGTAGGCTGTCCACTACAAAGTTCCACAGGAGGGGTGAAAGTATACCCCCCTGTGGGCAACCTTTGAGGACAGCTGTATACATCGTTTCACCGAATAATTTTGCATGTACTTGTCGTCCTTGAAGCATTGATTTTATCCACCGACATAGGGTGTTTTGAACTCCATGACTCGAGGCGCCGTGTACAAGAGATTCAAAGGAAGTGTTGTCGAAGGCCCCCTCTATATCTAGGAAGGCCGCGAGCCCTATTTCTTTGATTTCTAATGTGGTCTCAATCTTCCCAACTAGATGGTGTAGTTCTGATTCACATGATTTCCCTGTCTGATAAGCATGTTGGTTTGGGTGCAACGGGATAAGCGACAGGCACCTTTCCCTGATATGTTTATCGACGAGCTTTTCCAATGACTTAAGTAGGAAGGAGGTTAGACTTATTGGTCTATACGATTTCGCTAGGGTTTGGTCACGCCCCGGCTTTGCCAGAAATGCTACGTTTACCTGCTTCCAAGTGATTGGGATGTATCCTAAGGCTATGCTGGCTCTGAATAGTCTTAGTAAAAGCGGAGCCAGGGTCGTAAAACCCTGCTGAAGCAGGGCTGGGTAGACACCGTCTGGTCCTAGTGATTTGTAGGGTTCGAAAGAGTGGATCGCCCATTCCACCCTATTATAAGTTACTATTTGGTTCGCAATCCGCCAATCGTCTTTGTTAGCCCTGAGAAAAAGGGAGTTGTCATCCAACTGGTCTGTGCGCTACGATGTTATCGTTGATCCAGGAAAGTGAGACCCTAGGAGGACTTCCAGGGTCTCCTTACCTGTTTTTGTTTGGTTTCCATCGGAGTTTTTAAGTGTTCCGATGGGGTTTGTTGGATCCTTGGCTAGAATCTTCTGGAGTCTCGCTCCTTCATGCAAGTTTTCTATTTCTTCGCAGAACTTCCTCCAGGATTCCCTCTTGGCTTTCCTAATTTCTTTGCTATACTGGGTTAGGGTGCAGCGGTATGTGTCCCAATCCCCAGTTCTTTTGGCTACGTTGAAAAGCTTACGTGTCTTCTTACGCAGAATGTTCAGGTTCGAGTTCCACCATTTGCATTTCGCGTTCGTGTGTCATCTCGTTAACCTGCAACTCTCTTCGAAGGAGGTTTTTATTGCGGCTTGCAGTTGATCCGCTGCAGCCTCCACACAAAGTGTAGTTTTAATGTGTCTGGGAATTTCATTCAGATTGATGGTCAGGCACTCTCTGTAGAGGTCCCAGTTTGTTTTTCTCGGATTTCGATACAGTTCAGTTGGCTTATCAACTTTATCGATTTCCATACTTATGTATCTGTGGTCCGATAGCGATGGTTCGGGTAAAACCCGCCAATGGCGGACGTTAGAGGATACGTTGAAGGTGACTAAAGTAATGTCAATGACCTCTCTTCGACGTGTTGTTACAAAAGTGGGCTCAGTACCCTTATTTAGAATTTCAAGGTTTTCTTTGATTATGAAATCATAAAGATACTCACCCCTTTTGTTCGTATCGGAACTTCCCCCCACTGTGTGGTGAGCGTTTGCGTCCGCTCCGATGATGAGCTGCGGTGTATGTGTTCCGCTGCTAGTTAACAGTTCCTCCAGCTCTTGAGGTGGTGGAGGCGTCTGTGAATCGTATGGGAAGTATGCGGCAGCTAGGATGAGCTCCCGATTACTACTCCCATTTATTTTCACCGCTACTAGGTCCCTGGAAATGTGGTTGTATAGTGGCAGTATGTTAATGTTAGGTTTAGTATAGATGCAGGTCCTGGCGTTGCCAGAAGCTATATCGTATATTAACTTACCTCCGGTGGTTCCTAAGCCGGCTACTTTGCCCTTATACAGCCAAGGTTCTTGGATAAGGATTATATCCAGACCCTCGGCTGCGATAAGGCGGCTTAGTGCTGCGGTTGCAGCTTTATTGTGCTGAAGGTTGATTTGGACCACCTTCAGCATCATGAGGCCGCTTGGATATCGCCTTGAAGGTTATCTGGTTTAGGCCAAAGTAACCTGTGTGGTCTCTGGCCTCCAGCGCCTTCCGGCTAGTTTCGTCGATCCAGGCGACCAGATTCAGTCCGGTTTTATCCTTCGTGGATGCGACGACATTCCATTCCTCGGTGTGCACCCCTGGTTTTGGGTCTTGAGGAGCGTCAGGATCTGCTTCGGATCCTCCGTACCAACTACGTCCGTATTCGGAATCCGAAACATTATTTTGCTGGTTTTGACCACTTCCCTCGCATCGCCCACGCGAAGGATTGCTCCCTCCCATGGGTTGATGAAAGGTATTGTGACCTTCAACCAGTGCTTGGCTTCCTGATTAGCGCAGGTTACATAAAGGACGCCCTTGTCCGGGTAGCTATTGGTGAAGAGTGGGGCCTTGTGAATGGTACTGGAACTGTTTTGTGTGGGTTGACAGCAACAGGGCTCAGTTGCTGCGCACCATCTGTTGACTATCGTTAGGTCATTAAATCCGTAATAACGGACTGAGCACAAAAGTGATATTGTCAGCTGATGATATTGATGAGTGCATTATTTAGTTGATCCGCAGTAAGCCATACATCGCAGGTGGATTCAATGAAAAGCGACAGAGTGTCGACACTGGAGAGGACCAAATCTTTGAAAAATTTCCAAATGGTTTTTTTAGAGACACGTGGATGCAGCTTGGACAATTGAACCTCCCTGCAAGATTGAATCGGATGTGCCTGTGATCTGATAAGGATTCCTCGGTTGATACATGCCAACCAGAGATGAACTCCGAAATTGGTCCACTTGCAAGGGTGAGGTCAAGAACCTCCTCCCGAATTATAGTGAAGAACTTGGGTTTGCACCGTTTGTTGAGGACGACCACTTATTATTTCTTCATCAAACTGGTTCCCGTAAGTGGTGGAGGGAGCGGCTGCTAAATCTCTAGAAAAAAAGTTTGTTAGTGGTAAATATTGACATGTCTTTTGCCGCGATGTTGGACCCTAGTCCAAGAGTAATGGACTCGCCCTTGTTCCCTCTGAGGTGACGGAGAATCGTTTTCGCGGTGTTGTTTTGCGCTGCCCTTGGGCTAGTGTTTCGGCTTATCGACCTTGAGCCCCGGAAATGCGGCGGAGCAGGGCCTCTTGGATTACGATGCATGACTTCCGTCGGAAGCCGCTTGTAGGCCTCGACTAGCATCCGTTGCTTCAACTCCTGATGATGATCCTGAGCTTCGCTGAGCAGGCGGAGCATGGTCACGGCTCGTGGAGGGAACAGGGCTCCTGCTGGTAAGAGGCGGGCCTTCCGCCTGTGCTCAGAGTCGGGCCTTGGCAGCCATCGAGTATCAGAGTCACCTGCGTAAATTCGTAGCCGATACTTCCATTCAGCCGTTTCAGGTTCATAAAAGATATCTCGTCGATTTCGAGAACGAGGTGGACCGAGTAGCCGGAATTTTTCCGATTGTGAACAATCCAGTTTTCAGTCGGCAGCCAGTTTTGCGCTTTGATGGAAGCCAAAGTGTATTCGGTCATTTGCTCACTGCTTCTGGGGCAGTAGCCCCGAATAGCGTGCAGCTTGAGAAAAGTACTTTCCTCGACCAAAGTGTATTCAAACGTACATTTCGTACGAATGTGTTAGTTTTAGCCCACTCCGCAGTGGTAGAGTCCCTACAGATTAGGATTAGGGATTGCAAATTTTCCATCAATCACTCAAATCCCTAGACGTATAGTCCCCATAATCACAATCCCACAAACAAAAAAACAAATCTTTACAATCCCCAAACATGGAATCTCCATATTGAAAATCCCCAAATGCATAGCCACCATAATCTAAATCCCAAAACTCTAATCGCCAAGCGTAAAGTTCCCAAATTTAAAATCTCCAAAATATCAAATTTAAAAAATAATAATAGTCACCCACTAATCAAATCAAAATTTTAATTAAATGGAAATATGTAAGTCAACGACTTTATACTTGATCGCATAGAACCAATAGTCTCTATATGTCGGATACGAAAAATGAGACCACGGACTAAAATTAAATCTGTGAGGATTTTGTGGGGGTAGGTTCGATGCTATCATATTTTCAAACTTAAATATCTAAACATAAAATCTAGATAGCAAAAATCCGCAAGTACATTGTTGAAATCTGAAAACGCAGGTCTGCTGGAGCGAAATCTCTAAACGAAAAATCCCCAAAATATGAAATGATGAAAAAATAAGTCAATTAGCACCCATTTACTTAATCACATAAAACCCAATCACCACAGCAACAATCCCCAAATACATATTCCCACAAATTGAAATCTGGCAAATCCGTTCTGCAAGAGCGAAGTCTCCAAATAAAAAATCCCCAAAATATTGCGTATCAAGTGAGCAGGATAGTGAAATTTTGACATTTTTTGACATTCACTTGATACATTTTTTATCGCATATAGAAGTTCAACAATCTTGCATAAAATATTCACACTTGTTTACCACTTGCATAAGAAAACCGGTCTTTCAAACGTTCATCTTGTCTCGACACTTTGAACAACTTTATGAATTTTTATAGAGAATTAAGTTGATCCAGACGAAATGTACACAAAACATCTTGTTTCATAGAGAAACACAATATGTTTTCGAAAAAATACTTTCGTTCTATACGAAAGGAACTGCACCACAAAGAGTCTGGTGTATTGATGTCCTCGGTACCCATATCCTGAATGTATACACAGTATATTTAGATCGTATGAACCTTGTCCTGATATGCGTCTGTTCACCTGTCGCAAATCTTTAGTGACATGTTTAGTGAGAATTTAAAAGATGTGATGATGATGGCGATGGGATATATCTTATTGCACTCAAGCGTGGCTTTTATTAACTTATTTGTATCGAAAGGATGTAGGTGACCAGAGAATTACGGACGGGACAATGACCTCACAAAGAGCTGACTAGAAATACTAATAAACGAGATTGGCAGATAACGGTGCCGTTCAGATGCATGAAGATACGAAATTGTCATTCCTCTAATTGTGAAAATCTCCAAAATCATAATCATCACCCCCATTTTGATTTTAGAGTTTTTTATTGGTTTTGATTTCTGGATCGTAATTGGGGGTTATGTGTACTCTCAATCACATATTTGAAAATTGAGGAAAACTCCAAAATCACAATCTCCGGAATGAAAGCCCCCAAATGCGTAATCCGAAACACAAAACGAAACGATACGAAAATAAACACCAAATCTCCTAAAGATATAAACTCGGAAAGTATATTACAGTTTCGGCTTTTTAAGATACCGTGTCCGTGGGGATAGCAAACCAAAAAAATCCAAAGCAAGAAACATTTTTTTCACAATCCCCAAACATAAAGTTCTCCAACAAACAGTTACCAGAATCGGAACGTGATAGCCTTAATCTCCAAGTGCATGTTTCCTAAAGTAACAAATTAAAAAAGAATTGGTTGGATTGGGGGATTCTAATTTTGTGGGGATTGGAAATCTTTTCAAAGTTAGCGTTAAAGGGATTTTTTTTTTTGAAATGAAAAATGCCTATATGGGTCCCCAAAATCATTCATTCCCAATGTGATTCTTGAGGTGTTGTTTATTTTCAAATTTGTGAATGAAATTGGGGATTATGTGTGCAATTTCCATTACAAATTTCAAAATCAAAGAAAACTACAAAATGGAAATCTCCGGAATTAAAGTCCTCAAATGGATGATCATCCATTCCTGTTGTGATTTTGGAGTTTCTTGGATATCGAACTTTGTGATTGAGATTGGGGATTATGTGGACAATCTTAATCACATATTTCAATATTAGGAAAAACTAAAAAAAAAAAACAAATCACAATCTCCATAATAAAATCCATAATCACAATCTCCATAATAAAATCCATTCTGATTGTGGAGTTTTTATTGATTTCGAGTTATTGATTGAAATTGGGGATTGCTGAATTTCAAATTACAAAAATTAAAGGAAACTTCAAAATCTCCATAATGCAAGTCCTAAAAATGCATAATCCTAAACACGAATAAGTAGACGAACAATACGAAATCCCCAATTACAAAATCCACAAAATTATACTTTCCATACTAATTCATTCCCATTGTGAATTTGGAGTTTCCTTCATTTCGAAATCTGTGATTGATATTGGGGATTATCTACTTAATCTCAATTAGAAATTATAAAATTAAAGAAAACTTCAAAATCACAATCTCCATAATTAAAGTCAAATGATACAAAATCCCCAATCACAAATCCTCAAATGTATAGCTTCCATAATCATTCCCAATCCCCATTGTGATCTTAGAGTTTTCCCTGATTTCGAAAGCTGCTATTGAGATTGGGGATTATGTGGCCAATCTCAATCACGAATTTAAAATTAAGGAAATCTCCAAAATTACAATCTTTATAATTAAAGTTCTCAAATGCATATTTGATATTGGGGATTATATACTTAATCTCAATTAGAAATTATAAAATTAAAGAAAACTTCAAAATCACAATCTCCATAATTAAAGTCAAGTGATACAAAATCCCCAATCACAAATCCTCAAATGTATATGAATTTATTCGCGTTAAAGTTTAACCGGAATAAATAGAATTTAGAGTTTTTAGTATATAATATAATTTTAATTAGAATGTATTATTGATACAATTTAGAATTATACAATAATGAGTAAGTAGGTTTTGAATTCAACAGTTTTGTATGATAATTAATTTTGCCTAGTCGGCAGTTAGAGATGCTGCCTAGTCGGCAGGTCGGTTAGAAGAGCTAGATGTTGCCTAGTCGGCAGCTCGAACAAGAAGAGATCGAAAATGGAACCCGATAACAGGTCATCAGTGTAAGTGTGGGTGGCCGGTCGATGACGTAGTTGCAATTGCGGACATTTGGGTGGCCAGTCGATGACGTAGTTGCAATTGCGGACATTTGGGTTGCCAGTGGAAGCCGTTGCGATTCTGAACAGTATAGCTTCCATAATCATTCCCAATCCCCATTGTGATCTTAGAGTTTTCCCTGATTTCGAAAGCTGCTATTGAGGTTGGGGATTATGTGGCCAATCTCAATCACGAATTTAAAATTAAGGAAATCTCCAAAATTACAATCTTTATAATTAAAGTTCTCAAATGCATATGCATATAATCCCAAACTCCAATTTTGCGGTAAATAAAATTACTTCTTTAAAAAAACGAAGTTAACTTTGTTGTAGTTTCGACTTTTATTTGTGACATTAGCCATTCAATTCTAACGGTAATTCATATAACGAGTAGTATCCATTTAATAAATTCATAAATCCCATAATTGCCACAGATGCGATTTTAGAATGCAGCCCTAATAACATTCTAATGGTGATAACATGTGGATAGGGTGCCTTTTATATTTCGGGATTAGAGAATCATCGAAAATCGCTTTATTGTTTTTCATAATATTCCCAGATCTGCTACACTAGTTGTCCCATCGCGAAATATAAAAGACACCCTAAGTATTTTAATTTTGGCGATTTTGAATTTGGGGGTTTCGGGACTTGGTTTTTTGAGAATTTCTTGTTTTGACAGTTCTATGTTTTGGGGATTTAGTTTTTTTTTGTGTATTTTAGGGATTTGATGATTGGAATATGATTTTGGGGATTGCGGTTTAGGGATTTTGTCGTGACGATATCGAAGTAACTGTTGGGATTTTTGGAGATTCAACATTTTTCTTTGTATAAGCCTACAGCGAATCGAGGAGCACTTTTAAATTTTAGAGATAGACTAACACCTCCTAAACAGATTTTTTTGTTAAGGAAACTCCAGCCAGCCGCGGTATATCCTTTAGGTACAATGTCCCTGTCGTAAAACAAAAAACCTTATATCCCTCCTCCCCATGGTAGCCACTCCATTAAAATCACGCTAGACTCAAATAACCCAAACCCAACATAGTCCACGCCATTGTACAACATGTTGCAATCATTTTCATAAATTCAGAACGCATTCCATAACGTGTATAGCAGCAAGTAACCCCTTTTTACACGTTGCTGTGTATAGGACTCCCTCGCACCCGGGCTCCTTTCCGCAATAATCATTGTGTGATTTTCATTCGGAAAAGTGGGAGTTACTTTTTACAACACAAGGCATAATAAATTTGGTCATGTCCTGGAATGCAAACTATACTCCGGAATGGAGTGCTACAACACTCAGTTGTTCAGTGGATCTGCCGGAAACCACACACACATACACCACTCCTACACGATATTATTCCTTCTGGGGCTTTTTTGACTGTCCGAGCTCGGAAACATGCAATGCAAGCGCGAGACTGGACGTCGGTCATCCTACCGGCCTTTTAAAACAAATCCTGAAATTCATGTTTCGCCACCACCCTTATCCTCCGGTCTCATACTAACCGCTATAATAATGAAAACGGGAGTATGAAGTCGAAAGTATTTAATACTTGTTGATGATGGTTTGAGGGCTACAAGTATGTACGCAACGCAGACTGAGTGAGTGTAACGGTTTGGCTTTTATGTCCTGACACCGAAAGGGATCTCGAGTATACTCCTAACACTCTCGGGTCCTATATACATGCATGTACAACCGCACACAACTCTTTTTGATGATCCTGTATAAATTCAGCACGTCACATACAGGATAACGTCACATGATATTCTCTGTGAATTCATATTAAAAGGAAGAAAGCCAGCTTGGAGCCATTTGGGGGTGCCAGTGTGGGTGGGCGTGTGCGTTTTATATGAATGCGAAACGAAACAATCTCCAAACAACCCCCTAATGGATCATTAAAGTATGTTCTGTTCATTTGTGTAGAAAAATGCTTTTTTTTCGTGAATATTATTTCCTACGTGCTCATATAGAAGAGCAATGCCGACGAGTTCTCCACGTGCAAGGGTGGTTTGACTATTTTCAAAGTCGCTTTTATATCCACTTCCGGCATCAGACAAACTGACTCCACTCCATACAATGCTGCCGCCGGCCGGTCAGCCGAACAAGGCTATACGGCTCGCACTGGGTTAAGTGTCCAAAACGAAAATGACCCATTCTGAATGGAGCGAATGGAGAGTGGGTATGGGCGATGGCTCGAAGCAGGGAGGGGACCCGATGGTTAGAATGAAAGGATAATGTATTTGTCTGACACATATGCATGGAAGATGCCGCATGACATTGTTTCGTGGATAGTGTTAATAAATTTCAAATAATTGCCGATTTGGATTAGGGGGCCGATGTAAGTATATGTATTGTGCAACTTCTATGACTAGGAGTATAGCATTACTAAAACAGGAGTGTACTTTCCGCTCGTATTCGGTTTAAGGGTTATTGTCGGTATTGTTAGTCCTGTATGGACATATTACAACAACAGGCGGGGCTGGGCAACTACATACTGCGACGACCTCTTTAAGTAAATGAGCATGTCCCGCATGTCCCATATTGCAGACACAGTGAGTGTGATGGCGGTTTTATTGTGTGGTCAATGAAAGGCTTTCATTACAAATATGGTTTGCAATTGTGTACATTGAAATAACTGGATGTAATTTCAAATGGGGCTTTAGCTTTAATTAATTTGAAACATGAACTAGATTCATGTTATTCAAGACTTATAGTTATGGTTTTAATGGTTCTGTATTTAGTTGAGTTTATACCATTCCAATTATGTACACGGTTAAATACAGTTTTATGAAAAAAAAAATAAAAATCTTCAAAAACAGAATCCCCAAAATTTGAAATCTCCAATCGTTAAATGCGAAATATTCAGAACAAAAACCTGAGTATCGAACATACTCCCCAAAGATGTATTTTCAGAACAACCCGGAGATAAATGGCTTTTTGTACCTACATATAATCTATCAAATGAGTGTTGTTGGAAATTTTGATTATGGGCATTTCATTTTTGAATTTATGTAATGAATATTGTCGGTGATTCTAATCTGTCGAACTTCCAGTGGATAAGTGATGAAGCCTTGGCCTTAATCAAATTAATACTGTGAGAAATACCAAGGGAAAGCTGGTAGACCCCATTTTAACAAATGATTTCTACATCTTTTTACTTAATGTACTCAAACCGTTGACGTATCATCCTCCTCTATTGATGAAATTTGAATAGCACACAAACATTACGAAATTAAAAAAGCAAAGAGAAATATTATACTAATATAACTTCAAGCGAGCGAATTACTCCCCAAATGAATGAATGTGGTGGGGAATTATCAATTTATGTTTTTTTAGGGTGCTGAACTCGATTCCGGAGCTTGCCACCAAAATCTTGTTACCAAACAGGGCCAAAACCACAAAAATCCCCCAAATTTTCTGTGTTTTTCCGTTGTTTTTGGCTTATGGCTCCGAAACTGTAACTCCAAAAACCTGTCCATGAGCATTTTAGATGAAACATGAATGCGGGTCCAACACGACATTAATCTTAAAAATGCGTTCAGCGGTATCGCTAAAATAAATTGATAGTCGTATTTTTGAGGTTTTTCCCGACCTTGTTTTGCAACGAAATTTTGGTGGGAAGCTACGGACTCGGGGTCAGCACACCAAAATACACAAAAACGAGAAAAATTCAACCTTTTAAGATTAAATGGGTAAAAACGTTTCATAAATTGCAATATGCGACGTAGGGTAATTAAAATGAAAAAATGAAATCCGTTCAATCTCAAAACGGTTAAGGAACTATGTTAAACTGAAATTATCAATTGTTGTAATACCGCTCAACGGATTTTTTAATATTTTTGTATCTTTGGACGCGCAATAATGTGCTCTCTACCATATCCCTGGAGAGTTCTTCGCAGAAATGTACAATTTCGGAGTTATTAGCCAAACAACAGAAAAACTCCGAAAATGTTGAGGTTGCAACCCTGTTCCGCAACGAAATTTTGGTGGGAAGCTCCGGAATCGTGTTCAGCGCCCCAAAAAGCATAAGAACCAAAGGTACTTTTCTAGACCCGTTATCGAGCGAATTTTCTCTTCAACGATACTAGCGCCACCTGGTGGCAATATTCGGTACATTGTAATGACTAGGCGAAGACACAGATGGCGTTGACGCACTTGGCCATCGCGGCCAACTTCACGCACTAGGTGACAAACGTCAACGCCATGTGAATGTCTGAATGTCACCCAGCGCCACTTGACTTCCGATCGCGCCACCGACAAGCTGGGATTCCTCTGCAAGCAGGTAAATTTATTTCCTTTTTGCATATTGGGGGAAATAACAAAGTTAAAAATTTGTCAGGTGTAATCCTACGAGCGACAAGTGCATGTGTGTGAGGCAAGATTATTCGTTTGCCCGACTGACCCTGACACGTTAGGTTGGATATACCTACCCACGATTCAGGGAAAAGAGGTTATCATACGAGCGACCAGTGCATGTGCGTGAGGCAAGATTATTCGTTTGCCCGACTGACCCTGACACGTTAGGTTGGATATACCTACCCACGATTCAGGGAAAAGAGGTTATCATACGAGCGACCAGTGCATGTGCGTGAGGCAAGATTATTCGTTTGCCCGACTGACCCTGACACGTTTTTTGCCTATGGGTTGAAATAACAAGGAGAAAATTTGTTAGGTGTGACCATCAGAGCGACCCTTGCGTGGGCGTGCGGTAGGAATATTCGTTTTCCCGACTGACCCTGACAAGGGAGGTTAAATATACCCATCCACGACTCCGAGACGAGAACGCGGAGTTTTCAGCGTCGTTGCCGCGCTCAGTTTGGTGTGAATTGCGACCGACCGATATACATATTTGGGTATTTGTTATTGGTGCCGCTGGCGGCGACGCTCGATTTGAAAGCTCACCTGCTGACTGGGATGGTGGCCCATTCGGGCGAAGAGCGAAGTGTCCTTTTTTTTTAGGGTGCACAGCCAAACAGGCCTGTATTACTAGTTGTTGGTGTTCGTTTTATAGTTCAATTCCATATATATAGTCGTTTATTAAGTAATTTGTAAGGGGTGTGGATAACATTCCACATAGTCATACAACATATTCATACAACATATTCATATAACGATTCTACACAAAGCAATTGCTTACATCGCACAAATAAGCATCATCCCTTGACGGCTGTCCACGGATCCTGCTCCACAAACCGTGAGTACGTCTGAAAATAAATGTAATTAAAGAAGTGTTGTTAATGTGTATATTGTATGTGTAACATAACAATAATTTAAAAAAAAAAAAAAAAATAAGGAGAGAAAATTTTATAAATATTTAGAAAGTAAATTTTGCAAGTGTTGCCACCCCCCCCCCCCCCAGTCAAAGAAAAAAAAAGAAAAAAAAAATAGATTGGAAGCAGTGATATATAAAGACAAAATGCATGTATAATTGTCAGTTTTTTTTTTGGAATAAAATTGTTAATGTAATGTCAAAAAGTATGTCCTTCATGATCCACTAAAGCACGACGAGGATGGGGTTTTGGGCGAGAACTAGGTAGTCGCCGCGTTAGAGTCCAGTAGAGAGCACCTGTGCTTCGAAATGTAATGATCACCATAGGTAAATTCGAAAAGTGTTCGTAAACCCACGCCGACAACCCCCCGAACGGAGCCGGCCAAACGCAGGTGCTTCTTCCTAGGAAGGAGAATTTGAGATCATTACAACATTGGTGTGTATGTTAGGTGATATTATCATAACCATGGAATTTTGACGTAAACGACGATTAATCTCCTCTCAAAAGAGTTCGGTATATTACGCTTTCAGGTCCCCAAGGGAAATTTTTGATGTTTCCGATATTTTCCGCTATATGGCGGACGGTAAGATAAGAGTCGCTAGTGTCGATAAGAAGAACAAGAAACATTTCCCTTGGGGACCTGAAAGCGTAATGTACCCGTTCGCTATTCTCTTCCAATTTTCAATGCGACCTACATATTAACATGTTTTATTTATGCATCGAATCTAGGAAATACTCTTGTCCATTAATGCCACATAATATTTTTGTATTGCTTAAGGTCCTTGAAAAACCCAATTGAACTTGTATGCTGAGGAACTGCTTTAGATGAATGCAACACCGGCAAGCAGAATACATTTTTTGTTTGTCGATAAATAGTGGCGATGATCCAGGGGACACTCGAGAGCCTGACGATTTTTAAAACGTCGTAAAAAATGGATAATTCTTGGTACAAAGTTTATCCGCCACTAAACCACACGATTGTGGAATTTCGATTCCCTTCCTGTGAATAAAAAAAACCCCACCAAAGAATGGTGCCGATTTTTATCACTAAACTCTTGGCCTCATTCTCCCACTTTTACTGTCGAATCAAGTTTCAATATTCGTCCGACCTCTTCGCTGATGACTCTTCTTCAGTTGTTTCAACGTTCGTGGTTTATTTTTCGTAAACGCGTAATTTCAGCAAAACCGGTGCTGGTAAGTCGAGGATCTTCTGCGACATCGCCAAATCTTGGTATGACCTTGCCGGGAAGCAATTTGTGGAAAATCGCAATTAAGGCGAGGCTATCAATGAATGGAATGATAACAGCGCCACAATCACTGCATGGACGACCGTTTGTACCACATTGAAGTAATCGTTTGCAATGAAAAAATCCGAAAACGAGCTCAAAAGTTTTGTAATGAAAAAGGGCACCATTCTTTGATACGCAATTTTTTACAGTGGTTTCATCTAAATTCCTCAACTCTGCTGAGTGGTTTAGTAATCAAAAAAACCATTTTGTAATAGGAAGTTTTTATTTATTTATTTTTATTTGTTTCCGTCGTTTAATCCGCCGTTTAATCTATTGATCAGTCTATAAGTGAGGTGTCACTGTCACTTTTCACTGATGTCATCATCGAGGTGAAAACGCGTCTACTATGTATGCCATGTAAAGGCATATGTAAATAGTAAGTGACGAATCACTGATTTTTTTCAATCTACGGACGCGGCGCTGCCTCTTAATGTAAATGTGGAAGCTTGTCAAATTCACAGTTAGGTTTACTTTTTTTTATTAGGGCACATTACTCAAAAATCAAATGTGGCAAAATTCTTAAATGAAAATCTCAAATGACGGAGAATCCCCAATAATAAAAAAAAATCCGCAGAATAATCCACAACTGGAAAAAAATCCCCATATGACAGAGAATCTCTAAATAGATAAATTTCACAAGTAAAGAAAAACCTTTGAACAAAAAATGGAGAGAGAGAGCGAAGTTTCAATATGGAGAAAGATTTCTAAACGAAGAGAAATTCTCAAATGAAAAAAGATGGCAAAAAAATCCATAAATGACAATCCTCAAATTGAAAAAAAATTCCAAAGTGACGAAAAATTCTTGGGAAAAATCTTACTACTGATTTGAGAAAAATCCCGAAATGGAGAGCAGCTGAAATGGGGGATATTTGTGATTTATTGATTTGTGAAAGAAATTATTAATGCGACAAAATTTACGTTTTAATTTCTATGCGTCCCACTATAATAGTGAATTTCAAATTGCTGAAAATGTTGCTAAATCAAATAGCAAAATTTATTAGTGGATGGAAATACCCCCACTCCCCAATTAGGCACTGATCTACCTCATCTAAATGTTAAACTTTGACATTTATAGTTGAAAAACCATTGCAAATTTCGCGGAAAAGGATGCAGATTTAATGGTTTCAAATGATATAGTATCTTCAAAATTTGACGTCACGCATAGTGAAATCGCGCCGAGAGAAATCCGCAGATGAAGAGAAATCTCCAAAAGAAGAAAAAACAAGAAAAACCCCCAAATGAAAAAAATCCCAAATGAAGAAAAAGCTACAAATAATGAGAAAATCACATATCACGAAAATCCTCAAATAATGAAAAACCACAAATGAAGAAAAATTCCGAAATGAAATAAAAAAAATCCCAAAACAAAGAAAAATCCCCAAACGGCAAAAAAAATCTCAAATGAAGGTGTTCAGAGCGAACATGGGAGCATTATGACTCATCTTCAGCATCAACCGGCATGGCTCTCATCGCCTATAGTGTTGGACTACGGATCCGCTGCTTTCCTTGGTCACGAGTTCGACTCGGCAAAAACATCCTTTTTCTTCAATTAAAAAAATAATAATAAATAATTTTAATAATTGCAAAATGAGGTGGGGACAATTTTTTTTTCGTTTATTATGTTTTTTGGGGTGCTGAGCATGAATCCGGAGATGTAAATAGTTTTAGAATTAGGGGTCCAATTACGGAAAAACAGCAAACATTTTAGGGTTTTTCACGATTTTGACCCTGTTTGGCAAGACACAAAAAAAAATGTTTTCTCCAACACACTTTGCAATCTGAAATCAACTAATGACTACACAACAGAAGAAAAAGAAAGTACGAATGTAAAAAAAATCCCCAAATGAAGGAAATATCCTACATAAAGAAAACTTTCCGGACGAAGAAAAATCCCCAAATGAAAGAAAAAAATCCCCAAATAAAAAAAAAACACGCATAAAGAATTAAAATAATGAAAGATCCCCAAAACGAAAAAAAATTAAAAAAAACTCTCCAAATGGAGTACAATTTGCAAAAGCATAAAACAATAGATAAATAACAATAACACCAATCGCCAAATGCAGATGCCTCCAATAAAAATAAAAAAAATGCTGAATCATGTCACTTTTGGAGATTTTTATTCTAGCTGATTCTAAAAATGATTTTGAAAAATTCCCATACGAAGAGTATAATCCCTAAATCAAGAAAAATCCCCAAAATAAAAAAAAACAATTTCAAGAAAAATACCAAAATGAAGAAAGATCCTCAAAATAAAAGAAAAACACCGAAAAAAAAAAGTCAACCATTGAAAAAGAAAAACCTCAAATGGAAAGCATAATCCTCCTAATAAAAATTCGCTGTCGTGGAATCATCATCATGTAGCTTTGGGGGATTCGTCACTACTGATTCTGAAAAACTCTCAAACGAAGAAAAATCCCCAAATGTAAAAAAAATACTAATTACGAAAAGTTCGCAAATCTATAAAAATCCATAATGGAGAAAAAGAAAGTCTCTAAATGAAAAGGAGTATATTGTATGAAAATCCCCAAATGGGGAGAAATTTCTGAAAGCAGAAAAACAAAACTACATACTTTAAGTATGTATGTAGTTTTTTTTTCAATCTCCCAATGCATAGTCCTCCCAATAAAAGTCTAAAACTGCGGATTCCACATCGTGTAGCTTTTTTATGATTTTTCACTGTAGAAAAAAAATCTCTTAATCCTAAAAATCCCCCAATTGAAAAAATCTCCAAATTGGAGTGAAACAGTGGATCCCCAAATACTTATTCCCTCTAATGAAAATCAATAATAGCGGAATCCCCATCATGTGGCTTGTAGGGTTTTTTTTGGCTGGCTGAGATTTTAGGTTTGGGACTCTTCTTTGCGTGAGGTAATTTATACTTTTTCAATACAACAGTTTTGCTAATTTTCTTGCTCCCATTTTTGGCGTACATTCTAAAATGAAAGGAAACTACAAAAAGGTTGACATTTACCCCCGTAAAATAGAAAAAACGACACTTTTTATATGGTCGGAGATGCTTCCTTCAATGCGTTACAAACTTCATGACAAAGTTAATATACCCTTTGACTCTATGAGCGAATGGTATAAAAATACCGAAATGGAAAGAAGTTTTCAATTAAAAAAATCCCCAAATGAAGAGAAGTAGAAAACCAAAACTACATACATGGCATCAATCTCCAAATGCATATTCCTCCTAATAAAACCCCACAAATGTGGAATCTCCCTCCTGTTGCTTTTGGGGATTTTTCACTGAATCGAAGAAAAATCCCCAAATGTAGAAAAATCCGCAAATTAAAACAAAACCCCAATGAAGAAAAAACATCTCTAAATGAAAAGACGTCTCCAATTGAAAAAAATCTCCAAATGCTGAATCTACATCATACTACTTTTGGAGATTTTTTGCTGGCTGATTCTAAAAACGATTTTTAAATATTTCCAAACGAAGAAAAATCCCCAAATGAAAAAAAAAACGGAAACGAAGAAAAGTCGTACAACGTTCTTCAATTCAAATCCCCAAATGAAGAAAAAAAAAATACCGAAACGGAAAGAAGTTCTCAATTGAAAAAAAAATCCCCAAATGGAGTGAAGTAGGAAAACAAAACTACATACATAACACCAATCTGCAAATGCATATTCCTTCTAATAAAAATTGGCAAATGCGGAATCCCCATCGTGTAACTTTTGTGGCTTTTTCACAGATTGATTCTGAAAATTACTCCTAATCGAAGAAAAATCCCCAAATGTAGATAAATCTCCAATGAAGAAAAATCTCCATAATGAAGAAAAAAATCCCTAAATGAAATGAGGTTTCCAATTGAGAAAAATCTCCAAATGGGAGTAAAATTTCCAACAGTATAAAACTAAAATACAAACTTAACACCAATCTCCAAATGCATATTCCCTCTAATAAAAATCAATTAATGCGGAGTCCGCATCATGTGGCTTTTGGGGATTTTTCGCTGACCGTTTCTGAAAATGATTCTGAATCGAAGAAAAATCTCCAAATGTAGAAAAATCACCAATAACGAAAAATGAAGCAAAATCCCCAAATGAAAAGAAGCCCCCAATTGTTAAAAATCTCCAAATAGGAGTGTAATATCCAACAGTAGAAAACAAAACGACATTCATAACACCAATCTCAATCATATTCTCCTAAGAAAAACCCGAAAATTATTCTCAATCGGCAAAAATCCCCAAATGTAGAAGAATTACCAATGAGGAAAAATCTGTGAATGAAGAAAAAACAATCCCCAAATGAAGGGAAGTCCCCAATTGCGAAAAATCTCCAAATTTGAGAAAAACTTTAACAGTTGAAAACAAAAATACAAACATAACATCAATCTCCAAATGCTGTATCTCCTAAACGGTGATAGCTAGGGCCCTCAAAGTTTCAGCAAAATGTAGGTCTGGATGCCCTCTTCATCGACTTTTTCAAACCCAATTTTCGCCAAATCTCATAGAAATTGAGAACAGTGGCATTTTCAGCCCAAAAAGAGCGTTTTGGGGGTGATTTATTGCCCATTCTTTAAACGGCTGTATCTCCTAAACGGTGATAGCTAGGGCCCTCAAAGTTTCAGCAAAATGTAGGTCTGGATGCCCTCTTCATCGACTTTTTCAAACCCCATTTTCGCCAAATCTCATAGAAATTGAGAACAGTGGCATTTTCAGCCCAAAAAGAGCGTTTTGGGGGTGATTTATTGCCCATTCTTTAAACGGCTGTATCTCCTAAACGGTGATAGCTAGGGCCCTCAAAGTTTCAGCAAAATGTAGGTCTGGATGTCCTCTTCATCGACTTTTTTAAACCCCATTTTCGCCAAATCTAATAGAAATTGAGAAAAGTGGCATTTTCAGCCTAAAAGGAGCGTTTTGGGGGTGATTTAGTGCCCATTCTTTAAACGGCTGTATCTCCTAAACGGTGATAGCTAGGGCCCTCAAAGTTTCAGCAAAATGTAGGTCTGGATGTCCTCTTCATCGACTTTTTCAAACCCCATTTTCGCCAAATCTCATAGAAATTGAGAAAAGTGGCATTTTCAGCCTAAAAGGAGCGTTTCGGGGGTGATTTATTGCCCATTCTTTAAACGGCTGTATCTCCTAAACGGTGATAGCTAGGGCCCTCAAAGTTTCAGCAAAATGTAGGTCTGGATGCCTTCTTCATCGACTTTTTCAAACCCCATTTGCGCCAAATCTCATAGAAATTGAGAAACGTGGCATTTTCAGCCCAAAAAGAGCGTTTTGGGGGCGATTTACTGTCCATTCTTTAAACGGCTGTATCTCCTAAACGGTGATAGCTAGGGCCCTCAAAGTTTCAGCAAAATGTAGGTCTGGATGCCCTTTTCATCGACTTTTTCAAACCCCATTTTCGCTAAATCTCATAGAAATTGAGAAAAGTGGCATTTTCAGCCCAAAAAGAGCGTTTTGGGGGCGATTTACTGCCCATTCTTTAAACGGCTGTATCTCCTAAACGGTGATAGCTAGGGCCCTCAAAGTTTCAGCAAAATGTAGGTCTGGATGCCCTTTTCATCGACCATTTCAAACCCCATTTTCGCCAAATCTCATAGAAATTGAGAACAGTGGCATTTTGAGCCCAAAAAGAGCGTTTTGGGGGTGATTCATATTGCACATTCTTTAAACGGCTGTATCTCCTAAACGGTGATAGCTAGGGCCCTCAAAGTTTCAGCAAAATGTAGGTCTGGATGCCCTCTTCATCGACTTTTTCAAACCCCATTTTCGCCAAATCTCATAGAAATTGAGAACAGTGGCATTTTCAGCCCAAAAAGAGCGTCCTCTAATAAAAATCAATAAATGCGGAATCCACATCATGTAGCTTTTGGGGATTTTATACTGGCTGATTCAGTTTTTTTTTAATACAACAGTTTTGCTAATTTTCTTGCTCTCCTTTGCTGCCCACATCCTTAATTGAAGGGGAACTTCAAAAGGGTGACATTTACCCCCGTAAAAAAAATTTAAACATCCTCTTTCTTAAGGAGACTACTAAATATTTAACTTAACACATTTACAGTCTCACCGGTTTTCAGCGACATTACCAACGCGTCTGGCATCCGAAAATCCATCCATTTATGAGTCATATGTGACTCATTGAAGTGAACGGGGAGAAACGCTTTGTGCACATGTGATTCATAGGCAGTGAACTTGTTAAGAGATCCCAAGTATATATACAGTCTTCGCAAAAATCCACATTACTCAATCTATGTACAAAACGCCAAAACGGGCCATAAGCCTACACCGCCGGTCGAACAACGGCAAACCATTTCGCGGAATAAAGAACGAGGCAAGGAAGAAGAAGACGCAATCTATGTACAAGAGAAATCCGTTTGACTAGAGTGTTTAAAGCGATCCAACTGTTCAATATCCGAGCCAAAGAGAGTAAAATCTCTCCATGTGAAGAAACCCAAAAGTCAACATCATCCTACACACAATTTTCAACGTAACGGTATATGTATCGATCTAAAATCCATACCCGAAAAGAAAAATTGCGAAAATAAATGGGAGCAACACTACAAATTTATTGTGAAGGACACACACATCGATTATTGTTTGGTCCTTAGTCGTTTCACTGGTATAAGATAAGACAGAAACACTTAAGGTCGTCCCAAAAGAAACTTTCCTTTCTCTCTCTCTCTCTCTCTCTCTCGCCCTGTCAGTGTCAACGACGATAATTTCATAATCGGATTCGATTGGCTTCGATAGGCTTTATATATATGTGGGAGTCGAACCCGAAAGCTGCAACATTTATATTGACCCAGTCTAGAAAGTTACGCAGTGTATTGAGAGAAGAAATGAGCGTAACTTTAAGGATATGTCTAAGTTAATTTTTTTTTCTTTTACTTCTTTGTGTTTCGAAATGTTTTTCGTATAAATTTATTGTGCTTGTTAGTCAAGGATGAGTGTGCATTTCTGGGAGGAAATTTAAGAAAACCTTCTCTTTAATAGAAACACTAAAATAATAAGTTTATTGAACGAGAGTTATCCTGGTCAAAACTTACTAAGAAAATCCGAGGAAAACCTCCTCTTCGACGCCTCACGTTAAACCACTAACCATGAAATTATACTTTGCATGCAAACCAAAATACTTTACTGTTGGTAATTTAATTTTTAATCTATGAATACGTGCTTTAAACTCAATATTAAGTTCTTAAAGTACTCTCACTCTCTCTCCGCTTCCAAGGATACTCACAGCACCATCCCCATGACAATCTACCCTGGGATAGATCGACCGATATTTTCCCTTCATATCCGCTTTGTGAAAATGTCACTTCGTTCTCGTCGACATCGGCCGCATCGACCGACCGAGATAAGGAAAGACATCAAGGACAAAACGCCAACATTCGAGGATGAGTACAACGAAAACTTTAGGCTGCTGTGACATTTACCGTTTTTTTTTTTGCTTCCTCTCTGTGCCTAAAATTAAATACCAGGAAAATGTATATCGTTGTCAAATCTAAGGACGATGACTTTTTCATTCAACGAGATAGAAAAACCTCCTCGCACTGACAGACAAGGACAACCCGATGCGGTGCACGAGGCAAAAAGTCATGTTATAGTTGTTGATGATGATTTAGGCAAAAGAAGAAGTGACTTTTTTTCGCGCGGGTAATGGCCGGAAAATCTGCAGAAAATGTGAAATGTCAAAATGTGTATTATACACGGAAAAATCGTCGGGCTTCAACTTGCTTTTTTCGCGTCAAAGCGCATTATGTATGGAAAAAAAACCTATTTGGAAAATGCTTGACACAAAAAAAAGGATACGCACTTTACTTGGATTTTCAGGTGTGTATTCACCGTCGTCATGCCGAAGAGTAGGGAAAATAATTTCGAAAAGTTATGAACATGATTGTATTTTCGGTTGCCCCGATACCGCCGCGCCATGTCGTGCCTCAGCAGTTAACTCATCTGACATGAAAATGTACAAATTAGGCCCGTCACCGTGCGGTAGTAAACTTTTGACATTTTCTTGATTGAGAGCACTTAGAAGTCACAGGATACACAAAAAAAAAAGTTGCAAAACACTTTCGCTATATCTTGTCAGCCTATACCTACCCCTGTCTCGAGGCACCGCGATTTGAACTTTATAGGCTGCTGACGAAGGACATGTCAGTGCTGTAAACTGGTGCGTTATCATCATCTTATCCGGTAAAAGTTTCAGTCAGTCAGTGTCAGTCAAACTACCCTTTTGATATTTAGAGAAATTCAGTGAAAATGTGGCATGGGCTATGGGGTCTCGACTATATCTCTACATGTAGGTAGGATACAAGTTAACTTATTGCAATGTCTAAAATGTTATTCCTTTTCAGGATACTTGGCGACATAGTACTTGTTTGTTCGACAGCGAACAAGTGAAATGCTGCGTAGTGCCGGGTAACGGGCTGAAGGGAAAATTAAAGAGACACACGAGAACGAAAAGGACCGACTAATTCAAAGGCGGAAGTCAACTGGAAAAATATCACAGAGAATCTTTTCAGGGGAGAAATACGCGTGGTGCCTATTTGTCGAGATTATATTTTTGTCGGAATGTCGGCGTGCAGGACATTTGCCTGATTTGTTAGTATACGAGTATTATGTAAAGAACCGGGAAAATTTCGAGTCTTTTGAAACGTAGTACGTACTAAACAAAAAGAGTGCCGAATATTAGGAGGATGGGTGTTCAATTTTGCGTAATGAAATAATTCGGATGTTTGTATTGAAATGGCAGAGAATACTCTGTCTCGACCATTCTAGAATTTAGGGGAGATTTTGATAAAAGAAAGAAGATGAATAGAAATAATATCAAAAGCTCATTGTGCACTGAGTTGAAAGGGAAATTTTTAATTTTAGCAGAAATTCGACATAAAAAGGATACTTTTTTGTTATAGACTCGTCCTTAATAAACAGAGATATTTGAGGGGGTGTTTTTATTAAAATGTGTTTTTTTTTTACTCTTTCCACGGAAAAATTGTATTCTGAGATTACAGTTGCGTTTTGTGAATAGTGGAGGATTTAAATAAATATTTCCTGCGAACTCTAAAAGTATTATGAATCCTTTTTCAGCTCATTAAATACTCTATTGCTTGGAAACTGTCTCCGAGATAACACCATTACAACGACGCGCCGCATGCCGTATCTACTAAGTAGATTCAATTTTCAACATACAAAAAATTTAAATCAAATGCAAAAAATCTCACTCGCAAACCACCCGTAGAGTCCGCTTATCGAATTCCCCGCAGCAACTCCCATAGCATGCATATTGCATAAAAATTTCCAATCCGACTTCCACGTTGGCTTGAGCTGAGATCCACACTCCAGACCAGACCCAACTACCTAACTCTGGGATGGCCTGATGCCCATCCCAGAGTGCTGCATAAGTAGGAAAAACCCCATTCAAAACCATTGGAAAAATCTTAAGACTTTTATATGAAATCTCATTTGCCAATTTGAATTTAAATCTACCATAGTTCCGTAGTAGTAGGAGTCCATACAATCCACCGTCCAGCAGTTTTGCTGATTTTTGAATCCAAAGTTGGCAAGAGATAAAAATAAAAACGTGTTAGCCCTGGAAAAAACAGAAATGGATGCAATAAGGAAAAAGGATAACAACAAAAGGCAAATGCAGATTCTATTGTATTGTGCATTGCAGTGTGCAGCATCGTTGTCGGAGACAACTTATACGATATGCGGAAGCACATAAATATAACAAAAGTGCAGAAAGGAAAAAAAAGAAGAACAAAAAAGTCAGTAGATACATTTGCATTCAAAAGAGCATCCTTTTCCCAATAGTTTCTTTTTTCTTCTCGCGCTGGTTGTTAGAAAGCGGGCGGGCCTTAGCCCGTGTCTATTGTGTATGGTGTCGCTGTATAGAGAAAAATCGCCGTGAAGAGAGAAATGAAAAGTCTATTTAGTTGTAGTTGGTGGTATGCTAGTTGGAGATTGTTTTCTTAGATTTTTATTGTTATACATATATGCAGTGGCGTGCATCCCATAGAGGCATAAAAGCCCTGCCTACTCTAACCGAAAAGTGAAAATAATAATTATAAGAGCCAGCATTTTGCATGTATGATACATAAAACAAAAATTATTTTCATCACTGTACGGTGAACAACAACACACACTCTGTTATCAAACACGGCGATTTTCTTCTCATCCAAGTCATCGTCGAGAAACCCAGAACAGGCACAATTCAGACTGCCTTTGAGATACGCACACATTGATACAACATTGTATGCGTTTATTCAATGAGAAATTACACCTACTTCCCGTAGGTGAATGCGGCGAATTAAAATTCCAGAAATTACGAAGCCACAAAAGTAGTCATGCTTTTCGCTTCATTTTATCTCGACTTGTACGACCGCGGCGAAAATGTGCTGCCTATTCCGCTTTGTTCTCATATTCGTAATTATAAATTGGGTGGATGATGGAAATATTGCAGTGAGTAACATTAAAATTTGCACAGATGCTTCAATTGAGGTGCTGATTTTTTACATAGGTAATAAATTGCATAGTTTTTATGGGGTGGATGAGATTATACTCTTGTCGTAATAAATGATCGAAATGTTTCTTTGGTGCAGTTTTCGAATGTATACATAATTACCTGGAGAAATAATTGGTATATGAAACTTTAACTTTTAATCGAATAAGAAATCGTCTAGAAAAATTAAATTACAAAAGACGCCAGATATTAGAACGGTTCTTCAATTTGTGATTCATTAAGTGGTGACTCTATTAAACGAATATAATAAATTTGCACTTCTTGAGGAAATTACAACGAGTTAAATTCATATGAATACAGACATGTTATGGGATCTGTACCCGGTTCGGTATTTTTTTTTTTGTTGAATAGAATTTTTATTACTTTTGTGAGTTTAAATGAAGAAATCTTTTAAACCTTTTAAAAATAGTAAAAGTAAAATAAGCTGAAAGAGCCAAATTAGATTAAAATGTGAAGCCAAAAACGTTTCTAATCACTTGTTGGTATAATGACCGTAGATCCGATTCCTATACATTTCAATCGGCCATTGTAATTTAAATCTAAAAACTGTTGATTTTATTAAGCAGTAATTCTAATATCCGGCGTCTACTGTCATTTGTTTTTAACATGTATTATGTCCTGAAAATGATTCAAAAATCATTAACTGAAAATTAAATGACTGCCTACCTTGTATAAAAAAGCTGTGCACGCCACTGCATATA
Organism: Microchrysa polita; assembly: GCA_949715475.1. Classification (NCBI taxonomy): domain Eukaryota; kingdom Metazoa; phylum Arthropoda; class Insecta; order Diptera; family Stratiomyidae; genus Microchrysa; species Microchrysa polita. The sequence continues at coordinate 15,842,806 of OX454418.1, read as the reverse complement.
TGACAATATTCTTTGCAATTTGGTTCGCAGCTTGTCGGTTCATTGTTTTCGTTGGGCTTTTCGCGCTAAAAAACGCGAGTGAAAAATGCGATCTAAAACACAATTTATAAAAGAATTAAGCAAGAAACTTCCTAACGTATTTATTTTGTTTAATCTTCTACTGTTGCACGAATTAAAAGTAAATCACTTGTGAAACCATCCTTTCAGGTGCCAGTTAAAACTGTTTTCACTCTGGGCCTCATCCAATGCAATTACTAGTCTTTCTGGATCATTACATTGAAGGAGCTTGTTATTATCTTTTAGAAATAAAGTAGATTTGCTTTTTATTTATTATTCTGTGTCTCAATCTCTAGAATACTTTGATTACTTTGGGAAGGAAGGTCCCGAACAGTAAGTTCTCTGGAAAACTGGAATACTGAATCTCCACATACACAGGGTCCGTACTCCTCCTATATTTCCTATATTTCCCATATTTGTATCGCACCTATATATTCCAATATTTTTCATTTGTCTCTATAAAAAAAGCTAAAATAGGCTAAAGATGTAATAGACACGGGTTTGAAAAATTCCAATATACACTGCTTGTCATCAGATTAGCACACCCCTTCGCATGAATAGTTTCGGCTGATTTCCAACCACACTAAAAGAGCTAAAATTTCAAAATTATAACCGTTAATAGTCTATTCAATTCTGAGTTAATTAACACAAAAAGTATTGTGTTTACATTTTTTAATATGGTTTTATAATTGTTTTTTGAAAAAGAGCACACGAAATTGCCATTTAAAATTTGTCATCAGGATAGCACATAGCAATTTCTTTTTTGTCTATCTTCCACAATTAAAGACGTAGGACCCCCAATTTGTTTGTAGTTGTTTGAGTAAGATTAACTTTAAAATGAATAATGGAAAATCATTATCTGCGGAAGAGGGATCAATCCAATGTTCCAATGTCCTAATATCGCAGTGCCCCAATGTCCAAATGACCCAATATCCCAATGTCCCAATAGCCTGATATCTCAGTGGCCCAATGTCCCTATGTACCAGTGTCCCAATGTCCGATTGTCCCAAGGTCCAATGTCCTAGGATCCCAATGCCCCAACGTCGCAGTCTCCCAGTGTTCTAATGTACCAATAGCCAAATGTTCCCATGTCCCAATATCCCAATGTTCCAATGTCCTAATATCCTGATATCCCAATGTCCCAATATCCCGATGTCCCAGTGGCCCAATGTCCCCACGTCCCAGTTTCCTCAGTGTGCCTAATATCCTAATGTCCAAATGCAAGAATGTCTCATTGTCCCAATTTCTCAATGTTCCAATGTCCCAATATCACAATGTTCCAATGTCCTAATATCGCAGTGCCCCAATGATTCAATATCCCGGTGTCCCAATACCCCGATGTCTCTGTAGCCCAATGTCCCTATGTGCCTGTGTCCCAATGTCCGATTGTTCTGTTGTCCCAAAGTCATAATGTCCCAATGTCCTAATAACCCAGTGCCCCCATGTCCCAGTCTCCCAGTGCACTAATGTCCCAATATCCCATTGTTCCAATGTCACAATGTTCCAATGTTACAATTCCCCAATGTCCTTATATCCCGATGTCCCACTATCGCGATGTTCCAGTGGCCCCACGTCGCAGTTTCCCCAGCGTACCTAATGTCCCAATATCCGAAAGTCCTAATATGCTAATGTGCTAATGTCCCAATGTCCTAAAAACCCTAATGTCCCAATGTCCTAATATCCCAGTGACCCAATGTCTCAATATCATGATGTCCCAATGTCACAATATCCCGATGTCTCAGGGGCCCAATGTTCCTATGTACCAGTTTCCCAATGTCCGATGGTCCTATTGTCCCAGTGCCCGAATGTCCCAGTCTCCCAGTGTCCTAATGTCCCAATATCCCAATGTCCCAATATCCCATTGTCCCAATATCCCGATGTCCCAATGCCCCAATATCCCGATGTCCCAATGCCCCAATATCCCGATGTCCCCACGTCCCAGTTTCCCCAGTGTGCCTAATGCACCAATGTCTTAATGTCCTAATATCCCAAGACCCTAATGCCCCAATTTCCTAATATCCCACTGCCCCAGGATCCTAGTCTCCCAGTGTCCCAATATCCTAGTGTTCCAATATCCTAGTGTCCCAATGTCTCCGTGTCCCAATGTCGCAGTGTGTTTTAAAAAATTGTCAATGAGATGAGCCGAAAGACGCAATTGTTGGAAATCTTTTGTTAACTTTACATATTATTTTACCCTTCTTGATTCTTTAGAAGGACCACCAGAGGATCATTCATTCCAAATTTAATTAAAATCCTATCACGGGGAGAGACAGTAGAAGCAAGTCTTTCTGCAACTGTAGACTCCAGTCTGAAATTGGGTTACTCGCTTAAGTCTGTGAGGGTGAAAATTTCACGGTTTATTGCATATATCTTACCCGTCATTGTGCCGATCGAAGATTTTTTTTTGGAAAGGCACTAGAACAAGATATAGCCAAGATGTAGCCCTATCAAACAAAAAAGCAAGTTGTCTCCGGTAATCATAGACTTGTTCGCTTTCTTTTTTTTCCTTTGGCGGGCGATACGCTCTCGCGTCTCTTGATTATGACTGATCTCACGACTTGCCAACGTAATTTCATGAAAGCACTGCGCGAAGAGCTTGATGAACTTAAGAAGACTGAACCACACGCCACTATTAAATACATAAACGGAACACCGAAAGTCATACGCCAATCCACAAAAAACTAAATGATAAACTCTGCATTTACTGTCAAAACACGAGAGGCTTCTTTGGGAAAATGAACGACTTACGGCAATCTCTACTGATCAACAACTTCGACATTGTAATCTTCACCAAAACATGGCTGACTTCTCATCATCTATCATCCGAACTAGGTTTTAACAAGTACATACGTGTTCTACCGTCAAGATCGCAACACTAAGACATCAAGTAAGACGAGGGGCGGAGGGGTTTTAATAGCTGTCAACAACAAACTGCAATCAAGCGTCGTGAAAAAGGTCGCCGTACATGCTGACGTTAAGCAACTATTCAAAGAGCAAAGAGTTACTAGCAGTGGCGTAACGTACAGCGTTCCATGTGTTCAGTGGGACACGGGCCCCCAACCCAAAGGGGCCCCCACGGCCGAAAATATAAAGAATAGATCATTGGATGACTGTTGTTTTTAAGACATTTATTTTTATTAGTTTGCGAGACAATAGGCTACCCAGCTGCAGAATCTATCATAGTGACAAAACATTCCGTGGCGTCACATTTTTGAAAATCTTTGTGTTCGAACTTAAAGCGGGGCCCTTTCTTTGTGCAGTCAAATTTTCGATTTACATATGTATTTGAAATCCTACTGTCACAATGAATGTTTGTGTTGTCTTTATAAAGAAAACGCTCCTGCGGAATCCTGACGGCAAATTGACGAATTCCTAAATCAAGTTTACGAGTTTCCATGTTTAATTGACGAATTTCAAAATTGTGTTAACGAATTTTAAATACATATTGATAAATTTCCAAATTAAATTGACGAATTTACATTTTAAATTGTTGGACTTTAACATCCTATTGACGAATTTCCATTAAAAATTTGTGAATTTTAAAATCATGTTGACGAATTTCCATGTCACCTTCACGAATTGTCAAATCATTTTGACGAACTTCCAGAGCAAATTGACGGATTTACATTTCAAATTAGTCTTGATTTGTCAAGATATTCGCCAATATGTGATGGTAATTCGTCAATTAGTATCGGAAATTCGTCACTAGGACATGGAAAATCGTCAATTTGTAATGAAAATTCGTCATCATTTTTAAATTTTTCATATGGAAATTTGTCAATTTGGATCATGTTTGTGTCAATACTTTTTACTTAAAGCATAAGCATTAACTTTAGCTTAAGGTATAAATCGGCGGAAATAGAAAGCTACTAACTTTGTGTAACTTTACAATTGGCATAATTTTGCAATTAATCAATCATCAGAGCAATAAGTAAATTATAAAGGAAATGTCTCACAAGCTTATTGAGTGGGGATTTTTCTAAATATCAGCTTTCTCGGTTTTGGTGACGAAAATATTGAAGAGATATAAGGGCTCGACAAAAAGGAGTGCTTATCTTAAAATGCATAAAATTGAGCCATTGTGATCCAGTTCGTTGAGTTTTTGAATACTGACGGAAAAGGGACTGCTCCATCATGAAAAATATGTTCACAATGTTGTGGATCTTCTTGCCGAAAGATCGTTCATTAAGTCAAAAACCGTTTTATCTAGGAGTCATCAGTCATAAAATCAAGAAATATGTATATGCATATGCCGCTAAACCCTTCTGTCCAGATAACGGACGTTTCTCCTACAGGACTCATTTTTCTTTGCCGGAACTCTACCAAATTTCATCAATCAATCGATGAAATTCGCCACGGATACGCCAACGACTTAACTAGCCAGGGTCGTCAGAGCTGTGAGCAAACTGACTTGATCCTCAGATTTAGGGTAAAAGCTTGTAGTCTAGGATCAATGACAGTTATACGAAGCAGGCATGTAGGCGCATCAGGCGAGGTGTTTTTTTAGTAGCTTCTATTTAGCTTAATGATAAATATTCAAATAGGACATGTAGATGATCTTTAGAAATTTTTCAGTATATTTATTCAAATTTATGTTTTTGTCTCAAATTATAAAATGTTCTAACATGTTGCTTAAACGATTTTCGTTGCTATTGCTCATTTGTGGACTGCTGTAAATGCGATTTCCGTCAATATTTTCTGCGGTTAATAGTCGTTAATAGACGTGGGGGCCCCCACTCCAATTTCGAACACAAGAAATTCGGAAAACGTTACGCCACTGGTTACTAGTATCAACTGTCTACCTGCCATGTACCATGTACTCTCATCACGCCTGCGATGTTACCAGCTGCTCTAAAGCGTTTCCTAAAGCAACAGTTATTATGACCATGGGCGTAGCCAGAGGGGGTCAGGGAGAGGCGCTTGTTCCTGGTCGATGATTATGTTGAAAAAATCCTTACCGATGTAGTAAAAAAGAATAGCTGCACTTTACAATGCTTGAAGGCGTAAAAATGCTAGTTTAATTCCATAGGCACTACGCAAAATGCTGCTGAGACTGTAGTCTGGAAAACTAAAATATTTGTGGTTTGCAGGCCCTTGATATCCGGAACTGGGATACCTACGTGTGAGTATCATGAATCGATAACATAATTACATCAGAAATCTTTCCCTTTAAGGCGGACATGTCAAACTCGCGGCGCACCGTTTTGTGTGGCCCGTGGCTAGATCGAAGAAACACAATGTGTATAAGCACAAAAGCGTAAAAATTTGTAGGTGTTGAACTAAAGTCTAAGAAATTTACTAAAACTCGTCAAGAAGTCGGTGGCTTATGCTAGGTTAAATTATGTATTTTAAAAATCTTTCTCTCAATTCTACAAATAATTACATTTGTTTAAGGCGGCCTTTGTATAGAAAAATATTAAAACCCTTCGTCAAATTGTTTTGTCCAGAAATTCGGTTAAGAAAGAAGTTGTTGACTTTGCCTGATAGTTTTCTTGCACGGTTGCATTGTATTTAAATGGATTTATTTAAAAGGAAGGCCAAGCTTTAAAGACCCAGAAATTCTATGAACTATCATAAACGGCCCGCTCAATCCTGCATACAGTGATATTTGGCCCAGAGTAGGTTTTGAGTTTGACATCCATGCTTTAGGGAGACTCTTTTTTCTTTTGCGAGGATCCCATATTTTCATGTGTTTTATTTCATGGCTTCTGATCATTCATTCCATCTGAAAGTGGCAAATGGTATACAGCCTTGCCTAGCTAGGGACCTTGTGAAGAACGAGATTTTCATCTTCATTTTGAAGTTTGGTATTATATCCGACGTAGGGATTTAGCCATAAAAAATTTTGCTGTAGACGAGACAAGTTTGTATTTTTTTTTATCGAAAACGAGACCCAGATAAAGGTCTACGATCTCACACAGATGCTTAGTGAATACGCATTTATGCAGATAAATAACTCAGTAGAGTGTGCTTTTGAACACAACACCTACGAAAATACATCAAGATGAAGTGAAAGAGTAACGGTGAGGACATGTCAAGGAATGTTGTTTTAGTTATATTTTTTTATAAATTATTTTGAAATACATATTCGAATAGAAATTTTCCAAAATTTTGCTTGATAGTTTTCTTGCACGGTTGCATTGTATTTAAATGGATTTATTTAAAAGGAAGGCCAAGCTTTAAAGACCCAGAAATTCTATGAACTATCATAAACGGCCCGCTCAATCCTGCATACAGTGATATTTGGCCCAGAGTAGGTTTTGAGTTTGACATCCATGCTTTAGGGAGACTCTTTTTTCTTTTGCGAGGATCCCATATTTTCATGTGTTTTATTTCATGGCTTCTGATCATTCATTCCATCTGAAAGTGGCAACACCTACGAAAATACATCAAGATGAAGTGAAAGAGTAACGGTGAGGACATGTCAAGGAATGTTGTTTTAGTTATATTTTTTTATAAATTATTTTGAAATACATATTCGAATAGAAATTTTCCAAAATTTTGCTTCTTAAGGATTTTTAATGGTTAATATACTAAATCGCGGATTTGGCGATTTTCAATATGCTTTCACAGAACGAAGGTATGACACATGATAATTTTCGGGAGGAAACGATAGTCTAAACTAGGCTGGATATAAAACTTTCATGTTCCAAATTCCCAAAAGAGCCGATTATCTTTTGGGGACTTGGAACATGGAAGTTTCATATCCAGCCTATTTTAGACTATCGTTTCCTTCCGAAAATTATCATGTGTTATTCCTTCGTTCTGTGAAAGCTGTTGGTAACAATTATTTGTTGTGCAGACTGTGTCGACTATTCATTGCTATGAAATCGCGCTCTGCAGCAAGACATTAATAAGTATAGCATCCAGTTGAGCTTTAGTAAAAAACCTAGTCCCGAAGATCTATATACCAAAAAAAAAATATGTTTTAATATTTGCCATTTATCGTTATCAATTTCAACACTAGTCAGTAGAACAAACAAAAATGGAAAAAACATTGGTTTCACCAACACTGTCTTTCATCATCCACTATATACGTATTAGTATGAGTATATTTATTTGATTTTCAGATAGCGTCAGCGTTTCAGTCGATTAAGTTCAATGATAGTCAGTCAGTCAGCCGGCCAGTCATCCATTGGGACAATCGAAAAGTTACGGCCTCTACAGTCTACAGCAGTCAGCCGTAGAGAGTCCATTTGAAGGGATACGAATCTGTATAGGGATTTCTCTCTTGCGAGCACATTTTGCAGTCATCACATGATGTTGATGATTTTATACTGCCACGAGTTTATTACAGTATTTGCAGGACAGTTCTCTGAACTATAGGGTTTTGTTGAGACTTTTGTGTAATTGATAAAAATACAATGAATAAGAAAATCTAAAAAGGAAATGCAAATAACCGCAAAATACACTGGATATGCGACTTTTTTTCGGGACCAAAATATTTTCTATGGTAACTTGATCGAAACTACAAGATGACATTTCTCATACGAATTTTATATGGAAAATTAATAAATAAACAAAATCATGCACATGCGCAGCTTAGTGCTGTAACTTCGTAGTAGGGGCGTTGGAAAAATGGGGGCAATGAGTACGAAATTTCAAAATTAATAGATGCTTGAAATTAATTAATCAACAACGTTCCTGTTGCATAACTTTATACCAACAGCATCACAATTTACACTATTGCAAAAAGTACACTTAAATGGGATTGCAAAGCGTTGCGTGGTATAAATTCGTTTAAATACAAAATTTTAAATACTGTGTATTCCAGTGCATTGCGGTTGAATACTCCAACCAATGAAAAAGCCAAAAAGTATTAAACCATACCAGCCCCAAACACTAAATTTCCTACGCCACTGCTAGCTATAAAAAAAATCAAATTGTCCCCTTTATTTTCAGATATTTCGTTTCCTTCTTTTTCTTCTTCATTGTAAAAATAAAAACTCAAAATTTTACAATCCCCCTAAAGCTTGACAAACTTTAGTCTCAGCGTCCTATCAGATTTCAATTAATTCAAAGAAAAGAATATTTTGATGAAGTGGATTTTTCCCCAATTTTATCCAATATTTTGGCGATTTCCCTAAATTAGTCTGTTGAATGAATAGCGTTTGTTAGCGCACTCGCCTGGTAGGCACAGGCTTGGAGCCCACTGTCAACTAAGCAAGTTTGTAATTTTTTTCGAAATCGAGACTACGATCTCACACAGATGTTTACTAATACCCAATACTTTCATTTATGTAGATCGACGGTTCTTAACTAGTGGTCCGCGGACCACTGGTGGTCCCTGAGATGACATTAGGTGGTCCGCGAAGCCTTTACCACATAGTTCGATGTGAATATTCTTAATAAGCACAAACTATATTTTCAAAAAAAAAAACTTCAAATCTGTGCGCTTCTCAAACACAAACCCCAGAAGCGGTAGACAATTGACTGTGACTGTTTTCATTGAGATGTATCGCTGTTGTTGTAGGACACCCAAAAGGAAATGAAAACGAGAAAAGGGCATGAAGGGAGAATGTCAGGACGAACGAGAGCTTGTTGGAAATTCTGCGTTTATGCAAAAAAGGTACTATAGGATTCTAAGACCGGAGGACGCCATCAAAAAATCTACTATATTTCGGGTTGATATTCTGAGGGCTAAGAAGGCCGGTTTTGATCGCCATAGGGCTCCAAGAGCATTTCTGGGAACTGATGATGATGCCATGTTGCTATTTAAATTTCCCAATTTGTCGAACCCTTTTGTGCGGTTTAGCATGTGTTTCACATTTTAACTTAGAGGTAAAGCGAGACTGTCGAGGCTCCGCCTGTCTTTTTTTTTTATATAGATTGGGAATCTTGCATGGATTATATACACCGCGTGTAGCTGAGACCGCTAGCATGGACTTCCAACTAATCAGCATTCAGTGCAGGTAGCAGAATTACGTCTACGCCTGTAGAGAAGCCATGTCGATAGTTGTGCATATTCACCTTACCGGTACCCTTGGGCTTTGCCCTATGTAAGTACATCCATTTCTCGTCCACACATCACAGTTAGCGTCCAGCGTAGGGCCCCGAATCATTTGCTGTACTTATACAAATTTTGGGGCAAAACACTCATTTTAGGTGCAAATCTAGTTTAATTTTAGGAAGGATAACACGCCGCCTACTGGCAACACTGCTTAAGTATGTTAAACGAGGGAGGTCAACTAGAGAGAGCATGTTCATGATGTACTTTTTAAAAATGCACATATTTTCACGTTGAATTGGTGAGTCCGTGGATTTGAATCCATTTTATTGGTTTTGGATTCGCCGTGTGTGTGCAGTTCTATAGATAGGTGGATGAAGGCAGAGGGTCGGTCGGTCAGCTGACGAATGAAGGATTTAAAAGGAAGCGTCAGTGTCAATTTTCAATCAATGGTAATCACTGACTTTCACTGCCAATATTTTCTTTCGTTGAAAATAACGAGGAATAATACTATCACCACAATGCTAGGTACAAAATTTCATGATTTGTATGGCTCCTCAAAGATTTTGAATGTCAGTGGTCCGCGACAAATAACGAGTTTTATCAAGTGGTCCTTCACGTACAAAAGGTTAAGAATCACTGGTAGATAAATAACTCGGCAGAGCATGCCCCTGATCACAACACCTATGAAAATATGAAGTCAATGAGAAACTGTTAGGACATGTTAAGGGGGTGTTGTTTTAGCTAATTTTTTTTTATAAATTATTTTGAAATACATATTTCAATCGAAATTTAATAAAATTTCGCATTATAATGTATTCTAATCAAAATTCTCCAAAATTTTGCATTTAATATTTTTATATCAAAATTTTCGAAAATTGGGGGTTCCAACCACCTCCAAAATTTTCAGATGTCTTAATGTTCCTTTTTTAGACAGTAGGTGGGTTGGAATAATGGCTAGCGTAATCGCCATCGAAGCACAGGACAGTGGTTTTGAAACCCATTGTTTTAGAATTCATCATGTGACGGACTATGATTTCACTGAGATGCTAAATAAGTATACTTCTTTATATAAAGTCGGAAATGAACAAATTTCAAACCGGTCATCGATGTAATTTATGAAGAAATTTTATCGACAATGAGCGAGGGACTCGTACTCGGAAAGTTGTGTGTAATATGAAGGTTGAGAAGGCCTTGTGCCAGGAAGCCACTACAAAAAAATCTACAGTAGAAAACTATGACACGTGCATAATTTCACTCATAAGTAGGTCAGCTGAAACTGGAAATGGCAAAAAAAAGCTTTATAATTTTGCCCCTAACCTCAGATTAAGACTGACAGCTTCAGTTATCACGCTGGACTCCCTGCCAACGTAAAACTCATTCCTAAAACCCCTACCGAAACGAACGAACTTTTAAAATATCACATTTTGATGTTAACTATGTATATCTTTTCGATTCCACAGTTTTTTTTTCGGAAAATCCCCATTCCTCCTACAAATATACGACAAAACCCATTTTCGTTAATAATTTTCTCAACATTTTCATTTCAATTCCCATAACACTTCACCTGCACCTTGTGCAAACTGTGCCCTTTTTTTTTGTTGTTTTAATTTGATATGCACATTCAATTCTGACTTTGATGTAGTCAATTTCCGCATTGATAGTGTCCCTTCCAGGATATACGAGAACGTCTATCTCAGACCTGGACCTTTTGTCTTTATCGCGATTTCCATTGTCATTGAACATCGATAGCATCGAATCGATCCGACTAAAACAAAAACTCAAACGAAAAAAAAATCATCGACAATACAACAGCTCGAGCAAGACAACGAAAAACACCAAAGTAATTGTCACTTGTCAACTGATGACGATAGCTCTCAAATGGTCGTTTCTTGAAAACACTAGACAAAGAAAAGCGAGAATGAGAGTACTTTTGGGTCAGTCGGCAAGCGTCCAAGGCTCTAGGTATAAGGTATAACCCATGATCGGGTTTAATTGCGTCGAGGTGTTCGGAGTTAATGGAAAATCCAATTTACACGAGAATATTTACGTTGACTCTGGTCTTCGGGAGAAGGATCTTCCGGGACACGGGACAATGGAACAAACAGCCAAGCTAACGAAAAAAATATGCAAGACACCGGATGCAATTGGATAGATAACGGAGGATACAAAAAAATTGTGAATAAATAAAACATGAAAAAATCAATAATAAGAGTTATTCTACATCTTCGTCAGCGGAAGCACTTAATTTAATGCGATTTTTAGATATTGTGAAATCTCATCAGAAGATGAATGTAAACCCGAAGAAAATTTATTAAATTAATCCAATGATTTGTGTACTGTGCAATGATTATAATCGATTTTATCTCTTCTTTTTTTTCGTTTGTTTCCACGTTTTGTATTATTATCCTATCCTAGACAGAGAGAGAGAGATACTCAACGAAATCTGATGTATTACCATCCTGGAATACCGGCAGCTAGTTGAGGGAGCTTATGATAAAGTAGACGATATCGAAAATGTTACGAAAATAGATTGATGATTTTGTATTAAGCAGAAAGGATAACGCATAAAGCATAGCTATGGAGAGAGTATTTTTGTCCGTGGAGATATACATATAGATGTACTATTGGAATATAGAATAGGGATAAACTTTAGTCACAATCCCAGTTGGCGATTGATGACGATCATTATCTATGGAATTGAAATCGATTTGTATCTAACATACAGCTCACAACTAATACACTAACAGAAAAATCGCAGAGTAATGGACTTTGTGCTTTTGCGATGATGATAAAATGTGGACTCCACTCGTTTCCCATAGCTTATTTTATCGGATGATAGACGAGATGATATTTATATTGGAAATGAGAGAACAATTTGGAACAAGAAGAGTTGACCTAATTGGGGGATATATAGGTAGATTAAGAAATGTACCGTTATAGGAGAAAAAAAATTCTAAGAAGATATTGCAGTACGTTTCGATAAATTAGGTTCCAAGTTTGCCACTCCTGTGATTGCAACTTAAATCGTCAATGAAGAAAGTTTACATATGCATGTATATTGCATAAAACTTAATAGGTGATTCACACTATCGACATTTTTTACTAAAATCTGGATTTTATTACCATAGTTGCATACCATATTGTACTACGATTTGAATAGTGCAACCATCACTTGTTTCTAGTCTGAACGGGCTATTATATTCCAGTGATAATGACGTTTCATGATTTTCTTACTTTAAAAATGAACTTTAGTACTAAAATTATAAAATGGTACTTAATTTTCAAAATCTTTAAGTCACGATAGTGAATTCAATTTTATTTGCATTTTTTTCTATCTTTATTTTTAACACGAATTTTCACTCATTTTAAATTTTTTTCTTGTCTTTTTCCAGGTAATGCTATGAAAATATTAATTGAATGATACAGGCTACGGGTAAGCAACTGCGGAAGTGTAAATAGGCACTCACGACTTTCATATCATAAATTTTTAAAATGTTATTTTTTTTTGTTTTTTTTTTCACCACCTTTTTAATACATTGGTATCCTAAAAACTGCTCTAAAATTCACAAATTCGAACGAACAGTTTTTTCAACCTTAGCATTAGTTTTTGATTACAAACTATCACAGAAATATTAAAAATCGAAAATTTAAAAATTTGGCCAAAAGTGGGTTAAGAAGGCCGGATACAACGACAGGGATGGTCTTTATAGACGCGGTAGCAAAAAAAATCCAGGCGGTTTTTCAGAATTTTAATGCGTCCGTAATACTTGTCGTCATCATTATCCTTTTTGGTAATAAGTTCGAAATAAACTTAAAATAAATAAAACTTAGGGGCTTTCATTCTATAACGCTTTTAGTTAGACCAATCCAAAAATAGATTTACTATACATTTTTCCGATTTCAATCAAGGACTCAACGGCAAATCTGCAGACATTTATTATTTATCATTTCTACAGAGCTCCTAACAAAAAGCTTAGAATCTTATAGAAATGGCTTGTAACGCAGAACTCGCTAAAGTGCTGTAGGGAAACGAAGCTCATTTGACCATGCAGACCACTCAAGTTAATAAAAGAAAGGGAACTTCTCTGTGAGCTAAGCAGCTCACAGCCCCTGTCCTGCAAATATTAAAGGGATATCATATGTCTTGGGGTCAAAACAAACATAACACAAGGAGGATAGAAAATTGTAAGATAGAATGTGGCATCAGCGAGCTCAAGTGTCTGCAATGTTCGTGGGCCTAGATTTTATTGGGCCTGGCCATCTTTAAACGCGAAATCAATTAAAAAAACCACAACGCAAAAATTCAGTTCAAAATTTGGGGCTCCCAAATGAAGGACCGTATACCTTGGAACGGGCCGGGGAACTACATACTAAATTAGTTGGACATCACAAAAACGACGGCACAATCACGAGTACTTATCCGTTTGTATCGGGATGCATCGGGATCTCGTGGCGCACATGTGGCACATAACTTCACCTTTTTTTTTAGGCGCCACTTTATTCTCTTTATTCTTTTTCTCACGGCCGCTTTATTAGACTTCACGAAACACTTTCACAAAAAAAAAAATCAAGACAATAAATTAACAAAAACAAAAAAAAACCCATTCAGATCAACCAAGCACGTCCGATGAATGTTGGCTTTACAGAGTTGCCAGATTGGGCTCATTCTCGCCAATTGGGCTCTCTTTTTTCTCAATTGGTGACAAAAATTCCCAAAATACGCGCCAGGTACTAATTTTTGTTTTAAATATTATTTTTCTAAGACAATGTACATTTTTTGGAGGTTATGTTGGAAGTTCCGCGGTTCGTTAAAACCGTCGCAATCAAACTTGTTAAACCTGATTTCTGCTCGATATATGCGTACAGTAGACGCTCGAAAATTAGAAAAAAGTTCTTGTCAAATACAAATACCAATCCTTTCATTCTTACTGAATTGCATAGCAATCGGTTAAGCTGATCACGAGAGAAATTGAATGAACATGTGAATAGACACCAACTTGACATTGTGAAACGCCTTTAACAAAAAATATAAGCTATTTGAAAGAAAATTTGCAGACATATTCCTTACATTATTTCCAAAGAATCATCATCAAATTTTTCAGATTTGCACTCTCCTTCGTCCCACCTATTCACGCACAAACTATAATTTCACAAATTTACTGTTATTTACTTTTTCTTAGCAAAAATCAAGATGCTTAGTATTTAACGTACACATATTGACATAAAAATAAGTACACTCCTCGTGTCGCTTTTAATGCCCAATTTTCATATCCTTTTTAAAATTGTAATACTCCAAATAGGTAGCCATTATAACAATTAGAATACAACAATGCCAAAGAACCCGAAAAACTAATTGAATCCCCCTATTATCTTAGTCCCTCCCGATATAAACTTTGATGTGGGTATTCAGCTTGGTCAAAATAATAAGTACACCATGTTTTTTTTTATTTTTTGACAATAGCTTGGTATTTTCCGTAAGGATTTGTTTTTTTTTTATTTATTTGTGTATGCGTTAAATTAAAAATTTAAGGGGCGAAAAACACGTGGTAGGTACCAAGAAAGACGTTTAAGTTCCAAACTTAGAAATGGCGGATAAAGTATTCGCTCAATAACGGAATAATCCAGCTAAACATTTCATTCACTATGTAATTCATGAAAAACTAAATAAAATCAGTCTCAAATTCGTTTAAGTCCATACAAGGACCTCAAGGATAACTGTCGATTTCATTTTCACTATGGCGAAAAAAAATTTCCTTGGCATAATTACTGATTGTCGCGGCAAGTATTGAAAATTTAGAATCTCTTTAAAAAGTTAAACGAAGAATACAAGAAGTAAAGCAGTTTTGGCAAAAAATTAGAAAATTTAGAAATTTCCATGGCGACGTCATAAAGTATTGACGGGACAACAAAATTTTGGAGGGATAGTTCTTCTTGTTCCACACCGAACAATGAATACTCATAGAATATTCTGTTTTATTTAAGAGATCGTGATAAATTTGATTGGAAATCACTCTTATTATAATATTCTTCATTCAAGAAATTAATATCATATACGCTACTTCAATTGGCTATTTCCCATGGTAGCGAAAAAAATGGACTATGCTTTTTTTAAATAGTTTGGTTTCGTTCAAATACACCTAATAACCGTTACTATGAGACAATTCCCGTATAAGAAATGTTTGTTAAGTGTCCTAGAGTATTACGCTGATGAACTTATAACCTTTAAATTGAGATTTCAGCATGCCCTAACCATACCTCACAAACTGGTCAAGGATCCGCTTCAACCAAATTGAGTGGCCTTTCTCGCTATTACTATAGAGTTCAATTGAATCGGGAATATTTGGGAGAGTTGAATCAACGAATTAAAAAAAAATCTGCCATAAACCGGCCAATTACGGAATCTCCTCGAAGTTCCCCGCGGATATATGGTATAGGTATGTATGGGCGAAAGAACCATCTCCAGAATGGAAAATTTTTTTTTCAAAATAACGGACTATTTACTGCGAAATAATAAAAGAAATCAAATTCTTGTCGAATCAGAATACATTATACAGAACAACAGAAGAACAGTTTTAATCAGATTAGCTGAAATGTACTTATTACTTTGTCCAGCTTTTTTTAGACGGTTCGTCCTTTTTTAAAGTAAATGAAAGCTGTTATTTATTTTAATTGGCTTGTTTACATATTCTTTAATTCCTCACCAATTAAGTATTTAAATATTAACATATGATTTTATTTACTGAAACAACGGCTTGACTACAGGGTGATAAGGAAAAATCGTATAGGTGTACTTATTTTTTTGGCCATATGTGTATATATGCTCATACGGACCAATCTCTTCGCAATGTTTAATATCAGTACCCATATAGGTTTAAAAAAAACGTTATTCGTGCCAAAGACTAACCATTTGTAACGAACCGTTTTCGGCCTTCAGATGTCTACATCAAAGTTAATAAAAAAATAAAAATAGATGCAAAAATAAATTGAATAGTATAGACATCTGTGGGTCGGAATTGTTAATAATATTGGGTCAGCTGGTCCAAAAATGGCAAGCGGCCAACTTCACGAGGGAGTGGACACGACCAACTTCATGGAGTTGGAGGACGGCTATCACCAGGACAGCAGGGTTTTGAAGTGGAATTTTGGGGAGATTTGTAGAGGAGGACGATAGAACACGCGCTTAAGGAGGAGGATGGCCTGTGGTTGGCGGCCGGTTGAAAAAAAAGTCTATCCAAGATGAGTCTGGAAAATCAGCTAAGTGATTGTGTTTTGTGCGTTCGTTGTATTGTTGTGCTGAGTTCTTTATGTATGGAAATTTCCGAAATGTGCGCTGAGTTTCCAGTAGAGGATTTTGCTAACGGTTCCATGTGATCCATTATACCAACACCCCCTCCCCCCATTCCAGGGGCGAATTTTGATTTTTATAAGGGAGGCGCCCTACATTTCTTTGTTCGGCCACGGGCGCCTCAGGACGGGTTTATTTGTACAATTGCGTGGGTTTAGTTAGGCCGGGACCCGACGCCATCCGGGTCTACGGAGCAGCAATAAGATGGCACCTGTGCGCGTCGGCTCATATTCAAACGGTTTCTTCCCCATTTTAAACCCCTTTGTTCGTGAAGTGCACCCACAGGCATGCGATATCTCTTTTTTTTGTAAAAAGACAGGGGCAACGAGTGGCGTAAACCCCGCCCGTATCTCCCGAACTGAGCTACAGCAAGCGCATGCCGCTGCTCGCTCGTTGAGGAGCCCTATCTTCATGCCTAACCTGTACGGTTATAGAAACATTAGCTCCGTCCCCTGGGCATCTTCGGATGGCCAAGTCCTTTCGTTACACATTCTACTTATTCATACCAAATTGCATGCTCATCGGTTAAGCCCTTCGCGAGTTATTTAGTAAACAAGGCGGACGGACAGACAAAATCGATTTTATACAAAATTTTTTAAATCTAAAACCCCAAAAAATTGCAAAATTTTCAAACACCTCCTGGTAATCTGGTTTTTGTTCGTAGAGACGACTCATGTGATGATCGCACTTAAACCACCGGTTTTGAGCACTATTTGCGTATAGTTTCTATACGGAAAGGTCAGGGGTGTTCAACATAATTTTTACGCGGACCACACTGTTGGTTTGAAAAGTGATGGTGGACCAAACATTTTTTCGTTATTGGTAGACAAGACATTTATTTCGCATTACTCAGATTCACCACACGCATGAAAAGTCGCCCTAACGTTTCGGTTTCATAGAAAATAAGCGTGGATGCAAGGGAAGCTTCGAACACCACTCTTAACGTCATTATTAGAATATGACCCCCCATCACTCATTTGAGATAAACTCAAATGTCCAGTCGGAGAGATGGCCTTAGCCCCTCCAGTAAAAGATCTTCGTTGCGCCAGAATCAGGGACTTTCTGATTATTTCTAAAAATCAGGCGGTTCGCAATTTTTTTTCGATTCACATCTCGCATGCACTAATAGTCGGTTACCATACGAAATCCCCAACCACAAAATCTCCAAACGCAGAAAAATCCCAAAAATAAAAATCCCCATATTTAAAATCCCCATATTCAAAATCCCCATAATCATAATATCCATATACAAAATCCCCAATCATAAAATCGCCTAACACCCGAAATATGCTGGTAATGGTGAAAAATGGTAAATGTTAAATGGTAGATGGTAAATCGCAAGAGGGTCGTAGGTCGATACATGATTGACACGAATATAATGTTCGAGTACGTACATATATTGACTAAACGGTTTGCATATATCGTCCTAAGCATATTGAGTTTTCTTTAACATCATCGATTCATTCGAACCAATATTCGCGGCTTATTGTTGGCGTACCATCTACCATTTATTATCTACCATTTACCATCTGCTATCAACCATTTACAATCTACCATGCCTCTACCAATAACCATCTACCATTTACCATCTATTTTTACCATCTGCCATTTACAATCTACAATAGTCTAAAGAAAATCTCCATTCACCATTTGAGGTGTGATCTAAGAACGCGCTCGTGTTCTATGATAACACCTCAAATGGGGAATGGGGATTTTTATTTTGGGAATTTTGATTTCGGGGATTTCGACTTAGGGGATTTTGATTTTGGTGATTTGGAATTTGGGGATTTTGGTTTGGGGATTTTGTGACTGGGGATATCGTATCCAACCCCTAATACTCGCTTGAATCTATTGCGCAAACAAAATTATGTTATATGTACATATACCTTTTTCGCTATTTTAGCTAATGCCCATCTGAAATCAACTTGGCATAAATTTATCAAGCAATAGCAATGAATAGTGGTCTGACACAATTTTCCACTATTTACCCTCAATTCATTACATCTTGTTTACTATGAGCATGAGAGTATGAATGAGAGTGTACACCACCTCGGTAATTAATCGTTGCGTATATTTGCAGTTTGGGCTTCATATAAATTCAATTTATTGTCAAATAAATGACAGTTTTGCATGTTGTCGCTGAAATGCGAGTTTTAATGATTGTTTTGTACCAAATATGTATAGCCACACCCCACAGCACTGCTCGAGCACGAGTATTATGGATTTCTAAATTAAATGTTGTGCTGGTAAATGAAATTTGGTTTAGAATGTTTGTGGTTGGTATTTTATTAGACATAGGGTTAGTTTAATTTTTTATTGCTATAGGGACGGACGAATGGTCAACCTCAGCAATCAATTCCAAAAAATTAAATTACCTGCGGCTAAATGTAGGGTAATATTCGATAGAAACCGCAAATATTTGACTATAAGTTTTGAAAGTCCAGAAACCAATTTGATTTGAAATGTCAACTGGATCTCATCAGTGAAATGCGGTCATGGTTAACTATGCCCCCACAATAGGTGCGATAGAACTGCAGAGAGAGAGAGAACTTTCGATGAGTTGCGGATTTTTCCTTTTTTTTTCCTTCGAGGATATGCTTTACTGGTTTTCATATACAAAAAAAAATCTATCCAAGAAGCTCAAATAAAGATCCATTATACATACTTATAATCAGTGGCGTAGATAGCTTTTCGGAGAGAAGGGGAATCATTTTGCAAGATTGCTTATACTTTTACGGTTATCAAATGTTGCATTTCAGAATAACGATTTCTGTATTTATTACACTTCAAATTAGCCGTTTCTTCAGCAAATTTTTGTGCAAAATAGATAGCAATTTTGTCATACATATACGAAAAAACTGTGTCCTGAAATAATTTTGGCTTTTTTACTACGGTGAGTGAATCCACAATATTCCAATTTTCGTACCTTTATATTGGGTTAGATACATAGATATGCGTTCGAGTTATCAATTATTTACATTAGTTTATGCGTCAAGTTTTTCAAAAAATCCGTTTTTTCATAGTCCTCTTTAGATGCAGGTATATTCCTTAACTAAAGACCTTAGTTTGTATTTGGATGCGACCTTCGGATCGGGACTGCTCAACTCGGTTTTTAGCTAGAAGCAATTCTTTACCTAGTATTTCCACCAGCCGGTATAGACCGATATGGCTTTTCCTTGTGGGAAAATTTAATCGTCTGTGCGAAGCCTCAACATTATTTTGAGTTCTTAGAAAATTTGCTGCAACTGCGTCAGCAATACTCCAGAACTTAAGCGGGTACCTTGGTTTTTCTGGCTTTCACGCGCGCGATTTATGAAAGAATAGTTATCTTTTGTGATGGGATATTGAAAAGCGGGATATTGAAAAGCGGGATTTTGAGTAAGCGGGTTATTGAAATGGCGGGATTTTGGATTGGCGGGATTTTGATTAGACGGGATTCTAATTGAGCGGGATTTTTAAATGGCGGGATAATTAATGTCGGGATTTAAAAAAACGGGAATATGATGGGCGGGATATCGTACCCAACCCTTAAAAACTACCGCACCATCATTTGATCGTTATCCACATCCGATCTGTACACGGTTAATACAGAGTGGACAAACATTTCCTTTGCTATTTGCATGTCTAACAACTTTCAACTAAAGTACCTACGGTTGAAATTAAAAAAAAAATTTAAGATGAGCATACCATTAAAATGTTCGTACCCTATCTTGGTTTGCTGTGCATATTAAAATGACTGAAAAAATAAATCGATAAGCGTTTTTTTGCCGATTCTATAGTATTATTTGATTTTGATTTTGAATCATACCTCCCCAAAGTTTTCTTGCTTTTTGTAGTGACACTGCCAGCGGTGAGTCCTAACATTAGTTGAACATCGGCACTCAATTCCAAATTGTTTTTTAAGGCTTTAAAGGTTGTATAAACTCTAGTTGTAAAGTATATATTTGTTCAGTAGAAGAAATCTCACAAAAACAACTCTGTTGTAAAAAGTTTCCGCCAAAGAAAAAGTTTTCAGCCGCAAAAAGGATTGATATAATACAATCCCGCCAAAATGCTCGCAAGGATATGCATTCAAAAGTGATTGAATTAGTTAATAGTTTCCACCAAAACAGCGTGGTGCGGTATGCGTAAGAATTTGTGAAATAATTTCCGCCGCGATAGACTACGCTGAATTTGCCAATTCGTGTGGAGTCTGTGTTGTGTGTACCGCGTAACGCACCCGCGCTGGTTTGGTGGAAGCTAATTTTTTTCAACGCTTATTGGCGGGGAGCTGACACGGGTGCTATTTGCTGCTATGCTCTTTTCTTGATCAGATTTAATCTCGAATCTTCCAGCCTTGTAAATAAAATGTGTTTTACAAACTTTTGACATTTATATGTCTTTGCGGAGGCTACCTGAGAAATACTGGGTGTCGTTCCGTGAAAAGCGTCACGAAAAACTGTAACGAAAACGTTTAACGCTTAAAATCGACCTTCCCGTAGTTCGATCTTCACCAAATTTGGTATACATTATCCTTTGATCGCTCTGACTCAGAATCGACAATCACGATTTCGATAAGTTGCGGGAATAGCGGTAAATTCGCCATTGAAGCAAACGAAAATTTATCCTTCAATTGGTTCTCCTGGCTCTCCCCGTGGACCGATATCGACGAAACTCGGATGGGTGTTAAGTGGTGCGATCCTTAATATTTTGGTGCCAGCTCTTCTCATGAGGAAGATGTCCTTGGACACAAAATGTCCTTTTTCTGTGGGAATGCATTATAGACGCTATGTATAAGGATATGGATATCAAAATACAGAATTCGTTGCGACGAGTCTTGTAAATTCACGACAAGTTGATTTTGAGTTTTGTTAAAGGATATTACCACCAAAAAGCTCATTTTTCTAGCATAGGAAACAGAATATGGGCATTATGGGTGTCGTTCGAAAGGTGATATTTGAGACACTGTATGTGATCGGTTTCAAAACATTTTTTTTTTTAAAGAGAAAAAATCTGATGTCCCAGGGGGGTTCGAACCATGGTCCAAAGCGCCGTCAATACCTTCCAAAAAGTCAACAACGGCCACCAAACCGCCTTGATCACACTGCGCCTTATCAGTACGAAAAACTTTAGTGATCATCATCATCGCATCCAAAATCCATACGATTTATCGCGTAAAAAATAAAAAAAAAATTCTCAAAACATCAATAGTCGTTTTAGTATATGTATATCTTCAGTATGATGATCACCAAAATGAAAAGAATGTTCAGGTAACTAAAAAAAAAAAAAAAAAAATAACGCTCTGTGGCGACTCGAAAACGTCACCCCATGCACCAAACAAACACCTATCATCTAAACACAGTTGCCGACCTCGATGATGGCAAGTAAATCTAGCGATCATCACAGATTATCTCGCACAGGTCGGTGCATGCAGGCAGAACATAATTGTCATTGGGTGAGGTTATAAAACACAACGTTCGCGTACCGTGCCGCGTTTTCCGAACCGTTCCCTATTTTGTTCTATAAACGCATAGATCCGGATCAGACTTGGTGTTCCCATCGCCATCTCTCGGAAAGTGACAAATGTGACAATTCGATGTGACGGTTCAACGGCACATTGTAGATTTCTTTCAATGAATCAAGGTGCTCCGCAGGGTGGCGCTTAGGGGATCTGTTGATAAAGAGAAAATTTCAGATCCGTAACGGCCGGTTGATTTGAAATTAAAGGGAACGTTGCGCGAACCGGTAGTTGAACGGTGTGTTTTATAACCTCACCCATTGTCGTCGTCGTCGGAACGGGCAACGGAAGGATGATATTGTGTGTTGGGAACATTGTGGGACGTTGACAGTGGTTGTACAGCCACTGAACGTTGATGTCCGTCACAGCACCGCAAATCATTGATTCGTTGGACATTTCTTTCTCTCCATTCAGCGATATGTAAACGCTCTGCAAAATGTTCGAACATGATCATGTGATGATTGCTAGATTTATCGAGCCAACCGTGTAGTCGATGTAGCCTGGTTGGGTATCCGCCAGGTTTGGTGCGTAGTGTAATGTGTTCGATTCCCAACAGCTATATATATTTTTTTTTTCTTTTATTAGTGTCCAAAACAATTTTTTTAGCTTAGTGAAAATTATTTAGAACATAGTAAAATACTTGTGATTTTTTTAAGGAAACTAGGTTGTGTACGCTGTGTTGTTCCGTGACAAAATGTGACATTGTAAATAGCGAAAACCTAACGAAGCTTTAGGTCAAAGGATATTATTTACATATGTGTACCACCAAAAAGGACACTTTTCTAAGGAAACTGAGAATGGGAATTATGGTTGTCGTTCGAAAGTCGATATTTGGGGTTCTGTATGTAATCGGTTTGACAGGATTTTTGGTCTTCTGGAGTGATAAGATAATGGCTGATGCAATGTGGATTATTTTGTAAGCAATAACGTAGACATATACATATGATCTAAGATTTTTCCCCTAAGGGAAAACTTCTCGGAGTTTTTTTGCTTTCCTTCGTATAAACGACTTTTCCCTTTTTTATACAATAAAGTTCTTTCGTAATTTTCATAAGATTGGTTTTATCCTGCAATTACCCCTATGAAAGCTCCCCGCCAAACAGCATTGCAAGAAATTAGCTTCCACCAAACCAGCGCGGGTGCGTTACGCGGTACACACAACACAGACTCCACACGAATTGGCAAATTCAGCGTGGTCTATCGCGGCGAAAATTATTTCACAAATTCTGACGCATACCGCACCACGCTGTTTTGGTGGAAACTATTAACTAATTCAATCACTTTTGAATGCATATCCTTGCGAGCATTTTGGCGGGATTGTATTATATCAATCCTTTTTGCGGCTCAAAACTTTTTATTTGGCGGAAACTTTTTACAACAGAGTTGTTTTTGTGAAATATCATATTTTTTTGCAGTTTTCAATTGACAAAATCAACTTAACATAACAATAAATGAATGCGTTTATTTTCTTGAAATGAAGACGATAATCACTGCCCTTTTATCACGACCATGTTTAAGAACATAATAACAATAATAACCCTCTTGGTAACCTTTGTAACCTTAGCGTCCTTGGTAACCTGAGGTGTGTGAGTTTTGCGAACCTCTACCGTTTGCTGGAAGCTTAAGGATCATCGGGATGTTATTTGTTCACTCAATATTATAGTAATATGTACGTACTCGTATAAGAGACGAACCAAATCTGGAACTTTGAGCCCTTGCCGCCGCTCTTGCAGACGCTTTACAACTGAAAACTTTAGAGAACATAAACAAGGGATTGTTCGAAACAGTCCTGCCAAATCACAAAACTATACGATTCTTTTCTAGGCATTTTTCGGGCCTATCCCTGACTTTTGCAAAATGCTTCCTTTAAAACAGTGATTCCCAAACTGTGGGGCGCGCCCCCCTGGGGAGGCGTGACGGTTTGGGAAGGGGGGCGTGAGTACTACTTATATATCGCTGTAACAATAAATATATTTTTATACTCTGACCAAACGACCGCTGAAAACAATTGACGTCTAGGCTCGTGCTGAAATAATTTACTCTTTATTTTCAGAACACCTTCAGATTGTGGTAGCTCCAGTAATAGCACTTCTTTACTTATCGACGAATCGTTTAGTCAAAAAAAAGTCCAATCAAAAAATAAGTCTGGTTACTATTATGGCGAGAGTCGAAGTCGAGCTTCCGACGGAAATCATGTTGCGTACTTTTCAAAATTGTCCAAAAGTTCCAAAACTTGGGCTTCACTAACCATTGTGCTTTTTCCATGCAGGATTGAAATATTATTGAACAATTTTGTGGGACTTGATCATAATTTATATTAAAAAAAAATAATCTGGACTTCTGCCAAGATCAGTGTGTAATTGCTCAAATTTATGGCGAATCATGTGTTTGTATTTTGACAGCTTTCAGAAGTTAACATTAACAGCAATTAACCGCAGAAAGCAAATACTAAAGTCCGCAATCTAGCACGTAGTGAACTACATTGCAATGGCGGAAATACAAAAATGTCCCCACTCATTTCCGGTTTTTGGCCAAAATTTTCACGGGTGGCGCCAGTCTCAGCAAACTTTGCAAAGGGGGCGCGGACTGAAAAAGATTGAAAACCACTGCTTTAAAACATATAAAAAGATTTAAGCGAGAAACTCTATGTATTTTTTCACATTTTCCGCTGTATCTTTTTTTCTACTCCACGGATCGGAGCAAACGATAGCCTATGCACACCTTCACGAGAGACTCTATCAATGGGAAAAGAGACCAAATCCCGAGATGCCCTCTGCAAGGCTGTAGCCCTGTCAATGAACGACAAGAACAACAAGAACAACGAGAACAAGATTTTCGAAAAAATGCGATTTCATCCTATCTTCTTGAAATTTTCTACACTTCGTAAGACGGCGCGAACGACAACCTTTACCGAATTTGAACACTCAGGACCATCCAGGGTCCGAAAACTCGTATTTGTTCCGTCTTGTAAACATAGTCTTAGTCGCTTCTCACTTTTGATTTGTTCAAATTTCTTCGTTTTTCTTTGGCGGGCGAGACGCTCCCGCGTCCCTAGATTTATTTTTACAAAGCGAATTTCGTGCACTGCGAAACATCAACGCAATAAAGAATTTTGGGTAATCGAAGGGAAAGCGCTTTTATTTAAATAATGTGCTTACCACAACTATATTTATAGGTATAAACATTGCACATTGACGATCTATAGTACCACTCTAGCACATTCCGGCACTCTAGCAAATTCAGAATGTTGATTTGATTAAATTATTGCTATCCTGTTCCAAAGTCCTCCCACCTGTCATCCTTACTCTATTCTGTATTATAGTGCGAGCAGATTTCCAACAGCGCGAAAATGTACATATAGGAGGCATCTCGCGGAAAAAACGTAATCCCATCTATTTTGGATTCAATATATATGAACAGTTGCCTACACGTATAAAGAGATCTGGCGTGCCCTATACCTTAAGATGGTGCCATTTCGTCTTGTTCAACCTGCCTATACCCCATCATCGGCATCGTCAGGATCATCATCATCAGGACGAGCCGAAGAGATACATTCCCGGGGCCGGGCGGGCGTATCAAATCATGTGGGCTGCTGAATTTCTATTCCGGAAACGAGGCACGACTATAATAGTAGTCACGAGCACGAAACAGTATCAATGATACTATGTCTGATGCTTCTGATGTGTGATGCTTTATCATATGCTAGACACCACCTATATCTCTCTATAACGAAATGAGACTGTGATACGGTTTTAGGCTTGCCTATATCCTACAAACTGATGCCTGTAGCCTATACTCGCGTATATCCTTTATATTCATGTTGTATCGTTCAATGATGCAAGGACTCACGTGTATATGTGCTCGTTTCGCAAAATAGATACTATAATACATTTATTCAATACATGTCATTCATCTTGGCGGGTTTTTTATATGATTTAGTACACCGGGAGTACGACTATACGTACGTATATCCGTACGTTGCAAGATGCTCGAACGAAGAAGACGACGAAGAATACGAAAAAAAATAAGAAAATAGCCTTGAGGAAGGATATTGATTGCGTTCCGAGTTTTTGCTACACTTTCATCATCCACGCGGAAGGCATGTGTGTGTGAGCGCGCGTGATGATGCCTAAAGGATACACTCGAATTCATGTTGGGAGCTTTGCTGATCGAATTCAATGGATTGATTATTGGGTGCGACCTCTGAATGTAGGTGAGCAATTGAATTAATTTCGTTAAATTCACGCAACAACGGTGTATTGGATCCTTTGTATGGAAGTACATAATTTTTATGAGGCTTCACAGTGCTTTATTTGCCAGGTGGATTTTTTTTGAATAGGAAAAACGAATTTCATCTATTCTCGTGGTTGTTGTTTTGGGAAAATAGGAAAAAGGCGCTGGTTGACCTCATCGATAACATCTATTGAGTAACGGGTGTTTCCAATCAGTAGAGCATGTTTCTGATGCTGTAGGCAGTTTGATTTTTGATCATTTTTTCTCGCAAAGGGTCTTTTTTTAGTAATTTATTGACACATTAAAGAGAGTTAAATAGGATATCCCCAATCACAAAATCTCCAAGCCAAAATAACCAAATTAAAATCCTCGAAGTCATAATCCCCCCGAAATCACAATCATCAATACCCAAAATGAAAATCCCTAAAATCAAAATCCCCAAACCCAAATCTTCAAGCCAAAATCCTCAAATCAAAATTCTAGTCCCCATTTGAGGTGTGAGCTTAGAACGCGAGGCGCGGGTGATGAGGATTTTCTTTAGACCATTGTAGATGGTAAATGCTAAAATCGTAAAAGATAAAAGGTCGGAGGTTCGAATCCCGATTGGGACGAAACTTTTTTCCCTCAATTTCCTCAATTTTTTGGTATTTTTTCCCAAAGTTTTGTGGTTTCGTACAGATAGACACACTCATCAGGTCTTGTGTCTGTTGTCTATCTGTGCACAAGACGACCACTTGAATTTTAGCGGGAGAATTCTATGGAGATTTTATCTGTACGAAACCACAAAACTTTGGGAAAAAATACCAAAAAATTGAGGAAATTGAGGGAAAAAAGTTTCGTCCCAATCGGGATTCGAACCTCCGACCTTCAGTCACAAGGTCAGCAACTCTACCTACTGAGCTATAGACGCTTAGAGGTCTCAAGTGCAAAGATTCCAATGTGACATTTCCGAAATTGAATAACTCGATATTTCTCCCGTTGGGGCTCTTCTCCTCCAAACAGACAAAGTTCCGCGTAGTTCCCATAGAGCTGGTAAGTTGCCATGCCATAATTACTACAGACATGCACCGCAGTTGGTGTATAGAATGGAACGATAAGTCACAATTAGTTGGCACTCCAAGCTTGGCAATCATACTGCTGGATGCCAGGCCTTTCTAACACCTCTGGCAACCGGATGAATGCGCAACCCCACGCTCTCGATGAAACCACAGCCAGCACGATACTTCGACTATGGGACCTACCTTTCTGTCGTTGCAGATAGTTTACTGAGACAGTAACTCTCCGGGTCTTTTTTTCGCGACTCCCGTACGCCTATTTACCTACACTGCAAAATATCAGCACTTGGTCCTACCATTCAATCCAACCGTCGGAAGTTTGATGGCTGAACGCCTCCTTAGCGAAGGCATGCAGTCGTCGAACTCAGTCTCTTCACAAACACTC
Organism: Microchrysa polita; assembly: GCA_949715475.1. Lineage (NCBI taxonomy): Eukaryota > Metazoa > Arthropoda > Insecta > Diptera > Stratiomyidae > Microchrysa > Microchrysa polita. The sequence continues at coordinate 15,815,284 of OX454418.1, read as the reverse complement.
CGTGATGTTGACGGCTCCATTGTTGAGGCGAACCCCAAAGGATCCGAGATTCCAGACATCCGAGTACCTTGGACAAAGCACCAATACGTGAAGCCAGTTCTCCTGGGCCGCACCGCAGCACGGACAGGAGGGATCAAAGGCTGACCCAACCTGAGCAAGTTTACAGTTCAAGGAGCAGTGTCCCGTGATCAGATTTTAATTTAAGTCTAGGTTTCCTCGGGCAGCACGGACATCCCTGATCTACTCGAATGTCACTCTACCGCCGAGGGACTGGTCGCATCTGGATTGCCAAATCGGTGAGATCTCCCAGACATACTTTGATCACTGAGGAAAGAACATGCCGGCATCGGCAAACCCCTCCTGATGTGAAAGGCAGTTCAACGACGAACAACCTCGAGATCAAGAGGCATGGAGGCAGAAAAACTCTCCGACACACAGATATGCATGAATACATTAAGATACGCTGAACCGTGTTAAACTGCTGGCTTCCACGAGCAAATGTCTCCCAGTCCATTAGAATTCCTGCACTGAATGTCGCACATGCAACAAGCAGCGAGCCATTTATATCTGAAGGAATGCGCGCCGACCTAACTCCCAGTCTCTGCGCATAACACGCTTCAGCATGCCAATCAGCCAGTAATAGTGGGGTTGAAGGCTCCTCGGTTCGCTGAAAGAAACTCCCAAATACCGGACTTCCTCCTGATATTTGAGTATGTGTCTACCCATCCGAATTATCGAGAGCCGGCTCGACGAAAATGAGCTTTTAAGCATCATCATCGTCGATTTTTGGGTCGAGACTTCAATATCTACCCAGGCTCCCCACGCATGGACGACGTAGTGGACTATTATCTTACTTAGACGTTCAATGAATCGGCAGCGAGCGTGATGTTGATCTCAACATATCTACACACAAAATCTGCCAATATCATGTAAGGTAAATAAAATGTCGCTAACGCATCTGCGGGTTTAGTTCAATGTTTTGAAATTCTTGATCTTATTTTTTTAAGCATCCGAATTCAAAACAATGATAATTTCAGCTGCAGTAATCAATTAATTATTCTAACAAATGGAAAAAGCTCCTTCTCGCCATAATCTCAACGCTTGAAAAAATGCAAACCTCAAACTGATGAGTTTGACTATTTCTGCTATTTCTTCACACTTTCGCATTCTTTCCATTCTTCAAGCATTTATTTTTCTTCTTTCGTTCCGGCATTTCCAATTCCACACTTTCTTTTGTTAACACAAAACTTTTCGCTGAAAAAAAAAAACATTTTTTCTTCAAAGTGAACAACTCAATTTTCTTTTGGTTTTCCTATTTTTTCAAGAGACGAAAGGATATAGATGTGATTCCTTCTATATACCCTTTCGGTCACACAATCCTCTCGCATATACTACCTACCAGAGTCAGATGAAAACTTTAACCGCGAAATCCGACCTCCCGAAAAAAACCGAAGAAAATGAAGCAGAATCAGTGACGATTTCAGTCACGTTATCTGGCGTTTCCCATTTTTTTCAATTGAATTAAAACTTTTCGAAAAACTTTTTTTTTCTTTCTTTCGTTTTCGTCTTATTCGTATAGTTCACGACCACGTCCTCGTCCACGTCCATCCGACTTCAAAGCATATACCATCATCATCAGTTACAACCCTTTCAATCTCTATAGAAAAGAGAAAGAGAGAGAGAGCGTACTGAGCGCCAAACGAAAGGATACCATCAGCAAAACTTGAACGAAAAAAAAATCATTTCTAACTGCCACTCGAAACCTCAATGTTTACCACGTCATGTCCGGTCCGGTCGAAGTCGTCGAATTTCTATATACGGCTAACGTAGAGTTTGGTAACCCAGTCTCCCCGTTTAAAGAGGGTTGTGAAACTCAATGAGGGTAAAAATCTTGTTATCTCAAGTTTCCGGCATACTATGGAGAATTGGCTGTGTGCTGAACTCAACTGCGTAGTTTGGGTATCCTTTTTAGCGTTTTGTGTTTTCGATACTTCCTCTCTAGCCGGAGAGTGAAGTATACATGCATAGTCCTTGATGTTGTGCACTACGTCACACAGAATGAACGAAATTAAAAAGAGAGTGAATTTTTCGGAAGGGGGTTGAATGTCGAAACTTCAATAAATGAATAAAAATCGTTAGAAGAAAGACCAACAAAATAATAGAGGGTGTCATTTTTGAATGCGCCAAATGGACCAGTATGCATCTGTAGGGTTTCTTGTTTTCAAATTAACGTCCATTGTACGCCTCTCTTCAGCGGTAAGCACTAAGCAAGCACCCTACACGGTGCGTGCGGCTGAATAAACAAACTGGAAAATTGAAATAGCCCAAAATACAATTTGTCAATTGAATTTCAATTACCCCGGAGGGGTTAGGCTAGGTGATTTAATATGCACCCGCATTTGTTATTCTCAGTTTCTTGAAAAGTGGATACAGTTGGATGCAAAGCATTTGAGTAGGAAATAATTTATTTTATACGCTTAGTTTGTTTATATTTTTCGGAAATCTCGTGACAACAAAAGGGGATGTTAAGTGTCCAATAAGTGGTTTGGGGAAAGACCAAAAACGGTTGAGCTGATTTTTGCTTAGAAACGCACAAAAAGCAGCCCCTAACGGTACTCTGCCATTTTGAGTGGCGCGACGCATTCATAATTTACGCCCGTTTTGGTAGCGGTAGTTGTAAAGCGAAGCTTTCAACATGCTTTAACTAGCGTACAAGCATCACACTTCAAAGAAATTCATAGCAGAAGAGGTAAAAAGATCCGTCACAAAAACATGTGAGCACGAGCTTTAAGCTTTCCATTTCACCTGTCCTGAGTGCTTCGCGAATTATTGAGAAATCGTATACAGTAGTTTGTTAGGCCAGTCGGTACAACGAATTACACAGAGAAATTGCCTATTGTTGCGGTTATAAGTAAACAAGATCAGGCACTGACTTAATGTGAAGAAACAGCGATCATTGAGTTGCCGCCTCAAAGAGTTATTTTGAGCTTTGTGATGAACAAATAATAGAACTTTAAATTACGTACGCGCCTGTAGAAATAATGTGTGGTGGAAAATTGAATAGGTATCCTGGAAAATTTTGTCTGACGTGTTTTCATGAAACAAATTTTGAAATAAGCATTTAGGGGCTACCTTTAAGGCAAAAATGATCTTAAACACCCTTGAAGAGGAAGGAAACACCCGTGATAAGAAAGTTACAACAAGTCTTAACAACTGGGTCCACCAATGTAAACAACATACGTTGCGATGTAACTCCCTATTTCGATATTGATGAATAAAAGCTGGTTTAGTACTTTTAACAACCGCTCACCCTCTTCCCCCCCCCCTCATCATTCGATTAAAGAAAATCTACTGATTTTCCATGGAAGCTCTTCGACATCAAAATTGGGAGTGGAACATTCGAAAGCTTGGCCAAATTATCGTTACATAGCTTTTAGAGGAGGGTTGTCCAAAATTCAAAATTTAAGCGGTTTGCGGGCGATTTTTCACTTTCACTACATTTTTAGGCAAAAAAAACGACAACTTTGTCCACCAACACAAACCTTCACAGATCAGGGCTCGAATCCAGTTTTTCAATCAAACAAATTTCAGCTGGCAGGTCTGCAAAATGAAAGTATGGTAGTGTTGGGCTGAGTATGTGCTACCCGTTGCCTCTTGCTTCTTTGCAACAAGAAGAGATCTCTTATGCATGGGTGAGGGAATACAAATTGAAGGATTTAAATTGATAAATCTGAGTGTGAATTAATGGCAGTGAGAACAGAATGGCGAGTTCTTCAGTTTCGCGGGCCGACGTCATTAAAAGAACAAAAAGCTCTTTCCGCTATAGACAGATGAAGCGATTCCGAAATCCGTCTTCCCTTCTCTACATGGTCGGCAAGGATGTTGAAATAATGGCGTACGATTTCCATAGTCATGAGACATGAATTGAATGACGCTCATCGCCCCTCCACAACTGACCGTGCGATGAGACACTTTCGGATTAGAGCGACATAAAAGTATTGACGCAAAAAATTGGTAGAACAGGAGTAACTATACGGATAGCTTTGAGCGACGCAGATTTACCATTGAACTGAATTAGGAACTTTTTTTAATGGGTTCTTCATCGCGGTTTTATGAATTTCGCTGGCGCGCTCCTGACGGAAAAAATAATGACGGGGTCACTATAATCGGCATTTCGCTTGGCAACCAGCGGCCTTTCGTGTTAATGCCAAAACTAAACTGTAAGTCACTATTCTTGGTCCTCATCGACGGCTGTCACCCAACTCCCGCCTAAAACATCAGTCAGAAAAAAAAGCCGCCACCTGCCATTCACAATGACCTCATTTACAAATATCAATAAATTGAAATTAATCAAATAAAAAGATATTTTATATGTGTTGTAAACAGGCATGAAAGAATATTTTCTCCGCAGTAAAAATTATTAACCCGCCGCGCCACCGCTTGACAAAGCAAAAATGTGGCCCGCGTAAATATAAAGTTAAACGCCCCTGTTGTAGAGCTTCACTAACAGGAAGTATTTCGTTAAAAATCTCAACTATGTGGAATAAGCCTGGATGCATTCAAAAGGCCTTTGCCGACCTAGAGCGGGAGTCCTAGAGACTCATGACGATACTGTCTCCTGTTACAAAGACACTATAGACTCGCTTATCCACCCCACTCGTGTAGCTCATGCTAAGTTTGAATCCCACCAGGATGGCTTCAAGAAGATGCATAAAACTAGTGCTCGGCACTACACGCATAACAGATGGGCGAAAAAAGGGTCGCAACATATCAGGGTCCAACGACCTAACAAATGTTTTTGAAAAACGTAAATCAATTGATGCTCCTTCCCAATATATTCCTTCTCCCTTGCCTTACTATACAGCTCCATCAGGTACTGTTGTCCGGCCCGTATGCTAAAGGCACATCGCCCGTTCTAGCGGAATATTCTCAGTCTCAGCCTATTACTACAGACGCTTGTGTCCTAGCTCGTGTTATTGGCGAGATCAATGCGTTGTTGTCGCTAGTTTATTTGGCACATCCAGGTGTTCTCAAGCGGACGCCTTTGAATTGAACATGGCAATACCAATACATTTGTCGGTCTTCAAGCTTCCGGTGATTGGTTAGTCTATGAACAAGCAGCCTCGGATGCAGCTACTTTTGGAAGAACTTGTTAAATAGACTTATTTTTCATAAACGGATTCGTTGGAGCCAAATATGCAGCTGATAGGCAATCCTACTCAAGTTAGGTGCTGTACAGGGCAGGGTATTGTCTCCCAATTAATTCAACATCTATGGCCGGACTTCCAGTGCCTCGGGAAGGAACAGAATTGATTCCCTACGCCGACGGGCTGGACAACAATAAAAAATGCGGCTCCTCCGAATCGTTAACTTGATAAGAAGCCTTTTTTTTGAAAGTGGTAACTTCTCCATTTCAGCGTCCAACTCTTACACGGCACATGCTCTAAACACGGCAACAGGGGAGCAAAACATCACAGGGGTGAATGACGAAGCCAGTAACGTACAATCAAGGTTGCGAAAAAATCGCTGAAAAAGGGAACAAATCTTCACGTTAAAAATTAGAGGGGCGAACCGTTCTTAGTATAAGCTTAAAGCTTTAATGAGAAAAAAATTGCTGTGGAATCAATGAAGCAGTACCGTTCAACGATTTTTTTCAGAAATATGTGGAACTTATCGTGAAATTTTCTTATTACTGAAGGATATATACTATGCGATTAATTGAACAATCAAAGCTCATTTCTGTCGAGAAAGCTAATTTTTTAGGTACCACTAGCGAATTCGCTAGATAAAATTAGCTTTCACCACAGAAATGAGCTTTGATTGTTGAATCGATTTTTTGTACAATCGATTGGATAATGTATGGCGACTCTAAAGCTCGACATATACTATGCGATTAATTGTACAATCAAAGCTAATTTCTGTGGAGAAAGCTCATTTTTTATTTTCCACTACCGAATTCCATAGAGAAAATGAGCTTTCTCCACAGGAATTGTGCTTTCTCCACAGAAATGAGCTTTGATTTGTCTATCGATTGCTTAATGTATGCCGACTCATAGATTGTGCGATTAACAACATTCAAGGCTAATTTCTGTGGAGAAAGATCATTTTTTAAGTTCCACTACCGAATTCACTAGAGAAAATTAGCTTTCTCCACAGAAATGAGCTTTGATTGGTACAACCGATTGGATAATGTATGGCGAGTCTAAAGCTCGACATAGAACACGACAAAGCTCATTTCTGTCGAGAATGCTCATTTTCTACATAGGTTCCACTACCGAATTCGATAGAGAGAATTAGTTTCACCACGGAAAATGTGCTTTCTCCACAGAAATGAGCTTTAATTGGTCTATCGATTGGATAATGTATGCCCACTCAAAAAACTGCCAATTTTGGTAAAACTTTTCAGAGAAAAAGCTTTCCTCATTATTGTCATAGATTCGACAATGAGACTTTTTAGGAATCATAAGCTTTATAGCGAGGACCCCTTTTTAAGGCACCGCATCTTTGATTGATTGATGACATATTGATCTGGACAGTAATTGTGTATTTTGTCGTCTGAAGGTCGCTGACGAAAAAATTACTTCATTCGGAGAAGTACTTTAAGCCTCCAGCAGAATATCTGATTCAATCCCTCCGACTCAATTTCAACGGCTCAATGAAGACTGCTATATATGAGACACTGTCAGTATCTAATTTTTAAAATAGCAATTGTCTAGAAAAGAGCACGACTGAGGGATGCATTTAAAAAATTATGAAAAAGCAGCTAGGCGTCACAATTTCAACAAGGTTTCACGGAATACCTTGATTATTTACTGGTGTATTAGGTCTTAGAGATAAAGCGAACCTACGAGCCCGATAGACGGCCGAATAGCAAAGAGCAAAAAGGCTATTTTGAGTGGTTTGTGTCACCTTGGACTAACCAACAGAGTCCTGAATTTATGATGAGAGCCAGCTGAAATTTCCTCTCCGATTTTTGGGTAATCAATGTCTCTCAATGGGACACTAAGCTTTTGACCATGGACCATTCACGTACGTAAGCACAACAAAAAAATCTTGATTTTTGCATGGCTTAGCTGGTGGCAGGGTCTAAGGATTCACTACACTACTAGGGGGTGCCTATGCTGACCCCGCCGCCATTGATTTCTGCGTATACCCATGGACGAAAAAAAAATTACGAACCTCATTTATTTGATTACATCTCATAAAACTAAAATTTATGCACTCCTTTTACGTATGTACATCACCATAAATCCACTTTCAAAATCAAATTTGATTCAATCAATCCATAGAAACCAAATTGCATGAAAAATGATTGCACTTTACACCCTATTCAAAAAAGGGGAGAATTGCCCTATTATTCCTTTCCGACTTAAGTCTAACTGAACTAATCAGAACTAAAAGCGATCATGTTTTCGTGTCCCCAATATAATATCCTTGAAGCTCTCGGCATATTTATGTAATTTGCAAACTTCTCCTGCTTCTTCGCAGACACATCCTGCAAGTATAATGCGTGCAAATTCATGTGCATGGTTATCGGAATTTATTGAAATTTTCGTCCTCCGTTCCTTCATGTACAGTTTACGACACCATACATGCGGTATCGCAATATATATCGACACCGACGATTTGGTCTTTTTGCCGAACACTCTTGAGACTCGTGTGTGATTGTGCCAATTCCCAGGACGAAGACGACGACGCACACGCTTAGTGTGTGTAAAACTGTACAGTACACACGCCATAAAGATAAACTGCAATGGGGTGATTATTGGGTGATTTGTATCAATTTGCAACCACTTGAGAAAATAACAAGAAGACACATATACACCACACACGAGTCCTTGATATGTTTGTTGGTCGTCTTCAGGTTCGTTCCGTTTATCGGCACGCGCGTATGTTATCCGAGAGATTTTGGTCAGAAACAGGACATACAAAGCATGGCACGCACACTCGTCGAAAGACCTTATCATATCAAATGCACGAGTTGGTCTTCACATTTTTTTGCTCCTTTTTTTAGAAGTAAAATGTATCAAAATCCTTGGCCTGAAATTGTACCTACTAAAAAAACGAAAATGTAGGAGTATCATATTACTAAGACCTCCCTCCAACAAGTTAGGGTGGAAATAAGTGATAGGCCTTACGGTTTTCAGATAGGATCACACTCATTTACAAAAAAAAAAAAATCAACTTGATGTGAAGATAATTTTTTAAGGGGTCGCATGTTATTTCCATTTTGCCGTGTCAGCATGTGATGGGGTCAATATTGAAGAATATCCCTGAAGAGATAATAATTTTTTTATCATTCATCTTTATGATCCAGTTGCTGGTTGATAGTGGTTTCCTGAACATGATTTTTAAGTGCGTTTAAGATTTTTTTTTAGGAAATGATTCATGCACAGTACTTGTTAGGATTAAATTAATTTTATAATTAGTTTCGATATCATTTCTTTGACGTCTCATTATCAATATTCTTCAGACAGGATCAACCCTATTTATACAATTTGAAATTTAATTAAATTCAATACAATTACAGATGTGGTCCAACGACAATCACGTCTCCATCACGACATAATTCATTATAGTCCCACATACATACAGTGGTAGGAACATCCTCTTGCATTGTATCCTTCATTGCCTTTCTATCGGCCGGCCCGTTTATGTCCTATTTCATGTGCGAATCTGCAGCTGTCATGTTCATCTGATACAATTATTATTCGTTGCAAATGAATTGCGTCGATGGACGGAGTATGAATGCTATTTATGAAACACCGGTATGCCAGGTACCTGTTATACACAGACACACTCCTTTGTCAGGACGATAATTCAAATAACTGCTGCCATCGTCATATTATCATGTCTAAACAACAACAGCGCAGCACACGGCTATGTTTGCGAGTAGATTGCGAAATATGTTAATTAATTTCATTCAGCCGTAAGCAATAGCATTTGTGTGGATCTACAGAGAAATTCAAAGAGAATTGAAAATGGACTATCAATTTATTAGGCCAGTCAATAAACCGAAATATAAGGCGTTAGGTCGCAAAAAATTGCTCGGCTCTGGTTTTTTGGGATATTGTTAGGATAGATACCAGAAGTGTACCACCAAGTTTGCAACTTCGAAAAACCTGTATCTTGGGATCCTTTGCACCTACAAAGCTGACGTTACACTCAAATTAAAGAAGATATTCTTAGCTTTAAAAGTGCAGCGGACAACTTACTTGTAGGAAGCACCTTTTAGAAATTACAAACAAAAATATGAAAAAAGTTAGAAAATGTTGAGGTTTTTGTAGGGTTACGGGGTTAGCACAGGTTTTTCGAAGTTGCAAACTGGTGGTACACTTCTGGTTTCTATCGTTAAATGACTGGCCTATTATACTCGTATAGCGAATTCATGTTGCAGAGAGAAAATTGAGAAACACTTCGCCGGAACGATTTCCTTTTTTGATCCGTTTTAAAAGTCGATACATTATAAGCAGTGGCGTAGATAAGGGGGTCAAGGGGATCAATCCCCCCCCCCCCCCTCCTTCTGTCACACATTTCTTATTATTACTTTAGGTACATAAAACAAAGCAAACGTGTGTAGTGTTTCATAAAAACGTGAAACCATTTTCTAAACAGCAATAGAAAATTTAGCACTTCCTCATACTATCGATGGACGTCTTTGTTGTAGAATCGATTCCAAGAATTTTTTCCTCATAAATCGAGTGAATCCTGTGGTTCCTCATGGTCGTTGCTCCGAAACGATTTATATAGTGGAACCAGCTGATGTAGAGACAACACAAAAATTCATGCTCACAATGGGATTCAAACGAATGTTCAGCTATCATTCATAGTCTTAAGCGCAATTCACCACAAGAGTTTGTTTGGAATTTCAAATTTAAAGCTGTAAGAAGATGTAAGAAATCGTAAATTAATGCGAAACTTAGTTTTTCACTAAAACACTCAGCACATTTTAGAAAACTCTGCTCTCAAGCATGTTAAGTCAACAAATTTGTCGCTTTCATTAGTAACCTCCTGCAGTTGTTTTCATAAAAAATTTTCCTTGAAAAACTGGGCAGCCGCAAAACTTAAATTAGCCGGATTTCTTCAGGGTCGTTTTCATAATTTCCCTTTTTTGGACATATAACTGTTTTGAGGTGTTCCCGACAGAAAAGCGGCGATGCTAGGTGTTCTATGACTCCGAAAAGTTTGGGAACCACTGATTTGTATTTTTTTGTTAACAATAAAAAAAATTTGGCGGTATTTTTTTATTATTTGTAGCGGGATTTTGAGGTGGTGGGATTTTGAAATGGCGAGATTTTGGAATGACGGGATTTTAATATGGCGGGATTTTGTAATGTCGGCATAATGTAAAGCGGTATTTTTTGTAAAAAGCGGGATTATGAACGGGCGGGATTTTGTTTTTCGGGATTATGTAGGTATCCCAGTTTTTAAGGGGCAAGAGGATCGCGTCGAATTGTTCTAGCATGTAAATATCGTAAAAACCCCTTGGGACAAAAGACTAGATACAGAGCCGATCATACGTAGGGGATTAGGGGGTTCAACATCAAATCGTGTTTATAAAAAGGGAGGGTATATGCCATCACTGCTGTTTTTATGCAGGCTGAAAAGGACATTTCGCGCGAGTCGTATAAGGAATCTAATCGAGCAAGGGATAGAAGATACATACTGGCAAAATGTCACCTGCTATTTCCATAGGGTCCTGCATTTCAAAGCAATTAAAAAATTAAAATTTATAACGGTAACCCCGCTCTGATTGTTGCAGACAATTTAGCATATGTGCCCGGGAAACTTAAAAAGGGACTATCGTGTAAAAATTTTGATTTTGACATTTTTAGTAATTTCCACAGAAAAAAAACTTCTCTTTCCGATGATGAAAACCGCAGTTGCAACAATTCAAAAATCAGTCCGAAAATCGATCTTGAAGTTCGCCATCAAAAACCAATATGAAATTGAAATTTTGTGTTTTTATGAATAATCCTCAACTGCTAAAGCAAAATCCCTGAAGATTTAAAATCCCGCTTCAGCATGTCTCATCCACCAAGTTAGAAATAACTTTCATTGCCGCATATAATATGCTGCATGAGTTGAGGTAGGGAGCGATATGAAAACAAAGAATTTAGTATCGAATACAAAGTTTTTATTAAATTTTAGATTTTTCAGATTCGAAATTTGTAGGCATGATTGCATGTAATGCTGAAACCTCGAATTTTACCGTTATTATTTATTATCAATTTATAAAAAGTAGCCTTTATGCTAGATTTTAAATACACGGAGAGAAAAATGTGCAATGAATTCAACAAAATCATACAATGAAATTCACAACATACAATTTCACTAAATTTGTAGTGAAAGTTATTAAATTGTAGTGAAATTGATTACAATTCAGTTGTTTTTACTGGTGCTGGCCTATTGTAAAAATTATTGCAGTGTAATGAAAAAAATCATTGCATGATATTTGTATGGATAGTATCATTTATTGTGTTGATGGTAATTTTCACCACTATCTGTAATAGAAATTATTGCATGGTGTACATGAAGTTAACAAGAGCGCGTAATAATTATGAAACTGTCAAAAAATAAGAAGACTAATGTATTCGCATAGCTTGTAATCTTAGATAGCTTAGGTGTAGGACGTAGGACCACGAAACGATAGGTCCCCGGTTCAATTCCCAGTAGAAGCAAATTGTAAAAAGGTAAAGTAAAGATAGGGAAAAAGAAGTTAAGGATAAAATAGAGGTAAAAAATAAAAAAAAAAAGGTAAAAATAAAAAAAGGAAAAAATAAAAAAATCATTTTTTGTATTTTTTTCTATCATCGCCAAATTATCTTCATGGCAAATTTTATTACCAACCAATTGTTAATTTTATTACAGCGCAATGACATTTTTCATTACAGATGTAATAACTTTTACATCAATTGCAATAGGGTCAAAAATCATTACAAATGCAATAGTTTTTATTACAGTTTTAATACCTTTCACTACATTTTTTCTCTCCGTGTACATCGATGAACGACTCCGTATCAAAAGTCCAGATTTTTTTGTGGAGCCGTTCGATATCGTTCCAAGTTTGATGTAGAGCTCTCGCCTTGAGTTGACAGTACTGGGAGGAAAGCTCTCCGTCCATGGGTATTCCGTTAATTTGTTCCGTGGCAATGGTGATTAGGGACTGTTGGCTACGAATAACTGCTGCGACTTGAGAATCCTCCATAGTTAATGTTTGAAGATGTTAGGGTAGAGCGCACGATCGTAGAGAAGTCAAAATCCAAGTCCACAAGACAGTTTACGTCCACGTAACAATGAATCCACTGGAATAGCGATGTGTAATCCTTAGCGCAGGATCACGTCGGGGTCACCAAATGTTTGAAGATGGAGGAACTCTTTTGTTTGTTTATCAATAAAGAGTTAACTTTATCTATACAGCTGTCAATAGGAGGGCTCCGTAATTTAAAAAGAAGACGAAAAATTCTTCTTTCGAGAACCGATAGCGTAATCTTCCGGGTTTTCTGTGTCTATGAACGTTTGCGCCCATGTCAATTTTTTGTATGAAATATAATGCATACACTCAGAAAAAAATCGTTATAAAATCAAAAATAATAGCTATGATTCAAAAATTTTCAACTATCATTTTGCTCCATATACGTTTACGTTTAATTCAAAAATGTTTCATTTTGAATCAATAGTGGAAATATTAAAGTGATTCTTGTACTTTTAAAATGGCTGCATGTCAATTTAAAAGGGAATATCACTTTATTTTCAAAGTGATTTCGCTTTAAATTTAAAAAGTTTTGATTGTAAGATTAAAAAAGGGGAAAAAAATGTTTTCCCTTTTTTTCTACTTTTTTAGTTAAATTATACTAATTTTTTTTACCATATTTTAAAAACTTCATTTGTTCACTTTGATTCTACATTGAAATAAGCCGAACATTCACAATGAGCAACAATTCACAATGAGGTTTTTTGTATATTTTGGGTTATATTACTTGAATGTCCTGACGTAATTGGAATATTGCCCTGCTGATTTAATCCTCATCCGGAATATCTGAATGAAATTGAAACTCAAACAAATTCACAATGAGAAAGAAAGAAAGAAGAATTCTTTTTCACAAAACTTGCATTTATCTCCTGAAAGGATAAGCTGATGCAGGTTAAATTGCTATTCCGCATTGTTCTCTTCTAAAAAGAAACAATCATAAAATTTTCTATAAGAAAAGTTTGAAAAGCAGCTTTTGTGTGTCCTTTGGCCGTCATTTGCAACGTTTTAGACCAACGGCTTGGTCTCTATCTAAAAAATTCTAAAAGACTTCTGCAACGTTCCTACAGCGACCGAAATTTCGTATTGCCGCTTCCAAAAAAAAAATGTTACAAGAGCCAATTTTAAGCTTTATTTATAGGTAATAAGGTGATTTAAGAAAATTTGCCTCACCGGATACCTATCCATTTAGGTATTCTGGTGTTTTGTTGGTTTTCTTTTGTTAGTTGTGTTTCACAAGTTTTTCCGATATTTTTTAAATGAATTACAGAATTTCAGTAAGCTTACTCTAAATCATTGGTCTCTACTCAGTAAAGAGTATATGGTCACCTATACTACAATACGTATCCATTGAAACGTAGTAAAGATTACAATTACTAAAATTGTGAAAATGCTTCATTCTCATACCTTTGTCTCTATCGTCGGAATAGCTTAGTGGATTTCAGTAAGATAAGGTCCATCGGATATGTCTACATATACCCCGAACAAGAGAATAACTGCTATTGAAACACGAATAAAATTCACAAAAGGCAAAATTATGAAAACAAATTTTTCTGAAAATTGAATAAATGTCGTCAAATATTTGCGGATTTCAATAAATTTCTTTGACTGGATTGACACTTGAACGACAGAGTTAATGAAGACAGGTCTTCCCCACATTAGCCCTCACAATTCTATATAATTTTAGTAAATTGGACCCTCCTTGGTTTCCACCTCGAACTGTCAAAAGTTGCAACATGCGAAAAATTTGCAACGTGTTAATTTATGAAGACCATACTTTTGAGCAGATTAGCGGATTTTGTTCTATTCTGTCCCTCGCCTGATCTGATCTGATCTGCAACCCGAGAAAAATAGTGAAATCAGTTTATATTCTTCATTTGTTTGGCTATATGTATGTTTATCTCTTCCATAAGCACCAACCGAACAGCTTCTGAAATATTCAAAAATCGATCGATAATAATGTGAAAGCGGTTGAATTTCCTCAGCCTTTGCATATTTCAGCAAATTTTGCTTTCGCTTGGAAAGGCTGGAAAGCTAAAGAAACCTTTTGCCTTATCCTGTTATTTCAGTTAATTTGTACTAAGACCCAGCAAAGGTTCGAAACTGAATTTTGAGATGAATTTAGTCTCGAAAATCACCTAGACGGATTAGAGGATTTCAATTAATTCGCCCCACCGTATTGCTCACTCTGCCCTATTCATCGGAATAAGTTTTCAGTTTCAGCCTATTTCACCTGAATTGATAAGCGAAAATTTGTAAATGCAACCCTGTACTCCTCCTATCAACCACGACCGAGTACGTGGAACACCTGCCAAAAATTCTGCAAAATTTGCCAATACAAAAATTATTTATGTAGCTTTTGTGTATATCATGAACGGATTTTCCGACTTCAGTAAATTCCATCCCCTCCCCCCAAATTGACGCCCAGGATCAGCAGGATAGCTTATAAACCGCTGGAAGTTTGGAATTCACAGTCCAGTTGCCTATATATGCATTTAATCTCCTTGTCTTTGTCGAATTAGATTTCAGGATGATGGATGAATAATTATTTTGTACTGTTTTTCTCTTTAACGGGAACAACTCTTCACAATTTGAAAAATTGGCCAGTAGTCTACTATTGAAGCAATTGCTTGAAGGTATAGAATTGTCTATTTAAGCAAATTTCTATATGCAACTGAAAAACTCCCACTTGCAATAAATGAATTGGTTTTGCCATATCTATTGCCACTAAATGACTTACTTTCACGATAAAAGAATTGCTACTGCCGAATCAGAAAAATAGGCAGGAGAAAAATACTAAATGAGTTTGCTCATTTCCTCATTTTCTTATGCTTTTCACAAACAAATTTGATGACCTTAGTGATTTTGCACCACCCTGGCGTCTAGTAACATCTGAAAGTAGGGCGAAACGACACCCTAAATAGCGAAACAAGCATTCAAGCATGTTAAAAGTTCACAATGAGTACGGTTTAGGAAATTTGCCCCCCCCCCCCCAGATTGATCTCCAACATCAACTGACCGAATTATCGGATTTCAAAATGTAGAAAATTTACAGTGAGCAAGATTATGATGAAAACTCTTTCTTACATTCTTCTGCCTATTTCTATTCAATTTCGGTAGACTCCTCCCTACACGGCTTCCATCTAATTGATGACCAAAATTTCGAACGAAAAATTTACAAAATTTGCCAATACAAAATTACTTGATGTACAACTTTTGCCTATATATAGGAGTACGTATCTCTTGAATAAATGTTAACATTTCTGTGATTCCTTTTCCCGAATTTATAACCAACCCAAATAGCTATGCTGCTATTGCTAACGAAACATCTGGAAAGTTATGAAGGCAGTAATTTGTCCATACGTTTGCCTATATTTCTTGATCGGATTACCGTGTTTCAGAAAATAGGACTAATTCCATGATCCATCGCCAATATTCCTGGAACGGATTTCAGAAACCCCTCTAAATGGCGGATCTCAGTAATTCGGTCCCCTTCAGCACAAGAACCCCTATTCCTACTGAAATATCTGCAAAAAATATCGTCAATGTCAAAATGATTTTCCACCGCCTTTTCGCAGATTAGCGGATTTTTGTGTATTTTCCAAATAAACATCTGACTAAGTGCTATCCTCAGTAGGAGACACATCTGGAAAATCAACCGAGAAAAATCAACAAGGCAGCTCATTTTCTGATACTTTTGTTAGTCTAAGAAAGTTAAGATATTTGGTCGGCAAAAATCCTACATTGGAATCTTTTTTGCAGGATGGTTGGTAATGGCCCCCGGATTATGGGAAAAAAAGCCCCAACCGAATGGGGGTCCGCAACCTTATAAAAAGGGGGAAAGGGGGGTAATATTTCGGTTTTTTGGGATTATTTAAAAAATGGCAGAAGATACAGAAAAATGATATGAGGACAGAAAGACTACATGAAATTTCCATTGCAATAATATACATAACACATTAGAATTTGATTGGAAAATTCGGTGCTAGACTAAAAAATAAATTAGACTATTTTCTATTTTAAAAGCTCTATAAGTCTGGAAAAGCAGCCAATTTAGCCGTGAGATTTTGTGTAAGTATTAACAATATGTTCAAGATCATGCCGTTCGATGGCCATATTTTGGCTCAATTTTCTTAGACTATGCCTGTATCTCCTCAACACATTCGCGGAGTTCAGTACTTTTGCCGCACTCACACATTGGTAACATTAAAAAGTTGAGGTGATACGAAGTTCGCCGAGCCAGCTTGTTTAATATAAAACCATTTGTTTTAAAAAATATTTATTGATGTAGACCAATTTTCTTTTTTAATATGTTTCACTTCAAATGTAAGTGATGATTTTTTTCTGAGTGTAGGGCAAGCCTATAGGTTATTGCAACCAAAAAAGAGCCTTCCGTCGCTCAAAACATTTTTATACACCTTTTTCACCCAATTCGATTTAACAAACTATTGTAATTATTTACTATTCCTTTGTCACTGAAAACAATATTCGACCACCCGACGCGATTCCCATTGACTATGACTATAGTCGAAATCGAAATAATAAGCTATAGCAAGCTCATAAGCTCATTTACATAAAACCAATAAAAACTCGTGTAATCTGCACTCGTGCGTTAATAATACAACTACGCCAATATAATTATAATAAAGCAACAGAGAAATTTATCGTTTTCATTCAATTAGCCCGGAACATGAATAATAACAAAACATTTTCGCCATCATCCACCACTACCAACTTCGCGTCACTATAATTAACAATAATAATAATTGCAATCCTGAAAGAAATGTAAAAATCCAAATTAAATCCAGCACCGGCACAAAAACCAACTGAGGACTGAACTGAGTGCATACAGTTAGTCCATGTCCAGTCGAGCGCATTTGTAATGCAATTTGCAGCAGACGGTGTAAAATAAAAAAGGAAGAATAGGATAATCGCATAGCATCGTAGCCTATGGGAGTTTTCACTCGTTTACATAGTACTCCGGGTTTCGGTATTAATGTGATGCGCTTTAGCGAGTCAGACCAGTCTAGAGTGCGCTTCATTCGATGTCCTTGCTCCTCGCGTCCGGTCCCCGACTTCAGTTGCATTTTACATACAATTAACAAAAAAAAAGGATTCGATAAACAAAATTAAATAATAAAATGTCCTGCCAACACAGCATGGGGGAAAATGCCTTTGTTGCAGCACACTGTGCTCTGTGCTGTGTACTAGTAAAAACAAATTAAGTGGTGGACAATGGTATCCAGAGATTTGCTGTCGGCTGCAGACAGGAATATTGAAATAACTAAATAGGGGAGGGAGGGTGGCGGCATTGTATTGTGTATAATTACACTCGTAACTAGGTTTTCAGAGGACATTCTGCGCGTGGATGTTGGTGGAATGCGACATCAGTAAGCAAAGCCTAGAATGTGCATAGTAATGCAATCATTAAATTTGAATTTGTTTAATTATAAATGCAGTAATAATTTGCAATTTTGTGTTGATCATTAAATCGTTAACAGACCGATTTTGAATTTTTAAATAGATGACTACAGTATTATTTGAATTTTCCCACGAGGTTTAAACGAATTCATATTGGATAGCCGCAACAATTAAATAGATATTTGAAAGGGTAGTAGTTACATTTTTGAATGACTACCACACAGTGATACAGTGACATCATGGGTGCGTACTTCAGCTCTTTCAAATGCATATGGTAGTACGACACACAGCGACCATGTCGTATGCAGTAAAGCTCAAGCTAAGTTAAGCTCCCGCTACACGATCTTCCATAAGCGCCAGTGTTAGCAAAAAGCTGTCGTTTGTTGCTATGCGATCAGCAACGCGAGCTTGTAGATACGCCGTCTTCAGTTTTTTTAGGACTGTTTCAGAATTTATGTTACTGAATTCATACCTCAATACTTCGTAACTTAACAAATTAAAAATGGAGTTTGTCGTGTTCTCATTCAATATTTCAAACCAACATTTACCAACCGTCATTGTCCTTCCATTTCATGATGATATCGTATGGAACTACATAAAACACATTACGAAAATGTTCACTATGTCAGCTTCTTCTTTCTTTCTTTTTTTTTCTTCCATTTTCACCAAAATGCTCATGACTTTCTTATCAACCCATTTCTGGATCATTAAATTCATTAGATACAAAACGACAAAAATGTGTGCACTCAATTGAATATTTCCGTTCATAGCCACAACACACCAGAACTCCATTTTGTTCATCGCATTTCTTCCATTTACTTTGAATATTCCCCAAGTAAGAAAATTAACTGCTGCCTGATTCTCTCACTAAACTACTCTCGGCCAAGACTATATCGATGTACGTATACTTTACTCCTTTCGAGAGAGAATTTGTTCATAATGCGAAAATATCTCACCTATTCATTGAAGCAGAAAGTCTCAAGATAACAATGAACCCAGCCAGCATGCGGCGTGGTTCTGTATGAAAGAAATAAAGGATGTGACGTTAAGGACGAAAAGATGAATGAAATTTTCATGACAGCCGAGCATCATCCTTAACCGAATGCTACCGCATTATACTCGGGAGTTGAGACAAACCTTTCTGAGGTTTTGTTTTTGTTGTCCTTTCTGAGGTTTTGTTTTTGTTTTCAGTCCTTGAAAAATCGTAGTACAGGACGACGTTGTAGCATGTACACGTGCTTTTGAGTGTAACTTAACGGTTCTTAGTAATTGTTGGGACGAAACGGATAAATAGGATTTAAAATTCAAAAATCAAATTCTTAATTTTGAAATTTGCAAATTTGTATTCTAGAAATTTGGAATTTGGAAATTCTGGAAATTTGGAAATTTTGGAAATTTGGAAATTCTAGAAATTTGGAATTTGGAAGTTCTGGAAATTCGGGAATTCTGGAAATTTTGAAATTCTGAAAATTTAGAAATTCTGGAAATTTGAAAATTCTGGAATTTTGAAAATTATGAAAATCTGGTAATTTGGAAATTCAGGAAATTTGAAAATTCTGGAATTTTGAAAATTATGGAAATCTGGTAATTTGGAAATTTTAGAAATTACCAAATTTCCAGAATTTCCAAATTTTCAGAATTTTCAAAATTCCAGAATTTACAAATTTCTGGAAATTCTGAAAATTTAGAAATTCAGAAAATTTAGAAATTCTGGAAATTTGGAATATCTGGAAATTTGGTAGTTTCCAAAAATTTTGAATATCTCGAAATTTGGAATTTCTGGACATTTGTAAATTCTGGGAATTTGAAAATTCTTGAAATTTGGGAATTCTGGATATTCTAGGAATTTGGAAATTCTAGATATTTGGTAATTCTGAAAATATAGAAAATTCTGAACATTTAGAAATTCTGAAAATTTAGAAATTTGGAATTTTTCGCAAATCCAAATTCAAGTTAAAAGTCAAAATTAAAATTTCAAAAATTAAAATTCATTTGGAAATGTGGAAATTTGGAAATGATGAAATTTGGAAATGTGGAAATTTGGTAATGTGGAAATTTGGAAATGTAGAAATGTGGAAATTTGGAAATGTGGAAATTTGAAAATTTGGTATTTGGAAAGTGGGAAATTTACGTATTCAAAAATTTACAAATTTGAATATTGCAAATTTCCAAAAATTCAAACTTCTAAAAATAAAAAAATTGAAACATTTCGATTCAAAAATGCAGAAATTCGAGCTTTGGCCTTTGGCGTTAAAGCTAAAAAAAATCTAAAATTCAGAAATTCGTGCCTTGGACCAGGAATTTAAGCGACTAAAGCTCCAATTTCTGCATTTTTGATCGTCGATTTCCAATTGTCGCGTGAACGCGCGGGCTCTCGGTCTTCAACGCAATGTCCCTCCGTCAACTCGTTGTGCGTTCATCACCCTCATTGACATGCGATTATCGTCCATTCGTTGCGCATACCCCAGCGATTGCAATCGTTGAAGCTTCACGATTTTCGACACTTCAAAATTCAAAATTCAAAATTCAAAATTCAAAATTCAAAATTCAAAATTCAAAATTCAAAATTCAAAATTCAAAATTCAAAATTCAAAATTCAAAATTCAAAATTCAAAATTCAAAATTCAAAATTCAAAATTCAAAATTCAAAATTCAAAATTCAAAATTCAAAATTCAAAATTCAAAATTCAAAATTCAAAATTCAAAATTCAAAATTCAAAATTCAAAATTCAAAATTCAAAATTCAAAATTCAAAATTCAAAATTCAAAATTCAAAATTCAAAATTCAAAATTCAAAATTCAAAATTCAAAATTCAAAATTCAAAATTCAAAATTCAAAATTCAAAATTCAAAATTCAAAATTCAAAATTCAAAATTCAAAATTCAAAATTCAAAATTCAAAATTCAAAATTCAAAATTCAAAATTCAAAATTCAAAATTCAAAATTCAAAATTCAAAATTCAAAATTCAAAATTCAAAATTCAAAATTCAAAATTCAAAATTCAAAATTCAAAATTCAAAATTCAAAATTCAAAATTCAAAATTCAAAATTCAAAATTCAAAATTCAAAATTCAAAATTCAAAATTCAAAATTCAAAATTCAAAATTCAAAATTCAAAATTCAAAATTCAAAATTCAAAATTCAAAATTCAAAATTCAAAATTCAAAATTCAAAATTCAAAATTCAAAATTCAAAATTCAAAATTCAAAATTCAAAATTCAAAATTCAAAATTCAAAATTCAAAATTCAAAATTCAAAATTCAAAATTCAAAATTCAAAATTCAAAATTCAAAATTCAAAATTCAAAATTCAAAATTCAAAATTCAAAATTCAAAATTCAAAATTCAAAATTCAAAATTCAAAATTCAAAATTCAAAATTCAAAATTCAAAATTCAAAATTCAAAATTCAAAATTCAAAATTCAAAATTCAAAATTCAAAATTCAAAATTCAAAATTCAAAATTCAAAATTCAAAATTCAAAATTCAAAATTCAAAATTCAAAATTCAAAATTCAAAATTCAAAATTCAAAATTCAAAATTCAAAATTCAAAATTCAAAATTCAAAATTCAAAATTCAAAATTCAAAATTCAAAATTCAAAATTCAAAATTCAAAATTCAAAATTCAAAATTCAAAATTCAAAATTCAAAATTCAAAATTCAAAATTCAAAATTCAAAATTCAAAATTCAAAATTCAAAATTCAAAATTCAAAATTCAAAATTCAAAATTCAAAATTCAAAATTCAAAATTCAAAATTCAAAATTCAAAATTCAAAATTCAAAATTCAAAATTCAAAATTCAAAATTCAAAATTCAAAATTCAAAATTCAAAATTCAAAATTCAAAATTCAAAATTCAAAATTCAAAATTCAAAATTCAAAATTCAAAATTCAAAATTCAAAATTCAAAATTCAAAATTCAAAATTCAAAATTGGAAATTTGGAAAATTTGGATATTTGGAAGATTGGTAATTTGGAAAGTTGGAAATTTGGTAATTTGGAAAGTTGGAAAATTGGAAATTTAGAAGTATAGAAATTTGGCAAGTTGGTAATTTGGAAATTCAGAAGTTTGGAAATTTGGCAAGTTGGTAATTTGGAAAATTGAAATTTTGGGATTTCAAAATTAGGAAAGTTGGAAATTTGGATACTTAGAGATTTGGAAGTTTCGAAGTTTGGAAATCTGGAAATTTGCAGAGTTGGAAAGTTAAAAATTGGAAAATGACGAAATTTTGAAATTAGAAAATTTGGCAAGTTGGTAATTTGGAAAGTTGGAAATTTGAAAATTTGGAAATTTGGGAATTTAGCA
This sequence comes from Microchrysa polita, assembly GCA_949715475.1. Taxonomy (NCBI): domain Eukaryota; kingdom Metazoa; phylum Arthropoda; class Insecta; order Diptera; family Stratiomyidae; genus Microchrysa; species Microchrysa polita. Next base: position 15,793,307 of record OX454418.1, on the reverse strand, counting down.
TGTTGGTAATTTGGAAAGTTGGAAATCCAAAATTTTGAAATTCGAAATTTGGAAATTAAAGTTTGGAAAATTGGAAATACGGAAATTTAAAAAGTCGGAAATTCGAAAATTGGGAATTTTGGAAATTTGGAAGTTGTAAAGTTAGGAAATCGGGAAATTTGGAAAACTAGAAATTTGGAAATTTAGGAAATTCACAAATTTACAAATTCGAAGGTTTAAAAATTCAAACTTTCAAAAATCTAAAAATTGAAACATTGAAAAGCTCAAAAATGAAAAAATGCAGGCCCAGGAATTTCTGCGGCCAAAGCCCGAATTTCTAATTTTTTAAAATTTGGGATCGTTGACTGGTGGACATTCTGACTTACTGGAGTAAGTAGCGATTTCTCGGAGCGCAATCTCGTTCCGTAAACTCGTTGTGCATTAATCACCCTAATTGACATGCGATTATCGTCCATTCGTTGCGCATACCCCAGCGATTATAATCGTTGAAGCTTCACGATTCTCGACACTTCCAGCGCTCATCGTACAATTAATACATACTAGTGGTTGTACTGGATGTGCCATTGATTTCGCTTGTGAACGGTCCCGAAAAATCTTTTCGTTTGAGTTTATCTATAGTAAAGCTTCGAAGGCTTGGGTTGAGGGTCCGTGTTTCGCAGCCATAGCATAGCACGGGTTGGATGATCGTTTTGTACACGTGGAGCTTTGTGTTCCTATGAGCTTCGTGTTCCTATGAGCATACTTCGAATTAATAAATTGGGGAGAATCGTGCTGTGTCCTTGTATCCTTGCTAGTTGTATCTGTCGCTTAATTTCATCGGTTTGGTTGGCGTCCTTTGATGATTCTTAAATATGGAAATTCACCATCTGTGTGTCGAAAATGTCTAAAATTTAGTTAGACTCAACGACTGAAACACCTAATTATATCTTTCCTAATAATGTTTCTACCAGCATAAGGTAGAATTTCACTAATATTCTTGCCATACGGACGTAATACTTGTCCTTTATGGATTCAATCCTCGCTCAATATTGAATTAAATCTCTCTAACAGACAATAAGCCACAACTTACAGTACTTCCTACCATAAAGCTTTCAGCACGAAAATCTTGAATAACAAGAACATAATTCTGAAAACACCCCAAACCAAAATCAAATTAATGCGTACACACACTCAACGATACACAAAATGTGAACAAGGACCATCCATCCATGCATACCATTTATGTATAGCAAATTTCTAGTTGAATACCCATTACGAGCGGATTTCCTCCTTTTGTGTGTTGTGTTCGTTGCAGTTCCCTGTAACCGCAAGCCTTTTTCTCTCTTTCTCTCTCGGTATGTTGCCTGTTTCTCCCTAAATTCATTCCCATTTATACCAGAATAATCGTTATCACAGACAAATAATTTTCCCTAAATCGAATTCATTAAGGACTACACACAGTTGTTAAATATGAACGAGAAACATGTACAGTGGGATACCGTAGGCCATTTTTGGACTGAGTCAGCTCTCAGCTCAGAGCATTCAGTCTATATCTATCTCTTCGAGCTCATAAATTTAACCTTGATTCATGCATGTCGACCCGAACGCATGAAGAGGAAGGCGAACGTACTTAACTCTTCCAGAGTACATACTGTTCACTTCAGAGAGGTCACCCAAGAGCGCCTCGAGGCACTGTACAAAGTTAATTTCTCTTGTCGTTTTCAGAATGTATAAAAAAATTTAAAAAAAAAAATTTCGGCGAAACTTTGGTTAGGTTGTATCCCTGTACTCGTAAACAGCCAATTTCCCATTTTCATGCTTTATGGCATTCGCCCCCCCAACCACCACCCGGCCCGCATATATGCGTACCTCGTATCCTTCCTAACATTATTATTTCTGCGTGAAACATATGAATACCGAGATAATCACCGAATACTCCTCAAGTTTCCCATAGAGATCCCGGGGGTTCGTTGTTATTGTTGTTGCTTCGCCGCCACGTTGTTTTCTCGGCAGTGGGAAAACTTTTTCCTCCTACATACCATATATGAAACCAAAACCACACCATGTAACCGTAAATGCCGCCTAACTTGCTTCACCATCGTCGTCGGTCGTCGTATTTGGTCGATTTAGGGCTTTGTTATCTTTTTCGCAAATGACAGACAAAAAAAAGCCGGTGAAGAAGTATACGAAGGAAAACAGAAAATATTTTCCCAGTGACAGACGGCAGACGAAAAGCGAGGCCTGCAATACAAGCTTCATACAGGCAGGCAGGCAGTTGTATGGTGTATTCCCGTCGGCCAATTCTATGTGAAGTGTTGTTTCCTCGTTGAGACATCTACCAGCCAGCCATCCTGCCTATCCCCCAATTGCCATTCTTCATTCATTGCCTTACCGCGCCCATCTACACACATTTTCTTACTTCCTATTTCCCAGGCGCATAAATCAAGTTTTATTGATCAGAATGTAGCAAGGAAAAGTTTTGGTAGGCAAAGGCACGGGACACCACACAGTTAGTGCGGAATCCTGCAGCAGGATATCCCGACATAGTGGCATTTACGTGCTGGTCTACCTAAATAAATGCTTTACAAACTCCTCGTTGTGAAGAATGAAGAGACTACTCCAAGGCGAAAAGATTCCAACACTAAACACCAGTCATTCAGCTGACGGCGTGGACGGTGGAACTGTCTTGGAAATTTTCGCATAAGGATGTGAAAAACGCATTTTCTTGTTTGATATATGTATGCGTATAAGCTGCATAAAACATGAGAAAAACTCCGCACCTAATGAAGAAACAATTTTCCTTGCTTTGACTGCATGGTGTTCTCGAAACGTTGTCGGAAAACTATATGAAAAACTGAATATGTAAATGTGAACATAAAAGGGTGGCAACGCTTCTAAATGATTATGGGCGAGTAGTTAGTAGATACTCCTTATCCAGTAAAATGTTGAAAAAGGACATGATTGCCCGAGGGATATCCTGAAATTGTGTGAGAGGAAATTTCTAGGAAAAATTCACCGGTAGAGTAATTTTCTTCAAAGCTTACAAGATGGCATCTCGCGGGAACTTTTGGAACTAACAAAGTTCGGTTCGTGTCGCGGATATAGGAAAAAATTTCCCGTTGGAATAAGTGGGGAAATATATTTCATGGGCCGATTTCTTAATATCGTGATAAGCTCAATAGGAACTGTTTTTTTTTTAGTTTGGCGTATTTTTTTTTTGCTTTCCTGAAACATTGTATACAGTGAACCCTCGGTTACGGAACACACCTCTTCACTTTTTTTTTGTTGACCATATAACGGGAAAAAGTGGGTGTCCCTTTAAAGGGACACTATGCACTAATGGGTTAATTTACACAATTATCACGGTAAAATCTGAATTTTCACCATTTTCTTTGTTCGTTATCCGAAATCTCGTTCGCTAAGCGGCAGGTGGTTAGGGGATGTTTGTATCAAAAATTCTTACAAATTTATGTGGGAAGTCTTGGGCAAAATTTTGAAGCCAATTTTTTTTTAATCTTGCAGATGTGAGTGTCCTATTAGGCTTCCTTAAAGGTTTCTTTTTTTTAATCAACAATTCTTTTCGATTTTTTGTTGGGCTCTTATAATGCGACCAAAGAACAAAAAAAGTCCATATCGGGCAATAGGGGTCTATTTTTCGAAATTTATTTCATAGGATGGAAATGAAGCGGCCGATGTATAAAATGCTCGGTCGCACATTTTGCTGCAGATTTCAGAGCCGTAGCCGTCTCCTTTCGGAAGATACAACCATTCCATAAGGGGAACCAATGGCAATGGGTGTCCTATTTTTTCGAAAAATTTTTATAAAGTGGGGATGAAGCGGCCAATGTACATAACGTTGCGGTGTACATTTTACTTCAAATTTCAGAGTCCTATAGTCACATCTCCGTTCGAAAGATACAACCGTCCCATATGGGAAACCAACCGCAATGGGGGAACTATTTTTCGAATTTTTTTTATAGAGTGGGGACGAAGCGGCCGATGTATATAACGTTAGGGCGCACATTTCGCTGCAAATTTTTGAGTCCTGGCCGTCTTCGTTTGAAAGATGCAACCGTTCCATAGGGGGCACCTAGGGCAATAGTTGGTCTATTTGTCTAAATTTTTTGATAGAGTGGAGATGAAGCTCTCGATGTATACAAAGTTCGGACGCACATTTTGCTGCAAATGTCGGAGTTCTAGCCGTCTCCGTTCGAAAGTTACAGCCGTTCACAAATGCGAATCACGACCAAAAAAAGTCCATAGGGGACATCAAGGGCAATGTGGTTGGTCCAGTTTTCGAAATCTTGTTTTTATAGAGTAGGCGTGAAGCAGCCGATGTATAAAACGTGCGGGAGCACATTTTGCTGCAAACGTTCTATAGAGGTACCAAGGGCAATGGGGGTCTTTTTCGACTTTTTTTATTATAGAGCGGTGATAAGTGGCCGACGAGTTATCGTTATGAATAGTTACTTTGAAGGTAGCAACAATGCGATTCGTGAGTTTTCTGACACTGAAGATAGCAGGCTCATGTCCGATCTTTTGGACGTTGGAAGCTTTAACTTCAGCCTCAGTGGTGTTGGTGTCAAATGCAAGTCTAGAGACAAAAACTTGTTTGGGCGGAACACACACTCTTAAATCGAACTCCACTTGAGTCGGTTCATTATTATGATGATAAACCACGTTGAGTGTCAGAGTCGATTGGAAGCGTATTTCGAAAACTGTTGATGAGAAAAGGATTCAGATTATGGTTTAGCTCTAGCTCGGTAGAAACACCATCAGACGGAAAATCGTCGCAAGATAACGTTAGTATTATTCAGTTATGCCAGAGATAGCTCCACTTGCGCATTGGCGCGAGCAAAGATTGAGGTCGTTTGTTTGACGTTGGCGCATTTAATTGTAAAATTTGCGTTAGTGGCGGTTTCTTGTTGCTCGGCACTTTTTGTCATTGATTAGAGCGCAGTCAAGTGTTAGCACCAGATGATTCAATTGGCATCAGTTGAGCCGACTTGTTGATCCTTTTGCTTGGTCCAAAGAAGATGTCTCCACTGTACCAGAATTGGATTTAGTCTGGATCGGCTGGTATTAAATGGAAGGTAATTCAAAAGTTGTTTCATAGATAACAACATTGCCACATAGGAGTTCATTGAAGCTGTTCTGCAGTATCGAGAAATCATGTAATGTATATTAGGCCAGTCAATAAACCGAAAAATAAGGCGTTAGGTCGGAAAAAATTGCTCGGGTCTGGTTTTTTGGGATATTGTTAGGATAGATACCAGAAGTGTACCACCAAGTTCGCAACTTCGAAAAACCTGTGCTAACCCCATGACCCTCAAAAAACCTCAAAATTTTCGGACTTTTTTCATATTTTTGTTTGTAATTTCTAAAAGGTGCTTCCCTACAAGTAAGTTGTCCACTGCACTGTTAAAGCTAAGAAAATCTTGTTTAATTTGAGTGTAACCCCAGCTTTGTAGGCGCAAAGGATCCCACGATACAGCACTTTAAACATTGTTTTTTGAAAAAAAGTTCGAAATTGTAATTTCAGTCATGTTTCGAGCTGAATATCGGCTTAAATGCGCATTTTACAGAGAAAGTCATGTGACATGAAGTTATAAACCAGTTCCTGTCGGAACGAATGGAATCAGACCATGGGGTCATAGGGCTGTCTCTGAAAATTAGGTTCTTCTAAGAAAAACTTTTTTCTTTATGTACCAATATTAACCAAACTTCACCCAAGTATGTTGCTGGTTAAGCCTAAAAAAATATCTAGGAACGGATGAAATCGGAACACTACGTTATAGGGCTCTCATACAAACCAACCTCTGGAAATTAGGTTCTTCTAAGAAAAACTTTTTTCTTTATGAACCAATCTTAACCACCCTTCCCCCAAATGTGTTTCTTAGTAAAGCTTCAAAACATATCTAGAAACGGATGAAATCGGAATACTAGGTCATAGGGCTGTCATACAAGTACAGTGGACGACTTACATGTAGGAAGCACCTTTTAGAAATTACAAAAAAAAATATGAAAAAAGTCCGAAAATGTTGAGGTTTTTTGAGGGTCACGGGGTTAGCACAGGTTTTTCGAAGTTGCAAACTTAGTGGTACACTTCTGGTATCTATCCTAACAATATCCCAAAAAACCAGACCCGAGCAATTTTTTGCGACCTAAAATCGGTAATTGACTGGCCTATATCAATATCAGAGATAATTTGACGGCAAAGTCCTTTAAAGCTGGTCTATCCGATTAAATTAAATGTATACTCTGCTTTAGATGGCGAGGAGTGCTCTGTTCTATTGTATCGTATCGTACCAATTAAATGAATTAAATTTGGCTAGCCAACTTTTTTTCGATTTATCGGTCTTACCTGACTTAAGTAAAGCTATATGCTTTGCCAGGCCGAAGCGTCCAATAATTTGCAGCGCTAGTTTTTCACACTCACAAAATAGATGTTTCGGCGTGAGGCTCACAGAAGTACATAAGTCTGGAAGTAGATTATAAATCCATAGGATAACTAAAGGTTTAGTCTCGTATTTAATATCTTCAGTGGATTCATGACTTGACAAAGTAGATCTCCGTATTAATTCGAAAATTCTTATTCCGGTTAAAGCCGAAAAATAGAACAACCATCTGAATTTACCGAAACGACTCCAAAAGTTTAGTGATGAAAATGAGCACCATTTTTAGGGATTTTTAGACAATTTAAAAAAAAAACCCTTATGAAATCGATTTTGTCCGTTCGTCTGTCCGTCCGTCTGTTCACTAAGTACATTCTATATCAGTTACAGTTACAGTTCCAATTTCAAGGTAATGGTAATGGAGTTATGGGTGTTTGAAGTTAAGTTTACGTTATCTCCTTGGTTTTTCTTAACCGTTATAGGTACGGATATCATTGCAAAAAGATTGGCTAGTAAGAGCTTATATACGTTAAATACTAATACTGTTGACATTTGTTAAGAAAAAGTAAATAACAGTAAATTTGTGAAATTTAAATTTGTGCGTGTGTAGCCCTTCTTAGGCCTGCAAATATGATGAGAGTTTTTAGAAAATTACATAAGAAATATGCCTCAAAATTTTCATTCGAATAACTTTATCCTAACCGGAAATATATCGAATCAAATATTTAGCAAAGGCGTTTCGCAATACCACGGCAGCGCCTTAGGCATTTGTTCACTGCATATCGTGTGACTGGGCCAAACAATGAACATGATATTTGGTGGGAATACATAGAATGGTAATAGTGTTTGTCGCAAACACTTATGAGGTTTGTAGTACCAAATTAACACAGTGTCCCTGAATAGCTTCAAAAGTCTACTTTTTCAAAACTCATAGGAGAGCTTTGTGTGGGCAACGGGCTCAGCGAAGCCATTTCGGTATATTACGCTTTCAGGTCCTCAAGGAAAATTTTTCTTGTTCTTCTTATCGACACTAGCGACACTTATCTTACTGTCCGCCATATAGCGGACACATAGCGGAAAATATCAGAAACATCAAAAATTTCCCTTGGGGACCTGAAAGCATAATGTAGCGCCATTTCATATGAGTTCTTTTTTCTTGATTCGGAGAAACGGTAACGGATTTACATCTAATAAATTTAGTTAATATGCGTATAGCGATAATACATAGTAAATCTATTTTTGGACTGGAACGCGTTTATTTAGAACAATCCAAAAATAGATTTACAAGAAGCATTTCATTAACCCTTCTGTCGGCACCTACTACAATATGCATATTCTATACCCAATAGGTCTGGCTGGACCTACTGAGAAAAAATTTTTATCTTTTAGAAAAAGTAAAATTTTTATCGGTAGAATCTTTCTACCCATTCTTTACAGCCATTTATAAACAATAAAAGCATCAAAATCGTTTTTGTAGAAATACTGGAAGCGTTTTTAAGTAGACATATTTTGAGGTGGTATTAGTACAAACATATTTCTCCCTTATTTTCTTCTTTTTTTGCTTCTCTTCTTTCATTGCGTATCCGTACAGAAAGTTTAATCAAATTTTCCGATTCCGATATCTTTGGGTTTTATTTGGTCCTTTTTTGGTAGATTTTACCCCGATATTAGTCTGCAGATTTGGGGAAATAGATAGAAAGAAAAAGGGAATTTTCGGGCGCAAAAATCATTTCATTTTAAATTTTCCGTAAATATCTCAATGCAATCTATTTAGAAACACGTAGGTAAGTCGCTAATACTTAGTTCTTACTATTACAAAGGAAATAAAACTCATTTGAATTTCCTAGAATCAAATCTCAGTTGATTAGGTGAAGTTAAAAGATGTGATAAAATTAGGCATATCAATTTTTGAACTTCAGGCTTTTTAAAACAAAATCTTAGAAAATTTTATCGTTTATCGTACAAATTGAATTTTAATAACATTATTAGATCATAAATAAGAGAATTTAATATTTTCACTTTTTACCTCAAGACAAAAATGGGGGGAAAAAGTATAGGTCTGGCCAGACCTATTGGGTATCAAAAAGCACTATAAATTGAAAATCATCAAAAACATACTCAAAACTTCAACCGATTTTTTTCAAATTTTTGCAAAATGCTTTTAAACATATTATTCTAGGATATCGTGAAATATGAAATCGCTACGATTTCATCTTCTATACTTTTTTGACCAAAATATAGTGCCAAAGGTCTGGCCAGACCTTTGTGCCGACAGAAGGGTTAATATTGTGAATAGTTTTTATTTGTTGCCTATAAAATAAATGTACAAAATTATTCACTATGTATCAAGAATCTAAAAAACTCTCGTATTGCGGGCGCAGCCCTCTGTACGTATTTTTATTGTTTAATATTTGGTCGCACCATCAAACATTTTTTTGATCGCAAAGGAAACTTCGAAGCTATTTGCCAAAATTACTTCTTGCAGTCTTTGACTTACATTTCGGAGAGATGCGGTACATATTTCCAATACTTCATGCGATAAGCGTCGATAATACCAAGGAAACTTTTTTCGCAATAGTAATAATGTGATTGTCAGTTACCCTTGAGACCCTTGTATGGAGTTTATCGGACTTTCGGCTGTTTTTTAGTTCTGAATGAAACTATGCACTCAATGCAATGGTCAGCGTAATTATTTATTGATCGGGCGAGTAGTTTGACCGCCATTTCAACGTTGAGCCCCAAACGCCTTCTTCAGGCCTAGTGTCCGTTTTTCGACCTTCAAATCTTTCAATTTTTGGTTTTAATTTGACAAACACACAAAAAGAAATAAAAAACAAATTTTTATGAAAAGTCAGAGCTCGTTGTGAAAAACAATAAAAACAGACGGCGGACAGTGGGGCAGTCAGTGGTGGGAAAAATTCAAAAAATGTAGGTATACTATTGGAGAGCTTTTGTGAAATATTTATCGCTTAGTAGATATTCTGAAGTGTCTGAAGTGAAAATTGAAACAAAAAATTGTTTGTGATTTTTATATTGAATTGTTATGTTATCAAGAGTAGATAAGTGTAAAAAAAAATCAAATAAAAATTTTAAAAATAAAAATAAATTTTATGTTGAATGCAAAATGGACGCAAACTGCAATTTTTACATTGAGTTTTAACAACTAGCTCCACGTGCCTCCAAGGGACTTTTTATACAATATTATTCCAGATTGTTCACTAATATGTAAGAATTTTTACCGCACAGGCCCGCCTGATACTTTTATAGTCGATTTTGTTACGTCATTTTGACGCTTATACACGATCTGACCAAAAACAACAAAGTTGTAAAACTTACCCCGCCAAAGAAAAATTCATCTGCCGCAAAAAGAATACATATAACTCCAATCCGCCGCTCATAAGTAATTTTGTTTTAGGTGTAAATGCTGGAGAAGTTTAAATGCACAGGACTAATTCCTAAAGTAATTTGGTGGGAGCCGTCAAAGTGAAACTGAGTAAAATGTTAATGCTCCCACCAAATTACTTTGAGAAGTAGTCCTGTGCATTTAAACTTCTCCAGCATTTACACCTAAAGCAAAATTACTTATGAGCGGCGGATTGGAGTGATATGTATTCTTTTTGCGGCAGATGAATTTTTCTTTGGCGGGGTAAGTTTTACAACTTTTTGTTTTTGGTCAGATATCATATATTTTTGCATATTTAAATAGCCACCTAATATTTTTGTTTTGGGATCCTGATGTCCCAGTGTTCCAATTTCCTAATGTCCTTATGTCCCAATGTCGGAATGTGCAAATATCACAGTGTCCAAATAGCCTAATGTCCGAATGTCCCACTACCCTAGTGTCCCAGTGTCCCAGTATCGCAATATCCCAATGTCCCAGTCTAATGTCCTAATATAACCATGTCCAATTGTCCACTGTCCCCAGGTCCTAATGTCCAAATTTCCTAATATCCCAGTTCCCAATGTCCCAAATGTCCCAGTATCCTAATGTGATAATATCCCAATGGCCCAATGTCATAATGTACCAGTGTCCCAATGTACAAATGTCCCAATATCCCGATGTCCCAATGTCGCAGTATACCAAGTGTCCCAATGTCCCAATGTCCCAATATCCCAATGTTCCAATGTCCTAATATCCTGATATCCCAATGTCCCAATATCCCGATGTCCCAGTAGCCCAATGTCCCCACGTCCCAGATTCCTCAGTGTGCCTAATATCCTAATGTCCAAATGCAAGAATGTCCCAATTTCTCAATGTTCCAATGTCCTAATGTCCCAATGTTCCAATGTCCTAATATCGCAGTGCCCCAATGTTTCAATATCCCGGTGTCCCAATATGCCGATGTCTCTGTAACCCAATGTCCCTATGTGCCTGTGTCCCAATGTCCGATTGTCCTATTGTCCCAAAGTCGTAATGTCCCAATGTCCTAATATCCCAGTGCCCCCATGTCCCAGTATCTCAGTGTCCTAATTGGGACATATCCCAATGTTCCAATGTTCCAATGTCAAAATGTTCCAATATCCCAATGTTCCAATTTCCCAATGTCCTTATATCCCGATGTCCCACTATCGTGATGTTCACGTGGCCCGATGTCCCCACTTCGCAGTTTCCCCAACGTACCTAATGTCCCAATATTCGAATAATATGCTAATGTGCTAATGTCCTAATGACCCTAATGTTCCAATATCCCAGTGCCCTATATCATGATGTCACAATGTCACAATATCCCGATGTCTCAGTGGCCCAATGTTCCTATGTACCAGTTTCCCAATGTCCCAATGTCCGATGGTCCTATTGTCTCATGGTCATAATAATGTCCCAATATCCTAATATCCCAGTGCCCCAATGTCCCAATATCCCAATGCCCCAATATCCCGATGTCCCAATGTCCCAATATCCCGATGTCCCCACGTCCCAGTTTTCCCAGTGTGCCTAATACGCCAATGTGTTAATGTCCTAATGTCCCAAGACCCTAATGCCCCAATTTCCTAATATCCCACTGCTCCAGGATCCTAGTCTCTCAGTGTCCCAATATCCTTGTGTCCTAATGTCCCCGTGTCCCAATGTCGCAGTGTGTTTTAAAAAATTGTCAATGCGATGAGCCGAAAGACGCAATTGTTGGAAATCTTTTGTTAACTTTACCTATTATTTTACCGTTATTCCATCCACTTATCTAAATGGAAGACATTGATTCTTTAAAAGGACCACCAGAGGATCATTCTTTCCAAATTTCATAAAAATCCTATCACGGGAATAGACAGTAGAAGCAAGTCTTTCTGCAACTGTAGAATCCAGTCTGAAATTGGGTTTCTCGCTTAAGTCTGTGAGGGTGTAAATTTCACCGTTTATTGCATATATCTTACCCGTTTTTGTGCGGATCGAAGATTTTTTTTGGAAAGGCACTAGAACAGGATATGTGGAATATTTTTTTAAAAAAAATTTTTTGGGGGATGTTGCCTCGAAGGCTGTAGCCCTGTCAAACAAAAAAGCAAGTTGTCTCCGGTAATCATAGACTTGTTCGCTTTCGTTTTTTTTTCCTTTGGCGGGCGAGACGCTCTCGCGTCTCTTGATAATATCAACTTCTCTCTCTTGCATCTTATCAATTTTTTTTTGTTTTCCTTAAAAAATGCTTTTTTTTTAATTCCTACAATTTTTGTAAGATTACTCGATTTTAAATTTTCTATAAATTCTTATCTTTTCAGCTCTCAGAGCTAGAACAGCGGGTCATAGAGGCGGAGGAGAGGGCCGAAGAAGCTGAAGACAAGGTAAGTAAAATATTTCAACAGCTTTAAGTATTGAATCTAAAATTAAGGAATTGGTCGTGGCAATCTATGAGCTTGCACTAAACAATAGTAACTTCTCCCAGGAAACAAACATCTTTTAATTCTTCTGTCAGAATTATCCACCAAATTCATTGTATAGTATTGATTTTTCCCAAAAATAGGTATATAGACATTCATTGAGTAATCTTCAACAACTACTACTACTACTACTCTGTAATATGGGCAATTTATTTTGTTGTCCATGTTTAAATCATAAATATTATTTCACAAACAGCAATGTTTCTCGAAAACATGTCTAGACGTACAAAAGTTAAATTGTCACAGCAATTTTATCCCTTTTAGATGTCCAAGACCCTCGAATTGTATCAAGAATACAAGAAGGAAATCATAAAAAAAAGCTCCGGAATTCACTGAACACGCAATGTGTTGGGAAATTCAACAATCATTGGGATATTTCCGATGAAAGCAATGTTGCCGAATTGAATTATAAAATCAAAACATTTTTTTTAAAAATATACAAATGTTTTGTAATGCCTATAGCAAAACAAATATGTTTTTTAATTTTGAAATTCTCAGAGGATTTTTGTGCAGATTTTAGTGGGAATTTTGTTCAAAATGTCTAAGCTTCCATTAGGAAAACAAAAGCTTCCAAAAACGTTTGAGAGACTGCTTTTTTAAGCTTTCACTCTTTCTTTTTAATTAATTTGAAATTCTTTTTTTTATATTTTTAAAAACTATTCAAAATATTGCTGAAATTATGTCTTTCTTGTCAAAATGGTTTAGCATTTGACGAGTTATCGAATTTCTTATAATTAATATTCTTGAACTGGGGTCTCGAAACATACTTCATAATATAGTGTCGTTACATTACCAGAAGTTGTATTACTTACGATTTAATATTTGAATTTTTTTTCTACTTTATTTGATTTTATTACGGAGTCTCTGAGAAAGGTGGCAACAACGTCTCGTCCGAAATCTCATTCACCCCTTGCAAAATGTCAACTCGTAGCAAAAAGCTTTCTCGTCTTTCAACCCCACCGGGCAAGTTCGTGACATGTGCACAATGCACTTTACATCGTATTGCCCTATACAAGTGAAGTCCTGCTCTTTCTTCAATTAGGGGTCGATAGACGATTGCGCTCGCAAACACAACATACGCGCTCTCACTCCAATCCAATTCGAATATCGTGCTCTCTACAACCATACCGGAACCGGACAGGACCAAAAACCCGATTACACCAACGTTGTTGAACACCAACTTTTCACGCACCCTGGGGTACAAAATACAGGGATATGTGGTGACAGGACATATGAACATTGAAGAAAGAAGGGAAGAAAAAAAATAACATACGAAACGTCGTCGTGTCTGCATATCGCGTACATATTCCATAAGTCGAAATATCCGTGGCTCGAATAAATACTAAAAAAAAACGCGAGTGTATCCCGGAATTTCGGTAGTAATTTCAATATCCTGTGTAATTTGAGCAGTTTACGTGTTGTTTGTACCCGTATACAGTTTTGACGGCAAAGTGTCTACGACAAAGGAGCCATCATTATCCCTTTGGGGGTAGTATAGACCACACGGCGACAAACTATACGGTTCCGGCAGTCTTTCTGTTTTTTTTTTCGCTGGCATGTGTGCATATGAATGTGTTTTGTCGCGTGTCCCAAAAATGTGTTGAAAATCAAATATTTGCAATGAAATCGAAACCGGCGCTAATGTGGTGTCTAAACGACTCTCGATCATTATAAAGTATTCAAAACACTGCATCGCTTCAGGGGTTGCAGAAGCATCCCCAAAAGCATATACAGCCAACCGCCCGGAGCATCATCATCCAGAAATAAAATATGCAAACCACTTTATAGATTCATTCGGTTCCTCGGTTTCCTTTTTTTTTTCCTGGTCTTCATCTTTTTAATCCTGCAATGAAAAAGGACGACGACTACTTGACGATTTGTTTGTATTGGTATTTCGACACGGTGTTTTCCCATTATTCTTGTCATTTCGGTACACCTGTACCGTTATGCCGATGTTGCGCATGACTGTGATTTTGGCAACAGGGATCATGCTCACTTCAACAGCATCATCGACATTTTGGTTTCCATCCCCCGCCAATGACAGCTGACAAAAATGTATACACGCAATGACGCTATGCGCGGGCGAAACGTCTACGAAATGTCAACGAAATTTTAAGAAATTTGTGTGTTTTCTACAGTTAGTTTTTTAATAAAATATGGAAGACGTATTGATGACGTTTGAAGTAAATATACGTTAAAGTCTAGTGCGAAATTGTGCCGGGAAAAATGTGCATATCAGAGTGAATACGTTTCTTAGGAAAATTCAATATTAAGAACATGTGACAGTTGTGGAATGTCAAAATAAGATGACAACGAAATTATAGTTCATATCAAAGTAGATGAAATTAAAATGTCATAACACGCCTATAAGTGCATAATTCTGCATATACAAGAAGTTCCGCTGCCGCATACTACTTATGTAATCTCAAAAGGTGTCAATGTCCTAATTTTAATTTGGTGGTGATATTTTTGCGTTTACAGTCGACAACGAAGTTTGTTTAGTTTTTTTCTTGTGTATTTTATGGGAACGTATGAAAGGTTAGTAAACAATTTTTTTAAATTATAATAGGAAGTTAGAAATATTAATTAATTTACTTAAATTGTGTGTTATAATTGTCGTCTCAGAATTTTGATAATGGAGATGTTCAGGCAATAGATACGGTCCTTAGGCGCCCAAGGTTCCTGAATGAGCGTGGCTGACGCGACACTTGACATAATGCAGGTACGGCGGAAATCCCTAGATGACCCTCGTATGCATTGGGAGAAGCGGTTTTTAAGGCAACTCCGTTTGGCCTGTGGAAATAGGCTGCTTCGCTCGATATTGCTGTGTCGGCTAAGATACTTGTAAGTGTTACGGTTGGAATTCGTTCCCCAGCTCTACTGAGGTATTCTGAGTCTAGTCGGGGCAGTATGCTGCAGCGGTTGACCTGTGGAAGGGGCTTTTGGGTGATCAATCTATGTTCGTTATGACGGGTGCCGATATGCGAGCTGAACGATGGAGTCAGACAAGTGTGTCATCTACGGGACTACCGCCAAGAGAGTACCTAAGCTTTACGCTCTTAACTCCCGGTCCTTCGGGCTATTTGGACCTTCGGTAGTTTATTGACAGGATTTAATTGTCAAATGGAGATTGCTTCATCCAGTCAATGCACTCACCTTCAGAAACCCAACTTCGGGGCTGCACCAGCTCGTTCACTTGCTTAATAACCTCCAGCCACCTCGAGTCCAACTCCTTGATAGGCAGGGACTATGATTCCCTGGGTATACCCACCCCGAGGTACACAATTTGCTAAAGACTTCTCTATTGGTTAAGCCTCATGTAAAATATTCAGACGTGCACTTCCCAGATTCGTTGGACCTGCACTAGTTTTCACATCCAGGTGGTCCCTTCAGTTTACTAGTCAGCAATACGGGCCGTGTGGTCATCAATCCACAAACTAGTTAGATATACATAGGCGCGTAGACATTCTCTCATTCTCCCTAACTAGTCCCTTCGATGATCGGGTTATGCGAAGCCGCCAGCTCTGAAGCTCACACGATAACTTATGGTGACACCTCCCCACCAAGGAATTACCGATCGCGCTCTGCCTGTATGACTGATCTTCCGCAAACGAATGGGAGAAAGTTAGCCATGCCAAGAGCTACCCGTACATGACTCGGGAGCACTGGAGCGTCATCGCCCGAATGGTCTTTGTACTGATGCTAAGGCGTAACAACCATATAAGGGGCCTCGCTGCGCTATTCGAGTACGTGGTGGCGCAATTTACCAAAAATCGGTATTCCATTACACAGAAATACGAGTACTCTGTGTCACACGGACCCAGACACCCCTGCGGCGGAAATTGTCTGGGCGGAACCTTAATGGTAAGGTCTTCCGCTGTTGAGGGTAATTTGAATAGTATTCAATGCAACCATTGAGCTTATAGATCGAGCTTCATCAATCGCAAGGGCCAGATGTACTAAAGTAGGCAACGAATTCTGGTCCTTGATGGAAACCATTTTATCCCCGGTTCTTATGACGCTATTTTTGCGAAAGTAACCCTGAATGGCGTGCGACCGAGGGAAATGTGAAGTTGAAAAGGTATTTTGCACAAATATGTTGCACGTTTTTTCTGTCCCACTCGGCATTAAGTGAGTCTTCGCAGAGCAGTTGTTGTGTTCGACAAGTAGATCAGCAGAAGATCACCATGGGGCCAGTAAAATAGCTTTTGGGATTGCGGGTAGAAACCTATGGCTTAATAGAGGAGAAAGGGGCCATATGCTTTATGCCTTTTGGCAGAGTCCACGGAAGGCTTTTACTCTTCAGAGCGCTCCTTACGCCGTACGAACGGAGGAGAATCTACAGTCTTCCCCAGATAGGTTTCTTTAACAAGGTGGTGAAATCTTCGGAACATGTTGCTGATGCGCGGATTTCTACCGGCTAAAACCAGACCAACTCCATCGCCTTGCCTCCTGCGGGACCACCTCTCGGTATTACTTCGCAGGGGCGGCCATCATGCCGTGGTGCTGACTTCCGTCTAGCTTCTTCTTTTTGAAGTTCCTTGTGAATACTGCACACAAATTAGCTCACTGCCTCCCAATTCTGTTGGCACTCCAGCATACGGTTCACCAGATTATGTGGGCTTAACGTTTTCCCAAATTCCACATTCAGTTGCGCGCGTCGCACGCTAAATCTCGGACATTCAAAAAATACATGCCTTGCGTCTTCTGCAACTTCCTTGCAGCTAGGACACTCCGGCGAGTCATCCAGCTTTAATCGGTACAAGTATTGTCGATATGCACCATGTCGCATCAGGAATTGAGTTAAATAGTGGTTCACTTCGCAACCCATTTTGAAATATCAAGGATGAGAGAGTATGGGTCCATCTACCGGTTACAGCTTTGTCCCACCGCAGTTGCCACTGTCTCATGTTTTCCTGTCTTTCCCACCTTTTTCGCCTTTCCAAGTCCGCTGGCGTGTTATTAGGTCGACCGCCGTACAATCTGCTTGTCTCCTCAACCAGAATTCCTATTGGGATCATTCCAGCAACAACGTAAGCAGCTTCGTGCGAAGCTGTTAGGTACGCAGAGCACACTATCAATATTCGCACCTACGGTAAATTGAGCTTTATTTCTGGGCGTTCCCAGAGGAGTTTAGTGAAACAGCCCAAACGGGTGAGGCATACATTAGTATGGAAGTAACAACTTTGGCGAGTAATAATCTACTGCTTCCTTTTGGATCGCCTATATTCGGCATAATCCTTGCTAAAGCCACGTTGACTACCGCCGCTTTTTCACATACAAACTTCAAATGCTCTCCAAAGTTCAGTTTCGAATCTATCAAAACCCCCAAATACCTAATGGCTTGGAGGACATGACATTCCTTTCTACTCTGATTTTTTAGAAAGCACCTTTTCCTGTGATTACTGATAAGAACAGCCTCCTTTTTTTGCTCAGCAAGTCGAGGCCAACCTTTAATAGACAGAGCTTTATTGTTGTAATCGCTTCGTTGGCGTAAATTTCGACACACTCCACGACAACTGCAATGTCATAGGCAAAGCCTACCACAGTCATCCCTCTAGGCATGGAAAGTTCCAGAATGCTGTTGTATATTATTATCCATAGCAGCGGGCCAAGCACTGAACCCTGTGGAACTCCCGCTGTGATCCTATACTCCGTAGGTCCGTCGCTGGTATCGTATTGAAGATAGGGTTGTAAAGCTGATATTACTCATATCCAGGTTTGGCTCTAAAGCCTTCCCCAGGAAGAGGAGCGGCAGGGCACGTCATCCAAAACAGTTTTTGATTTAGGTTTGGTATTCAGAATTGGTCCCACAAATATCCACGAATAACGGGCAGCGACGGCTTCACTCAGTATGTCATCAAACTAGAATGCAACTAGAGGTCCGCATACTGTAGTCATACAGCTCTCATTGTATGCTGTAATACCGTGGATTGGGTCACGATTTTATGGAGATACCGCTTCCATTCAAACAAATTTAGTCAGCAATTAAGATTATTCATAGCGGGCCTTCCATGACCGTCCGCTAAGTGAATTCTGAGTTCTGGAAAAAACGTATAAATTATCCGCCTTCTAAAATCCGAATCCTATTCCGTCGAATTTTCTCATCCATTGCAAAGACGCTCGAAACACTCCTCTACCCCACCATCCTTGTATCTCATGCTGAGCCAACTTCGCACCGGCTGTGGGAAGATGCCTAGTATTACAGCAGTTCTGGATTTGAACACCTATCGCATCCACAAAGGCCTCAACCAGAAACAGGCATGCGACATAACCGTCCTAGTGTCTCTCATCCTATTGACATAGGTTTCGATACCGTCCTTCTCTCTGCGCTATTATTCAATTTCCTAAATATGCAAATTCCTGCACAAGAGGTTAGACAGATTGCCATAACTATCAAGCTGCTACATAGAGTTTCGAGGCAATTGTTCGTAGCATAGGAGAATTAAGTAGGGAGTTCCACAGGGTAACGTACTCTCTCCTACATTGCTTAGCATCTATCTGCCGGTTCTTCCAACAGCCCCGGAAAGCATCGAACTAATTTTCTATGTGGGTGATTGCATCGTACTCACCACAAGGAAAGATTTAATTGGTATGCATGCTCGACTAAATGACTACAATGGAAAACTGGTAGAGTTTTTCAAAATCCGCAACCTCGTAATTTCGCCGTCTAAATGTACTGAAAAACTTCTCACCACTTACACGGAGAAATTTCCAGAGCAGTTTACGATTTGTACTGGTTGTTCCTACTACTATTCCGAAGATCCCTGAGATCTTAGGTCGTAAAGGTATTGCCCGACAGCTCCGGGGGCAAGAACAAAGTAACCATGCTTGTCACCAATAAAACGAGAAGTCGAGCATCCCTGTTGTGGTCACAGGCCGTATGTGACACAAACTGGAAGATGATCCAGGCATGTCAGAATGCTGCTTTACGCATCGCTTCATGTGATCCAAGGGTCATCTACATCAGGAAACCAGCATGTTACCAGTGCGTGATAATAATCTTCTCCGGTCTTTCGAATATGTCGGTTGTTTTCGATAGGATCGCCAAAACCATCGGCTCATGGACAATACTCCCCCTCCCCGACATGCTTGGAATGCGGACTCAGAGATCACGAGAGAGAAGTCTAGAAATACTAACCGTTTTGATGACACAGTATACCATGTGGCCATCGGAGATATTCACACAGCCGTTGTGAATCGGTCACAAGGTCGAAACAGAATCCTCTCAAGTCCCCCACACCCTTATTGCCTGAGGAGACTAGGCCCACGAGAGCCACAAGAGCGATACTCCCTCAGCTTAGATAAGGCTACATATCTTGAATAGATTAGGGCATCCATAACATTTCTCCGAGCTGCAGTGGTACGCCTCATGATGTTGACCACCTGTTTCGATGCCTCGCAGCACCCACTGACCTAACGCCAAGGGTGATATGGGACAACCCGATAACGTTCTTATCACTTGAGACAATAGGCGAGAACAACGTCGAAAGGGACGGAGCCAATGTCTCTCTCCGCTTGCTGTAGCTCAGTGCGGAAGTGACAAGTGGGTTTGTGCTACTCGTTGCTACTATCCTTGGTGTGTGGCTTACATCATCCTAACCTAATGTGACCAGACTCAGAGGCCCAATGCTGTACAAAAACTTGCGGAATTCGGCTCACAAGTCGTACATCGAGGTTCCAGGTCCGAGGTCTATGTCGGAAAAATTTTGGTTTATTCTCTAATGCATAACAGACAGAGAGAGGTCTGATCGCGAACTACAGGATCTTAATTAAGTAATTTCTCGAGTTGCCATCCATTGGCTCATCGATCGCTTCGCTCGCACCTCGCCTCATCATTCTTCGCACCAGCACTGCGTCGCAAAAATGTTGGTGAATTCGGAAAAGCGCGACAGACATGGCAAGGTCTGGAGGAAGCGAAGGGCTAGGCACGGGATTTAAGTAAATCTAAGGACGAGCCAGATGTCTAAATCCTGCGTATTTCCTTCCACTGGCTCACCGCTCGCTGCGATCGCCTCATCCTATTTCCCGACAGCGCTACGTATCAAAAATGTTGGCGAATTCTGAAAAGCGCGATAGACAGGGAGAGGAGAGGATCTGAGTAATCCTAAGGACGAGCGAAGTTCTAAATCTTACCAATTGTCTTCCATTGGCTCACCGCTCGCTGCGCTTGCACTTCGTCTTATCCTATTTCGCAACAACAGTGCGTCGCAAAAATTTTGCCGAATTCTCCAATGCGCGACAGACCGAATTTAAGTAAACCTAAGGACTGGCCAGAGGTCTAAATCTTATCTAAACCTGGTTGCAATATTTCTGGAGGAGAGTATGCATTTCTCCATGGTTACATTAGTATTTCCATGCCGATGCCGGTTCCATGGGCTCTTAACGCCGCTTTAACTGGGAGGCAATCCTACACAGAGTTTCGAGGCAATTGTTCAAAGTATAGGTGAATTAACCATGGAGTACCACAGGGTAGCGTACTCTCTCCTATAGTGTTTAACATCTACCTGTTGAGCCCTCCATCACCCCCAGAGGGCATCGAACTGACTTTCTATTGCACGGTACTTACCACGGGAAAAGATTTCAATCAGTGGTTCCCAACCCGCAGACCACTTAGCCTCGAAAGGAATCGTTATGGAACACCCCGTTCCGAGGATGGATTAAAAAGTGTCCAGAATGGTTTTGTTACCCATTCAGTTGTAGTCAGATTTTTGTTCTTACTTTTCAGCGTTTTCGAGTCTATGCAGTTTTCCCAGCGGCAATCAAGCATTTCTAGGCGTTGTAATAATACGATGTTGAGGACAAAGCAGTCGCTCGGCGATTAGGTAGCATTAAACCAAGTGGGCGTAGTTCTCTGGGATGAATAGACTGAAGCGTTGTCGGTATGGAGGAGCATTTTCTTACCGCTGTAAGCGTGGCTCACTTTTTAGCAGAGCGAACTTACCCTATAAATCACTTTAGTAGTTTCTATCGCTCTTCCCGTTTGTAAAAAAATGTGTGTGTCGCCTGAATGTTCCAGAATCTATCTTCTTGAAGGTGTTTCGATTTGAAACCAACTATTTTCAAAATCTGGTCTGTAGTAGTCTGGCTGGTCGAGCGGTTAGTGCGCGCACCTTCGGTGCACAGGCTCATGAGTTCGAATCTCACCGTGTTCCATTGTGTTTTTCGAACTCACGAGCTTGTGACAGACTATGATCTCACTCAGATGTTAAACGAGTACCCATTTATGGGGATAAATAACACTGCTGAGCGTGATGCTGATCTCATTACCTCATCAAAAAGCAGATAAGATCTTGGAAATAGGATGTCACTAACACATCCTGCGGCCTTAGTCCAATGTTGGATTGTCGCGCCTGTTATTTATTTTTATTTTTATTTTCAAAATCAACCCTTCGCTGGGTGTCAAAAATGTGGTTGAAAATATCAGGAGACACCTTAAGCTCCTCGCCGAATACGAAAAGCCTGGGCTTTCTAGCAGCAAAACGCTTATCTAATTCAAAGCAAAACCTGCTATAATTTTGAAATTTTGTAATACAAAGATTGCCCATAATTGATTCCACTTTCTGCTAAATAACGAGAAAATTAGGATTTTATGAAATCTTAATAGCTGAAGAGAAACCAGGACATCACTACAAGAAGACGAAATACTAATTCTCGAATGTGCGAATTGAAAATTGCTTACCAACCAAACATTTGCAATGGGGACCATGCTTAGCAATTTTCAAATTCAGTTTGCGATAGTTTTTTTCAACATTGGTTTTCTAGACATCAACTTACCACCAAAAAGTTGATTTAGACACAGAGGAATATTCCTTTTTTACAAGAATAGTCACTAGTTTCGCCCGGGACCACCTCTAAGACTCTCACGGACCACCAGTTGGGAAACAGTGATTTAAATGGTATGTGTGCTCGACTAAATGACTACTACATTGAAAAACTGACGGAGTTTTGCAAAATCCGCAACCTAGTCATTTCGCCGTCTAAATGTCCTGAAACACTTCTCACCACCTGAACGCAGGAATTTTCTGAGCAGTTTACGATATGTACTGGTAAGCGTGATGAAGACTTTGTTCCTACTGTTACTAATCCTAAGATCCTTGTCTATTTGGACACCATCTTTACTTGTCGCTTCAATATCTGGTTGGTTGTTATCGAGAGGATCACCCAAACCTTAATCTTATGGAGGAGGAGTATTCTCCTCCTCCACGAACGGTCACGAGCAGACTCAGTAATCTCGAGAGAGAAGTCCAGAGATACAAATGGGTACCTCTCGACAGTTTTGATGACACAACTATAGTAGAGACAAAGTAGAAATAGTCATCTTAGAGCCCCCACTACCCATATCGGCTTATTCTGCTATCCGTTCTCATAGGGAGAACTTTTGTGTTTCCTATATTTTCCACTATGTGTCCGCTCTATGGCGGACGGTAGGATAAGTGTCGCTAGTGTCGATAAGAAGATCAAGAAAATTCTTCTTACGAAAGCTGATAGCGTAATGTTCACCCATATCGTCTGAGGAGCCTAAGGCTCCCGAGAGCCAAGAGAGCGATACTGGATCAGCTTAGATCAGGCTGGTGTCCTAGCTGACGTGGTGCGCCTCAAACATATGTTTCGATACCCCGTTGCACCCTCTAAATCTCACTCCGAGGGCAATACATGGGACAAGCCGATTGCAGCTGCTCATGGCAAACGACATAAAAGATCCAGTGGCGTAGATAGCTATATAACTGGGGTTGTGCGCCTCATGCACCTGTTTCTAAACTCCGTTGCACGCACTTACCTCACTCCGAGGGCATTATACACAAAAATCCAGTGGCGTAGATAGCTCTTCGGAGGGGAGGGGGTCTGTGGTCGAGACTGTTTTTTTTCAGCAGGGGAAAATGCATTTAGCTATTATCTATAAAACATTTCTAAGCTAGGTATTTTCCCGCATTCACAGTTTATTCATAAAATCAAAAATTCTTCAAACATGCAATGCAATGGTTCAGATTCATTCTCGTTTGATCTGGAGGTGCGGATGTGTCGAAAATTTGCCTCAGTGATTGGGTCTGTCTGTAGCAACCAATAATGTTCTTAATGTTCTCTCAATCTGTCAACTTGACTGTGACTGTGTGGATCGACTTTTAACGTCAAGTGACATCTGTGCGTGTTTCACCTTTTACTCCTGATTGCATTCAAACTGTGTTGAAACTGTCGCTTTGAGTAGCTCGTTTCTAATTTTCAGTGCTTTCGGGATCTTCGCATAAACAAAACCCCTGGGCAGTGGCGGAACAACTTCACTCGGGGCCCTCCCGCCAACTTCTTGAGTGGGCCCCCTACACTGAGAAAAAAGCAGAGTGAAATCAATCGAAAACACTCTCGAAGGTCGTTCTACACTTTTCAGCAGGGCCGGATTTACCATCTAGTCGAATCGCCGCCCTCCGTCTCTAGTTATGGCAGTCGCATTCACATAAACGGCTTAATGGGGGTGTATGTGATGTGAAAATCGTTTGATGGATTTTATGCGAAAATGCAAATCTCTGGTGTTCTTATTTATTAATTATTTTTACGCGATTTTAAGCAGCAGAGTTTGAGTGAAATTTACTTCTTACTAAAATGTTTTTCTTTCGACTAAACTACCAAACAAAGTTCATGTTGAATTAAGTATACGCCATTGAAGGTGAAATTCGATGATTCCATCCAGTTAGTAGATCGTAGATCAAAGGAATATGTGAAAAAGATATGAATCTAAGCATTAGATGCGGAAGATAGCAGGACACAAAACTTTTGATAAAATATGCCACAATTTTAGGTGTAAGCCGTGGATAATAACCGGTAAAGACCTTTTGTCTTTTTGAATTTTGCTTCACATTGACACTGAGTTATTACTATTGTATTACACAGATAAGCTTCCTAGTGATCCTGGTCCTGCAGCCACAATTTAAAAGTGGGCTCATGCGTAGGGTGGTTAATTTTATGGGCGACATTTTAACAGAAACGCCTCGTATTCAGAGGTTTTAATTAAAACTTTGGTGCTCAGATATTATTCCGATTTTAGATGTGTTATCCTAGTTTGATCATTTTTCACCCAGCCATATTTACCAAATTTTCGCTTTGTGATGGGACAAAATATTAGCAGAACACCGTGACTCCGTGTTTGCAGTAGAGAGCGCAACGTCCTCAACTTAGCTGAACTTTCATACGATTTTCAACTATGTAGCCATGAAGCAAAGTAAATGGTGGGAAAATAAATTTGAAAAATTATGATTAATTGTATTGTTACAATAAAAATAGGACACCTACATATTTTTTATGATTGATAATTTCCCATCATTTTAGTCGCTCACTTGCGTGTGCTTTCTAGTGAAGGATAATAAAAGCAAACGTCGCTCTACAACTCG
Source organism: Microchrysa polita (assembly GCA_949715475.1). Classification (NCBI taxonomy): domain Eukaryota; kingdom Metazoa; phylum Arthropoda; class Insecta; order Diptera; family Stratiomyidae; genus Microchrysa; species Microchrysa polita. The sequence goes on along the minus strand of OX454418.1, from coordinate 15,768,691 downwards.
GGACCACTTATTTGTGAAAGAATGTAGGTACTCAATAGCTATGGGTAAAGCTTAAACTTGTAGAGTGCGGAACATTTTGAAAACCCTACTAGCAAGATTCTACAAAATCGAAGTAAATGTATGAATTTGACAGAACGAAGAATCCAAAAAATGAAATCGGACGCTTCGTGTCTGGGCGGCCTAAGTTTTACTTGCTACACAATTGAAAAAAGTGACTCGTTATTAATTCAACTCTATTCCTTATTTAGCTTTAAAATTAATTTAAATCCTTCAATTTAAGAACATTTGTACTTAATATCAAATTCAATAAATTCAAATAAATTTAATCTTGGCAAGACTCCATTCAAACCAAATGTGGCCTCTGCACCACAGCCCTAATGACCGTGTATATACCGCAGGCTAGATAAAATATTTTAGTCTTCAACGACAGGCCGTACTAACTAGTTTGAACTAAGTTTAGTACCACTCTCAAATTATTTTGCTCGTGTTTGACAGTTCATGACAAAGTGGACTGGAATTTAGTCGGAAAGTTTGAAAAGGTACTATCACCAAAAATGTTTTAAGATGGTTTATTTATTAGATCAGGTAAATGCAGTGAAGAATACACACGGTTAAACGTAGATAACAATATATTTTATAATAACCGAATTGATGTTAACGATATTAATATTTTACAACGAATGACATATTTTAATTAATTCTGAATATAAGTCAATAGTAAGCGTAGAAGGTGAACTACTAGGTTTATATAATTGTAAATCCAACACTTCCCCTCAATTGTATGAACCAACATTTAAGAGTCCTTGAGTCCCAAACCGTGAACACAATTGTCTAACTTTATTCCAGATAATGGTTTAGTAAGAACATCAGCTGTCATTTCTTCGGTAGGCAGGAACTTTATACTGATAGGATAAGTCTTGATCGCTTGTCGAATGAAATGATGTTTGATGTCAATGTGTTTGGTTCGAGAGTGAAAAACGGGATTCTCGACCAATCTTCCAGCGGATTGATTATCGTTGAAAATCGTGATCTTGGTTAATGTGTCAAGCCCAAGCTCTTGTACAAAGCTTGACAAATGAATGGCTTCTCGAATGGCCTCGGAGAGGCTTACATATTCGGCCTCAGTAGATGATAATGCCACAATTCGCTGCTTGCGCGAGGTCCAAGATATTGCAGCTCCGGATAATGAAAAATTGTATCCCGAATAAGACTTCCTATCGATGCTACAACTTCCCCAGTCCGCGTCAGCATATCCATGGATGCCTTTATCGTCTTTCGTGTACACTAACTTCCGATTAATTGTACCATGGAGATATCTTAGTATCCTCTTAGCGGATTGCCAGTGAGCTTCGCCATTGTAATTGTTGAATTGGCTTAGCATAGTCACTGCATGAGTAATGTCAGGGCGTGTTCCGATGGCGATGTACATCAGTGCTCCGATGAGCTCACGATACGGATAACATGTTTTGTTTCCTTCAGCGTTTGTAGCTCGTTCGAGTTTCGTGCCGAGAGCTACCGGAGATTTAACACCTTTGCAGTCCGACATCTTGAATTTTCGGAGAACTTCTCTGATGTATCCACTTTGACAAATAGAAATCTGATTTTCTTTCTGTTCGACTTCGATTCCAAGACAGTATTTAATATTACCAAGGTCTTTCACCTGGTATTCGGACGAGAGCTTACGTTTTATTTCGTCGACTCGCTTCGGATTGTTAGACGCGATTACGATGTCATCGACGTATATAAGTACAAACGTGCTTCCCCTTGAATAATGATCCACATAAACACATGGGTCAGACGTCGTTGGTGACAATTCGAGTGATCTGAGAGTGCCACTGAGTTTTGTGTGCCATTGTCTTCCAGCTTGACGCAGGCCGTAAAGTGCCTTGCGAAGTTTACATACTTTATCTCCAGAGCTCAGTTCTTGGATCATGCGTTTGGATTTGGCGACCAAAACTTCATCCTTTTCGAATTCGACAATCCTCTTCAAGGCATCTTCCAGTAGAGTCGGCTGTTCCATATATACAAGAGTATCCATTTCTCCATTAAGATACGCTGTAGTGATATCCAGCTGTGTCACTTGAAGTCCATATTTAGCAGACAGTGCCATTAACAGTCGAAATGAATCCAGGCGCGCCACTGGGGCAAAAGTATTGGTAAAGTCAATACCGGGCAGTTGGGAAAATCCGCGAGCAACAATTCGGGCCTTACGTCGATCCAAACTCCCATCCGGATTGAATTTGTTGCACAGGACGGTACGACATGAAATGACATGGTGATTGTCTGGTCGTTCGACTATCTCCCAGGTACCATTTGCCACCAAGCACTTTGTTTCGGTGCAGATTGCTTTAAGCCACTCTTCTTTTTCTTCACTCTTTAGGGCGTCGTCAAGAGAAACTTCAATGGCGGTCATCACTGTGCAATCTTCTTCAGCAGTGTTTTCAAGGACTTCATTGACTGGAAACTGGAGGGGTTCTTGTTGTTCCACTTCGTTTCTTGCGTCTGCGTCACTTGAGACTTCGTCATCGACTTGCTCATTATATTGCTTCCTTGGGCGACCTCTCTTGCCAGTTCTTATTAATTTTGGTCTGCCAGCGAGCCTCTTCGGTCTTGCAACCTCAGCCTCGTTGTCGATCTCCACATATTCAGGTTGAGATTCTTGAATAGGATGGATGATGCTGGCGTCCAATGTTATCTCCCTGGTGGTGTGTTTTTCTGGTTTCTGTTCCGAATGTTCGTTACGATCTTTGGATGACCTTGATTCAAATTCATTCAAGAATCTAACATCTCGAGATATTCTAATCTTTCGATCCTCGGGTATCCAAATGCGATATGCTTTGGAATTATCGTCATATCCAACAAAGAATCCGGGAATCCCCTTTGGTTCAAACTTCCCTCTTCCCGGGAACTTGTCGAGTACGAACACTTTTTCGCCGAATGAGCGAAGATGTGAGAGATTCGGCTTTTTCCCGGTCCATATTTCAATTGGGGTTATCCCGTCTGGTAACGCCTTTGTAGGGCACCGATTTCTCGTATAATTTGCCGTTGCGATCGCCTCTGCCCAAAGTGATGGGGGTAAACTCGCGTCGATTTGCATACAACGCGCGGTTTCGACCAAAGTGCGATTTTTCCGCTCAGCTATACCATTTTGTTGCGGCGTGTGGGGTGCTGTTAAACGCTGTTGAATGCCTGAAGCTTTTAGAAAATCTGTCATTTCTTTATTGACAAATTCTCCTCCGTTATCGGACTGAATCGCTTTAATTTTACATTCAAGTTGATTTTCGACAAGATTTTTATAGTCTTTGAATTTCTGAATGGCTTCACTTTTGTGTTTCAGAAAATATACGATGCATAGTCTGCTATAATCGTCTATAAAAGTAACGAAATAGCGTGCGCCTCCCGATGATTGCGTACGCATCGGTCCGCATATGTCCGTATGCACCAGCTCGAGAAGTTCGGTCGAGTAATTTTCGCGTAAACCAAAAGGAGTTCTTGACATTTTTCCGGCAATACATGACTCACATTTAATTTCGTTTATCGCTGTATTAATCTTCAGGCCATTCACATTCCCATCCTTGGCGAGTACTGACAGATCGCGGGTGTTGAGATGCCCCAAGCGAGTATGCCAAATTTCAACTTCGGTCTTGGGTCTCATATCTTCGTTGATAACATTCGCGCGTTGTTCGCGTTCGCGGAGGAAAAATAAGTCACCAATGCGTTCGGCAATTAACATCGTTTTGCCTAATTGATTCTTCACGACGGCACGCGTTTTCTCGAAAGTCACTTCGTGGCCCCGATCCACAATTTTTGCGATTGACACGAGATTAGAACGTAAATCTGGCACATATAATGTATTTTTCAATGTCACTATACCGTCCGCTCCTCTATGATTTTTATTTTGAGGGCATCCACGTCGGGCAAATTGTCGCGAGATTCAATGGCACAACGGAAATTTTCGAAACTGCTTGGCAAGCTGTATAGTAACATTATGGTCAAAAGGTCGCAATTAATGTCAATTTCCATGGCTTTCAGTTTATCGACGGTGTCGAAAAATTGAGCGAGATGTGTCTTGAGATCGTCGTCGTCTTGCATTTTCTGCTGTGTGAGACGTTTGAGGAGGGTTGCTTTACGTGCAGGACCTTTCGAGGCGTAAACGGATTCAAGTTTGATCCATACATCGCGAGAAGTAGTGCAGCCCCGAATTTGCGCGAGTTCCGAGGGATTAATCGTTAAGATTAGGTCGGCTTTCGCCTTCCGATCGTTCGCTCTCCAGGTTTTTAATTCTGCTTGCTCCGCTTCTCCGCCTGTCACGACGGGCATGGTTATCTCACCGGAGACATATCCCCATGCATCGTTTTTAACGAGTAAAGCCTCGGCTTGAATACACCATGTGTCGTAATTATCGCGAGAAAGTAATTCGAGTTTCGTTGCCATCGTCGCGTACGCCATATTTTGGCTAGTGACTCGACCACACTCTATACCGTTCAAACACGATGATTTTCTAACTCGACTTTACGCGTTCGCGGATACGTTTTATATTTTTATTTTTATATTATTATTTATTAACCGTGCTAAGCATTTATCTGGGCCCATAACCTATTAGATCAGGTAAATGCAGTGAAGAATACACACGGTTAAACGTAGATAACAATATATTTTATAATAACCGAATTGATGTTAACGATATTAATATTTTACAACGAATGACATATTTTAATTAATTCTGAATATAAGTCAATAGTAAGCGTAGAAGGTGAACTACTAGGTTTATATAATTGTAAATCCAACATTATTTGCAGAGGGACCTTGCCCATATGGTACTTGGCAAGGAAAAGGGTGGTTTGGATTACAAACCGCGGCTACAGTTACAGCGCAGCCATGCCAGGAGCAAATTGTGTTTTTGATGAAATTGTCCCATGAACTTTAGTACCTACCCTTATACCAACTTTAAGTTGTTTGGGAGGTAGTAAAGAACCCAAATCCGACCAAAATTAATATAATTTAAATTAGCAGCTAACTAGATTTTTTTTCTGGCAAAGTGGAAACCTTTTTCTCTCTCATACAAATATAATTGAAGACGGAAAATAAATTGCTCAGGACTGGATTTAAGGATGGTGCACAATATAAAAATTCGAAAGGTGATGCGAGGAGGTGAAGAGGATAAAAAAAACTTTCAAAGATTTTAGGAGAATATTAAAGTGGTTTATCTAAGGGCCCTCGTGAAAGAGGAACAATGAATTCATAATTTTTTTTGACTTCGAAAAGTGTATTTCTCTTCTTGTTTACAAAAAATCTTTACGTGGGAGTGCTGTTTTTCGCAGTCGTACTGTTTTTATGGTTCAAGAAATCTGTCATGTGGCTTTTGGGCCCCTAATTCTCGTGGCCCCCCCGCCACGCGGGCCCTGCGGGTCCTTATGCGCTGCCCCTGCCCCTGGGGTCTTTCATTAAGGAAAACATTTCAAACTCGAAAGACTACATAAAAAAAGAGGATCTGAGATCCCGCATTAATAACACCCGGACCTCGTACTTAAATTTTGCCCTGAAACATATATTTAGTATTCGAGATAGCTCAGTCTCAGCAACAATGTGCGCGTGATAGTTTCACTGCCTCGGAGTATTCCGAGCTCCCTAGACTGAAACCTTCTGACTATCGACTTTTTGAGAAAATCTAAAGTATCGGACGGAGAATGCGCGCCAACTGAAAAGACACGCACATACCGTAGTGCAGCGATTTTTTATAATGCGTCGCTTGTTCTGCTATCCGTACTTATAGGTAGAACTTTTGTGTTTCCGATATTTTCCGCTATATGATAAGTGTCGCTAGTCTCGATAAAAAGAACATAAAATTCTTCTTACGAGAGCTGATAGCGTAATGTTCCCCCGCCTATATAAAAAAATAGTTCCCATTTGATTAGTTCTTATCGTATATGAATATACACGGCCTAATCGCGAGTTCACAATAGTGAAGTAAATTCACAATTGTTTTGAAATGGAAATTTTTCAGAATAAAATCGTCGAGGGTCATTCGCGGTGGTAAATCTCAACACAATCGCTTTTTACAACTTATTTTGAAATTACGGTCCAAAACATTAAATAAATCCAGTTATAGTTGTGAGTTCACAATGGTTGATCAGATGTTGACTAAATTACCTTGAATTTCCTTGAAAAATATTGAAGTGGATCTTTTGCAACTACATATACATGATTGAAAACGAAATATTGCAAAGTTTTCAGTTTGTTCTAAATTCACAATATAACAACTTTTAATAAAACTTTATACGAAAACAACACGTGTGTCTACCTTTCAACTTTTTTCACTAAGAAAAACACATGATAAGTTTCACATCACATGCTTTTCGGGAAAATAAAACTTTTTCCATTTTACTAAAAAAGAAAAACCGACAAAGGACGTGAAATTCCACTTAATGGTGATTCGCTCACAGACATTTTTAAACGAAAAGCTTTCTTATGTTTTTCTTATCAGTGCGTCTAAAGTTTGTTTGTGTTTTTATGCATTTTCAGAACTTGTACCACTCTAAATGCATATGCATACGAATTTGCTATGCAATCTTCCATTTTCAAATAAAGTCCTGTGAAAAATTGCAATAGTTACATCCTTCCTCCTTGAAAGGATAGGAGCACACCGACACCATTGACGGATACAATCCGTTGAGTCTACTATACGAATCGAATCTTACTCTTTCTGTATACCATAACGAAAACATCTTCTAACTCGATTAAAATCACGTGCATTCTTCAAACTGCAAAAATGGCAAAATGCATTTGCCCAACGAAAACAACAAAAAAACGAGGCTAATTTCGGGCGCTGCCGAAATTTGAATACCCTTCACTCTCCTCGGGCTAAAAGTTTTTGGGTTTTTTTTTTTTTTAAATTGACAAATTCTGTGGCGTCGATAAAACAATATTTGTGTGAGGTTTGGTTGGAATAAGTGGTAAAATAAAAAAAAATATCTCAGAAAACTTTATTGGGGGGATGCGGGAGCATGGCCCCATAGTACGATTCCATTTGTTTTACTTTTTTTTTGTTTTGATAAAGACGCATTGAGGTTTTTTTTAAATTGGTGTAGAAAAAAATTTTCTTAGAAGATCCAAAATGGGGAGGTTGGGCTTGTATGGTAGCCCCATGACTCCATAGTCCGATTATTTATGGCATCAATTGAAGTGCACTTTTACGAGTTTTGGTTGAAAGTGGTGCACAAATAAAAAAGTTGTTCGTAGAAGAACTCAATTTAGGGGGTTGGCTTTGTATGATAGCCCCATGGCCCCATCGTCCGATTCCATTCATTTTTACACATGTTTTGTGGCATCAAATGAAATGCACTTTTATGAGGTTTGATTGAAATTGGTGGACAAATAAAAAAGTTTTTCTTAGAAAAACTCAATTTGGGGACTGGGTTTGTATGACAGCCCCATGACCCCACAGTCTGATTCCATTTATTCTTACATATATTTTGTGGCATCAATAGAAACACATTTGTGTGAAATTTGGTTCAAATTGGTGCACAAATGAAAAAGTTTTTCTTAGAAGAACCTAATTTGGGGGGTTAGGTTTGTATGGCAGCCCCATGACCCCATGGTCCGATTTGATCCATTCTTACATATGTTTTGTGTTATCAATAGAAACACATTTGTGTGAAATTTCGTTGAAATTAGTAAACAAATAAAAAAGTTTTTCTTAGAAAAACCAAATTGGGGGATTAGGTTTGTATGGCAGCCCCATGACCCCACAGTCCGATTTGAGCGATTCAAACATACAAACTGCCTGCAATAAAAAGAAACATGTGTGCAAAATTTCAGCTCGATAGCTTTTAAAGTGGCCGAGTAAAACGCGTAGCAACAGACGGACAGACGGACAGACGGACAGACAGACAGACGGACATCGCCCAATCGACTCAGCTCGTCATGCTGACCATATATACACATATTTTATATGGTCGGAGATGCTTCCTTCAATGCGTTACAAACTTCATGACAAAGTTAATATACCCTTTACTCTACGAGTGAAGGGTATAATGATATAATGCTGAAAATATATTTGTTGCAGACTTTTTGGATGTATGCCAAACAAAAATTTTGTTGGATATATTTCATATGCGCCGGGACAAACGTGACAGCATAGCAGCGAGGATTCAGCATACGGATATGACAACATACAGTGTGGACCGCGATATCACCATACAAACTGGTGTGCATGTCATCCATTCCGCAAAATCCTATTTCGGAAAATATGCATCGGATATGCCACTTCAAAGCACTCGAAGCAAAAAGATATTTTTCTTGAAAATGTTGTGGATGATGATTACATATAAGAACGTGCACGGTTTTCGATTTGACCCCATCATATACGAACGATCATCAACAGAAGGGCTGTCACGCTGTCTTGGCTGGCTGCCGCCTTGCATAATGATGTCAAATAATAAGATGCTAAATGAAATCGGCTGATTGATTTATTGGTTTAGGGTGGAAAATATTTTCTCTGCACAGTGGAAATATATACATACATATAAAAACCAAGACGCCAGTGGGTCGGTCTAGTGTTTTCCGGGAATGTTGTAATAAGCTCACTATACGACGGCATGGCAATATTGAGTCGCAAGAAGAGGAATCACACCATCGACGAGACGTCACGTCCTCGCGTCCATGCAATGCTGCTTCTTGTTTGTTCTCAATGCCTGAATGCATTCATAGAATGTGCACTGAGAAGTGAGTACTCAAAGTATGTTCGTTTGTCGCAAGAAGACAACGATCTGGGGTGGGTTGACCATACCACTCGGCTACTCATACTTCACTTTCTTCATCCACTTGGCACTGGCTGACATGCATCATTGCGTACACACAACTGCATGAATGCAGAAGAAGTCTCTTCAGTGGTTGTTAGTGGCATTAGACCAAACAAGAACTTTAACCACAAGGAGCGGGTGAACTTCTGTTTCTTCTGGCCGACTGACTGGCTGGGCGCTATAAAATCGACAGGGGAGAGAGCTTGAAGGTCTTCTTGTTACCCTGCAAGTGCTTCACAAAATGTCTGGAGTTCCGTCATACCATTTTGCATGCATTTTTTTTATTTTCGACCCATACTATCCCTGTGTAGTAAGTACAACATTGTATGCAGTAAATGAAAGAGGAACTGCCAGGAGGCCAATGGCCTCTTCTTTGTGAATGATTTGTATGTGAAAGTCGCACCGGGAGGATACGTATTTAGACATTTGGTTTAGGAAACAGAGGAAAAAATCTAGCAAAGTGGTGGTTGGGGTGAGGAAGTACAAGTGGGTGCTCTTCTCTTGGATTGTTAAAAGTCCGTGTGTGCGCCCCATTCCGCCCCAAAAAGAATGCCATAAATCTTGACGAAGTGGGAAGATATTTAATTACAAGGTTGTCGACGAAACAGATTAGTGTTGTGTGTATGAAATTCAAGTAGTGGTTCGTGGGCGGAATTGTAATAAAATCATATTGACTCAACGTGAGTGAGAACAAAGGACATGATGATGTTTTGTTGACTGATGGAGGGAGGGTAAGGTTCGTGAGAACTTTTGTGGTAATTCTATGGTGGTGAACTTGTGGGTTGATGTGGACAGGATGAATTTAAAATAAAAAAGAGAGGTATAATCTAGGCGCAGGCGGCAAGTGGGTTCAACATTTTACAGAGAAAAAAAAAGAATAAATAATAATTGAAAAGCGTAACAAAATCAATTTAAAAAAAAATCTTCAAAAACTGATTAGGAAGTGAATGTAATGGACAGAGATCCTAACCCAAACTTTAGGGGTTTTCCTAGCTTCCATTTTCTTCTATTACTACTAAAAAGCCACTTCAAACATATTTGTTCAAAGCTTCAACGTAGTAGCGAACTTGGTTGATAAGTTAGTTGAGTGTTGTGAGCTTCTTGTTCAGGATTCCTGTACTAAATCTGTGCCTTGAGCTAAATCTTTCTCGAGTATAAAATGCCGTGTCAATTCGAGATTCATATCAACACCTTTTCTTCCCAAAATTATACTCTCACAAAGGTAAAAACAATAGTGAAAATAATTGTTGTATGAAACTCAAAAAGTGAAAATTTTCGTTGGTCGTTTAAAAAATTGAATGTTTGATTGAACTTCAAAGAAAAAGCGGCTGTGAGTGTCTATTTTATGTGTGAAAAAGACCTTTTTGGTAAGCATCTTTTCACGAAAACGAGCAACCATTACTTTTAGGGTAAGGAAAGGTGGGCGTTTTGAGTGATAAGATTCTCTTGATTCTGGTCTCGAATGTTTGTTCCCAACTCGCAAATGACTGCAGTCAACTTTGGTTGAACATGAACCACTACGGACCATCATATTTTTTAATGGAGGGAGTTTAGCGAGGAGTTTGTTTATACCCTTCGCTCATAGAGTGAAAGGGTATATTAACTTTGTCATGAAGTTTGTAACGCATTGAAGGAAGCAACTCCGACCATATAAAAAGTACACATATATGATCAGCATGACTTGGGGAGTCGATTGGGCGATGTCCGTCTGTCCGTTTGTCTGTCTGTCTGTCTGTCCGTCTGTCTCTCTGTTGCGACGCGTTTTACTCGGCCAATTTAAAAGCTATGAAGCTGAAATTTTGCACAAATGCTTCTTTTTCCTGCAGGCAGTTTGTATGTTTGAATCGGTAAAATCGGACAATGGGGTCATGGGGCTGCCATACAAACCCAACTCCCCAAATTAGGTTCTTCTAAGAAAAACTTTTTTATTTGTATACCAATTTCAACAAAATTGCACACAAATATGTTTATTTTGATGAAACAAAACATACACTCCCAATCAATAGGTAGTTCCACTTGAAAAATGGATGTATCTCGGTAAGTGATAACGGTATTTTCTTCAAACTTGGTGACAATCTTTTCAGTAGCCTGCTTGTTCTTTGCATGGCAAAAGGTCTGAAACTCGGAGTCCCGTTAGGATTTTCTTACGAGAATTCTTAAAAACAGTACAAATGGTGAAGTCAATAGGATAGTTCCAGTGGAAATAAAAAATCAAATAACGGTAAGAAAGGATAATTTAAACCTAAAACCTATACAATTCAATCCCAGATTAAGTTTTTGAGCTCAAATTATTTAAATAAAGTTCTTCTTATTACCAGCTTCATTTTTCAAGGTAAAATTATCCCTTCGTACCGTTATTTAATGTTTTATTACCACTGGAACTATCCTATTGACTTCACCATTTGCACTGTTTTTAAGAATTCTCGTAAGAAAATCCTAACGGGACTTCGGACATTCTGTTATTCAAAGAACAGGCAGGCTACTGTAAATATTGTCACCAAGTTTGAAGAAAATACCGTTATCACTTACCGAGATACAGCCATTTTTCAAGTGGAACTATCCTATTGATTGGGAGTGTATCTATAAGAATGGATCAAATCGGATAATGGGGTCATGGGGCTGCCATACAAACCTAACCCCCAAATTAGGTTCTTCTAAGAAAAACTTTTTTATTTGTGCACCAATTTCAACAAAAGTACACACAAACGTGTTTCTCTTGATGACACAAAACATATCTAAGAATTGATCAAATCTGACCATGGGGTGGCCATACAAACCCAACCCCCATTTTGGTTCTTCTAAGGAACATTTTTTGCACCAATTTCACAAAACCTTGAATTAATGTGTCTTTACCAAAGGAACAAAAAAGTTAAAATCGAATGGAATCGTACTGTGGGGCCATGCGCGACAATCCAGCATTGGACTAAGGCCGCAGGATGTGTTAGTGACATCCTATTTCCAAGATCTTATCTGTTTTTTGTTGAGGTAATGAGATCAGCATCACGCTCAGCAGTGTTATTTATCCCCATAAATGGGTACTCGTTTAACATCTGTGTGAGTGAAATCATAGCCCGTCACAAGCTCGTGAGTTCGAAAAACACCATGATCCACAGTGAGATTCGAACTCATGACCCTGTCCACGGAAGGTGCGCGCACTAACCGCTAGACCAGCCAGCCACTATACCAGACAGATATTTATGTTGTTCTTTTTGTAGAAGCGATTCAAGAGATTTTTTTCCGCTCTTGGTCGTAGTAATGTCGCACACACACATGTATTCTTCGTTCTGACAAATTCCACATCTCCGCCAAAGAAAAACGAAGAAATTTGAACAAATCTAAAGTGAGAAGCGATCAAGACTGTGTTTACACAATGGAACAAGTACGGGTTTTCGGACATCTGTGACTGAGACCCTGGTTGGCCCTGAGTGTTCAAATTTGCTAAAGGTTGTCGCTCGCGTCGTCCTACCAAGTGTAGGAAGTTTCAAGAAGATCCGATGAAAAACACCAGAGAAAATCGCATTCGAAAATCTTGTCCTCGTTGCTTTCGTTGCTCTCGTTGTTCTTGTTGTCCATTGACATGGCTATGGCCTCGTAGAGATCATCTCGGGATTCCCTCTCTTTTCCCATGGATAGAGTCTGTGTGTGTGTGTGCTCCTGATAGCTATGGCTATGACCAGTGGCGTAACGTACGGTGTTCCATGTGTTCAGTGGAACACGGGCCCCCAGGCCACAGGGGCCCTCAAGGCCGCGAATATAAATATTTTTTTCTTTGACAAATTTTTGCCTATCTGTTATTTTAACCCTTCTGTCGGCACCTACTACAATATGCATATTCTATACCCAATAGGTCTGGCTGGACCTACTGAGAGAATTTTTTTATTTTTCAGAAAAAGTGAATTTTTTATCGGTAGAGTCAATCTACCAGTTCTTTACTGCCATTTTTAACTAATAAAGGCATTAAAATCATTTTTGTAGATATACTGGAAGCGTTTTTAAGTACACATATTTTGGGGTGGTATTAGTACAAACACGTTTTTCCCTTATTTTCTTCTTTCTTTGCTTGTCTATTTGCATTGCGTATATCTAGTAGATGGTTCGATCGCATTTTCTAATTACAATATCTTTGGGGAAATATTTAGCGCTTTGTTGGTAGATTTTTTCTCGATATTAGTCTGCAGATTTAGGGAAGTTGCTGGAAAAAAATAGGGAATTTTCAAGCTCGAAAATCATTTCATTCTAAATTTTCCATAAATTACTTGATCAAATATATTCAGAAAGACGTTCCCAAGTCACTCATACTTACTCCTTACTATTACAAACGAAAGAAAACTCGTTTGAATTTCCTAGATTCAAATCTCAGTTGATTAGGTGATGTTATAAAACGTGATGAAATTAGGCATACTCATTTTCTGAACTTCACGGCTTTTTAAAGAAAAATCTCAGAAATGTTTATCGTTATAGAACAAATTGAATTTTAATGACATTATTACATCATGAATAGGAGAATTTTAAAAGAATTTAATATTTGCCCTTTTTACCTCAATAGAAAAATGGGGGGAAAAACTATAGGTCTGGCCAGACCTATTGGGTATCAAAAAGCACTATAAATTGAAAATCATCAAAAACATAATCAAAACTTCAACCGATTTTTTCAAATTTTTGTAAAATGCTTCTAAACATATTATTCTAGGATATCGTGAAATATGAAGTCGCTGCGATTTCATCTTCTATATTTTTTTCGCCAAAATATAGTGCCAAAGGTCTGGCCAGACCTTCGTGCCGACAGAAGGGTTGAAGACATTCATTTTTACTAGTTCGCAACAAAAACTTGCGTGGTCACTGGTTACTGCCGCTACTAACGAGCAAAGTGGCTCTAGGGGATTTTTATACCCTTCGCTCATAGAGTGAAAGGGTATATTAACTTTGTCATGAAGTTTGTAACGCATTAAAGGAAGCATCTCCAACCATATAAAAAGTATACATATATGATCAGCATGACTTGGGGAGTCGATTGGAGCATGTCTGTCTGTCTGTCCGTCTGTCTGTTGCGACGCGTTTCACTCGGCGGGTATTGAAGCTAGCAAGCTGAAATATTGCACACGTGCTTCTTATTGTTGCAGGCTGTTTGTATGTTTGATTCACCCAAATTGGATCACTGGGTCATAGGGCTGCCAAACAAACCTAGCTCCCCAATTGGAGTTCTTCTAAGAAAAACTTTTTTATTTGTGCACTAATTTCAACCAAATTTCACACAAATGTGTTCCTATAAATAACACAAAATATATGCAAGAATGGATCAAATCGCACCATGGCGTCATGGGGCTGCCATATAAACTCAACCCCCCAAATTAGGTTCTTCTAAGAAAAACTTTTTTATTTGTACACCAATTTCAACCAAATTTCACACAAATGTATTTCTATTGTTGTCACAAAACATATGTAAGAATGGATAAAATCAGACCATGGGGTCATGGTGCTGCCATACAAATCCAACCCCCCAAATTAGGTTCTTCTAAGAAAAACTTTTTTATTTGTGCACCAATTTCAACCAAATTTCACACGAATGTATTTCTATTGATGACACAAAACATTTGTAAGATTAAATCAAATCGGACCATGGGGTCATGGGGCTGCCATACAAACCAAACCCCCCATATTGGTTCTTCTAAGAAACATTTTTTTACACCAATTTCACAAAACCTTGAATTAATGTGTCTTTATCAAAGCAACTAAAATGTTCAAAGCCAATGGAATCGTACTGTGGGGTCATGCTTCGGCAACCCCAATAAAATTTTCCGAGTAAATATTTTTATTAGCCCACTTATTTCAACCAAGCCCAAAACTTTTGTCAAGTCGGAAGGAAAAGAATGAGGAGGGGGATTAAATACAAGTCATAGGTACGCCCGAAAAAACTTTTAGCCCAAGCGAAGGGTATCCAAATTTCGGCCACGCCCGAAATTAGCCTCGGCCCCGGGGTTGGCGAGCGAAGCGAGCAGGGGGCGAAGCCCCTAGTTTCTTGCTCTTTCCAGCTACAGATTCTAAGATGGAGAATTTTTATTCGAAAAGAAATTTCGTTAAACGGCTATAAAGAACTAGTGTAAAATACTGTGTGTTCTTACTGTATACGGCCAACCAGCTCTTTGGTATTTCTGCAAGTGATATTCGGTCCTAGGCTGCAACCAAATATTTGGGCAACGTGATAGGAGCAGTTAAGCTTTGATCGTTTCAGGCACATATAGCGATTTCTGCTACGAGGCCACACTTGTGTACGCGCATGCTAGTTCAATGGTATTTCTGCAACGGATATTCGGTCCTAGGCTGCAACCAAATATTTGGGCAACGTGATAGGAGCAGTTAAGCTTTGATCGTTTTAGGCACAGATAGCGATTTCTGCTACGAGGCCACACTTGTGTACGCCCATGCTAGTTCAAATGTGACTTTGTTTCAATTAAAATAGGCTTCAAGTCCTTTCTGCAAATTTAATCATCTCGATTTCCAACGGGTGTGGTTTTTTGAGCATTCCTAACTTTCATCCCTTCTACGCTTAAAGTTTCCAAGCTTCACACTGAATTTTTTGAAAAGTTTTATTTTCAAGGATTTACATTTTTGAGTAAAATTTACAAAAGACTAACGGTACATCCCATCAGCAAAGGGGCTCCTCAGAAGCGTTTCGAAATTTTTAATTTTCCAGCTCGCTTCAATATAAAAATTCTGGTTATTTGGCTCATATCAGCTACTCTGTTAGACACCCCAGTTCTTCAAGTTCTTTTTGAAACTTTCACTCAACCAGAGAATATAAGAAATTCTGCAAGCGTCCGCCAATTTTTTAGTCAAGGCTTAAAATTTCCTAAGCTTTCCATCGTTAAGTAAGTTCTTTAAGCCCCAAAATGACGCGTTCGTGAATACTGAAAATTTCATATTTATTTACATATAGGAGGTCGCTTCCGCTAGGTTCTGTTCAGGGCACCAAAATTCCTTCGCGCGGGTCTGACCTCTCTTGAAGATTTTTGCGTAAAATTGAGCCATTGGGATTTTGTTCTTTTGGTGTTTGACTCTTGAAAAAAAGAAAGTGACTGCTGTATCAAGAAAAATGTGTTCGTGACGTTTATATAAAATGATAATTCTGGATATTTCAGGAGAACTTTTTGCAACTAGGACTTCGGTGACGAGGATACGCCAACAATTGGCTTTAGTTTAACTAACTTACCCATAGGTCATAGGGTGCAGCTCTACATAGGGGCTCTCCATATATGATACTCAAATTTGGGGTGAACACTTGTAATCTTAAATCAATGACTGTTACGAGACTGGAATGTAGAGCAGTTCCTCAAGGTATGGTGCTATTTTGCCGATTCGCTTGAATTATGCGATTATTAGCTAAATAGTCTAAGTAGATGATCTTAAAAGTTTTCTCGTAAAATTATTGAAATTTCAATTTTCACTAAAAAAAATTTAAAAAAAAAATTGGAACATGTTGCTCGAACATTATAGGGGTATTTTAAAAGGGAGAATGATGGAACCTGGATATAAGGACAGTCTTGGGTCTGCAGTAATGGGAATCGTGTCTTAACCGTTTGGTGTTGAAAGGCCCAATTTGGAACTTAGAAAACATGGATGTAATTTAAATCATATATTGAGTACGCAGTGAAGCTTAATCATTATATTAAAAAATAGGATTAAGATTAGAGCGAATGTTAGGGCTAGGGATAGAGATGAAATAAAGGTTAAGACTCAAATCAGGGCTAAGGTTAAAGTCAAAATTAAGTTTCAGGTAACGGATAGGGTTAAAGTTATTGCTAGGTCGCAGTTAAGGTGATTATTAGGGTTAAATGTGAGGATAGGGTTTGCATTAAGGTTGAGTTTGAGGCTTACGCGTAGCCTAAGGTTAAGGTCAAAGTTAGGGTTCACATTAAGTTTAATGTGATGTATAAAGATACCAAGGTTTGCGAGGTTACAGGGGCCACCAAGGCCATCAAGGACAAGGTTACCAAGGTTACTAAGGGCTTCCAAGGTCACCAAGGTTATCAAGTGTACTATGATTGGTTACTGATTACCAAGGCTACGAAGGTTACCAAGGGGACCAAGGTCACTAAGGTAACCAAGGAGACAAAAGCAAGGAAGTTACCATTATTATGTACATATTATTATTATTCTCATCATTTATTGATATGTCAAGTCGACTTTGTAAATCGAAAACTGCAGAAAAATATGATATCTCACAAAAACAACGTTTCCGCCAAAGAAAAAGTTGTCAGCCGCAAAAAGGATTGATATAAATACAATCCCCCCAAAATACTCACATCATGTCTCAATGATATGCATAATTCGAAAGTGATTGAATTAGTTAACCCTCATCCAGCGGGATAGGTACAGGTGTACCTTTTTCGTTTTCAAAACACCGTAACTTTTTTCCTATGGGTCCGATCGGTCTGAAATTTTCTGACATCTCTACGATTTTAGTTTAAAATATGTATTCAAAATTTCAGAAATGTGTGACCACCCATCCCCAAGTTAGGGAGCAAAATTAATCTTACACCCTTTAACGGCGGCAAAGGTACATTTGTACCTTCATATATTTTGTATGAAAGAAAATTTACAAAAGACGAAAATAAAATATTTTTGGTGAATGCTCATGCTTATAGAGACTTATTATAGCATCAATAAGTTGAGAATCGAGTGATGTACAGAAGTATTTGATTTACGATTTTTATTTGTAATGATCAAGGTCTTTGGAGATATCGATCTATAAGGACTAGGCTACCTCATACAGCGGTTTTTGGTTATTTGACATCAATCTGAAGACTTTTACTGGCATACCAAACTTTTCGAAGTATGTAATGGCTTGGGGCAACCAATACAATGTATTACGCCTTCTTTCCCCCCATAACATCTAGTGAAAATTAGGTTTATAACAAATGCTAAAATTTTGGATGCCAACATTTTGGATTTTAGCGGTTGATTTTCTATACCACAAATTCCCATAATTTGTATTCCATCACCTAAAATTTATGATTTGTGTAATTCGGGACGTCCACCCGAGTTCCTTTTGAAGTTTCAGCTGAAAACCAGCAGAAGCCTCCAACCAAATTTCTAAATGGATGTTTGGGTGGTACATAAACTTGGCTGAATTGTACGTCGGTACCATAGATACCGATAACTGCTATAGAATATGCCACATGTCGGTTTCTTGTTTTAATATTTCAATCGATCCTTGGATTTAATTACATATACGAGAAAATATATTACAATTAACCAACAACAATCACAATTAAAATTTTAGATATTTTTCTACTACAGGAATTGGCCTGAGTTTAGATTTACAAAGATTAGAGACTGAAAATTATACTAGCCGATTCTACTTGCTTGTTGCTTGACAGGACCTTTCTTTCGTATAATAACATATTTACTCATTTCTCCAATATATTTATTGCTTCAAATATTGTTGTTTTATGGAAACGAGAATGTGATAATTATTGACGTTTTTTTTTTGTTAGCGATAACGGGTTCTAGTAACAGAATAATATATTGGGGGCAGGGGGGTAAATTGTAACCAAAGACTCCACAATTCGCAAATCAAACATACCAAAATCTTCTAAAATCATTAATGACTTAATTTGAACCGTTTTCTACTTTTCATTTGTAAATCAATTTTAGATTTCGTCAAATTAAAATTCCAAGCAACACATTTTTTCAATTTTCTTTTTAAAATTTTGTATATTTTCTAAATTTACCCACTTCAAAAATTAAATCCACATAAACCCAACTTCTTAAAACATTCACTTCGGCAAAAACAGTTACTATTTTGTGACTATTCAACATAATATAACGGTTTTACGGTCAAAATTCATACAAATAGTGAAGATTTTCATACAAAATGTACTAAGGTACAGGTGTACCTTTGCCGCCGGCAAGCGTTGTAAAAATCTGCCGCTGGATGAGGGTTAATAGCTTCCATCAAACCAGCACGGTGCGGTAGCGGTACGCGTCAGAATGTATGAAATAGTTTACGCCGCGGTAGACCATGCCGAATTCGCCAATTTGTGTTGTATGTGTTGTGTGTGTACCGCGTATCGCTCCTGCACTGGTTTGGTGGAGCAAATTCCTTTCATCGCTATTTGGCGGGGAGGTTGAATAAGGTTAATAACAGAATTAAAACAATCTTATGCAAATTACGCAAGAACTTTATTGTATAGAAAAAAAGAAAAAACGGATTCTTCACGAAGGAAAGAAACATTTTGATTTTTTACATGGCTGGAAGCTTCAAAATTAAATCTGATCAAGACAAGAACATATGTAGTAGCAGATAGTACCCTTGACCAGCTCCTTGTCAATAAGCGTTGAAAGAAATTTGCTCCACCAAACCGGGAGCGGTACGCGTTACACACAACACACACCACACGAATTGGCAAATTCGGCGTGGTCTACCGCGGCGAAAACTATTTCATACATTCTGCCGCGTACCGCTACCGCACCGCGTCGGTTTGATGGAACCTATTAATTAATTCAATTATTTTGAATATGCATATCATTGAGATAAGATGTGAGTAGTTTGGCGGGATTGTATTTATATCAATCCTTTTTGCGGCTGATGACTTTTTCTTTGGCGGAAACCGTTTACAACACAGTTGTTTTTGTGCGATAAAAAAGATATCCCGCCCAGCTGGTTATCATGCAGTTGTGTGCGGCGCAACAGCGAGTAGCTCTGAAACGATTTACATTTTAGCAGTTTTATAAACACACAATTCCTGGTCACTGGGCATTCGGACCAACCCTCCAGGAATTCAAAGAATAATATCCCTACCTACTGAGCTACCGAAAGCTCAAGTAGTACATAGTAGAGACTTGTTATGTTCTGAGAGCAATACAGCAAAACTTTGTTATTATCCGGGCGACATATTTTTCACCATCATCAAAAAATATACAGATGGCCCACGGGCACCTGCCCTGCCGGTTTTACAACCGACGTAAGACATCGAAAGTTAATTCGAAAATATATGGGCCTAGAACTTAATAATGAGACTTTTTTTTGGAATTTTGGGCATTTATTCATAGATTTATTCATATAACTAAATTATTCAAAATATTGGCCATCAGCAGCGATAACTTTCTCCCATCTTTCGGGAAGTCTACGATTTCCGTCGCGGAAAAAATCTCGGGTTTTCGAGGCTATCCATGAATCGAGCCAGTTCTTAGTATCCTCATATGAAGTGAAGTGCTGATCAGCCAACGCATGAGTCATCGATGCGAACAAATGGTAATCAGATGGAGCAATGTCGGGGCTATACGGCGGGTGGGGAGCACTTCCCATTTGGTTGTTTCCAGGTACGTTTTCACGACTTGCGCAACATGATACATGAGGGCGAGCATTGTCATGCTGAAGAATTATTTTGTCGTGCCTTTCAGCATATTGTGGCCGTTTTTGACGCAATGCTCGACTCAAACGCATCAATTGCAGTCGATAGCGCTGCCCGTCAATGGTTTCATTTGGTTTTAGCAGCTCATAATACACAACACCGAGCTGGTCCCACCAAATGCAGAGCATAAGCTTGGAGCCATGAATATTTGGCTTCGCGGTCGATGTTGATTGGTGCGCGGGCGGTCCCCATGATTTCTTTCGCTTTGGGTTATCATGATGTATCCACTTTTCATCGCCGGTCACAATACGATGCAAAAAACCCTTCCGTCTTTGCCTTTGAAGCAGTTGTTCGCACATGCAAAAGCGCCTCTCAACATCTCTTGGCTTCAACTCGTACGGAACCCAGTGGCTTTGCTTTTGGATCATTCCCAGTGATTTTAACCGCTTCGATATGGCTTGCTGAGTCACTTCCAACGAAATTGCGAACTCTTTTTGCGTTTGGCACGAATCTTCTTCGAGTAATTTCGTCAATTCTGCGTCTTCAATCTTTTTTGGCTGGCCAGGTCGCTCTTCGTCGGTAATGTCGAAATTATCATTTTTGAACCGATGAAACCACCGAAAAAAACTGTGCACGCGAAAAAGCATCGCCACCGTAAACTTCCACGAGCAATTGATGACTCTGAGCTGAGTCTTCTTAGCAAAATAATGCCCAAGGAAAACTTCCCGCAAATGTTATTTTTTTCGTGAATTTTCGAAACTTTCCATGGTCCGGTAAATGCGTTGTCAACAATCAACACGAAATGTTTATACTGACATTGCCAGCTTATGAATAGAAGCTTCAAATGGTATGTATGTCAAAGATGGACTACCATTAGTTTATCGGTGTTGCCATCTCTAAAAAAAAGTCTCATTATTAAGTTGTAGGTAGTACTTTTTCCACTAAAACCATCACCACATCTTCAAAACGTTGCTCTGGAAAATGTTTTGCCAAAGAATGGTGCTCGTTTTCATTAGTAACATTTTGGAGAAGTTTTTGATATGGTTTCTGGCGGCTAATTTTAAAAATTCGTCTCGGGTAATAATAATTTTGTTCTTATATTTGAGTGAATGAACTTTTATTTAACCAGAAATTTATCCTTCGCTTAAAATATTGAACAGGTAATTAAATTAAAACGCTTCCTTCCCCTGAATTTGAATTATTTCAATGCATTTATCAAATTTATTAAAAGACAGCGACACATATTGACTTTACAAAGAAAATATAAACAGAACGCAAATCCTTTGTTATTCTCCTCTACCGTTCAAATACACAAATACCCCGGAAAATCTTCCAAATTAAATTATATATCCTAAACACCCCACGCGGCTGATAAAACTATTTACGCAAAATATTCCACACGTTGATAAATGTTCAAAGTTATGTTATGTACAACAGTTCCATCGCGCTATATCGACCGATAAACGCCCCAGGCTCACAATCATCACCCAACGGCTACCAAAGTCAGGCATGCTGCTATGCCGGGCCGTCGACAGTCCCATTCCCATCTGAGAGAAAAAAACAAGGGAACAAGTCCTGCTCCTCATGAGCTCCTGTCGCATACAACACAACATATTAAGCACATACAATGAAACACTACGCCTGAATGCACTCGTTACAAGGATCGCAACAAAAGTGTCAAATGGGGTGACATGTGAGAGCGAAATTTAGTCCATTTATTGCATAAGGGGTTGATCTGAGAGACGACGATGACGACTATATATGACGTCAAGTTCAGACGTGAGGGAGGCGAGTCCATCATCCTCCATCCGTGTGCGAAGAACTTATACAAGTATTACATTATATCAAATTTTAAAAATTCGCAACAGGACATGGACATTTTAACATTCATGCAAGTATAATCCACCCGAGCCCTTCACTTGTACAACTCCCTTCGCATACGATGAGATGAAACCAACAGACTTACGTCGTCGTTGTGTTTCACATTTATTTCCACATGTCCTGGAAATTTCCGTGATGCGTCGCAACGGCGACATATTTTCGCCAAACTAAATTGACGTTGACTTTTGATATCATACGAGTGTTGGTGCTTTTATTGTTATTGCTGCCATACTTTATGCATATCGGACGGACATTTAAGCGAAACCCGCTTGGCATCCGTTGGGGGATTTGTCGGGAAGTCCTCGTAAGTCAGTGTCGTTGAATCATGCATGAAATCTCAGACAGAATTGAGTTTTAGTGCAATTTCTTGTGGTCATATTTGAATAAGCCCAGGACGACGGCGAGATTATATAGGGATTCCTGGGAAATATTTGTGAAAATTTGATAAACACGTTTCGAGGTTTTACGGGATGAATTAAATTTGAAGTTCGTCATGGTCATGGTGATTAGTTTTAAGTGGGAAAATTGTAAAGAGGATTTTTAGTACAATAGTGATCTTAAATCTGGAAGTTACTCCTGTTGATGAACCATTAGTGTAATTACTTCGAATCTCATCATTATTCGTTCTTCAGAGTCATGCCTCTTTGGGTTTTATTTTTGCAGTTCCATTTCAATTAGCCCTTACTTTGAGAGTACTCAAGTTCGCTCACACGCTACAAACCGAAGGACTACAAATTGCGGGAAAACCAAATAAAAACCTTTTAATTTGTTAATGGAATTATCGACGTGTGAATCTATGTGGTGCGTGCAATGACTGCGACAAATAAATTCCTCGTCGAAATACACTCAGCTTCAGCGTCCTTTTTCGTCATGCAATGATACATAAATTATTCAAAACACAAATCAGCATGATTGATACGTTTTGATTACGGCGAAACGACATCCACTTAATTAGCGACGCACATAAATTTAATAGCTCTCCCATAATGACCAAAAAGCACCTTGATCCTTCTGTAAAGACCAAAGTGCCAAAAGCAATTTTGATTAACCTGTGCCCCGGAGTCTTAAGTGACGTCTCGAGTGAAAGGGCGCGGATACCATCCAACATCCATTGCATATGAATGGCTCTCGTAAAGACGTGATGCCATCAAGTCTATTCAAAGACGTTTAATGGCCCTTAAAATTGGAGTGATGAGAACATCTCTTCAGAGCTAGATGGGCTAAATATTTCCTCGCCTCGAACAATAATGATGCATCTTGTCATGTGTTGAGTAAATGCCCGACACACCCATAGCCCGTTTGTATGCCGGGTCATCTTATATTGACGACAGAGAAAAAAACGGAGTAGCTTAGACGCTTAATGGTGATCCGTCGAAAAGACATATGGAGACGACGACAACGGTCGTAAGCTGTCATGTCAACAGTGATGTCATCAAGTTTATCATCTTCATCAGTCATCACCATTGTCATCGTCATTATTGTCGGAGGAACATGTGTGTTGACTCTGAATACTCATTGGTATGGTCTTATCATACGAACGACGAAGAGTGTTTTGCAATTTGTCCCTTTTGTCTTGACCCGAGTAAAATGCATTTGAAAAAAGTTCAATGGGATTGGTTTGCTTGAAAGTAACGTCATCTGTTCGAATGCATCCAGACGTGATCCGATTGTAAATAAAATCTTGAGGAATCCTGTCAATATTTGCAGGGGAAAAATCAAGGATTATGCAGGATTTTATGAGTTATTATCGTATAGTGTAATGATTTGTCAAATTGGTCTCGGCGATGACACGATCTAAGATAGAGCTTCTTTCTTCTTTATGGCACGATAGCCCGACGTCGGGCCTTGGCCGCCTGGATTGAAAACCTCCAATTGTCGCGGTCACGCGACCGTGTCTTCCAATTCCGAAAGCCTAGAATCTGGTGGGCGTCCTCACATACAGAATGCTCCCATCGGGCTCTCGGTCGTCCACGCAATCTGGCTTCGTCCACTCGTTGCGCGTTCATCACCTTTTTGGGCATGCGATCGTCGTTAAGATAGAGCTGCCTGTAGAAATATTCTGAGACATTACCGACGGAACCGGCGATATGTGCCTACACCGCAGGTCGAGCGACGCGACGCCATGGAGCGGTAAAAAGAATGAGGCAAGGAAGTAGAAGTGTAATGAAAAAAAAACGGGGGACATTTCTCCTTGTCAGAAGTTGGATAAAATTGCTATGGAAACAACATATTGTTTTTGGGTCAAATCAGAAAAATTTGATTTTGAAGTTCTGTAAAAACCAAACCTCTTATCCGATTTTCGTGCCGTTAGTTTTATTTTTTTAGGTAAATTTGTTGGCTGTAATAATCATCTTATTTTGCTATTTTAGCTAGTCTAGCTTTTAGGATATTGAAGTTTTAGTCGTACAAGAAAACGATTTTTTCAAAAATCATCAAATGCCTGTGGCAGCTAAAGGGTTAAGCTGAGCGGGTATGTTCCGTATAACTTTTTTGCTGGAAATCACATGAGGAATCACAATCCGGTGCGCTAATGCGGCAGTTTGCGGACACCTTGTACAAAGTAAATGCTCCCACGGTAGCCGGTTCTTTGATGTAAATTATCCGAAAGCTATCCCATTGCTACAACGGTCAAGAGCTGCCAAAACCCCCATTGAAAGCAGACAAAAACTCTCTTGAAGATCTAAATGACGAATTTCCAGACAAGAAATTTCATGTCAACTTGACGAATTTCAAAATAACAAACGGGCGAAATTCCATTACAAATTGATGAGTTTTCACTTCAAATTGACAAGTTTCAGAATCATGTTAATAAACTACAAATTGGAGAATTTCAAAATCTGGCTGACGGATTTCCATTACAAAGTAGCGAATTTCAAAGGCATCTTGGTGAATTTAGATTTATTTCCATTTGACGAAATTCCATGTCAAATTGACGAATTTCCAGATAAAATCGGCGTATATCCAAATCATATCGGGAAATTTCCATTACAAATTGATGATATTCAAAATCGTGTTGACGAATTTCAAGTTGTCGGATTTCCATTTCAAATTTACAAATTTTAAAAACTTGTCGACGAATTTCCATTACAAATTGGCGAACTTCAAACTTCAAAGTGTGTTGCTGAATTTCCAGGTCAAATTGATGGATTTTCATTTCAAATTGGTATTGATTTCTCAATTTGTAATGGAAATTCGTAAAAATTTTTAACGATAATCTACTCATCATATTTTAAAATTCGTCAATTTGACATGCAAGTTTGTGATGGAAATTCGACCTCCTGATTTGGAAATTTGTAATTTTGTTCTGGTATTTCTTCTATTTGTAATGTAAATTCGATAATTTAACATGAAATTTCGTCAACAAGATTTTGAAATTCGTCAAGATAATTTGAAATTTGTCAATTTGGAACGTGTTAGTGTCAACATTTTAACTTAAAGCCTAACTTTTAACTTTAACTTTTGGTATTAGATCGGCACTTCTGTTCCTGCGGCTTGACAGCGTTTTTTTTATTCGTTTGAATAATGACCATTTATATTGAAAACAAATATAGCTCTCGGCCTTTGGGACCCCTTTTGGATTGGGACCCGTATTCCAATGCACACATGGAACACCATACGTTATGCTATTGGATGCTTCCATTCCATGAAAATAGAAATGAGTTTTAGCTTAGCCAACCACGTACTTATTCATGTCTTTTAAAAACGACATTATAAAAATTGACGGGTTTAAAATAAATTGATTTATTACGTCTGTTAAAGCGGGTCGAAATCAGATGAAAATAACTGATATGGAATTTCTTCGCTAAGCCCTTTGATATGAGTACCCACATGCCCCTCTTCGACGAAAAAACGTTAATTAATTTCTCTCCTCCAGGGAGACCCGGTTATTTTTGCCCATGCCCTACCTTCTTAAATAATCTTTGCGCTAAGAGCTATTCTGCATATTCCAGAAATTCTATTCTATTCTCATTTACCAGAAAGGCGGATAGAGAGACAAAAATTGATTTGATAATGAGTTTTTTTTCCAAATGACGTTTTTATAATGTTTGTGACCCTCGCAATAAAACTTAATAAAATTTACTAAAATTATTAATTTACGTTTTGATGGGTTTAAACAAAAATACATAAAGAATCAAACTTGCGTTTGTCTTATATACCCAGCCAGCATTGGCGTCATATATATGTATCATCAAAATAGTCAAAAACGAGACCGAGTTCTAATCGTGCGAATAGCACGATAAGTATATATCCTATACCCATGTGCAGACCTAGAAGGCACGCAAAACCCAAAATATTCACATTCATATTTTTTGTAGGGGTGGGAGGGGTAGATGGGTCGGACCTGGCACATCTTTATTATCTAATCAAGGCATCCAACGGCTTCCATTTGATACTAATTTGAAGTTTTTCGCGGCATTCTATCAAAAGATATGGCTGAATATTGCTTTGTAGGGGATGTAGGGGGTAGCGGTAGTCAGACCTTCCCCACTTTCCACCAACTTCAAGTATATGTCACAATTAGGCATTGCTGAATATTCTGTCGAAAATATGACCGAATTAAACTATCACGGAGGGTTCATTTGTATGGGATGTAATGGAACCCTTGGTCCGATTTGGCCCATTTACAATACCATTCAAGCTTTTATCAAAACAATCATCTGACCAAAATTTCAAAACGATAGCTTCATTATTTCGGGAGTTATCGTGCGAACTGACAGACACACGGACGGACAGACAGACAGACAGACGGACATGGCTTATTCGAATCAGTGACCAACCCTGATCATTTATATGTATACTTTGCCATACCTCCGGTGGTTCCTTTGAGGTGTTACATAAATCGTCGTAACAAAAACAATATACCCTATACCATCTTATGGGTATAGGGTATAATAAACTTCACTTCATGCATCACGAGTCGACATGTTGTATCTATAGGACGCATTAAAAGTGAAAAACATGATGGTCAGCTGAAGGAAATGCCATTAATCGGTATGGGTGCTTGCATATGGAAAGTACAATGGTTCTTTTCTCCTCAAAAGTGATTCGTACACTTGTCGAATCCTTCTTACTATATAAAACAAACGCAAGTCTGATTCTTTACGTATTCATATTTTTGGCTGCCACACCACACTTTTGCAGACAACAAATTCATTTCTAAGCGTAGCTTGAGATTTTCGTAGTTTGTAAAAATATCGATATGTCACCCCTCCGGAAATTGGACCGCTTTGAAGCCATTCCTTCTCATGCAAATGTAAATAATCATTTTGACGTGGGATTCATATAGACTTATTTCGCGGTGTGTATTTTTCATTCATCATTCATTAATTTCACGTAAGTCATGAATATTTTTCACGAGCTATGCATTAAACATATGTATATGTTACATAACTATTACATCATCTTTATCAGTAACGATTTTGAAGTCTTTACCCGTAATAAGACGCAAAGACGTGTATAGATGATACAGAGGGACATCGCCATATACTGTTTGCATGAAAACGTGATAAATGACAAAGGTAACTGGACTGACGTGTAGTGCATGAATGATAGGTCACATATATGTTTTGACATTTTAATGACTTGACTCTGGCACATAAATTCGAAAAGCATCACGAAAATCATAACGAAAAAGCGTTACGTTTTTGGCATTACCCTGTGAGTTTTGGGTGCCATTCAAGGTTCAACGGAAGTTGGGCTAGGTTGTACCCTGTGAGTGTTGGGTGCCATTCAAGGTTCAACAGAGGTTGGGCTTGGGTTCAATTTACGTTCAACTTGAGTTCAACTTGGGTTCAACTTGGGTTCAACTTGAATTCAACTCGAATTCAACTCGAATTCAACTTTCAACTTTTTTTGAACGAACCATAAAGTGTAACTTTTACTTAGGTTCAACTCATGTTCAACTTTCGTTCAACTTTTGTTGAACGACCCAAAAAGTGTTACTTTCAACTTAGGTTCAACTTTCGTTCAACTTTTGTCGAACGACACAAAAAGTGTTACTTTCCACTTAGGTTCAACTCACGTTCAACTTTCGTTCAACTTTTGTTGAACGACCCAAAAAGTGTTACTTTCAACTTAGGTTCAACTTTCGTTCAACTTTTGTCGAACGACCCAAAAAGTGTAACTTTCAACTTAGGTTCAACTCACGTTCAACTTTTGTTGAACGACCCAAAATGTGTAACTTTCAACTTAAGTTCAACTCACGTTCAACTTTCGTTCAACTTTTGATGAACGACCCAAAAAGTGTTACTTTCAACTTAGGTTCAACTCACTTTCAACTTTCGTTCAACTGTTGTTGAACGACCCAAAAAGTGTAACTTTCAACTTAGGTTCAACTCACGTTCAACTTTTGTTGAACGACCCAAAAAGAATCAAATTCGAAAAGCAAATCGTCACGAAATAATGTATAAATCATTTCGAGGTTGCATCATTACTGTACATTAGCATTTGTTGAAAACATGAAAATGTCCCACTGAGTTGCGGACTTGTACGCAAGCTGTTTTTAAATAAATGGCGATAATGTCTGAAAAAGCTAGTTCTAGGTTTTTTGGCTCTAGTTGCACGTTCGGTCCATTGCCGATATGCTTTCGTTTTTTATTCCTCGTCAAACCAATCATTTCGGGCTCTCCGGGCTTTGTAGCCCACAACCTCCTCTGCGACCCCTTTGATGGTGTCTTTGAGTGTATCCCAGATCTCAATGGCGCCTTCGTTGCTGATGTTATTTAGCAAGGGCGTCAGCTTCTCCTCAAGGGCAGTCGTATCGTAAAAGGAACCACCGACAATTTGTCAACCGCTAAAATTTTTGCCGGGTTGAATCTCGCATGATGCACCGAAGAAATTCTGCACCTATAAGTCGCCTTCACCATATAGTGGTCAGAATCAATTTTTGCTGGCTGGGTATTAAGAAGAATGTGGCAAGTGTACGAATCATTTTCGAGGTGAGAAGAACCCATGTATTTCCCTAATACCAGCAATTATGTCCAGTAATGAAAATAGGCAAGTTGTACAAAACGGTTGTACGTCCCGCACTCATGTATGGATCAGAATGCTGGACCATGTATGAAGGTTACGCGAAACAAATGACAGCGACTGAAATGAAAATGTTACGCATGTCAGTTGGTGTAACCAAAAGGGACCACATCAAGAGTAGCTACATCCGAGGCAGCTTGTCCATAGACCAACCAATCACCGAAAAGCTCGAAGACCGACGAATGGATTGGTATTGCCATGTTCAAAGGCGTCCGCCTGAGAATGGAATGGAAGTTCCACTTGATGGACCCAAGGCCAGAGGCAGACCGAAGAACACCTGGATGTGTCAAATGAAAAAGCAACCAATGCATTGTATTGGTCTCGGCGATGACACGATCCAAGATAGAGCTGCCTGTAGAAATATGCTGAGAAATTATCGCCAAAACGGGCGATGTGCCTACACTGCAGGTCGAGCAACGCGGAACCATGGAGCGGTATAAAGAACGAGGCAAGGAAGAAGAAGAAGAATGAAAATAGAAAGAGAAGGCTACACTGTAGTATATTCTGACCATAAGGTGTTTCACGTGTAAAGGCTGAATATTGGCATTTCCCACAGCTGTGTTTCACTTTCAAAGCGTCCTATAGATACAGCACCTCGACTCGTGAAGTGAAGTTTATTTTGGACTATTTTGACGATATATGACGCCTATGCTGACTGAGCTTGTGCGGCGATTTGTCATTGAATCGCGTTGTGTGCGCATAGATCTTAAATGCCTTCGCAATGCGTAATTGAACATTTAAAATGGAAAGTGAAAAATGGGAGATGAAAGATGGAAATGGAAAAAGAAAAATCGAAAATGGAAGATGTAAAATATAAAATGAAAAATTTGAAAAGAAAAGATGTAAGATGGACAATAAAAAATGGAAAATTGAAAGTTAAAAACTGAAAATTAAAAAATGAAAATTGAATATTGAAAACTGAAAAAGGGAAAAACGAGAATTGAAATTCTAACATTCAAAATTGAAAATCTGACATTGAATATTGAACAGTGTGTTCACTGTTGTCCAATGTTTTGAACATTATTGTTGTCTGGATTTAAGTGATGTTTGTGGCACCATCTACTACAAAAACATATGAAATCTCCCAAAAAAAACGCGAGTTAGAGAGGTGTCCACCAAAGAAAAATTCACTAGCTGCAGAATGGTATTTGTGTCACTTCAATCCGCCAACCATATTCAGTTTCGCATATTGGTTGGATACAGTGGATAAGCCTGCATGTACGCGGACTATCTTCCAATGCTGTTTAGTGGTAGCTTCCATTGTAGATGGAATCTAGTATCCCTCTATGACTTTTTCACTGGTGTACAGCCAGACGTGTCAAACTCGCGGCCCGCGGGCCGCATGCGGCCCTCCTCGCAGTTCTGTGCGGCCCGCGGCCATGTCGAAGCAGCACAATCTGTATCAACACAAAAATTGCGGCCCACTTAAACCTGAGGAGAGTCTTTTTTGGCCCGCGCCAGGTTTTGAGTTAAACACCCCTAATTTTAGTGTAAACCTTTGCAAATTATTGTTTTTTTTTCTTTTGGGAGAGAAGAGTTGTCAGTTTGACTACCAAAAAAAGAAATCTGATTCTATAATACTGAGACTGAGGGAAGCTTATGAGTTGTTGTAAACTTTTTACATTCATTCAAAATAGGAATCTCAAAAAGGCGAAAATTAGGACTTCACACAAATATCTATAGAAAAACTGGTTTTTATCATAGTATACCTTCGTCATAAGAGGTAACTGACTGCAAATGTGTTCAGGTGGTTGTTCATCATCGCTTCTGTTCAATACTGCTGGTCATCCCAAAATTTAGCGGTTCTTTGTTAGGGAAATTACGCAATGTTTGTGCTAATTTTGAGGTTCAATCTTCGTCAAGGTAACCGGCTGAATTTTTGGTCATATGTTCGATCTCGATTCTCTCATATCGAAAGTGTCAACCCGCTTTTAGCGGTTCCTTCACCTATGCTGACCGCCGCAAAGATGCAAAAAAAATTTCCCCTACCTTCATCATAATCGTATCGATACAGAGTAGGCTTACCACTCTGAACCGGTTCCTAGAACATTTTTAACCGATTCAAAGTAACCAAAAATCTCCTTAAAAATGTATTATTGAACATATGTATTTGATTAGGTAACATGGCTGAGTTTATATTCATAAGGTAGATCTCGATTCGCCATACCGAAATTGAGTAGGCTGACCACTCTGGTTCCTTACCCGATTTTAACCGGTTCCAAATTGGCAAAAACTTACCAAATACGGTTAGAAACGGTCTAGGGCCCGGTTCAGAGTGGTCAATCTACTCTGTATCGATACGTTTAATGGAGAACTGTTGCGTGAACATAAATTCAGCTGGTTATCTTACTAGGAAGGTAGGGGTCATCTTTTTGCATCTTTGACGCGGTCAACATAGGTGAAGGAACCGCTAAAAATTGACTGACCGGTAATTTTGGCATAAGGAAGTCGAGATCTAACGATCTATCCGATTATGACCAAGATTGAACCTCAAAATTAGCACAAACGTTGCGTAATTTCCCTAACAAGGAACCGCTAAATTTTGAGCTGACCAGCAGTTTTAAACAGAAGCGATACCACGTGAACACATTTTCAGCCGGTTACCTTATGACGAAGGTATTTCAGCATTGGGCTCCTAGACTATTAGGGGCATCATTTTTATCCAATCGATCTCGATAACTAATCAATAAAATTGTTAAAGTATACTTAACATTACTCGTATTTATGTATACATACTCACATGAATCATCCTTAGGAGATTTCCTTTTTAACACGACAATTATGAAAAACAATCTCAGTTATCCTTCCATTGACTTTAATTTCGCGAAAATGCAAAATATTATCTGGCGCTCTAAAAATGCAAAATACTCGTACTATGAACGTACGATGCATGCACAAAAAGGACATTTTGCACAGGATGCATGGCAGATAGGTACACCTAACGCTCCGTTGGGAATATGTGTGCAGCAAAACACATGCGGAACGTACA
This sequence comes from Microchrysa polita, assembly GCA_949715475.1. Lineage (NCBI taxonomy): Eukaryota > Metazoa > Arthropoda > Insecta > Diptera > Stratiomyidae > Microchrysa > Microchrysa polita. Next base: position 15,736,637 of record OX454418.1, on the reverse strand, counting down.
TACAGCGTGTAATAGAAATGTCAGCCAACTTGAATCAACATTCTACAAGGTGATACGGTGTGAATGAAATAGGTATGGAGACTGAATTGCTGCATATACAGGACTTCCAATCACCAGTGAGAATACCTGCTGCTGCATATAGTACATACGTAGAACAGTACAGCACCCCTCAGGGCATATGTTGAAACTAGAATCCTTGACTAGCATCGTTTGCTATGCATGCACTAGTTTTCGCAAAATAATGTTGTAAATGTTTTGGAGCTCGCTTATTTCTTAACGGGTTGAAATTGAGTGTCAAATATCTAGAGCTAGAGCAACTATATAGATGGTGAAAACTTTTACAATAGCAACGGAGCGGACAACAAATTGGTGTTTTGAATATATTTGCAGTAGCATTTGTACCAATTTTCGTATAGTAGAGGTCTCAGTCCGGGAATTTGAAAACGGAGTGACATAGAGAATTTTCTTTTAGATGATGATCAACGATTGGGAATTAGGGGCACGAAATATACAAAGCAGAAATTGAAAGTTTCATGACATAAACTCTAGACAAAACTTTCAAGAGAGAAACGTAAACTCCTTTATAAAACAAAAAGCCGGATTGCCTCTTTTAATAATTTCAAGACCCTACTTTATATCCACATACTCGCAGTTCGACTGCCTAAATTGAAAATTTCGAAAATATAATACAAAACACTCAAACAAAAATACGAAATAAATAAATAGGAAAAATTTCACATTATAAATCAGCAGAGCGCAACACTAATTGAAATGTCACGTAGTTCCAGGGAGCTTTTTCAAATAAATATTCTATACCTACCGACGAGTACCTTCCTCCTGTCCTATTTCTACTCTACAAAAGATGAGCTGTCATGTGTAGGAGTGCAAGTATGAAACAAAGTGCTTCTATACGTCAAGTTCAAAATCCCGCGGAGAGATACTCTGGTTTGCTGGAATACGCTTATTTTTGGTTTTCTGAATGGAAAATTTAATCAAGGGCGGACAAATGTGCGTTTCAAGATTGTTCAAAAACAATTTCGACCAGAGAAGCCACTTAAAAGTGACAGACGAGCATTCTTTGGATTTGCTAAACACCACATTATTTTTCTTTCTTTTTTTGTTATGCATAGATGTCATTCTTGGAAATTGTTGAGAAAGCATACAATGTACTACTCGTATTATAGACAGAATATAGGGTGGTAAGTTATTTGTTTTGTTTTGAGTTAGGGTTTTGTGGATTTTGAATATTAGGAATCCCAAGAGACAAGTTTAAAGACACGAGTTTCTGAATTACGAAACTCAAATCAAAATATTTTACTACGTTTATCATTTTTAACATCCGCCCCCCTTTTTCATCGGTATTGCCACCATATCTGCTTTTCAAAAATCCATTGTTTTTCCTTTGTTCGGTGAGTCATATGTCACTCATAGACGTGAACGAGGAGCAAAGCTATGTGCACATGTGACTCATAGACAAAGAACGTGTTAATATGCACAAAACCCTCATCCTTCTCTCTCAATGGCCAACAAAAAAAAAAACTTTTCTTTACATTTTCAAAATGAAATTTTCATCTCAAAATGCAAAATATATATGAGAGCTGCAGTGAAAAATCATTTCCATGTTTTATGTTGGAAATTCGGTCCTGGCTGCTTAATCATTCACTTTAGCTTTATGATTTTTCCCACCATCCGAGACTAAAATTCATTTCACTCACTTTTGCTATTTTCGAGACTATCTCTAGAGTACAGTAGTTTCCACGCTGCTTATATAGAAATGGAGAGCCATATCATAAATCGAAGCAATTTGTCTTGCCCAAAGTTTTTGGAGACCAGACGAGACAATCTAGACTACTCGTACAACCTATTTTAAATATTCGTTCACGCAATTCAAGTCATAATTTTAGAATAACATATGCATAAATCTATCTTCAAGCGGACTTAGAATGGTGGATTTTCTATAAGGGGAGAGGGAGCTTAAAGGGTGTGTTAGGGCACATTGCAGGGACGATATGATAATACATATTTCGGAATGGTATGAATATAGGATATGCGCGGGTAGGTGAATGAATTGCTGTATTATGTCAAATTAATTGGATGCAGGTGTTTTTGATATTTCATATAGATGATGGGGATGAAACCTGAACGGATTGGAAGAGTTGCTATGACAAAACATTTTTCCGATGGCAAGGAAATTCATTCCGGAAAAGTCAACAGATTGTAACACAATTGGGAGACGGGGTGAGTGGTGAAAATTTAAGATATGAAAACAGTCAATATTTGTTGCGGATACTCGTATGCATTAGTTTACAGGTTAGTCTTGTCGATTAAATTCTGAATTTGTGACCTCCCACCAGTTGTACATTTCTCTCTTTGCACCCCTAAAACCTAAAAGGGGTAAATGGACATTTTTCAGTGTGTCTTGATAATTTTAAAATCTTCAAATCCACAGCAAAATAGTCTGGGGCGAATTAAGCTAATTGAACTACATGAAAATACCTTTACAATGATATATAATACACTAGACGTTTTTTGATAGATTACACCGTAGGCGTAGGCCAAAAATTATTGTAATTTTTTATAGTTACACCTTTGTGCCATAACTCTCTAAAAAAAAATGCAAGTTCTGTCAAAATATTTTCGGGGAATATTAGTAGGTAAATAAAGTTAACTTTTGCTAAAAAAAAAAGGAGTCGGTCCGACATGCCGCGCCCCCTATTAGAACTTTTCAATATTAAACGTCCATAAGTGCTCTCCCTAGGTGTGGGAGGGAGTTAATTTTGGATGAACATCAAAGGAGGACTATAATCCTTTCTATCACAAATTATTTTGGCAGCCGGTCCTACGATAAAATCTTTCCGGAGCTACCCATTGTTACTACAACGGCCAAGAGCTGCCAGACCGTCCGCGATTCAGAGACAAAAAAAAAATCTTGAATCGGTACTCCAAAACAACGAATTAGGACATTGACCAAAATCAAATCAAATCAATCAAATCAAAATTTCACGAAATAAAGACTTTAGTGAGTAACCACGATGCTGCACTTATAACCGTTAGTTTTTATAGTTCTTGGAAAGGCCACATACATATACTATATGCACTCAATTGACTTGAAGTGGTTTTATAGCAAAGCCACCTTAATTTAGAAAGCCGGGAAGCAGCAATACATGCACACAAAGCGAGCCTATGAATATGTCGTATATACGTTGCACGATGCACTAACACAAGCTCTGATAAAAATCGCGAAAACACGTGGAAAATTCACTTTTTATCGGGATTTGTTTCTTTCACTGCATTATAGACACTTCAATTCACGACACATTGCACTTTTCGCAACGAAAATCGACCGGGAACCAATACTTTTCGTGTAAAGTTTGCCGCCACCCAACCCGATTTGCCTTTACCGCAATGTACATTTTCGATCTGAACAGGCCTATGAATTGTCGTTTCAGTATATCACCGTGCTCTGCTTCCGGGCTTGTATGACGGTGGCTTTGTTTTATAGTCACACCAAAATCCAAGCTGTCAATTATGAGATAACCCCAACAGCATGTAGACAAATTTATTAGACATTTCGAATCTGGAATGGACGCCTACCTGTAAATATTTAGATAATAGAGAAACGCCCCTGAAAGGGAAAATTTTGTCTAGGTTTTCATAACACACTACTCTCAACCTCACCAACTGCGTCGGTACTTTCTCATTCAAGGGGGGCATAAGTTATTATTTATTGAAAAATCCTTTGTTTCACTGGTATGTTGAGTCACACTTTTGTTTTGTTTTTTTTCCACACTACTCCAGCTTTATCGGTTTATCTTATTTTGACAATTTAACATTCTGAGGTTTCTAGCTAGCTATTACGGCGGCGGGAAATACGGTTGGCATAATTTTTAGCGACGCTTTTATTTCTTCTTTTGCTGATGGGACGTCTCGATCACGATGTAGCTGTTTATTAGTGATATACCATGGTGCAATAGTGACCATTCGAAGGATTTTGGACTAAAAACGTTGCAAAATGTCAATGTTTGAGTTTGCGGCATAACTGACATCCGTATGTCCACACCGGCTTTAGCATTCATTTATACAGGTGGAGAATATTTTAACGGTAGGTAGCCTGGCTCATTTGGGGAAAATTAATGTACAACGGGGTCCCTCTATTTTTAACCGTTACAATGTGATAGCATTTTTTGTCAAAATGCCCGACTTGCCGAACTAAATCAAAATTTGCCACACCACCAAACATTTCATTCGAGATATGACTTTCTGAAACTACATAAAATTTCCAATAAAACGGCACATCGCCCGTTACGAAATTGCTCGTATCTTCCGAGATACACCCATTCAAACTTTAAAGAAATTTTAAAATTGGGTTTTCATCAAAAATTTAAATAAGGTAAAATCGTATACAATTTTAAAATTATTTTAAAGTTTGAACGAGTGTATTTTGGAAGATACGAGCAATTTCGTAACGGATGGGGTGTCGTTTTATTGGAAATTTTATGTAGTTTCAGAAAGTGAAGTTATATCTCGGATGAAATGTTTGATGGTGTGGCAAATTTTGATTTAGTTCAGCAAGTCGGGCATTTTGATAAAAAATGCTATTACATAGTAACGGTTAAAAATAGAGGGGTCCCGTTGTACATTAATTTTCCCCAAATGAGTCAGGCTACCTTCTATTAAAATATTCTCCACCATGAATGGGACACCCTGTATAATAAGCAGTTTGTTAGACAATGTAAGCTTCGGCTTATAAGCCAGTTTATTTTTTGAAGTTTGCGTCTGTCAAGATTCAATCTGATGCATTTTGCTTTATTTGCTTGTGGTAACTCAATATCATTGACTGTTACTCGTAGGAATGTTTCACTCCTTGTCGTAAAGGTCACTTGAGTCGATTTTGTTTCGTACCTATATATTCTGATTAGCTTGCATGTTATCCAACAAGACACCCTTTCCTCTGATACTTTAACGGAGTCACAATCTGTAGCCGGCAGGGCAGTGTCATCTGCAACGGTTCCAATGATAACTGCTTCATGGATTGGAAAATCTGATGTAAATATGAGGTACAATAAAAGACCCATTATACTGCCTTGTGGAACCCCTGCTTCAATCCGTCTAAGATGCGTGACCTTGATTTACAAAAAAAATTAATGTACCTAATCCTGTATGAAGAAGTTATAATTGAGTGGTAACATTGATTTTATTTAACAGTCCGTCATGCCATACACGTTCGAATGATTGGGAAATATCGATAAACGCCGCAGTACAGTACTCCATGCGATCAAACGCCGAATCGATACGATTCACTAGCCTGTGTATTTGTTCAATGGTATGTACTATGGCCTTGTCTGAATCCAAAATGGTGGTTAGGGGTTATTGAGTGCTCATCTATGATAGGTATTAGGCGCTTTATTTGCTTTAAAGAATCGGTAACCGACTGATCTACATCGCCTGCACACTTCCCTGGCTTAAAGATCATGCTTGGTTGAGAGGTTTTTCATTGGCGCGGAAGTGTTTACGCATAGCAGCATTGTACAGATTTTGGAGATATAGAATGGCCTTTACAGGTAATTCGTTGAGCAGTTTTGCAGTGATGAGATCGTAGCCAGGAACCTTGGAAACTTTTAAACTTTTGATAGCATTGTTATACCCTTCGCTCATAGAGTGAAAGGGTATTTTAACTTTGTCATGAAGTTTGTAATGCATTGAAGGAAGCATCTCCGACCATATAAAATGTATACATATATGATCAGCATGACTTGGGGAGTCGATTGGGCGATATCCGTCGGTCTGTCTGTCCGTCTGTTGCGACGCGTTTTACTCGGCCAATTTAAAAGCTATGAAGCTGAAATTTTGCACAAATGCTTCTTTTTGCTTCAGGCAGTTTGTATGTTTGAATCGGTAAAATCGGACAATGGGGTCATCGGGCTGCCATACAAACCCAACCCCTCAAATTAGGTTCTTCTAAGAAAAAACTTTTTTATTTGTGCACCAATTTCAACCAGTTTTCACACAAAAGGATTAATGAACCTAGGTATTACCAGTAGCGTAGATAGCTTTTCGGAGAGGGGGGGGGGATCATTTTGCAAAATTGCTTATACTTCTAAGGTTATCTAATATTGCATTTCAGAATAACAATTTCCGTATTTATTACACTTCAAATTAGCCGTTTTTTCAAAAAATTTTGGTGCAAAATAGATAGCAATTTTACCATATGCGAAAAAGCGGAGTCCTGAAATAATTTTGGCTTTTTTACTACGGTGAGTGAATCCACAGTATTCCAATTTTCATAAAAATTATCGATACTGTGCTTGGAGTACCAGAGCTTTATACTGGGTTAGATCAGTGGCTCCCAAACTTTTCAGAGTCACGGAAAACCTAGCATCGCCGCTTTTCTGGCCTTAACACCTCAACACAGTTATATGTCCAGAAAATGGGAATGCCCAGTATATGTGGGTAAAGCAAAATCGAAATTTTCCGATAACTCAGAAATTCGTAAGTATATTATTTCTAAAATTTCCAAACTTTTAGGACACCGTAGTAGCTAGCTATATTTGGAGGCCATGCGTAAATTTTACGTATGTGATGTTAGCACTCACCCTACTTTTGAAAAGCAAATGTGCTAATTAGGTCGTTCTTTAAAAAAGATACTAATTGGAGAATTACTCCTCTCCAACTCTCCTTTTCACCTGAAGGACATTGCATGATCCCTAATTTTTGCCAAAGGGAGCTGCCTAATTTTCACATAGAGGACGAAGCATGCAATTTTTTTGATTCATTTATATTTGCCGTACTTTCATTTCCGGAAGAAGAGATCTAAAGTTGTTGTTTAGGTCTGATGAGTGCCAGGAATAAATATTGAGCTCCCGAAGAAATTCATATTAAATGAGAAATAGGGGGTTGCATAAACACTGACCACATAACGTCGTTTTGTGAGAAATGTTATGTCCAAAGGCATTTTTTTTTTTTTTTGTGAGTCAGTTTCCATAATTTCCATGGAACTTCAATTCGCCAAATTTTCGCATGGATGGATTTCTTCAGTTGGTTTCGATTGCATTGATTCAACTAGTACTGGAGGGCAAACTACGAACAAGGTGGTTTGGATTTCAGCAAGATGAGGGATCGAACGACATAACACATTGCCAGAGCTCACTCCCTAGGAAAGACTAATATTATAATTTGGCTGGCTAGGTTCCGCCGATTTAACTAGCTCTGACCTTATTCTCTATAAAAACTGTCGAGATTGTGAATTTATAAAAATATGCCATGTACCTTGAAATCCGGATAATTTAAGTTTTGCGGCTGCCCAGTTTTTTATGATAACAACTGCAGGAGGTTAGTAATGGAAGTCAGCACAAATTGTTGACTTAACATTTTTGAGGGCAGAGTTTTCTAAAATGTGTTGAGTGTTTTAGGGAATTTTACGCATTAGTTTCCGATTACATCAAGCCTTAAGTTTTAAATTCCAAACTAACTCTATAAGGTCTTGCTGAATTGCGGTGAATTGCGCTTAAGACTCTGAATGATAGCTGAACGTTAGTTTGAATCCCATTGTGAGCATGCATTTTTGTGTTGTCTCTGCCTGTGCAAAACTCCAATGTGAAAAAGTAAATGAACGTAAAGCCCTGTGCTGTAGTGTTACTATTATGTCGATACGATTCTATAAGACTGTAATCGCCTAGTCTATACGTCAACCCAAATGGTATCGCCGTACTTGGCACCAGATGGCGCTTGTGTCACTAGCGAGACGACTTGCTGACCGTTGTTGGAAAGTGCATCACCGAAGTTTCCGGAACAGTGGAAATGGGTATATAAGCGCGTCGACTAGAGTCAGTGAGTCAGTATAGTTTTACTCGTGGATTATGTCGGATCAATACCTAGTCAGTAATTAGCGAAATTGTAAATCATGTACATATATATCCGTGTGTGTTGTAATAAATAGTGTTACAGTAAAGCGAGTGCTATTCGTGTACGTACGCGAACATCTGTTGAACCCACTGGAACGTCCAGAAAAGACGAGAAATATATAACAATACAATTGAAATTTGAGGAAGTGCTAAATTGTCTATTACTGTTCTAAAAATGGCTCCACGTTTTTATGAAACACACATGTTTGCTTTGTTTTACGTACCTAAAGTAATAAAAAAAAAATGTGTGGCCGAAGGGGGGGTGATTGATCCCCTCGATCCCGCCCCCCTTATCTACGGCACTGGGTATTACCATCTTTTTTATGAATTAGTTGCTTATGTTTGTTTCAGTAGTGAACCTCCAATTTAGGAGGTCACGAGCCGCCACTGGGTCAGTATGACGAGGGTATTGGTGGACCATGTCCGTTAGTCTGTTTGTATGTCCGCCTGTTGTGACTCCGTTTACCGATCCAGTTTTAAAGCTGAGATTTAACACACATGCTTCTTTTTGTTGCAGGCTGCTTGTGTGTTTGCATCTTAAACTAGTTGTATGAATGGTGCAGTGCAGTACAACTTAATGGTGGCGTACACGCGAAAGAGTTGTGACCGGCATTTCGATTTAAAATGAATTAAAAATTGTTTAGTTGTAGAGGATGGATCATTTGAGTTTTGAATGAACTATTGTAGGTATCGTTGCATGAGTGAAATTGATAGCATTTGTGGAAACATGTTCAGTCCAATACAACTCGTTTCAGCCACACCCCGCATTCGAATTTATAATGAATTGATGTTGAAATCGCTGGTTGAGAAAACGGGTTAAATTTGTAGAGCATGCATGGTAGAGGGATAATACTTTGGAACCCCGTTTTTCATTGGTTCGCATTGTTGTTGGAAGGTTGTAACTTTTGAGCACATATGCAACTAGTAATCTGAAAATTTCAGCAAAATAAACGCTATAATATGCTCTGCATCGACCATCCCCTACCTCCTGCTGCCTCCTCCTATATCTTTTTTTTTTAATTGACCCCCATTTGCGATTTCTTAGGTCGCATCTATGAGCGGTTGTAACATTTAAACGCACACAGCCAGAACTCAGAAATTTTTAGCAATTTGTGCGTCGCGATAGGCCCTCCCTGATTCCCTTTTATCTTTTTTTTAAGTCGACCCCGTTAGCTCTGTGTTTTTTTTTTCTTTGCGCCGCGAACTGTGAACGACTATTACTTTTGAATTCAGACAGCTAGGACTAGAATGAATTTTTAGACATAAAATGCTCTAAATCCGCTCCTGATCCCAATCTATCCAATATTTGTTGGGAAAATTAACCCAGTTTGCGCTGGATCGCCTCTTTGCAGTTTTTTCGCACCTATGAATACCCATATCATTTTTTTTTTTCAAATTTTTAAAGCAACCGCCACCATATACTGTATCCCGGGTGGACATTGGGTTTCTTGCTCCCTGTTTATAGTCACAATATGAATCAAATTCAAACATAATATTATTCTAAATGTAAATTTTCTTTTTTATTACAGGTAAGATAACGACTAAAGAACGATAAAAATTTTCTATGGTAAGAAATTTCAAAAAGCATATGACCACTACACTGGCAGGACATACTAATCTTTTAAAACAGAAATCATTAAGCTAAAAGTATCCAAAATCGACCAGAAAGGACTGTCTCGCGACCATTTACCTATTACGAACAAAATAGTTATTCTTTAGACTTCAGAATGCCTGCCAATAGCAAGGAACAATGCAAACATCTGAAATTATGGAAAATCGCCATTTATAACCACAAACCCATAATCCCTAAATGCTTCAAAAACTGAAAATGCCATTTTTGTGGAGATTTGGTGTTTGAGGGTTCTACGATTCGGGGACATTCTAGCTTATTCTGGGGGGATGTTGAAACGATCAACAAATTTCTCCACAAGTGCAAAGAGCTAAACCGGCAAATTTCGGAATACAAAGAAACCTGATCTATGACTTACCAGATATATTCATTGCACACATTGCAAAAGAACAGTCCTTGATCGGTACTTTGGATTCCCCAACCACATTGCTATCAGTTTCTGATTTATTGTCATTTTTAAATTATTCATATCTTTTTTTTTCTGAAAATTTACTGCATCCCTATAAACATACCATTTAAAGTTCAATTTAACCATAAAAATTTCAACCTCGAATCCGCAATGCTTCGCCTCACTCACACTTGATGTCACTTTCGAGTACATTTTTAAGGTAAAGTGGCTGCCGACAGACAGCCAAAGCAATTCGGCAGTCAACATAATGGCACCTATCCAACATTTTTACTTTATCATATCTCCTTTTCCAAGAAAGCGCAGCATAACGTCCTTTTCACTGGAAACGACACACAGGACAACGACGACGACAACGGCTTCAGTCCTCCTTCTTGGTAATTATGATGACTGTGGGGCCACCCCATCATTCCATAAAGGACATGAAACCAGCGTAAAAATAAAACTGTCTTTACAACTCTTTGTCGGAACACCATCACGGCTCGAATTGCATCAACATATCCTTGCACACCGACTCCACGGGTGGAATCAACAAAGTTTCCCATGGTAGGGTAGTAGCATAATAGTCACCCCGTGAATGGGTGCTCCTGTGAGTTACCCTCTCGGACCGAAGTCATTCGTCGTGTCGAGTCACTATGGGGGTTGAAAGCATACGACTACGACGACGATGTACGTATCCTGCTTACACGGGACGAACTGCCGAGAATCGGGACTATGAAAGTTAACCATGGCATGAATGTGTACCATCTGCATGTACCATGAGGAGCGCACGAAACGGTATATGAACGACGATGAATTTTGTGGAGGGTCGTTCGGTCGGTCTTTCATGGCCAACCGTTGGACTTGTTGTTCAGTTCTTGTCGAGAGCTCTTCGCATTTGGTGAAGTCGCGTGTGGTGCGGAACGTTTGTTGCGTTAAGTTCGGTCGGTTCTAGTCTAGAGTTCTTCTAGTTCCCGGAAGTGTGTGTGTTTCACCTCATTCAGATAGTGCCAAGACACTCTTCATCTCTATGGCTTTTCTGTATGGATGAACCAGCCAGTGGGAAAAATCTAAAATTGTAACAAAATCACGTGCACACAGTCGTATTCATTTGATATCTTTCGTGTCGTGTATCTGGTTTAAAGCTCACGCGAGATATTCTGTGGCCAAAAGGGATCACGTTGATAGTTCCAGTGTACATCGAGGTTTTTTTGTGTGCTTCTGCACAGAAACGAGATAATCGCACACACAATACACCCGTGCTCGTCAGTTCGCCCGGATCAGAACCGAACAATATAGTGTGTGCACCGGAAATAAAAAGAAAAGGATACTCGGGAACAAAAAAGGAGTCCGGAATTATTATAACCATATACGCAGGGGTTGCAAAACACGAGTGACGAAAGAAATTAAACAGGAACGCTTTGTCCGTGCCCATATAGGATATAAAACGTATCTGAATCTGAAGTGCGTTCATATACAATACAAAACACGAATCGTATGCATTACTCGGATTACGTACAATATTGATTTGACGGGGTCGTACGTCGGTGGTTTGGTTCAATTTTCGAAGGGTCGTGAAAACAGTTTCCGTCCAACTGCGTTTCAGCGCGACCGGTCCGCGATCCGTTGTTAGTTTGGTGTATTTTACAAAACAGATACGTTATCAGTATCACGCGCGGCGGTTATTCAACCAACCAACGGTCCAACAAATGCAATAAAAAAAAAGAACAGAAATCCAAGTAGAGTCCCTGTTTTTTTCAATTTATTGATCCGATGCTCCTTAATGGGAATTGTACTCTCGGTACAATTAAAAGCCATCAATAACCCGGAGAGAGAATTTTATATAAACGAGCGCATTGATGAGGGAAAATGCTGTTGAATGGACGAATTGTGTATTGAAGAAGAACAAGAAGTCCTTGTTGAAATATACTGGCTTCAATGTAAATGATTCATCGCTTTTTGCTGCAACTTGTTAGGCGAGATTGCGAGATAGTGGGATAGTGTATTGCAAATATGTGTGCTTAATATTGTGTCCGTGTGTGGTTATATGTATATGTCCTTTTTGCAAAAGAAAGGAATAAATTTTGTGTAATAAGTATAATTTCCATTCAACTTGCATCTTTTTACGAGTGAAGATAGTGCGTCCCGGTCGCATTGCTGAATGTTTATGGCATTTTGCCAAATGTTAATATTCCTGTGAAGAAAATAAAAATAAATGAATGTCTGTGTGTGTATGTGGTAGGGAGGTGATGATTCAGTGGTAAATTTCAGTGAAATAAAGGGAAAAAAGTTTTGGAGATTTTTATTCATAAATTGTGATTGTGTGAGAATTTATTGGTCTCGTGGTGGAAACAATTTTCAAGGAATAACTAGCGATGGCGACAGCAAAGGATCATAATATTCCGTTGCGTAAGTTGTTTTTTATTATTTTCAAAATTTTGGCACACCACGTTCTATAGGTGTAAAACGCAATAGATATTTAACGTTAGATGATGTAACGGTTGAATTTTATCTAATTTTCATTCAATGGAAGTTTCCCTTTGGCGTTTAAATATTTATCGGTATTTACCCCAATGGCAAATTGTGGCCCAAAATAGGTGCACGGTCGGAAATTTATTTTCTTTTTTAAACTTTTATAGTAAACCGAAAAAGTTTAGTCCATATTTTAAGCAAATTTTGTTTAAAATCTAAACAATTCAATCGTTTCATTAATTTTAAGGAAATTCGGTTTATTTCTTAAGAAATCCAAAAGTTGACATGTATATGTCTTTGCGGAGGCTACCTAAGAAATACTGGGTGTCGTTCCGTGAAAAAGCGTCACGAAAAACTGTAACGAAAACGTTTAACGCTTAAAATCGACCTTCCCGTAGTTCGATCTTCACCAAATTTGGTACACATTATCCTTTGATCGCTCTGACTCATAATCGACCACCACAATTTCGATAAGTTGCGGGAATAGCGGTAAATTCGCCATTGAAGCGAACCGAAATTCATCCTTCAATTGATTCTCCTGGCTCTGCCTGTGAACCGATGTGGACGAAACTCGGATGGAAGTTAAGTGGTGCGATCCTTAATATTTTGGTGCCAGCACTTCTTATGAAGAAGATGTCCTTGAACACAAAATGTCTTTTTTTCTGTGGGAATGCAATATAGTCGATATGAATATCAAAATACAGTATTCAGTGATTTGAGCCCTTTAAAATCACCACAAGCTTATTTTGGGTTTTCAAGGGATATTATGTACCTACATACACTCCTCGCCACTTGAATAGCACACCCTTTGAGAACTCAATTCAACTGCAAAAAACTCAAAAACGACGAATCAGATAACGCTTAATTTTTTTTGTTCGTTTTTATGTTTGTGTGATGTGTCTCTGAAACAAAATTTGGGCACTGAAAATGTACAGATATTCATTTGTTGCAATTTTGTTTCGTTGTTGATACAAAACAACGGAAAAACATTGCGCCACTTGAATAGAACACCTAACGAAATCAATAGTTTTCTGGTATCATTGGACATGTGCGGTCGGTTAATCGCGGAAGGAAGTAAAATCGTGCTATTTTAATCGGAAAACGCAAAAATGGGCCGAGGAAAAGCTTTAACAGAGGAGGAAAAAGGAAAAATTAAAGCATACAAGGATGTGGGCCTATCTGTTTCGAAAATATCGAAAAAAATCGAAAGAAACAGAAAAGTGATATCCTCCTTTTTATCGAATGAGCCAAATTATGGGGTAAACATGAAAGGCCGTACACATAGTGTGCTCTCTAGTGCGGAAAAGCGACTTATTTTTAGAAAAGCTTCAAATTCGCACGATTCTGTAGCGAAGATAAGGGATAAAGCAGGTATCAAAGCAAGTGTAACCACTGTCCGTCGTGTTATTTCGAAAGCTGAACACATAAAGAGGTTAAAATTAAAGAAAAAACCACCACTCAATCCTGTACGTAAGGCGCAACGCCTCAGTTTTTGTCGCACTAACATGGCCTGGACTACCGAGTGGCATCGTGTTGTCTTCTCAGATGAGAAAAAATTCAATTTGGAAGGCCCCGATGGGAACAGCTACTATTTTCATGATTTACGGAAGGAGAGTCATCATTTGGACCGCTTACATAGTCGAGTCGGGGGTGTCATGGTGTGGGGAGCGATCTCGTATTATGGCACTTGCGAGTTGCAATTTTTGAGCACAACGATGAATGCAACGGCATACAATGGCGTACTGAAAACGGCTTTCCCATTCTTTGCTAACCTTTTTGGACCACTGTCGTGGACATTTCAACAAGACAATGCACCCATTCACACTGCCCGAATCGTAAAATCATTTATAGAGAGCCAAAACGTAACTCTGTTAAACTGGCCTCTATACTCCCCGGACCTAAACATTATCGAAAATGTTTGGGGATGGTTAGCCCGGAAAGTTTATGGATCTGGTCAACAATATTCTACCATTCCAGAAGTTATTGAAGCCATCAAACTTGCTTGGAGCTCTATTACTCTTGATTATATTGGAAAATTGTACGAATCAATTCCAAATAGAATTTATGAAGTTCTGGTCAACAAAGGGGGATCAACCCACTATTAATTTATTTATATTTTACTTAAAATGTTCAATTAACGTCAAATAAAATTAATAATAATATTTCAGACATAAACGTTTTTTCATAAATTACTTTTTTTTTTGGGGTGTTCTATTCAAGTGGCGCAAGATCCAAGGTAAGCTTTTTGAGTCGATTTACATAAAAATTCATATAAAATCAACTGTTCCATATATTAGAACCTTAATTGTTGCATCGGATTAACAATTAAAAAAGCTTAAGCTTAAAAATAAAGTTTAACTTTCTAGCGCTACTGGTTCGCGGTATATTGCGTTTTAACAATTTTTTTTAGGGTGTGCTATTCAAGTGGCGAGGAGTGTATGTACCACCAAAAAGGACACTTCTCTAAGGAAACTGAGAATGGGCATTATGGTTGTCGTTCGAAAGTCGACATTTGGGGTACTGTATGTAATCGGTTTGAAAGGATTTTTGGGCTTCTGGAGTGACAAGATAACGACTGATGCAATGTGGATTATTTTGTAAGCAATAGCATATACATGATCTAAGATTTTTCCCCTAAGGGAAAACTTCTCGGAGTTTTTTATAAATTTTTTAGACTAAAAGTATTAGAAAGTAAACCAATTGGACCTTAATGATTAAATTTTTCAATAAAACCAGACTTATATTAAAGTGTAAACTAAAAGTTTAAAATTGAGACTAAAAGTTTAAAAGTTGTAAACTCAGAGTTTAAAATCCAACCCATGAATTTAAAATTTAATCTTTTGGACTAAAATTTAAACTTTAAACCAAAAACAGTTTTAAGTACTTGCCATATGGCCAATTGTTCATGGAATAATAAATAATCATGAGGTGTAAGCCCTCTGTGGCGCACTCGGTTGAGATATATTAAAAGGACATACCATTTCATAGAAAGTTTCCTTTTATTTCAAACAGTTATTTCTATATAAGGGGAAAACTAAATCTCCGGTCCGTCATTCATAACTATAGCCGCACTTGGAGTAATTATGGCAACAGCTGATTAAAAATCGAAAATTTATGAAATTATTAACGGGAAAGATTCTTTTCGAATAAAATCGACTCTTATGGATTATTTTGTATATTTTTTTCACGAAATCTTTTTAACAGTTTTTCGAGTTTTTTGCTTATTGACCTCTTAGTATCGATAACCGCTGCTTTTACATAGACAACTCTTCGAAATCGTATTTTTTTTTGTATAAATTCTACGTAATATTGTTTCTTAACGGTTTCCTGTCTAATTCGGATCAATGGGAAGCTCATTCTCTAGCATTTGTAACATTGGAACCAACTTTAAGTACTATGACAGGTGAGGGTTACCAAATCCGTTATGCGTCGTGTCTTATGTATAAAATGGAAACAATTTATCGCCAGGACAATCTTAAGAATTTTTTCTTGTGCTGGTAGTGACGAAATCAACTGTTCCATAGGTAGAATATCCTGGCCGCATTACTTTTAATGAGCACTTGCTGGATTTTCATAGATCTCAATACAAATTTTGGACAGAGTTCCTTAATAGTATTTAGCAGGGTTGTTTTTGTATGCAAAAGTTGATGTATCCACCTCTAATAAAGCAAAAACTTCTCCGAAATATCCCGACCATAAAGTGTTTTCCTTTTAATACAGGAAACATGACACATAACGGATTTTGTAGCAAAAACTGGCATCATCTCTCATCAATCATAGCACTTTAAGAAGGTTCCAATGTTAAAAATGTTATGGAGTTGCCCCCTCATTGATCCAAATTAGGCAGGAAATCTTTCAGAAACATTATAAGGTAAAATTCATAAAAAAAATAATGCAATTTCAAAGAGTTTCTGTATAAGAGAAGCGGTTATCAATACTGAGAGGTCAATAAGCAAAAAACTCGAAAAATTGTTAAAATGATTTCATGAAAAATAAAGAAAATAATCCCTCAGAATCATTTTTTTTTTGAAAATGATTCTTCCCGTTAAAAGTTTCCTCGATTTCTGCTTTTTAAGCAGTTTTCTGTCATACTAACTTCAAGTGCGGCTATAGTTATGACGGACCGAAAACATAGTTCTTCCTTTATAGAAGAATAACGGTTTCGAATGAAAGGAAAATTATTTTGAAAAAAATTGCCTTTTTAATATCCTTTAAGTTTCTAGTATGTGGAATAACTGTGCTCCCTTTCAATTTCCCAGGATCAGTATGTTTTATGGTGCGGCTATAGCTATGACAGGTAGTGTATAATTCCGAAATCTCAATTTATAATAATGATGACTGTCACAATTAATAATTTTATAATTTTAATATTCCGTATGGTGCCTATGATTTATTTACTAATGCTACAAGCTAACCATCTACAGGTATACCGTCAGGGGAGCACCTAGCCTTTCGGCCTTTATCTCCCGGTCCCGCTAAAAAGTTTGGACCTTCGGCTTTTTACTGACAAGGTGTTGTTGTCAGACGGAGATTTCTCCATCAGGCGCATGCACACACCATCCGGAATCCAACCCCGGGATTGCATCACTAGCTGGATGACTTGGGTAACAACCTCCAGCCACTACGAGTCCAACACCTTGATGGGCAAGGACCATGGTCCCCTGGGCACACCCATCCCCGTAGTACACTATTCGCTATGGACTTCTCCATAGCAGGTGTGATCCTCCTTCGGCCCCCTATTGGTTAAGCCTTACGTCGAATTCGGGCATGCACACCCCAGGCTCGTTGGACCTGTGACTCCGCGTCTGTGCAGACAACGAAGCGCTGCTTTTCACATCCAGGCGGCCCCTTCAGTTTACTAGTCAGCAATGCGACTCAGGCAGTGTGGTCATCAATCCACAAACTAGCTAGATATAGGCGCGTAGGCATTTTCCACCAAGGCCGTTCTCCCTAGCTAGCCCCTTCTTGACTCGGGTCATGCGGAGCCGTCACCTCCGAAGCTCACACGACTTCCGTATGATGCACCCCCCCACCAGGGGACATCAAAATCGTGCTAGGCCTTTAGTGCTTCCCTCCCGCAAACTATGGGGGGAGGTAGGCACGCCAAGAGCCACCCGTGCATAACTCAGGAGCACGGGACCGTTAACGCCCGAATGGTCTTTGTACAGATCCTCGCCATGGCGTATCAACTGTACCAGGGGCCCCCTTGCGCTACTAGGTCCGTGGTGTCGTAAGTCACCAAAGATCCCTGTCCGACTACAAACAGCCTTCCAAGCTGAGTGTCACACGGACACAGACCCCCCTGCGGGGTACTAATGCTACAATATAAAATGTTATTAGTAAGTAAATCGTCTTCGAGTAAAAACCAACATTCCACTCTACACCACTGTTTCCCAACTGGTGGTCCGCGGACCGGAGGTTGGTCCGTGAGAGGTGGTCCGCGGAAGACACTAGTGACTATTCCTATAAAAACTGAATATTCCTCTGGGACTAAATAAAATTTTTGATTTCAATGTCCCTGGCGGTGTTAACTTGATCTCTAGATAACCAAAGTTGAAAAAATCGAATGCGAAACAAATGAGCAAGTTACTGATTTCACAAACGAGTTTTCACTTAAATTTACCACAATAGCAAAGGTTTGGCTTGTAAGCGTTTTTCGATTCGCGCATCCGAAAATCAGCGGGTTCTGTACAAAATCCAAAAATACAAAATACGAAATCCAAAAAGTCAAAATCAAAAAAAAAAATAAAAAATAAAAAAAGTCAAAATCCACAAAGACAAAATCCATAAAGTTATAATTCACAAAGTCAAAAACCAAAAAGACGAAATCCATAAATTCAAAATCCACACAGTTAAAATACATAAAATTCATATTCACAGTAGAAGCAAGGATTTACATCAGTTTGCTTATCACAATTGACTATTGAGAATATATCATTTCCAGGTCAAGTAAATAACTCTCCGAGACAAAAAGATAAATTTCGGAATCAACAAAATACATTTCCGGATCAAAAAAATAAATTTCCGAATTAACAAAACACGATTCCAGATCAAATAAATAAATTTCCAGACGAAATAAATGAACTTCTAAATGAAAAAAATAAATAACCAAAACAGAAAATAAATTTCCAAATCAAAAAAATAAATGTCCAAATCAGGAAAATAAATTTACAAATCAAATAAATAAATTTCCAAATCGAATAAATATATTTACATGCCAAAAAAGTAAATCTAATAAATACATTTCCAAATCAAATAAATATTTTTTCAAAGGTTAATAATGTTCTTCTAATATGAAAAATTAAATTATATTAAATTTATGAGACCCTAGCGGGCGGTTGGAAGTGGAAGTCTATGAGATTTTAAAGTAAAAATTCGCTTGTGTAGCGCGCAAAAAAAAAACAGTATACCACAATTTTGCTTGTCCCAAGTAGGCGTAAGCTTTTTTACGTACATTAAACAGCGGAGACTGTCGATTAAAGTTCAAATGTGTACGATAGTACGACATGCTAAAACTCTCTATTAGTAAAGGTACACGACATAAGCTGAACACTACAATTCGTATAATTCAACAGATTCCTGTCTGAATCGGATCACCGTTACGAAAAGCTGTGTCAATGTGTCTGCTTAGGGTGCAGATTCTCCCGCATTTTCCCCTGATTATTTGCTCGGTTTTCTTCCCCTGAAATACCACCCTCCCTTGGTATTCTTCACCTATAAGAAACGGAATCTAATTGATTATGACAATAAAAAGCTAAACGTTTTCTTGTTAAAAAAATAAAAACACTTCTAATTTGGAGCTTTTATTCAAATTCAATCGAGACCTAATAATTTTAACTTTTAAGTACCGACACTGGGTCTTACAGACTCGAAGACACTGTCAATGTATAGATTCCGTTATGTTCCCGAACCTCCATCATTCTGAGGTCACCTCTATATTCGATTCTAATGTAAAATAAAAATTTTAGAAAGCTCAGCTGGTTTGACTTGAGCTATGAGAAAGTTATGGTAGTTTAGAGATGGCAAATAACGTCTAAGAAAACAATTTATATCGTCCTATTCCAAGCGTGTGTAGTACAATTGACAATTATATACGTCATTTTGAATAAACAAAATCTCATTCAGATTGAAATAATTAATTAATTATTTTTTCAATGCTCAACGAAATTCATATAAAAGCACATTATTTACTATATTAAAGTACTATCTTTTTAAATCGTTTCCTTCATACGAAGCATTGTTTATTTGATTTGTGAAATATGTTTTTTGATGGAAAAAATCATTTTTTAGATTTGTGAATTTATTTTTATGTTTTAGACAATTTTTTATTTGAATTGTACATTTATTTTTCTGATTTGGACATTTATTTTTTTGATTTGGAAATTTATTTTTATGATTCGTTTATTATTTTTTTTTCATTTAGGAATTCATTTTTTTGTTTCGGACATTTATCTATTTGATCTGCAACCGTGTTTTGTTGATTCGGAAATTTACCTATTTGTTTCGGACATTAATCTATTTGACTCGGAAAGTTATTTACTTGACCTGAAAATGCTATATTTATGTACGTTATTACGTTAACAGTAAGTACAGCTAAAGCGCATATGCTCCGGGTGCATCCTTCTCCGTGTCTTCAGGTAGTGCGCATATGCTTCGGGGTTTGGTAATTGTCTAGTTAAGCGACTTTTCTGAAAATCAATCTAAAACTTTAGGTTTTTTCTTAAAAGGTTCCTTGAAAAAATTCAATATTTGTTATAGCCAAATTTTTTTTTTAATATTTAGTTCCCCCTGTTCTGCATGGAATGACTACATATTTTGAATCGTTTGGTTTTTTTTTTTGCTAAATTGGTCGTATATTTAAGTATAAAACTAATATTCCAAGCGTCCGGACCAGATTTTTTGCTGACCATTGATCAAACGCTACAAATATACAGTAGAAGAATCTTAATCACCTTCCGGGAAACGAAAATTCCAATCTCCCCATCACCACTCGCTCTCACCTCTGGTTTTTATCAAAAAAAAAACCCTGAACTTTCTCAAGCTCCGCCACTGGAAATTAACGTTTTGGACCATTTCATGATTATTTTTGTAAAAAAAAAAGCAAAACCCGCACTGAAATCACCGAATCGGAGCCCACGCAATAAGCATTATGGATTTTGACTTCATAGATTTAGACATTGTGGATTTTGACTTTATGGATTTTGTCTTTATGGATTTTGTCTTTAAGGATTATGACTTTTGGATTTTGACTTATGGATTTTGAATTTGTGGATTTTGTATAGAACTCAAATCAGCAGTTGTTTCGTCGTCTTTGCAGTGGGGTCCTGGTTTCTCCTCAGCTATTTAGATTTCTTAAAATGCTAATTTTGTCGATATTTAAGAGTTTTTGCAGTCAATGACATACAATATGTCGATTACAAAATATCAAAATTACAGCCGGTTTTGCTTTGAATCAGATGAGAATTTCGCTGATAGAGAGCCCTGGCTTTTCTCTTAATATTTGGCGAGGGGCTTAGGCCTCCTATATCATGCAAAGGTTTAATTTCCAAAATAGTTAGAACACAATCAACGAAATTTACTAAGCTGAAGTTGTGGTTTAAAATTACGTCATGCTGTATTACTTCAAAGCAGAAAAGTTAAAAAAAAATCGCAGTTGGTCAAAGACGAGTTTAAAAAAAGTTATCGCCAAATTGTTGTAGTACTGGATGATTTTGGACGAGATAGAAGAGGAATCTGCCCTTATTACTCTGGAGCTTTTTTCTGTTGACGTACCATGGCTTCAAAGTAAATCACCTTCTAAGAAGAAAGACATGTTTATGGGACATGCAGGTGACGCAGACATTTTTTTTTAACGATGACGGACAATACGAAAGTGATTTATTGGGTAATTTTAAAAATAAATGACAGGCGCGACAATCCAGCATTGGACTAAGGCCGCAGGATGTGTTAGTGACATCCTATTTCCAAGATCTTATCTGCTTTTTTTGTTGAGGTAATGAGATCAGCATCACGCTCAGAAGTGTTATTTATCCCCATAAATGGGTACTCGTTTAACATCTGAGTGAGATCATCGTCACAAGCTCGTGAGTTCGAAAAACACCATGATCCACGGTGAGATTCAAACTCATGACCCTGTGCACCGAAGGTGCGCGCACTAACCGCTAGACCAGCCAGACTACTATTTGGGTAATTTTGGTGCGCTATAAAATGATCCACGCTTAGAGCGGCAAGAAAATTCTCAGTACCGACAAAGTCGGTCTATTAATCTCAAGGAACACCGCCCACAATTGGTTCAATGGTACCGAAGTGTCGTACTGTGCAAACCTCGCGCGACTACTTTGCTCTCAAGCCGGGCGGTCGCCCGGGGCGCCAAATTTTCAGGGCATTTCGACCAGCATTTCGTTTAGAGGGGACAGCCCAACATTTTTCCAACTGCATGATCTTTGCTAATTTTTTTTTAGGGGATTGAAGAATGTTATTTTAATAAGACAACACCAATTAAGGTTTAAACTGCCGATCCCAAAAATATTGACAGAAAGAGTGTTAAAATCTAGTTTCAAGAAAATATCCTCACTTAGGCTCGTGTCGTCAATGATTTAACGAGCGATAAATTGTGATTCATACTTATAGTGTATAGTTACTACGTGATAAACCTAGTACATCAGATTGCAAAATGTGGCGGAGACTATTTTTTTTTTTTGGGCGCTGAGCACAAATCCACCAACATTTCGTTGCGAAACAGGGTCAAAATGGCGAAAAACCCTAAAATTTATCCGATATTTGGCCCCTAACTCTGAAACTATTTATTTCTGCGAAAAACACTCCAGGAATATTTTAGAGAGCACAGAATTGCACGTCCAAAGAGACATACCTAAATGTAATGAGTCCGTTGAGCGGTATTACTACAATTGATAATTTAAATTTACCATTTTTAACATAGTCCCATATTATGAATAAAATTTTGAGATTAAACGGTTTTTCATTTTTGGTCGCAAAAGTTACACTTTTCGTGTACTATGTATTTTACCTATTTTGGTATGCAGAACCTGAATCCGTATAACTCCCCACCAAAAGTTCGTTGCAAACCATCAGGGTCAAAATTGCAAAAAACGCCAAAAAATTAGTATCAAGTGTAGCAATACCGCTTAACATATTTTAATGATTCATGGCGCGTCGGACCCGCAATTATGTTTTCTCTGATATTTTCATGGACAGGTTTTCGGGAAAATATACACTTTCGGAGTTGTAAACAAAAAACGGGAAAACTCCAAAAACTTGGTTTTTTTCGCGGTTTTAACCCTGTTCCGCAACGAAATTTTGGTGGGAAGCTCCGGATTCGAGCTCAGCACCCCAAAAAAACATAAGAAACCAAAAAAAATATTTTCTCCACCACACTTTGCAATCTGAAATCACCTAGTAACTACTCTATTAATCGAAATCGATAGGTTATTGTAAAATTTATGGGTAACGGTAAATTTACTGGAAACGGGTGGTGCTCATGGAAGAGGCGGGGAAAGGGGAGAGATAATTTACGAAAGTACGGTAATTCCATCAACAGATATACACAAAAAATTGAAAAAACTAAACTGCTTTCACAATTTTTGGGGTCAATGTTGCAGATAATAGGTATTCTGCTATTGAGCATGGAAGCCATTCAACTGCTGATGAGAGCGGAAATAAATCAGGCGAGAGATAGAATTCACTGAAATCCTAATCTCTTCAAAAGTATGGTAAACAAAAACTGTATCCATAAATTAATTCGTTGTAAATTGTCCGCGTGTTGCAATAATTGTTTGGCAGTTCTTGGAATGGAAATCAATCTGGAGGGTCCAATTTACTAAAATGCGCTAATTCGTTCAGGATATGTGGGCTAATGTATGTGGAGAAGGCCTGTCTTCATAATTTTCTGTTGTTCGGCATACAGACCAATCCGGTGGACCGAATTTCCTGAAATCCGCTAATCTGTTTCAATACATGTCATTGTTCAGAAGATAAATACAAAAGTAAGCGAGGAAGAAGAATTTTCACAATTTTGGTAATTGTAATGTTTAGCACATTTCAATGGATATGTATTGTAGTATGGGTAGCCATCTATACACTCTACTGGGTAGAGATCAATGTTTTAGGTTAAGCTTACTGAAATTCGGTAATTCGTTTAAGAAATGTTGTGAAAAGCTTGTGAATAACAACTAACAATGTGAATTTTCCGGAATTTTCAACACTTATTCTGCTACTATTCAGAGTTGATACAAACTCGGAAATTCGGACAAAATCTTTGAAAATCAGCTAAGACGTTCAGAAATGCAGACAAAAATATGTGGAAAAGAACTCATTGTGAATTGTTGCTCATTCGATTTTGAAGACAGGGCAATTCAAACAAAAATAATAAAATTATTAAGCCCATAACAGATACGATGGATTAAATTTACTGAAATCTTCTAATCCGTTAAAAGTGGCTAAAGGATAGGAAAAAAAACTGCCTAAATTGTTGCTCTTCCGTTCAGGTGATTCTGCATGCTTGAGTAGTTTTTTTTTTGGTTTTCGGGGGAAGAAAAATCCAAGGAGATATCTTACAAAAATACGCTAAACCGCTTAAAAAAATGGCCAACTGATCAATGTGAATTTCATGCATGTTTCAATAGCTATTCTAGCCTTTTGGATGGACACCTAACCGGTGCGGTAAATTTTCTGAAATCACCTTATTACCTAAGGAGATACATATAGCCAAAGGTGCACATGTGCAAAAAAGCTATACGTAAATTTTTTTAGCAAATTTGCGTAGCTATTTAACTATTTGGTGTAGAGACCAATCCGGTGGTGTAACTTTAACAAAATCTGCCAAAGCATTCCAAAAGGTCGCCAAACAATCAGAAAAGCAGCTGCCTTGAAAATTATTCCCATTGTGAATTTTATTATTCTTTTGTCCGGAGTAGAGACCGATTCGGTGTTACAAATGTACCGGAATCCGCTTATCTGTTGAGGTAAATAATGCTACATTCATGTGAAAACGAACTTTCTTTATAATTTTGTTCATTGTGAATTTTCTGAATGTTTCGATACTTTCTGCCATTTAGGCGGTGATGCAAATTTACTCAAATCTGAGAATTCGTTCAGGAGAGATTGACAAAAGTACGTGAAAAAGAACTGTTTTCATCATTTTGATCATTGTGAATTTTTCTCATGTTTCAATAGTATTCTCGGTGTAGGCCAATCTGGTGGAATTAATTTACTAAAACCTAGCAATTCGTTTAAGAACTTTACGAAAGGGAAGTGTTTTATAATTTTGCTCATTGTGAATTTTTTGCGTGTTTCAATAATTACTCTGCTATTCGGTTGGATTTCTTTTCATTAGACGTTCAAAAAGTAAAGAAACTATGCAAAAAAAAACATTGTGAATTGTTGCTCATTGTGAATTTTCTGAATATGCATATACTGCTATTCCGGCTGGAGCCTTGTGTAGGCCAATCCGGTGGGGTCAACTTGTAGACCAATTCAGTGGAGTATTTCAGTCAAGAAATACAGAAAAAAGTATGTGAAAAATAATTTTCCTTGGAATTCTTCTCATTGTGAATTTTCCGTATGTATCAATAGTTGTTCTGTTAATTGGGTTAGAGACCAACTCTGTGGAGCGAATTGACTGAAGTCCGTTGATATTATCAAGAAATACACCCAGAAGTACGCAAAAAAGAACCCATTGTGATTTTTTTTCGCATTTTTAAATAGTTATTATGCTATTTCTGCGGGAGCCTAGTCGAACAAATCCAAAAACATGAAAATCGGTCTAGCCGTTCTCGAGTTATAAATGGTGTAACTAACACGACTTTTTTTATATATACAACATAATACAGATATAGATTACAATTATTAGATACCTCCGTTGGTCTCACTTTTATATCAAAACGGCTGAAAGTAAATCATAATATCCAACATGTAATGCCTTTCAATTTCAACAAATCCAATTCATTAATTAGAAAACAACACAGATAATGGAGATTAATGAAAATGGTATCCCAATGGAGCCATACTGTGTGAATTCTCATCCAAATGTGTCCATATGGTCACTTAAAATATTTCGGGAATCCCATACTATCCCAATATACACCCATTTACTACATTAATCCATACTCCATAATAGTAGCACTCCCTCGCCTTGTTCCAAACGTCCCGAAATGTACTCGGGCTCGGGTCACATAACATTGGGCAACTAAAAGGCCTCTCAATTAAAAGTCATTATCAAGAAATCTCATATCGACCGTGTGTATAATATGGAGCCAGGCCAGGGGTCGTATCTCGTATAGTAATAAACCGAAACTTTCGGGATATTGTAGATCCATAAAATTTGAATAAATACGCAGAGAGGAGTATCTGACATATTCCTAAGTAGTGTGCGCTGTGCACAATATAATTTTTCTGAGTGCGGGTGCTCTAAAGAATGTTGAATTGAAATTGAGTTTGAGTTTTGTGACCATATGGTTGCATGACTCTATGGAGCTATACGACGCGTAAATGACGCAAAGAACTCTAGAAAAAAAGAACCGAAAGCACTCATGCGAAACGAAGTTTTCTTCCATGTGAAAGGTCAAATACGGTTGACCAAAATAGTAGTGGCAGCTGTTGTAGATTAATTTATTGGTAATAATAATAATAATCGAAATGTGGTTATTAGAGTATCAGTACCTAAACCGACATACTGTGGGAAATATTAGTGGTTTCAGTGAAAAAATCTGCAGGTTTTTTTAGGGACGATGCCCATTCCAGATTGGTAATTGTTGTGTTCAGTAACGGAAGTAGATCGTCCGATTCACTTCAACTGAAATAGAATAGAACCACAATTTTTGCCATGTATGAATTAATAGGCCTCCAAAAAGGATGTGTCATACATTGTCATCCATTTATACAAGTCAGTAATAATGCACTCAAACTTTTATGCAGAACGAGAACATATCCATATAAATGTCTTTCGTAGACTATGTTTAACGATAATGATGACGGACGACTGAACGTCTGGTCTTCTGTGCAAATGGAACTACACTACTCACGACGATACTAATGACTCAGACAATTAATTCTCTTAATACGAGTACCAGTGCGAATATCTCTAAGTGTAGTAGTACTTGTGACGATGACCAAGCATATCTGAAACCCGGCGATGGTTCTGTATGGCTGAGTTGAATGGATGCATATGCTTTCAGCTTCTAGTGAGGATATGGGATGAGTCAATAAATCAACTGGAAGCATGCAAGTCGCAGTCTGGACTTCTGTACTTGTACTTTACATGTCCGTCCATTAAGGACTTCGGATACTAATTGAAGTACACGATAAATCATGAACATGATATAAATGCACGCAATTCGCTAATTTTTCATTTAGTAAAACTCGGACCAAATTTTTGGCAAGCCGTCAACTTGTTTAAAATCATTAGACCGTTTCGACTCCCCTTTAAATTTCCGACTATCCATTCTATTCAAATTGCATTTAAAATCATAAAGAAAGAAATTTTCCTTAAATTAGTTAACAAGAAAAACTTCAAAGCTAATATTTTCACTAGCTGTCTCTTCGTCCCATATCACATAATATCCTGCTCTTGTATGTTGACTGAGGCGAAAAGAATTTCACTTCATTTTCATATTCATACTCGTACTATCCCCGTATATTTCGACCGTGTAATATGAGTTTTATAGTCTCATAGATTCCAACCTCGGCTCTCTTATCTCTTGTGTGCGCCGCGTTCCTTGCTTGTCTCCTTTTGAACTTTCGTCGTGCGTAAAAAAAACGGAAATTCACGAGACAGTGTAGAAGAGATACAGAACGAACGAGAAGAGGATCTCCTGTGATGCACACAACGAAGAGATATACGAAACAAAGAACGTCCGTTTGTGGGGCGGCGCATTTCGTTTGCCGTAGTCGTTGGTGCTTCTGCTTGCCTGCTTGCTGATGTGGTCTGTTGCTTGGATTTTCCTAATTAAAATGTTTTTCCTGTGCGGATGAGTCACAGGAAATTCAGAAAGAGGAGCAGCCGGGGGAAAAATGGTAACCGACCATCATGAATTTTGCGATTTAATGTTATGGAGGAGTGTTAAAAATTTATTTAGGAAGCTCTATGTGAGACGAAAGGAAAATATGAAAATGGTTTCATTAGATTTTAACTAATGAAGGTTATTAAGGTACATTATCATTTCAAGACGAAAAGTGAATGTTATTATAAAGAAGCACATTAAGGTCTAGTAAATCAATTATTTTAAATGGTGCGTTTAAAGTTCATGACTACTTCTTTCAGCAAAAAAAATTGTGGGTTGTATTTTTTGCAAATTTAAGCTTAACATGAAAGATCTTATGAGCTAAAGCGCCACATCCTTACTGAAAAATTCAAAATTCAAATTTTGGGAATTCGGGAAATTCTATTCTAGAAATTCTGAAAATTTGGAAATTCTGAAAATTCTAAAAATTCTGAAGATTCTAAAAATTCTGGAAATATGTAAATTTTAGAAAATCTGGAAATTCTGGATATTTGGAAATTCTGATAATTTGGAAATTCTGAAAATTCTTGAAATTTGAAAATTGGGGAAATTTTGAAATTCTGAAAATTTTGAAAATTTGGAAATTCCTAAAATTCTGGAAATTCTGAAAATTTTGAAATCTGAAAATTCTGAAATTTCTGGAAATATGGAAATTCTGGAAATTTAAAAATTCTGAAAATTCTTAAAATTTGGAAATTCTGGAAAATCTAGAAATTTTAAAAAATTATGGAAATTCTGAGCATTCTGAAAATCTAGAAAATTCTGAAAATTTGGAAATTCTGGAAATTTGGATATACTGGAAATGCTGGAAATTCTAGAAATTGGAATTCTGGAAGTTTGGAAATTTTAAAATTCTGGAAATTTGGAAATTCTGGAAATTTGGTAATTCCCGAATTTTGTAAATTTTGGAAATTTGGAAATTCTATAAATTCTGAAAATTTGGTATTTCTGAAAATTATGAAATTCTGGAAATTTGGAAATTCTTGAAATTCTGAAAATTTGGAAATTCTTGAGATTTGGGAATTCTGAAAATTCTAGAAATTTGGAAAGGAAATTCTGAATGTTTAATGATTCTGTGGAAATTTGAAAATTCTAGAAATTTGGAAACTAGAAATTTGGTAATTCTGGAAATTTGGAAATTCTAGAATTTTTGGAATTTTCGAAATTCTGGAGTATTAGCAATTTTGGGAATTTGGAGATTCTTTATATTTGGGAAATCTTGAAATTTGAGAAATTCTGGAAATTTGTAAATTCTGAAAATTTTGGAAATTTGGAAATTCTGAAAATTCTAAAAATTCAGAGTTTTAAAATTTCTGAAAATTCTGGAATTTCTGGAAAATTTAGAAAATCTAGAAATTCTGGATATTTGGATATTTGGAAGTTCTGATAATTTGGAAATTCTGGAATTCCGGAAATTTGGAAATTCTGAAAATTAAAAAATTCTGGAAATTCTTAAAATTTGGAAATTCTAGAAATTTTGAAAATTCTGCAAATTCTGAAAATTATGGAAATTTTGATTTTGATTGATTTGGAAATTGGAAATTTGGAAATTCTGGGTATTCTAGAAATTCGCAAATTCTGGAAATTTGGATATTTGGAAATTTTGGAAATTCGGAAATTCTCGATATTCTAAAAATTTGGAAATTCTGGATATTCTTGAAATTCGGATATTCTGAAAATTTGGAAATTCGGAAATTTGGAAATTCTGGAAATTTGAAAAGGAAATTCTAGATATTTGAAAATTCTGGAAATTTGGAAACTGAAATTCTGGAAATTTGCAAATAATGGAAATTTGGTAATTTGGTATTTTGGAAATTCTGGAAATTTGGAACTTTTGGAAATTACCAAATTTCCAGAATTTCCAAATTTTCAGAATTCCCAAATTTCCAGAATTCCCAAACTTCTGGTAATTTAGAAATTCTTAAAATTTAGAAATTCTGGAAATTTGGAATATCTGGAAATTTGGAAGCTCTGGAAATTTTTGAAATCTGGGAATTCCGGAAATTCTAGGAATTTGAAACTTTTGAAATTCTGGAAATTTGAAAATTCTGGAAATTAAGAAATTCTGATAATTAGGAAATTCTTGAAATTCTGAAAATTTGGATATTTTGATTTTCTGGAAATTCTGGAAATTTGGAAATTCTCGAAATATGTAAATTTTGAAATTCTGGAAATTTGGTAATTCTCGAAATTTGGAAATTCTGGAAATTTGGTAAATTCTGATTATTTGGTAATTCTGGAAATTTGGTAAATTCTGAAAATTTGGTAATTCTGGAAATTCTGGAAATTTGAAAATTCTTGAAATTTGGGAATTCTGGAAATTCTAGAAATTTGGAATGGAAATTCTGAATGTTTAAAAAATTCTGTGAAAATTTGGAAATTCTGCAAATTTAAAAATTCTAGAAATTTGGAAATTCTAGAATTTCGGTAATTCTGGAAATTTGGAAATTCTAGAATTTTTGGAATTTTGGAAATTCTAGTGTTTGAGATCAGCCCAATTCCTCATTTGGACATTTCCGGCGCTTCCTCGACCTAGTCACACTCGACCTGTAAACACAAAAAAATAATCACAAAGCATCGGAACTTTACTCATTCAAATACTTATCTGATGTTATGATGTTATCTGGTTTTTGCAATTTCGCCTTCATCGTCGTCACCATCGTCATCAAACATCATAAATCTGAAAAAGTAAAAAGGAATACAATTAAAATTTGAATTGAATTAACAATTGAATTATATACGAACTTACCTTTGAACTCGATTTTATTGTTTATGTTAATACTGTCAATCGTTTTGCTTTGACCTACATTTAAGTACAGCTAGTACAATTTAATCAGTATTAGATTTAGCAAGTACATAAACCATAACCATAAACATAGACTGTATTAGAACATAGAAACGTTAGAATTTGTTAGTATGTTACATACGAGGTATGTTCAAAAAGTATCGCGAATTTAATGTTTTTTCAAGAATTATTTATTTATTCATGAATATCTATTTTGTCCCCTTCAAAGTAACCCCCATCAGACATTATATACACTTGTGGTGATAACGTTTTTTCCAATCCTCGAAGCATTTTGAAAAATCATTTTTTGTGATCTTGTTCAGCTCCTCCTTCGATGCCGTCTTTATCCCCTCAATCGTGGCGTAACGTCGTCCTTTCATGGGCCTCTTCAGTTTCGGGAACAAGAAAAAGTCACAGGGGGCCAGGTCTGGGGAATACGGTGCCTGCGGGATTATTAGAGTGTTGTTTTTGGCCAAAAATTCGCGCACAAAACGATGTGTGAGCAGGGCATTATCATGGTGCAAAAGCCAATTTTTGTTCTTCCACAAATCCAGGAGTTTCTGGCGGATTGCTTCTCCCAAATTGCGCATTACTTGAAGGCAATATTCCTTATTGACCGTTCTACCCTGCGGAAGAGCTCATAATGCACCACGCCCCTGAAATCGAAGAAAACTGTCAGCAAAACCTTCAAAACCGTCGCTCACATGTTCTCGGCCCTCTGAGAACATTTTGTACCACCGATAAGCGATAAACGTTGCTTTTGTCCAAAGTAGCTTCGCCGTATGCAACAGTCAACATTCTGAATGCGTCCGCGCACTTTAAGTTGTTCTTCAAAAAAAAAAATTATACAAATTCTTTGATCCATTTTTTGGAATAGACGAAAATCGAAGACAAGCTAAAACACTCCCACGCACAATAGCTGTCAAAAACTGACTGGACATTCAAAATGGTCGAAATTGTCAACATAAGTGAGGGTCATAAGTACAAACATAACGCCACCAAAAGATCAAAAATCAAACATACGTAGCTCGCGAAAATTCAAAATTCGCGATACTTTTTGAACATACCTCGTACAACATTACATATATTTAAAATTGGCATTGGCCTTGAACTACTAACGTATTGGGTAGTTCACCCACCCGTAGTTTACGAAGAATGTAACGTAGAGTAAACGGATCACTCTCGTTACGAAAGCCGTTTAGTGAACCTCGATTTTCGGATTTGATTTTTTGACTATTTTTTGACTTCGCGTTTTTCTTGGATATGATTTGATTTACTACTTTACTGTTTGCACCGGAATAAATTTGTATTTGTTAAAAGTTTAAAAGTTGTGTTTGTTATTTGAACATTTGTACGGTCCGTCGAGTTTTTCGATTTTCGTTTTTTTGAAACCCTCTTGAGCATCTGGAAATTTAGCAATTTTGGGAATTTGGAGAATCTTCAAATTTGGGAATTCTTGAAATTTGGGAAATTTGGAAAATTCTCGAAATTTTGAAAATTCTGGAAATATGGAAAATTTAGAAAATCTAAATTCTGGATATTTGGAAATTTTAAAATTCTGGAAATTTGAATATTCTGGAAATTAGTAAATTCGGAAATTGGGTAATTCTGGAAAATTGCAAACTGAAAAATTTGGAAATATGGAAATTCTGTATATTCTAGAAATTTAAAAATTTGGAAATTTCGGAAATTCAGAAATTTGGAAATTCTAGAAATTTGAAAAGGCAATTCTGGATATTTGAAAATTCTGAAAACTCTACAAATTCTGAAATCTCTGAAAATTCTGAAATTTCTGGAAATATGGAAAATTTAGAAAATTAGAAATTCTGGAAATTTGGAAATTCTAGAAATATGGAAATTCTGGAAATTTAAAAATTCTGGAAATTTAAAAATTCTTAAAATTTGGAAATTCTAGAAATTTTGAAAAAATCCTGAAAATTTGGAAATTCTGGAAATTTCGATTTTCTGGAAATTAGGATATACTGGAAATTCTAGAAATTTGTAAATTTTGAAATTCTGGAAATTTGGTAAATTCTGGAAATTTGGTAATTCTCGAAATTTGTAAATTTTGGAAATTCTGGAAATTCGGTAAATTCTGGAAATTCGGTAATTCTGGAAATTTGGTAATTCTGGAAATTTGGAAATTCTGGAAATTTTGAAATTCTGGAAATTTGTAAATTTGTAAATTTGAAAATTTGGAAATTGGAAATTTTGAAATTCTGGAAAATTGCAAACCTAAAAATTTGGAAATTCTGTATATTCTAGAAATTTAGAGATATTGAAATTCTGGAAATTTCGGAATTTCGGAAAT
Source organism: Microchrysa polita (assembly GCA_949715475.1). Classification (NCBI taxonomy): domain Eukaryota; kingdom Metazoa; phylum Arthropoda; class Insecta; order Diptera; family Stratiomyidae; genus Microchrysa; species Microchrysa polita. Next base: position 15,704,136 of record OX454418.1, on the reverse strand, counting down.
TTGGAAATTCTAGAAATCTGAAAAGGGAATTCTGGATATTTGCAAATTCTGGAAATTTGAAGGAAATTCTAGATATTTGAAAATTCTGGAAAAATGGAAATTCTGAAAATTTGCAAATTCTGAAAAATTGGAACTTCTGGAAATTTTAAAATTATGGAAATTTTCAAATTCTGGAAATTTAGAATTTCTGGAAATTTTGGAAATTTGAAAATTCTTGAAATTTGGGAATTCTGGAAGTTCTAGACATTTGGAAAGGAAATTCTGATTGTTTAAAAATTCTGTGGAAATTTGGATATTCTGCAAATTTGAAAATTCTAGAAATTTGGAAATTCTAGAAACTTGGTAATTCTGGAAATTTGGAAATTCTAGAATTTTTGGAATTTAGGAAATTCTGGAAATTTAGCAATTTTGGAAATTTGGAGATTCTTCAAATTTGGGAATTCTGATAACTTGGAAATTCTTGAAATTTGGGAAATTCTGGATATTCTGATAATTCTGGAAATATGGAAAATTTAAATTCTGGATATTTGGAAATTCTGGAAAATTACAAACCTAAAAATTTGGAAATTCTGTATATTCTAGAAATTTAGAGATTTGGAAATTCTGGAAATTTCGGAAATTCGGAAATTCTGGAAATTTGGAAATTCTAGAAATTTGAAAAGGAAATTCTGGATAATCTGGAAACTTGGAAATTTCGGAAATTCTGCAAATTTGAAAAGGAATTTCTGGATATTTGAAAATTCTGGAAAAATGAAAATTCTGAATACATATTTGGAAATTCTGAAAAATGGAAATTTGAAAATTATGGAAATTTGAAAATTATGGAAATTTGGAAATTCTGGGTATTTGGAACTTTTGGAAATTACCAAATTTCCAAATTTTCAGAATTCTCAAACTTCTGGAAATTTAGAAATTCTAAAAATTTAGAAATTCTGGAAATTTGGAATATCTGGAATTTTGGAAATTCTGGAAATTTTTGAAATTTAGGAATTCCGGAAATTCTATAAATTTGAAAATTTTGAAGTTTTAGAAATTTGAGAATTTTAATTCTCAAATAGAAAATTCTGAAAATTTGGAAATTTTGAAAATTTGGAAATTTTGAAAATACTGAAAATTCTGAAAATTCTGGAAATTTGGAAATTCTGGAAATTTGGAAATGCTGGAAATTTGGAAATTTTGATATTCTGGAACATTTGAAATTCTGGAAATTTGGAAATTTGGTAATTCTGGAAATTTGGAAATTCTAGAAATTGAGAAAGTCTGGAAATTTCTGGAAATTAGGAAATTCTGGAAATTTGAAAATTCTGGAAATTTGGAAATTCTTGAAATTTGGCAATTCTGCAAATTCTAGAAATTTGGAAAGGAAATTCTGGATATTTACAAATTTTGTGGAAATTTGGAAATTCTGCAAATTTGAAAATTCTGGAAATTTGGAAATTCTAGAAATTTGGTAATTCTGGAAATTTGGAAATTCTGAAAATTTAGTAATTCTAGAAAATTTTGAATTTGGGAGGTTATTCAAATTTGGAAATTCTGGAAATTTTGAAATTCTGGAAATTTGGGAAATTCTGGAAATTTTGGAAATTTTGAAATTCTGGAAATTTTGAAATTTGGAAGTTCTTGAAATTCTGAAAATAAGTAAGTTTGTAAATTCTGGAGATTCTGAAAATTTGGAATTTCTGAAAATATGGAATTTCTGGAAACTTAGAAATCCCAAAATTTTTCCAAGAGAGTGGAGCATGCATTCCTTTCATATTTCCCCTTCTCTCTCGTTTACCGTAACTCCTAGTGGAGCATGGTGCGTTGATGACTACCGTGTGTAGTCATCAACGTTACAACCACAATTTATTTAATACGGAAAATCCCACAGATTTCTGTCAAATAAAAAGCGTTCAGCTCTAATTTGAAATACATTATAGAATTTTAGACATTTGACAAACATCCATCAATCCTTTCGTTCAACATAAATCCTTGGCCATGCCAGCTAAATCGATGACAGCTATTAATAAATAGCCTCAACCCAAAGAAACTGTCACCCATTACAATCATTACATCCAATTTTCCCGTAAATTGCTTGACCATTATTTGATTCCTTTATTCATAGAAAAAATCTATTTTCACTCTTACTGGGCGTGCAATTATCTCTCTGACGCTTTGGGTACAATTTCACCCTCATCAAAAAGTCGTCACTTCATTAAATCCGAAACCATTCATTTGTTACGTGACACCCACCAATCGGCAAAGTATAATAAAAGTATGTAATCTGCACACAAAAGGCAATTGCTTTTGGCCGAAAATCAGAAAACGTCCATTGAACGAAAAGGATTTAATCCTGTCCCGGACTCCGGAACGAAAGGCAACGAAGGAAAAGGAAGAAAAATATTTGATAATTCAAAAAGGGTTAGAAAGATAGATCGTGTGCTGCGGTTGATCCGATTTGTGCCTTTTTCCATGTCGGAGCAAGGATAATGCTATACGGCTAGAATTATGTTTGTATCTGTATGTATGCATATAGCACTTGAGAGTCAGGCTATGCGGATATTCAAGGAAGACATTTAGAAACCATCTTCTACGAATGCAAATTCAAACGATGGTAAAAGTCTTCGAACTTATCTCCTTTCAACTTTCAACTGCATAGAAACTTGGAAGGCGCGCAGTCAAGAATGCAATGACAAAATCACGAATGATGCTGAGGGTCGTTTTCCGAACATTGTTGAATTATCTCACGTCCTGTATCCTATACGGAATGAACTTAATTGTTGCAAGTTCTGGACCAAAAACGGTGCTGCACTTTCATTTGTATAAAAGTTAGTCTAATGTCTTCAGTCACAGTTTGAAGTCCTGTAGAACTTTTGGGAAAAGCATTTTCCTTTTTTTTATCTAAATCTCGTAAAAGTTTACGAGTTTTAAAAGTTATTTAGCGTCCTGTGCATGCGTATCTCAATGTGTGAAACTATGTGGACGAAACCGAAGCAGCAACGGCATCTTGTGCCGAGAGGAAGGATGAGCAATGGAATAAACGTCCTGAATCGGTGGATGCATTGTTGTGTACTGGGGACAATTTCTGTCAGCTGTGATTTACGAGTATGTGGGCCATTTCAAAAACTTGACATGTTGTGCAGAAATTTTGGAATTTTGTTGCAAAATTTGGGACGTGTTTTGTTTGTCAATGTGTTCATGACAACCTTAGTGTTCAGCACATCAAGCGCCACTATGGCAAATTAGATAAAACTCTAATAACATTATAATGGTGTGGCTAATTTCAACGTTCTATACTCGTATCTAATTGTGACATACATAAGTGAGTAATGCACATTTATCTTTTACCATCTTGCATCCTCATTGCATGGATATCCAGAAGGCGCCGAAGACGACACCATTATAGACAACTTCCTTTATTCTCTTGCAACGACTACGACGACGACGACAACATATACATTGGACGTGGGCATCAAATCTGTCACGTTCCGGGCGCAATATAATCAAACACTGCATCAAACGTGCAAACGATGTGGATTAAGAGATTCAGCTCCAGCAAGAAGAAAACGTGAAGATGCCATGTACGAGGATAGTAAGGCGGACGAGGAAGAAAAGTGCATCAAATGGGCCGGGCGAGAGGATGTTTGCTGTAGTTGAATGGGCTTCCATTCCGTACATCTTTACATGCACCACCATTTCGTGCAATGCATTCAAAGCAATTTAATTAAAAACTTCAATTAGCCGGATCATATGCGAGAAGCACTCGTACGTTATATCGAGCTGATATGAGTTTTGTGGCATCCGTGTTTACGCGAATGTATCCTCACAAGTATTATGTGCGAATCGCTCGCTTTAGCTGCAAATTTATCAGACTGGAATGTGTGGGATGGAAAAGAAAAATTGCATCCGGCACCACCCTTAGTTTGTGTTGAGTATTTTTTTATTTTATTTTGCAGGATATCAATTTAATTAATTTGTAGCTACATGAATGCAATACAAAGCCTCATTGCATATTTTTTCACAGTTTCGCAGTTAAATTGACTTTAAAAACGCTGATCAAGTCTTATGATACTGTACGAGGAAAGTGGCGGTATAACTTAACTATGTCTACAGATGCCAATGTAGACGACCCATAACACTCTCCCCGCTACCCCACAGTAGTTGGACGCCGGGCCTGGGTCGTCTTCAATTGTGCGATGTTGTCCTCTAGTTTCGGAAGAAGATATCGCCCTCAGCTACTACTCCCAGCCAGTTATGAGTCGCACCCCCAGGAAATTACGTTAACGACTTAAAATTCGAATTAACCGTTAGATAAGATAATAATTATTCTTTCATACAGGCTGGCACACGGGAACCTGATGATTTTTCAAAACGTCGTAAAATGTATGTATCTTTCTAGCAGATCGACTTCAATTTCCATTCGGTATCGACAACGATCATCCCGAGAAGGATAGCTGCGCGGTTAACATTCCTTAGTTAAAAGCGTTTTAGCTTGTCGTCAGTGGAAATTTCGTCGTCCCTTCAATATTCATCGGCATGCCTCCGCCAAAAACCCATATTGCCTTGACTGAAAGAAAAACTTCGAACAAGGTGGTTTCAGCAAAACGAGACCATAGTACACACTGCGATAGCCTCAATACCATAGTCCTCCGCAAATAGCTTCTCGGCAGGATAATATCAACATTCTTCGTCGGTCGCTCGACTTAGCCAGATTTTACTATTCTCTTTGGGTCCTGAAATTATGCATTTATGATAATGAATCATCTAAATTCTGCAACTGTCTGAGTTACCCCAGGAAAATTGGCATTTCACTTCGGAAAAATTAGGGGAAAGCTGGATTTTTGCATGAGCCTTTCGAGGTCCTAAACAAGACCCTAAAAGTCCCCGTCCCTACGACCCTCGAAAACGGGTTTTTCTGAATATTACGATAACGGTAGCATATACAAAAGAGTGGTGTATGGCAAATTTGAAGCTCTTGGACTTTCTCAATAAACGATGCAAAGACCGAATACTTTCGGGCACTCCTAACGGCGCCAGGAGGTCTAACGGTATTTTTAACAAGGTTTCACACTATCTCTATAACGGTAACTGGTACTAAAAACTTTTGTATGGAAAGTTTGTAGCCTATGGGGTTTTAAAGAAAGTGGTCAAATTTCATATCAATATGTACAGCTTTAAGGGCGCTATGGGGGTTCAAACCTAAAAAAAAACCTGTTTTTCGGGGTTTTTCGTAAATGGTGCTAAGACGAGGGAGTGCGCTCTAAGGTGTGCTAGGAGAAATTTGTAGCTTCTGTGGCTGGTAGTAAGACGCCAAAAGTCCCTAATGCCTCCGGTATACGTTACCGTTAAGGAGATTTTCACGAAAATAACCAAAAATATACCGAAATCGTAAGGTTTAGAACCTCATAGCGCCCTTAGTACTGCTACAAATTTGCCTCAGATGGGTTCTCTCTAGAGGTTCCCGTTATCAAAAAATTTCCGAGAAACGGTTTTTTGTTTAGTTTTTACCCCTAATAGCTTCCTTAGGGGTGTTCGCATAGATGAGCTGTTTTGGCATTTGAATTTGAAGTTACAGAAGCAACAAATTGTTACAGGCTTCCCTCCCAAATGCGTTCCCGTTATGAAGAAATTCACGAAAATAACGAAAAATACCGTTATTGTACGGTTCGGACCCTCATAGCGCCCTTAGTATTGCACGCATCAATCTGAAATTCAAATATTTAATTAACCGTTATATATGCTACACATTTGCCGTATAACAGTTTTCAGTGCACGTTACCGTTATAGAGATATTCCCCAAAAACTGCTTAATTGAATGTTTGGACCCTCATAACTTCGTTAGGGAAGCTCCCATCTTTGGGGACTTTTGGCCTCTTAGCTACAGAAGCTACAAATTTCACCTAGACCACCTTAGGGCGCACTCCCTCGTCTTAGCACCATTTACGAAAAACCCCGAAAAACAGGTTTTTTTTTAGGTTTGAACCCCCATAGCGCCCTTAAGGCTGTACATATTGATATGAAATTTGACCACTTTCTTTAAAACCCCATAGGCTACAAACTTTCCATACAAAAGTTTTTAGTACGAGTTACCGTTATAGAGATAGTGTGAAACCTTGTTAAAAATACCGTTAGACCTCCTGGCGCCGTTAGGAGTGCCCGAAAGTATTCGGTCTTTGCATCGTTTATTGAAAAAGCACAAGAGCTTCAAATTTGCCATACACCACTTTTTTGTATATGCTACTGTTATCGAAATATTCAGAAAAACCTATTTTCGAGGGTCTTTGACCCTCTGTAGCACCTCTAGCGGCACTCGTAGGGACGGGAACTTTTGGGGTCTTGTTTAGGACCTCGAAAGGAAGGCTCATGCAAAAATCCAGTTTTCCCCTAATTTTTCCGAAGTTTGGCCAAATTTTTGTTCAAATTTCCTGGCGTAGAGTGTTTAAGTTGCAAAAAAATGTTTGTAGCGTGAATTTTCGATTGTTTATGACGTTTTTATAAAATCGTCAGGTCTCCGTGTGCCACCCTGTACAAAATTACTAGTCCTATCGTCTTACAGAGAACCGTTCTTTTTATGTAAGAGGTAGAACAAAATAATTTAACTCTTTGATAGCGTTCTTTCCAAGAGTAAAATTATTCTTTCTCCCACTTTCTTAAAAAAAAGTTGATTTGTTCTACTATAGAAATTAGGCCTCATGACATTCACATCCTAGCCAAACCGAAATATCAGCCAATTTGTTATTAATGATGTGGGAAATTACAATTTGATTCTTTGCTTTTTAGTGGAGATCTCAGTTGGAGTCAAATTGTTAAACGTGGCGCCCAATTTGAATCAAACAATGAAACAGGTTCTCGGCTCGATTCGTTTTTATTTGTAAAAGTGAAACGGACATAATCGTTGGTTTCGTGGGTGTCCGTTACTAAGAGATTTTACTGTAGTATTCTTTTGAGCTAATACTACAGTATGGGTTCGCCATCGATTTTAAAAAGCGGCTTGGTACCTCAGTGCCCCTCCCCTAGCTACGTCCCTGAGGTACCTAGCCATGGAGTCTGAACCCCTCCCGAAATGCATCCAAAAATCATTGTTGCCAAGGTTAATGTTTTCTGCTATATGAGAGAAAAATCCCATATCGATAATTTTGACCTATGTAATTCTGGTCTATGTTTCACCATTTTTCTATTAACTTCACAATTTACGATCCTTTAACGTAATCAGCAGAGTGAAGGAGCGTAAATATTGGCTTAAAGTTCCCCGCTTAAATTAATTTCTTAAGGCCCAATCGCAATACTCCGTTCCGTTCAGTTGTCAAAGTAGACCTTACGGACTGGGCAAGTAAACGCACACAATGGTTGTAACGGAACGGAACGGATCGGAAGAGTTGACCAAAATTCAACTTTTACGGATCACATAACCTCACTTTATGGCAAATTACAGTTCAGGAGCTTAACAAACGGATATGGATATAGATGACGAGTAGTTCATCGAAGCCGTACATTAGGTACAAGTTTACCATCTAAGGGTATACCGTCGGGGGAGCACCTAGCCTTTCGGCCTTATCTCCCGGTCCTTCGGACTGTTTGGACCTTCGGTGTTTACTGACAAGGTCGTTTTATCAGAGGGGGATTTCTCCATCCGGCGAATGCATTCACCTTCAGGAACCCAACCCAAGGGTTGCATCACCAGCTCGATGTCTCGGGTAACAACCTACAGCCACCACGTGTCCAACACCTTGATGGGCAAGGACCATGGTCCCCTGGGCACACCCATCCCCGTGGTACACTATTCGCTAAAGACTTCTCTATAGCAGGTGTGATCTTCCTTCGGCCCCCTATTGGTTAAGCCTCACGTACATATTCAGATGTGCATCTCCCAGGCTCGTTGAACCTGTGACTACGAGCCTGTGCAGACTCGTAGCCCTGCTTTTGACATCCGGGCGGCCCCTTCAGTTTACTAGTCAGCAATGCGATTCGGGCCGTGTGGTCATCAATCCACAAACTAGTCAGATATGGGCGCGAAGGCATCTTCCACTTAGGCCATTCTCCCTGACTAGCCCCTTCAAGGCTCGGATTATGCGAAGCCGCCAGCTCCGAGGCTCACACGATTAACCATAATGGTGAACCCCCACCAGGGAACACCGTTTACGTGCTCGGCCTTTAGTGACTTCCCTCCCGTAAGTTGTGGGAGGAGGTAGGTCACGCCAAGAGCCACCCGTACATGACTAGGGAGCTCGGGAACGTCATCGCCCGAATGGTCTTTGTACAGATCCTCGCCATGGCGTATCAACTGTACCAAGGGCCTCCCTGCGCTGCTCAGGTACGTGGTGTCGCAGCTCACCAAAGATCGTTGTCCCACTACATACAGCCTTTTTGGCTGATGTCGCAGGGACATCGACCCCCCTGCGGGGCTACATTAGGTACATCCATCCTGCGTCTACCTCGCATTCGCCATTAGGAGTATCTGAGCCATGCGGCCATAATCTCCCTCCCTTGCGGGACGACGAGAATTTATCTGGCTTAAAGCCAGAATGGTGTTCTCCGCCGGGATGCCTCCCTTTGGAACCCCACCTTGGGATGCGACTCTAGCTGGTCGGCTTGTCTATCACCACAAACCCCCTCGAGTCCAACGCCTAGATGGGTAGGGACCATGGTCCCTTGGGCACGCCCATCCCCGAGGTACACTATTCGCTAAAGATTTCTCTATAGCAGGTTTGATCCTCCCTTGGCCCCCTTTCGGAAGACCTAACGAATTCAGCATGCCTCCGCAGGATCGTTAAACCTGTTTACTACTCGTCGGCTTAAAGCAGATTCGTAGCGCTACCGTTCACATTGGGGCGGCCCCCATCCGTTTACTAAGCAGCAATTTGATTCGGGCCGTATGGTCATTAATCCACAAACTAGCTAGGTATAGGCGCAAAGGCCATTCTTCCTAACTAGCCCCTTCGAGGCTTGGGTTATGCGAAGCCGCCAGCTCGGAGACTGGACACGTACGCTTATATGTGGTTTCTCCCCTACGAGGAAGCACTGCGTCGTGTTAGCTTGTATGGCTGACTCTTCGAAGGAATAGGGAAAAAGTCAAGCCATGCTGTGTCACCCATACATGACTAGAGAGCTCGGGAACGTCATCGCCCGACGGTCTTTGTAAAGATCCACGCCATGGCGTATCAACCATACCAGGGGCCTCCCTGCGCTGCTCGGGTCCGTGGTGGCGCAACTCACCAAATATGTGTGTCACAAGAACACACTCCCCCTGCGGGAGTACATTAGGTACAAGCTAACCATCTACAGGTATACCGTCAGGGGAGCACCTAGCCTTTCGGCCTTTATCTCCCGGTCCCGCTAAAAAGTTTGGACCTTCGGCTTTTTACTGACAAGGTGTTGTTGTCAGACGGAGATTTCTCCATCAGGCGCATGCACACACCATCCGGAATCCAACCCCGGGATTGCATCACTAGCTGGATGACTTAGTACATTAGGTACAGTAAGTATAAATGAAAAAACAATTCTAACATTTCAAGAAACTCCGACAAAAAAACTGCTATACGTATTCGTCACGTATGACAAGTGCCAGAACGGAACGGAGCATTGTGCTTTGCGCTAATATTTTGACAAAACGGAACGGATTGGATGGTTGACGGAATGGAACGGAACGGAGTATTGCGATTGGGCCTTTAGTGTTCTGTGGCAATCTCATTGCTTCGGTCGCATTTAGCGGCTGTGGAATAATTCACCCGCGCTGGATTCCCTGGAATCGCGAACCTTTTTCTTTAAACACCTCCCGGAATCATTTTCTGCGTACATCCGTGCCCGGAAGAAGTCAGAATCAATGAATTCGCCGTGTCATTGCGGCGAAAAATAATCGCATGATCGGATATGCATCAATAAAGGCTAATTCGTTTTTTTTGTTAGTTGGAGGAATTTGTTTTAATCTAAACCTACTGAAAGAACCAAAAAAAAGGCTTATTTACTTGCGGAAATTAGACGGTAATGCTGAAAATAGAATGGACGTTGCAACAGCAGCAGCAACGATTATAGTCCAATGCTATAAATAGCTTTTGCTGCCACCCATTTAAATTGCATTGGGTCGCTGCTGCTGCATTCTATTTCAAGCAGTACCTACTGGGTCTTAGCCAGTGGCGGCTTCAATGAGTGGCGTACCGAGCTCTAGCCCAAGGCCTCGCGCTGGCAAGTGCCTCGCACCACAGCTGGACAAAAATTAGAACAAATGTAAAATGTCTGAAATAAATTTCTTCAACAGGATTCGTGTAAAATACATTTTTCCAGTACCATGAAAGTCGAACCAAACGTTCCGCTTTAAGCCTTTGTCATTCTTGAATTAGAAATAATTTGGCTCTTTTGATGTGAGCATATTCTTAAACTGACATTTGGTTAGAATATACAAAATATCGGTGATTACGAAGCCGGCCTTTCGAGTTGCATTGACTTATTTTTGTACTGTAGTGGAGGTTCTTAAAAACGAACATAATTCGCCGTAAATATTGCAAGTGCTTTCAATCTTTTTTTATTGCAAATAACTGACGATAGTAGCTTTTAAGGCTTCACATTTGGATACGAAATTGTGTGCATCTACCAACACTTTAAGTGTTTAAAGTAAATGGTATCTGGTATCTCTTACTCCTTTGTGTGCGCGTCGAAGCATGCTCTACATTGAAACTTGGGCCTCATTCTATGTTGAAAATTTTCGGAAATATGACACCGTGTGTGGTTGCCCCTTTTCGAAAACGTAGAGCTGTAGAAGTTTAAAAGACGCTCAGCATTTCTAACAGCTAGGATTATGCAACTGATACAACTGTTGTTGAGTGACGATGTGACTCATGACGTAATTTTGCAGAAAGATGCCCTTAATGATAATAAATGAACTAGCATGTGCACAAGAGTCCAGAGTTTGACTTTAGGACCTTCAAAGAAAATGTGGATTTTGTCACTTTTCTCAATTAGGATCCCAACGTGAATATAGGAAGATTGGGGTGTTTTCGGGAATTCATTGAATTTTAAAAGTAACGCTAATGTCGTTACTTATTACTACTTTAACCGAAAATTGGTCGCCCTGGCCCTCGGAAAAGCTAAGGCGGCCCCTGGTCTTATTCTAATAAATAAAAGGATAAACCGAAAATTTACTAGTACGTAGCGAAATTTTGGCCCCTTTCGAAACAAAATCCTGGCTACGTCCCTGGGAAACTTTATCTCTACAAAACTCAGTTGGCATTCTCGAATCGTGGCAAAAAGTAGTCGTAACGTACAAAAAACATTTTCAGAGAATTTTGGGGTGCTGATTCCAAATTTAAGGTAAAAAAAAACAAGAAAAAAACCTTTGTGGTTGCGCGCCCCCAGTACAATCGTGGAAATACTCATCCAATCGGCGTGGTAACACTAAGGTAGTTTTGGGTCGCTAATTCCAAATTTGCGGTAAAAGCCCAGACCAAAATTGTTGGAGTAACTGCCTAAAAATATGGTACTCCCGTTTTCTTGGGGAAATTTTCGTCCAATCGGCGTTGCTCAAAACACCAACGTAATTTTCGGGCGCTGATTCCAAATTTGAGGTAAGAAAAAAATTGGGGTTGTCCGCCCAATAAATGGTATCCTTGTTTTCTCGGGGGAATATCCGTCCAATCGGTACGCCGATTTGATGAGTATTTCCTGAGGATACCCTCTGGTTTGAACACTAAAAAATCGCCGCGGATCCCTGACGGAATTTTGACGTCCGCGTCGGTGTGAGGACCACACTTAAAACAAGTCCAAAAAATTAGTTAAAATGTTCCCCCTTACTATGTCTGTGACCAACTGAATTACTTTATATAATGTTCGAGTCAATTTATCATTGTTTACTTTTTTAAAAGGTTTCTTTGAAAGTAACGATTACAAAGTAACGAATATAAAGTAAAGATTACTCGGAATATAAGAAACAAATATCTCCGACTACTAAAATGTAACTAAAGTATACGACATGAAATCGGATTTTTTTTTTCTTTAAGGCTACCACAGTAGTGTATCAAGAAACTACAAGCTCTTAGGGAGTTCAAAAACAGAAAGAAATTGCGGCAAATTACACTAGCTACATTTTAAAAGAGTCCTGGACTATGTACATTTTAACAGAGCTAGCGATTGACACCTGTAAAAAACGCATTTCATGGCCATTTTCATCATGAAACTTTTGACGTCATTTTCGACAAATTTCTGGCAATTTTCCCAGTAGATCGATTTCAGTTCGTCGATATTTTTGCGGTTGGTACAATTGTTTCATCGTGCGCGGTCTGTTTTCATAGATGCATGATTTCAATAACCCAGCGGAAATAAGGTCAGAGCTAGTTAAGTTGAAAAACCTACCCGCCTACGACGCTGGAAAGCTAAACGCCAACGCTAAATTTCTGCTTTCTAACCACATGGCCTTTTTTCATGGTATGAAAAAGTACCTCCGCCGAGAATTTATAATGCTTAAAAAATACCAGTGGCATATCGTTTTTAATTTTTTTGTGTTCGAATTTTACAGTAGTAGCTACTTGATATATTTAATTTAAGAGCAATCGAGATAAATTTTATATGGGAATCCATCAATTTGATATGGAAATTCGTCAAAATGATTGAAAAATTTGACATGAAATTTTAGTTTGTAATAGGGATTAGTCAACGTGATTGGGAAATCAATTTCAATATGATTTGGAAAATCATAAATTTGACGTGGAAATTTGCCAGTTTTGTAATGAAATACGTTAACATGACTTTGAAAGTCGTCAATTTTACATTAAAAAATTGTCAATTGGTCGTGGAAATTCGTAATCATGTTTTTTTAAATTCATCCATTTCTGGAATTGCGGTGTATTGGATCTGGAATTTGCAGAGTGCAGACTGAATGTCTACAGTCCGAATAAGCTTGGCCCCCAAGTGATTTTGAGGGATGTCCTCTGTCAGGTTTCGGCAGACACGCTGATGACTAAAATTTTTGAGAATTACCTTTCTGATTGAATGGGAGGACTTCAAAAAGGGTGTATTGATTTTGAGTTGTCCTTTCAAAGAGGGACCTGATGCTATAGCAGATGTGGTTGTGGAAGGGCTTCCAGCAATCGTGATGGCGATGATCGAGCGTGAGCGTCTGTACGTGAAGTATTCCTGGTACCGCGTTACTGTGCGGGAGCCGGTTAGAAATCATTTACATTCAGGAGTCAATGCATCCTTGATTTAAGGCGAAACTCAAGGACATTGACATTTGGTGAGGTACCAATACGCGCCGTCCAAAAATATCATAATATCGGCGTAACGAAAACAATATACCGTAGGTATGCCTATACCAAGGGGTATAAAAATCTAAAGCAACGATGCCAAATTCCCCAAAACAAAATTGTCATTGAGTGGAATTCGGCATGGTAAAAGTTTCCAGTGAATAACATTTTTGGGTTGGTTGGCAAAGGACGATTTTTCCTGAGCAATTGCCCCCCTTTAGGAGAGCAAAATAGTTAAGTCCGATTGCAAAGGCATATTTAGGGAGACCAAATCGGGCATACAAATAATTGAGTGGACTTTTTTCGTGGAAGATTTTTTGGCAATAACTATTTTTCAGGAGTGGGCAAGCAACGATTTTTCCTGGGCAAATGGGGGCTCCGCACGGGCAATGGAAGTAGCTAAGTCCGATTGCACTGTCATATTTTGGGTGGCCACATCGGACATACAAATAATTGAGTAAAATTTCTTTGTGAAAGATTTTTTCCCAATAACTTTTTTCGGGGGGGTCAAGTGGTCAAGTTTGATTGCGCTGGCATATTTAGGGTGGCCAGATCGGGCGTACAAATAATTGAGTAAAATTTCTTCGTTGAAAATTTCTTACTAATAACTTTTTTTCAGGGGGTGGGTAAACGTCGATTTTTCCTGTGCTAATGAGGGCTCCCCACAGTCAATGAAAGTGGCCAAGTCCAATTGCGCTAGCACATTTAGGTAGGCAAGATCGGGCACACACATAATTGAGTGAAATTTCTTTGTAGAAGATTTTTTGCTAACAGCTTTTCTTGAAAGGGTGGGCAAATGACAATTTTTGCTGAGCAAAGGAGGCCCCCCTTCCTCACGGCAATAAAAAGTCCGATTGCGCTGGCATATTTGGGGTGGCCAGATAGGGCACACACAATGATTGAGTGAAATTTCTATGTCCAAGATTTTTTGCCAATAACATTTTTTTTCGGAGGGGTGGGCAAACGAACATTTTTACTGGACAAACTAAGGCTGACGATGGGCCAACGTATATGTAGAACGATATTAATAAGTCGAACGCAAAGTAGTCAAATTTACCAAATTGAGAATTTTTTTTGAGTGAACTGGTTGAGGTAACTGGTTTTAGGGAATATCTCATTTTTTTTATTTTGGCAATAACTTTTCTTGGGTGGGTGGGCAAACGAAAATTTTTCCTGGGTAAACGTGGACTAACGATGGGCAAACGAACTGCATAATAAAAAAATAAAATTTTGAAAGTGACCTCGCCAACTTAACAACTTGCTAGAGGTAGGTACGTTGGCTTTGACCATCTGCCAAGGCATTATAAGACGAAGGGCATCGTGTATAGTCCTTGTAGTGGTGAGGGACACCTTGACCGATCCTGTTGGAATAGATCTCACTGCCAAAATTGTGAGCTGGAAGGACTACGATCGATGCTGTGTTCCGTTTACATGGGGAGTGTTAACAGGATGTTAGCCAGACACTAGGTGTCTGCTTTTATGTGGTACTGCTACCCTGTAGCCGTTACCCATATACATATACCCATAGGCTTTAGGAAAAAAATTTCCTGTTAGATGGTGGGTAGACTGGTGCTATGCACCTATGCCGTTGTCCGGGCATTGCTGTGTGCTGGGCTGAATGTATGTGTGAGAGATATTGAATGAGTGTTTCTATGAATGATATCTTGTTAGCCTAGTTTGCTTTCGTTAGGTGTTGCACGGGTGTCGCACAAGCCCTGGAGAGTCACTGCCTTGCGTGACTCTTCCCGCGACAGTTAAGGTTGGCCCTTTTGGAAATATCGTCCTGGCTGGCTGTGGTTTCGCTTATCAACTGATGGGAGCCGGGACCCTAGAAAGGCAGAGGCAGACCTCAAATTCAGCAGTATGTCCTCAGCAAAAACGGACGATAAACCCCACAATGAACGACTGTGATTTTAAACACTTTCGATACTAATCGTTGTTACTAATAAACAAAAAACCAAATTTACAAGAAGAGCATAACATGGAATAATTAAAAATTACAGTTATAAATGGGAGACTTTTAACTATAAAATAATTTAAAATAACCTCTTACATGCACCCATATGCACCATTCAGCTTTCCGTACCATTTTGAGCACCACTTAAGTTAGAATCCGCTTTCCTCTCGGGGCTGTCATCAAGTGGATTAAACGCAAGTTCGTCAGACGATGAGAGAAACGTATGTTAGTAGGATCCTTCTGTTGCTGATTGTTCAAGCAGTAAACAAGTAGTATAAAAAGTTTTCACCATTTTGTCGTCTGAATTTATTTTTTTTTATCCTTTTTACTCTTTTCTTTACCTCGTCTCGCCGATGTCATTGAACAAATTACTTAAGTTTCGTGAAGCGTCTCGTCGAAACTCGAAACACGTCGTCTATCCGAAGATATATAAATTCACTACACTATTACAGTACAATACTATAGGTATGAAATGCTTCTATACAACGTGTGTACTTGCTCCTCTATAGAAAATGAATGACACAAAAGTCCCAGGTGTGAATTAATGGAAGAAAGATTCAAAGGGATTTTCGGGGTAAGAATTAATGTTCTTAATGTGTCTGGGCGAGAATCGTTGAAATTATCAAGGACACTGGCGCAAAATGGTGGTTGTGTTGTTGCTGTTTCTACGATGACAGTGTTATATGGATTTTAAGATTACTATTGAATGTCGTATGCTATTTGCGTGTGAGAAATGAAGGTTTACAATTTTGGAATAATTTCAACAAGAGTTAAATTCGCAGGACGGGTGATTAATAAAATTATTACGAGGAGCAGAATTCTGGAATTGCTATAGGGAACGTTTCATGCAAAAACCAGTAAGTTCCTTGAATAAAAATTCATGAGCAGAGCCGATCCTTACGCATGGAACTTAATTCGATTCGCATTCAAACCCATTCCAATTGTTATTGAATTTTTGATAATCAAATGTTTTCTAAATTTCCAGAAGAAACTTCTTTTTTTTATGAGCCTGGGATCAACATGCCCGGAAAGTTTGTTCCAAAATAAAATATTGACTGAAATAAAAATAAAACTAATACTAAACAAATCAATTGCAAACTCAAATTGATAACATCCGCCAACGACCATATATCTATCAAGTTGAATCCTTGGGTTCCCTACATCAATTCGTATAGCAGTCCCTACATCAATCCAATAAAGTCATCTCTAATTGCACTCGTGCGTGTTTATTTTTCACCCCATACAAAATCTACCAAATACTATCGTCTCATGTTTCCGTTTAGGCTTTTTATTCCTAGAAGAGCGTTTCAGAGCGCCTATTGCCGCCTACATATAAGTCCAAGGTGGATTTTCGAAAAGTTATTTATTTTTTTTTTCTCGCAAGGATATCTCTGTTGTAACTGATGTTTGCTTCCTTGAAAATTAACTTGCCGTCGTGTGGTAGTTCTAAAGATATCAATTCGATGAAGCAGAATAATATATCGCCGTTCGGCACGAACATGGCGAAATCCGGAGGTAATGTTTACACAGCACAGTGTCAGTCTGAATTCCCATTTCGTCTCTCTCTCTCTCTCTGTATACATGACACGTCGGATTTTATCGTGGGCTATTCCTTTTTTCTATGGTTTTCAGCCAGGGGCGCACCCAGGAATTTATTTCGGGGGGTGATTTGTATTTGCAAAGTGGCTCATGAAATCCAACGCTTTAAATGTTCTTAGACATTAGGCTTAAGAGTGGCCATATACTGTCCGATCGATTGACCAATTGATCTGACGCCCGTACAGCACAAACACTATGCAATTTATCGCGCAATCTGAATCTGCGTTCACACGAGACAACACAACATAGCGAAAATTATATATTTTGTGGCGATGGAAGATCCATTGCTACTTTCGATGGAGAATTTTCGTTCGTCTTCGTCATTTTGACAATTGAAACTTGGGATGTCTGCGCTATTTAAGAAAGGTATTCATTCTTGAGCGCGAAAGAATTGATCATTAATCAGTCCTGAACAAAGCCACGACACACATCTAACGATAAATAATGAACAGATGTGGATAGAATGAAGCATTCATCTCTTCGGATTACTTGACGCAATCAGTTCAATGTTGAAAGTGGAAACGGAGCTTGAAGACGATAGGGAAGACAAAAGCGCGCATGTGTGGACATAGCCAATGCCCGCCACAACCACAACATAAAGAATGACAACTGGCCTATGTCAATAAATCAGCAACTGAAAACACATGATTATCATGACAAATTGTATGACAAATTGCATGGCAATATGTTCCACACGTCCAATCAAAAAAATGGATTAGATGGTCACAAACACCTTCCAATTTATCGGGCAATCAAAAAATTGCTTCAATCAATTGGAAGGTCTATGGGCATTATAAAACGATAGTCTGACGTCGGGCATTGTGAAAATCATCACTTAGGTATTTGATTTATCAATAAAAATATGTTGTGTGAATTTTATTCATACCTATAATTTTCATTTTAAAATTTCGGGGGGTGTTTCATCCCCCAAATCCGCCCCTTGGGTTCGCCCCTGGTTTTCACATTATTTCTTGTATGCACACAGAGAAAGTGGCATTTGTATAGCTTTCCCCAACTTCAATTTAATAAATCAAACTTCATGTTTTCCGATGTATCGGAATGTGTCTATTAGAAACATTAGAAGCGAAAAAAAAAGTCAGTGCTCGTGGCGGCTATACATATATGCGAATATGCGTAGGGAATTGATGATGAGACGTATGACATGGGGTGAATAAGAACTGACAGATTTATAAGGGCGCCAGAGAGTACTATGGGTTATATTGGTTACAGAAAAACTCCCTGTGCGTACGTTTAGGGTTGTTTTGTGGAAAGTTTGAAATTGAAAAGACAAGTTTCCAAGAAGAGTCTTAAGTTAAGTCTAAAATCTGCTTGTTTAAAATATGTTTCTATCGTGCGGAGTAGGAGTGGGAATGGAGATTATTCACTACACCATGCAAAATTTCAATATGTACACATAAATTTAATGCCTGTAGTGTAATGTTTTTGTATTCTTTTTTAAGTTAATCTAGAGTCTAGACTAATCATAGTTCAGATCAGGAAATACCGTTCAAATGAAACAACCCCTCCTGAACTTCGTATGGCCTCATGGATCATTGTAATTTTCTTTTGCATATTTCAATAGCTATTTTGGTATTTTGGGGTAGAGACCAATATGGCTGGACAAATTTATTGATATCAACATATAGACAAAAGTACGAGTATGTGCAAAATAGCTGCCTTCAAAATTTGATAATATTATTAGATAGATAGAGGCCAATCCGGTGGTGTAAATTTACCAAATTACACAAAAACGTTCCAAAATGGTGGCCAAAGGATCAGAAAAGAGCTGCGTTGAAAACTTTTCCCATTGTACATTTTATTATTCTGTTTTTTTTTTGTAGAGATCAATGCCGAAAAGATAAATGCAAATTATGTGAAAAAGAACTGTCTTCATAAATTTGTTCATTGTGAATTTTGTAAATGTTTCAATACTCATTCTGGTATTCTAAGTGAAGTCCAATCCGGTAATGTGTTCAATTTTGTTTAGGAGATATAGACAAAAGGATTTAAAAAAGAACCGTTTTTAATAATTATTCTGTGCGAATTTTTCGCACATTTCAACAATTCGCTGGAATCAGTTGACTAAAATCTGAAAATTCGTTCAAGGAATACAGAAAGAAATATACGAAAAACAAATCTTTTTCATTTTGCTCATTGTGAATTTTTTCACGTGTTTAAATATCAGGATAATCTTTCAAAAATTTGCTAAGGAAATACAAAAAAATGCGAAAAACTCATTGTGAATTTTTGCTCATTGTGAATATCCTGCTTATTTCAATGGTTATACTGCTATTCTAGCCGAAGCCTTGTCTAGACCCATCCGGTAGGGTCAACTTACTGAAATCCTGTAATTCGTTCAAGCAAGACAGAAAGAAGTATGTATGTGAAAAAGAATTGTCTTCATAATTGTGCCCATTGAGAATTTTTCGTATGATTCAATAGTTGTCGTAGTACTTCGGGTAGAGACCAATCCTGTGGAGTAAATTTATTGGAATCCGCTGATATGTTAAAGAAATACATGCAGAAATAGCCGAAAAAGAGTTTTTGATCATTGTGAATTTTTCGCGTGTTTCAATAGTTATTCTGCCATTCCGGCCAGAGCCTAATCGAACAAGCTTAAATGCATCATCATCAATGTGGCACGATAGCCCGACGTCGGGCCTTGGCCGCCTGAATCGTTGACCTCCAATTGTCGCGGTTACGTGACCTTCTCCTCCAGTTTCGGAAGCCCAACAGCTGGTGGGCGTCTTCACCTACGAAGTTCTCCCAGCGAACTCTCGGTCGTCCACGCAACCTCGCTCCGTCAATTCGTTGTGCGTTCATAACTTTCTTTGGCATGCGATTATCGTCCATCCGTTGTATATGCCCCGCCCATTGCAGACGTTGAATCTTCACGATTTTCGATAAGCTTAAATTCATGAGTATTTCAAACAACCGCCAAATAGAGAAATATATGAATATGAAATATTTTTGTCTATTTCGCGGTTTTGTTTCAATCCTTTTGTTGCAAGGAACTTTATGCGGAATTTTGTTGCGTAAAATTTAAGAAGCATTTTGTAAATTTTATAGGATAAATCTTTTTATCCTATAAAATAAGTTGTGTGCTATAAAATATTTTGCTGATTTTTACGACTTTCTCTAAGATTCAATTTGCGGATAAACGGCCGACAAAGGCACATGACACAGCATAAAGAGCAAGTCAAAATTGAACTGGGTGGTAAACACATTTATGCCATTGACGTCGTTTTATCGAAATCCATCCCATGTTCGAGTCCAATTCAAATATGCTTACACCATATGAAGCAAAATCGACAAAAAGACTCTTATCTAAATAAAAATGCAAAGTCTAGGCCATATATAATATATCTTAGAATAGCAATGATGGCTTTAGTTTAGTATATTTACAGGACAACGCACAATATTGACCAATAGATCTGGAAATATCATATACACAATTATTTCCATTTTCATCAAATAGTCTATGTGTGCCTACAGCTACAACAGTTTTGTCGTTAGATTTAGGACTTTATGGGAGGACAAATAAAGTTTCGTGTAGAAAATTTCTAACGAAGATAAATCAAAGAAAAGTTGAAGGACTATAGAGATTAAAACGTGTCCTAGGTTTCTATCTTTATATATTAGAAAAAAATTAATATTCATAAGTCATTCTTCTTTGTGAAATTTGAGAAGATTATTTCATAAGATTTTTGGCTCATTAAAATGTCGGGGCACGTTTTTGGAGAATACTACAGTGGGAGATCTTTGAAGCGGCTACGCGAGGGAATATTTCGGGGAAAAACATTATAGCAGTTTTATTATTTATTTTAATTCTAATTATAATTAAATTTTAATTGATTAAAATACACAATATACGATTTAACCTTAATGTATGTCATTAAGTGCACTTAAGGCGGCAATGAAAACATAAAATTCGCGAAAATCAGACAGCAATGTGAAAGTGAGACGACACATAAATAAACATTATTCTCTCTATATCATATTCAATTTAGTTTAAAATTCAGATCCGAAAAAAATCAAAATTGTACTCACAAAATTAAATTTTTAAAGTTAACTTTTTCAATTCAACTTCTTTTTTCAGTAAAATTGATTGAACTGACCACTATTTAAACTCACTCACAGCTAATTGTAATTTTTCTTGAGTTTTAACAATAATAACATGACCGCATATTATGTTGAAGGAATGAATGAGGTTCACTCTTAGTCTCCTCAGGAAAACCTTATAGGGGAGAACTACAGCTGGGACCTGGAACCAATGGTCCAATACTAGTTTTACTATTGTTTTTTTTCTTTGACAAGACACTAAATTGACAAGGAACACATACAAGATTTTACAAAAAAAAAACGTCAAATCTACTGTCGAGCAACTGGTAAACTAGCGACAAAGCTCTATATGTATCTAAATCTTTTCTCGCACGAGTATTCTAGTGAATTGTCGACCAAAAACCTACACTAGACCATTGTTGTGTTAAATTGAATTGCACTGCCTTCAAATTACAGAAACTAAAGTATCCCTCGTACAACAATAGTAGGAACTAGACATTGAACACTGCATATCTCTGGTTTTCTTGGTAATTGCTTTTTAATTTTTTAAATAGGTTTTTTTTGAATAGGCTTTAAACCGTGCGAATTAAAGTTGCTGTGCTGTGAAAAGAGAAAGAAAGCTGCCGACAGAGACGTCAGTTTAGAAATGAAAGCGGCATAATACTTTTTTTCACAAGGAATGTGTTTAAAATGCTCTATTGTGCTGAGTGTGTTAGTGCAAATAAAATATTGTGGTATGAATTTAGGATTTCTCACGACGTTTTAAAAACCGTTAGGTTCGCGTTTGTCACCCTGTAGAAACTAAATCAAAATGCGCTGCATAGAGTTGATAGAATTTTTTTAAAACGCTACCATGCTGCGTTGCATCGACTTCATCCGTATAAAAAAGGTTTCCAGAATTAGGTTAATAATCTCCGGTTCTTTTCGTTTACATGTTCCACAAAGTGAGTTGTAAATTACATAAAAAGTAATGCTTTGAACATTTGACTGTTCAAGCTTCTCTGCGATGACCTTGATTTGACGCACATAGTTCTTCTATTTTATACAGAAGTGCGTTGGCTATCGAGGGCAACATGTTGGCTCGTCTGTATGAACCAAGACAGGATGTCATCCTCTCTTGAATTCAAGAAAAGGAATGATTTTTTACAAATATCGTCGAAGAACAATTCCAGTATAGATCGCCCTATTTGACAAACGTCACCTTGAATGAGCTCAATATAATTCCAGGGTGAAAATGGGAACGTTATAAGAAACTATGACCACTTTCGAGGTTTCATGATGAAGCTTCAAGTTTGGAACCAGAAAGTGTCTGTTGACACTTTATTCTGTTTTACGCGTCTATGAGAACTAATAACAGATAAAAAAAACTGGATCAATCCATTAAAGATTGGAGCAGTTTTGGATCAAACGATCCCATATTAAACGAAATGTTGCTGCTCTTGCTCTACGAATACTAATTCCTTTTTCTTCCACATACTTGTGTGAGACAGGCTTTTCAGCTTTGGTGTCAATTAAAACTAAACAGCGAAATCGTCTTGAAGTTGGTAGCGATCTGACAATAGCTGTTGCTAAAACTAAACCGTGCATAGACCAGCTTGTACAGAGTATGTATAATGGTGGTATCCGTTCTGTTTTTGGCAGGACTGTCCTGCTTTTTCGACCATAACCTGCCATCCTGCCAAAACCTCGAAGTCCTGCTTGTGTCCGGCTTTGTCCTGTTTTGAACAGCGTATGGGCATCTCACCAAATGACGAATAAATTTAATAAATTAAGGGCGGAATTCATAGTCCGCAATTATACTTAAGAGAACCCTTAAGCGAATCCTTATTAATTTTGCGATTCATAGTCGTCAATACTTAAAAAATAAAATTAAATTTTCATACTACTAGATAATTTTTTATATTTTATTTGTCAGTTACTAAAACTTGGCTACTGAATTAAATTATTTTATTGAATGCGGCAATGCCTTTATAAGTGGCGTTTTGCATACCCTTATACTTATTCCTTAAGTGACGACTATGAATTCCGCCCTTAAATTTTATATAAATTTACAAATACTAGGGGGCTTCGCAAGAAATTATCGCTCCTAAAGCGTCCTAAGACATTATTTGCACACATTTTGTCAATAAATCCGTCTTTCAAATATTACACCTTAAAACAGCACAGCTATATAAAAATTTTGGACATAATGTTCAGTGCCGATGCATATACCCGGACGCGACCACGATCGCCTATTGATTGCTCTTTACTAAGGCCTGGTGCATTCTTGATAAATACAGTGGATATCGCTTATAACGATGTATCGGCTAGAACGACGGAGTTCCCGGGTCTCAAGATGTATAAAGCATCTGCACTGTAATTTTTGATGGATCTACATATATCCATTGCTATAGCGACCGATCGGTTATAACGGCGGAGTTTTTACGGCCAAAGAGGCCATATGTGTGTAATGATACGTTTTCCGTTTGTTGATAGCGTTTCGGTTGGTAAGATGGGGAATGGGCTATTTAGCACCGTCCCTTCATTATTTATCGGAATGCCTTCGCACAACACACCATTGCATTGCGAGGAAAAAAATACTTCCAAAAATATTTCAGCAAGATGGGATTTGTCCACGCCCCAGTCGATCCACCAATTTAATCGGCACTGACCCTATATTTCACGCAAAATCACGAAATCACGCAATTATGATAATCAACCACACACGTTGAAACGACAACTCTTCTGTGAAAAGACCGTGCGAGTGTCTCAAATGCTCTATTGTGCTGGGTGTTTTAACGCAAATAAAATGTTGTGGTATGGATTTAGGATTTCTTCCGACATTTTAAAAACCGTTAGGTTCGTGTTTGTCACCCTGTAGAAACTAAAGCAAAATAAGCTGCATCGAGAGTTGAAAGAATTGCATGAATGAAAGACAGAAGAATTGAATGAAAAAAAACGCAACTACGTTGCCGTTTCATCGACGTCATCCGTTTCCAGAATTGGCTGATTTCAGATTGTAAGACGAAACCGGACGGGTAAACTTGCAAGACAAGAGAGCTTTTGTAGTGGCCAGCAGACAAGCATTGTGCATTTCACATTGTAAGAACGAGTCTTACGAAAGAAAAAAATCGTGACACGATTGTTTTTCTTTCGTAAGATCTTTCGTATGATCGATAAGACGATTGGCTGATTTCAGATTGTAAGACGAAACCGGACGGGTAAACTTGCAAGACAAGAGAGCTTTTGTAGTGGCCAGCAGACAAGCATTGTCCATTTCACATTGTAAGAACGCGTCTTACGAAAGAAAAAAATCGTGACACGATTGTTTTTCTTTCGTAAGATCTTTCGTATGATCGATAAGACGATTGCACCTACCAATAGTTCAGGCGTTCTGCAAAGACAATGGCTGAATTCAAATTGTAAGAAAACGACCGGACGGGTAAACTTGCACGACAAGAACCATCGTATGATCATTTCACACTATCCGATCAAAACACGGACCGGCGAACAATAATCACACAGCAAGTATGTATAAATGTTGCCATGCACGCTCCAAAATTAGTGTACAATGAAGTGACGAGTCGAAAAGATTAAAATGCAAGTAAAACACGCGCTAATTGTCTTTGCAGAACGCCTGAACTATTGGTAGATGCAATCGTCTTATCGATCGTACGATTCCTACGAAAGAAAAACAATCGTGTCACGATTTTTTTCTTTCGTAAGACTCGTTCTTACAATTTGAAATGAACAATGCTTGTCTGCTGGCCACTACAAAAGCTCTCTTGTCTTGCAAGTTTACCCGTCCGGTTTCGTCTTATAGTCTGAAATCAGCCAATTAGCGCGTGTTTTACTTGCATTTTAATCTTGTCGACTCGTCCCTTCATTGTACACTAACTTTGGAGCGTGCATGGCAACATTTATACATACTTGCTGTGTGATTATTGTTCGCCGGTCCGTGTTTTGATCGGATAGTGTGAAATGATCATACGATGGTTCTTTTCGTCCAAGTTTACCCGTCCGGTCGTTTTCTTACAATTTGAATTCAGCCATTGCGTCTACCGATAGTTCAGGCGTTCTGCGACGACAATTAGCGCGTGTTTTACTTACATTTTAATCTTGTCGACTCGTCATTTCATTGTACACTAACTTTGGAGCGTGCATGGCAACATTTATACATACTTGCTGAGTGATTATTGTTCGCCGGTCCGTGTTTTGATCGGATAGTGTGAAATGATCATACGATGGTTCTTGTCTTGCAAGTTTACCCGTCCGGTTACTTCTTACAATGTGAATTCACCCATTAGGTTGGTAGTCTCCGGTTCTTTTCGTTTACATGATCCACAAAGACAGACTAACGAAAAGAACCGGAGATTATTTCTGATCCACAAAATGGCAGTTAGGGAATCAGAACGGCAAACATGTTTGCGGAACATACACGGTGCCCTGGAAGGCATGTTGAAGACCCTATTTAGGGCATACAGAGGTCTAAGATTGATGACCAAGTGATTCTCAAAGAAGTGAGGATATGAAATAAAATTCTCTTCTTATCAAACCACACTGAAACAAGCGTTTGAGTTCCACACTTATTGCTGACAAATTCGAAAGGTACGCAAATATTACAGTGGCATTTGTGTTTCTGGTTGCCCTTCTTTGTGTCCTGTTTTTTTACTAGCATTGTTCGGCAAACGACAATTTTTGGTGAATTTTTCCTGCTTTTTACATTAAAAAATATACGAGCGTTAAGTATGCAAGCTCAAGCATCTCATTAAACAAAATGAATAATTAAATTTAAAAATCAGATACTAAGCACATCTCTTGAATTATTTTTTTAAAATAATTTTACGTTTTTCTTAATTTAATTTATTTGTGTACTTGGAATGTTTTTGCACTGTTATCTTTTATTCTTACAAAAAATAAAGATTATAGAATAAAAATTATAATAATAATTAAAATTTTCCTCCATGGAGGCATGATGTCAAAATGTTTGGGAATCCCTGTTTTAAATAATGCATTTCCACACTTATAACGGTACATCTTATAGTAAATCTTCGCTAAACTTACATATGATTCGGTTTTTGCTATGATGCTTTTTACATAGATTTATTAGGATTGAGCCGAAGTATGCCGTAGGGTGGAAACAGCTATTGACTTGATCGGAAATCCCTGCTATAATTTTTTATTGTTAAAACAATATTTTGCGGAAACACTCATGAAAGAATCTTGTCTCCTGACGA
The DNA here is from genome assembly GCA_949715475.1 of Microchrysa polita. Taxonomy (NCBI): domain Eukaryota; kingdom Metazoa; phylum Arthropoda; class Insecta; order Diptera; family Stratiomyidae; genus Microchrysa; species Microchrysa polita. The sequence goes on along the minus strand of OX454418.1, from coordinate 15,678,094 downwards.
ACAGAAAATTATCTCAACACACTCAAACAATTTGTTGTATGTACTTGTGAATTAAATTTTTGCAAGTCACCTTTATAACGGTATATTGCTGAGCATACCTGATAAGCTGAAAGTCAAACAACCTTGAGAGATATAATTCTCATAAAAAAATTACAAAACTAAATATGTAAATGCCATCGCCACTTTATACATAATATCGCTTGAAACTGCTCTTTCATCAGTAGAACCGAACAGAAATCGTTCTGTAAACAAAACCCGACTTCCCGGACCTTACTATTTATGCAGCTCTCAGTGAAGTCTCAGTTACATGTAGGAGGTTTTTTTCACTATAAAGTGATGCCCACACCGGCGCGTCAGCGAATATTCGCGGCGAATTTTTCCGCGGCGTCAAAATTGTAACACACTGCGTTGTATGGAGATGCCCACACCAACGCGAATATTCGCCAGTTTTGCAGTATTTTTTCCGGTTCGAATATTTGCTACTTAGTGTCATTTTATTCAAATAATTTATTTGACAGGTGCAGTGTAGTACAACTTGATGTTGGTGTACCCGAAAAAGATGTAGATTTGGAATGAGTTGTTTAGGTATTGACCGAGCATTTAAGTTTTGAATGTTTTATGGTATAAGTGGATGAGTAAAAGAATAACCTTTTTGGAAACATGAATTCCAAGGAAGGAAGGTTTTTAACAGTTGTTTGGACTTACACAAATAAATTGCTCTATTAAGGCAAGTCCGGCGACACCCCGATCGTATCCCTCGGCTGAAGAATTGCAGAGATATCGACTATTTTCCAAATCGACTATTTTCCAAGAGCATCTAGGTTGGCAACTAACAAAAGCATAGATTTTGTGAATTATTGTACTTATCTGGGTTATCCCCTTGTAAGCTTCGCAGGAAAGATACTCCAACGCCACCTTAGAATTTTGTTGCGAGTCCAGCGAAAACTTGAACGTTTCGTTGGACTCAAGGATTCCAAAGATATCGACGGATTATCGAAGTAGTACGAAGTTGATTGTGAAATTGCTGTGGCCAACACTCGGGTTGACGGTTATCTCTGACCACCCTGTGCACTGATCGGAAAAATAAAGAGGATCCGATGACCCTTTCGGCAATTCGCCACCTCGGTCGATCCGCCACACCAAAGGCTTGCAGAGATATCGACGCATTGCCGAAAGAATACAAGGTCAATCGTTTCATTCATGAATAGTATACGAATATATGGTTCGGTACTTGCGTTTGTCCCTAAGTAGTTACATATACGCTTGAATATTCTATTGAATTGAATATTCAATTTGCATAGTTACGCCATATTTTGCTGGGTTACGCCATCGTAAAGAACCACGTAAGGATTCTACTAAAAATTATTGTGCAATTTCATACGATGGCGTAACCAAGCAAAATATGGCGTAACTATGCAAAGTAAACATTCAATTCAATAGAATATTCAAGCTTGTATGTAACTACGCATTTTGCGTAACCATGCTAAGTAAACAGATACATACATTCAATTCAAAACAGCCACAAAACAATGTTCAAGCTTTGTGTCTTCTCTATACGATAAGACTAACCATTCGACGGGCACAAGATAAGATGTAGGAGTTTTCGGTTACGCGATAGTCAATTCAAACAATCAAATCGAACACTCCCGCAACTTTTTTTAGGGTACGGTTTAACAAGGTTGTACTGCACTGCATATTTCCATCAATTTGCGCATGTCAATGATTTTATCCTTGAATAAGTATAGACATGGAGAGGTAAAATGTCGAATTTCACGTTGATTTCTTCCGCTTACGCTTTTACATAATAAGTAAAGATGCCGCGACATTTTGATGTAGTGCACGAAAATTGCAGCATGATTATAAATGTTATAATAATTGTATTTGGCCAGTTCTTGCAGTTATTCTCTATTATGTGTAAGTCCCTTCCTTACATAAATCTAATAACTTTTCTAAGGCAACATCATGATATCAGCTGTGAATGACAGTACTCAGCGAATTATTCGTGCCGCACAGTGGTTCAAGAGCGGAAAAAACCCCCCTTTTGCGAAGTGTTAATTTGATATTTTCAATTACTTTTATTTAAAGTAAACATACTAACTAACACATATATCAATAAAAAAAATTTTTTGGCAAGCATATATGCCAACAGGAGGCCCCCAATTTGGAATATTTATGAAATTGCAAATATGCATCTAAAATTTGAGGCAAGTTCAAACTAACACGGCTGCTGTTCAGTAGATGGGAGAATTGCCAATGCTTAGGATATGTTTTTCCATGATGTCAAGAAATAAAATATAATACCAAAAAAAATTTTTGGAAATTTTTTTTTCATAAATGATAGCCTTTAGTTAAGATGGTGTTTTTTTCGGGAAATTTCAACTTTTGGAGAGAAAAATTAACCGTGCGCGGTCGATCGCGGTGCTCATATTGGTATTAAAAAACGCGTTAGAGTCTTAGCTAATTAATAAAACAAGAATTGGCTGCGACAAGCTGCGTCCCTCCAAGTTATTTGCATTTTACCGAACCTCTACCTTCCGAAAAATAGCATATTTGGACATTAAATTTGGCATTAATCCCGACAACACTATTGTTTCCATACTCCAATACATACCTTTTCTTAGAATGCCGGTAAATGTTATTTAAAAGTCAAAACTAAATAGTTTTTAAAATTAATTTTAGTATAATTTTACTGTTGTTGTAATAATAATAATACTCATAATATTCGATCATTTTTTCGGACCATGATCCAATTTTGTTATTATTAGCAATTCAATGTAGATCTTACCTTATTTTTATTGAAAGGGGTATCTGGATATGGGAAAGAGTGTATGCTGATGATGATACTGATGCTAATTACTGGGGTTTATTACTTTTAGAGCAGAATTTGTGACAATTGCGCGAATTCATAAAATTCAACTTTTTAAGATGCAATTAAAAAATTACGATGAGCGTTTTTTTTTTATATAACAACTCCTTAATGGAATAATTCATTATTCCGTTTTAGAACATACCGTTTGTTATTTTTGAATTCTGCTTAGAATGTCGATGTTGGAAGTTACATACCGTGAACTTTTACATTGGTATGCTAACCGAAGAAGCACAAGAGGCATGGAATAAAGATTATCGTTCAATAAGGTATTCTCATTCTAGAAAGTGCAGTAGAATGGACACAAATATGGATGTTATGAACATGCTACTTCTATCATCGGATCCATATATTGAACAATTTCGCAGCCTGCATAAATTAAGGACAAATGAATTTCACGAAGATTGTGGAGTAGGGCTTTTGATTAATTTTTAATTTCTAAGTTTTAGTTGATAGTATTTAATGTTTAATAAAAATAATTATATGTATAACGGTTTTCTGGTTCAAACAGGAAAGGATAGGATAACCACCCAAACAAATTTTATAGGAGTTGCCCCGGATAAATTTATCCAGGACAACTCCTATAAAATTTGCTCGGAAATCCAATTCTATTCTAGAAAAACAAATCGGTTGTTATATTGTAAAAACAAAACTAGTTTGTGTTTTAAATGACATAAATTAATGATTGATAAAAAAAATAGTAACCTACTAACGAAAGGTTGCTTTGATGAAAAGTCCATAGGTTGGTTGGACTAGGTGTGACGAAATAGGCTACTTAAAACGTTTGTATTTATTACAAAAATGCTACGTTTATTATGAAACCTCGCAAAAGTAATGCTAATAGTTAGAGCTATAAAACAAAACAATTTCTTTTGTGTGTGGATAAATAAGGTGGGTGTGACGGGGTTCGTTTCCACAAAGACACTGAAAAATTGGATTTTTTCGACATTTTACACTTCAGAAGAGGCATTGATAGAAAATATTCCTTCACAGCTGAAATGTACTCAATCTCCCCTTTGATATGATACCCCACACGCCTATATTCACAACATTTTCTTTTTGCATCCTTATTACTCCTATATGGGGACCCCCCTTTAAAATGTCCTTAATACATTTTTTTTTAAAAGTCTGGTATGTATTGGGTTAATCTCCTACACATTCGTACAAAATTTCATGCACCTAGATGAAGCCATTCCGGAAATATATATTTTTTTCCGCAAAATGCCGATTCTGAACCACTGTGTGCCGCGCCTGTGTGGGCACCCAAAAATGTGCCGCGAATTTTCCGGCGCGGATTCGCGACGGAAAATTCGTGACGCGTTGGTCTGGGCATCACTTAAAACGAAATTTAACACTGTATAAAAATTTATTGTAAAGCGATTCCTTCAAAATAAAATTCTCATGAAAATTGAATTTCCGAAAACCGCCCTGCCATAAATTTTAATCCTCATCCTTTTCAATTCCAAATTCCATCGCAATAAATATTCCCAGATAAATCGCGTGACTGACCATTATTCATATCACAAATCCGCAAATGTCTGCTTTATTCAATGCTTTCGAAATTCCATTCAAGTACTTATGTCCCATTCACGCTCTATGGTGCTTGGAGGGCAAGTCCTTTTTGCACCACTCATATATCATAAGGTTGTGATCCTTGTCGAGAACAACGTACGTCCCTATCTTTTAGAGAGTTGTCTTAAATGTGCTTGCTAGTCGTCTCTTCCTTTCATAGGAATCGGTAAAATATAAAAAAAAATCTCCTAGGTACTATGAGAGCTTAGGGACAGAAGCTAAGCTAAAACTACTCGCCATCTCGGGGATTCATAACACTTCTGTAAAAGATTATATTCACATTTTGCTATTGCTGTTCCAACCAGCACCGGCACGACAATTGAATGGGCAATTGGAATTTTTATCGTCCCATAAGGAGTGAATCCGAACGATTGGTCATAAAGAGCACGAGACAATGATGTGTAAGCTAGTAGCTAGCCCCGGGGGTGGTGCGGAGATTCCTAATGGTGACTAACAAGGATTTCGTCTGTTATGTCGTCTATGTGTCACCCCTTCGGTCATAGGACTTTCCATAGTCATACTTAGTGCTGTACTACTAAGCAGTAACTCGCGATTGAAACAATATAACGAATCGATGGCGTCTGCAAAATATAAAGGATATGTACACAGTACAGGACACAGATTGGTGAAATGTGTTTACTCGTGAACATCATTTGATTTCAGACATTGCGTCTCGTAATCCTGTCTATGTCTAGTCGTCTGTCGTCAGAAAACGGACGCCTTAAATCCTAATGGCTGGCTGCTTCCGATATAGACACATACTGCTATGCTGCTGCTCAATGTAAATGGTGCGACGAGGAGCGTCACTTTGTTGTAGAATTGGCAGTTTTTTTAGGGAGAAAAAGTTTTTTCTTTCGAAGGCTTGTTGTCAGCTCGGATCTTACAAATTAGAGTAAGACATGTTCGAACTTCTTTTTTATCTAGGAAATGAAGCGAGGAGAGATGAAAACAAATTGAAAACGATTGGGGATGAGAATGGGGCACAGCGTAATCCGATGTAATCAGGAATTGCTATGTAAGGGTGAAGATTTGTGAGTAAAAGTGTAAAAGTAAAAGTGTCTGGTAGTCAGTTTTCTTGAAAATATATAACTGGCGCGATACTCCCAACATTAAACCAAAGTCGCAGATGTGTTAAGGATATCCAATTTACAAATTGTTGACTGGTTTTTTAGAGGTGTTGAGATCAACAACACTCTAAGCAGAACTTGATACTCGTACAATATGGGTCGTAATTTCGAGAAACACCTTAAGAGAATTATGGTGAGACTCGACCCCACGACTCTGTGCACCGAAGGTGAGCACTAACCACTACACCAACTGGACTTAGGTTTATTCCCATTCAAATAAAAACGAAATCCTTTTCTTCGATTCTAGATTAGTAAACGGCCTCGGTATGTGATACTCAGCACGCTCAACCGAGTTGTTTACCCCTCGAATCGCACTCAGAATTTATATTCAACTAAAGAAATGAATTGGAGTTCAAACTAACCAGCTTTTTTCCTCCTCTCTTTCAGGTACGGGCAATGGAACAACGATTGAGTGAATGGCCTAAAACACACTCATCAGGTTCGCCCAACCATCAACCACAGCACACGGCCGCCATTCCAAAGGAAGCCGTCAAGGCCATAACAAATCTCGAGATCCAAGTCGAAGAACAGAAACAACTACGCCTCCAGGACGCCAAACAAGTCGAAGCGAAAGCGGCCAAAATCAAAGAGTGGGTCACAAATAAGCTGCGCGAACTCGAAGAACAGAACCAGGTACTGCGCGAGCAGAATGTAAAGTGCAACGCACAATTGGAAATTTTACGCAATCATATAGCGAGTAGCACGTCCGCGCGACACAGTAGCGTCGTTCAGCCGCCCGTTCGTAACAGCCTCAGTTTAGATGTTCAAGAGTTTGGCGACAGTCCCGGTAATCGTCGACGCAGTGAATCTTTAGAACCGCCCGAAGTACGCACCTTGTCCTCAAGTGGCAAATTTCCCTTACATCAGCATCGTCGCAATCTTTCAATGGAACCGCAAGAGTTGGCCCGCGATCTGGTCGAGGCCGTGGACGGCCTGAATATCGTGCCCATTCCGCGAGCACCAAGTCCGAATAACTCCGAATCGGATACGATGCATGACTACGCCGAAATCTATACACCGTCGTGCGAGAAGGTCCCGCCGTGGCTGAAGAACAATCCGCAATTTTTGCCCAGTGGTGGAACGAGTACGACTACGACCACAACGACTAGCGATTTGGTTGGCGATGCGACAGCGGCAGTGGCGGGTATTCGGCCGCCAACGCCACCACTTCATAGGTTCCCGAGCTGGGAGGCGAAAATCTATCAGGTGGCAAACGATGGTCTGGCCGGCGATGAGGGAGAAGAATCGGCTACCGGCAGCACGGGAGGTGGTACGCTTCCGGGTAATAATCGAGCTGCTCAAACCGCCAGTGGCGGCTTCTGTGATATTAGCGTGCCCGTTTATGCTACCGTAAAGGGGGTAAGTCGCCGCATAAACCATATACTAGAACCGATCCTAATTGTAGTTGTCCGGTTTTCCAGCGCGCCTCTCAAATACGTTCCATGCCATTTACGGGAGACTCTAGCGACGATTCCAGCGACGGCGAGGAGCATGCTGTGATGATGACACACAACTCACACAATTCATCAAGTACGGATAATACCGAAACAAGTACATCGGGTAGTGCTTCCAGTCCATCAAAAAGTCTAAAGACATCGTCTAGTCTAAGCCCGGCCAAGCGTAGTGGCTCGGAGAGTCCTAAGAATAAAACTAGAGGTAGGGTAGATGGCAAACATCCGTTTTGGTTGCTCGTAAATTGGCTTTTGGGGAATCATTTTCGGAGTATTTATTTCATCTTTGTAAATTGTCATTTCATTCTTATGGCACGAGTTGTTCGAAGCAATTGGTTATTCGCGTTGATAGCGTCTAGCGATCATCGTATATGAATAATTGCTCAGCGATCATCGCTGATCGACGTTTGTTCAGTGAGTATTATTGTTTGAAGTAGCTCATCAATTCGTTTGGTGCTTCATTAGTTATTACCGTTAGTCGATGATCTTTTTATAAATTCATCGCTGATCTGTAATCGCCCAGCGACTATCATTTTTAATTGATCGCTCAGCGACTATCATTGAACTTCATCACTGCGTGATCATAGTTATAATTCTGACAACGCTTTTTGAAAGACAATAACTTCGAGCAACTCATGCCCTATAAGTTCAATTTCATTTCAGCAAATGGGGAGTTGTTGGGTTTTCATTACATTTTTCTCTTTTCCCATTCAATTCATTTTAAAGTAATTAGGTCACGGTATCAAAACTGATTTGAGTATGCATGTGGTAAAAGGCTTTGCTATTGTTGGCTTCCAAACTTGAGGCTTTTGCTAATACAGTTGAAACCCTTCCCTGTAATTACTCCCGCCCCAAGTAGTCCTTGTATCTCCTCCTCTCTCTCCTTGTCACCTTTAATCGCTTCTCAACTCAACTATGCAAACACAAAAGTATCATCAAATCGTGTGAGTTTTGCTTGCAGTAGCCAAAAGTTGGTGGTAGTAGATTTTTGGGGGTTTTCTTTTTGAAATCGACGAATATCATTTTTTAATTTCCCCTTCCTGTTGTCCTTGTTGTATGAACAGTGATTTCAGATACTACTTCATTTGAATCAGGCCTGTCTGACGATTATGCGATACCGCCCGATGCTGTCTCGGAGTCCACGTGTATGGACGCGTCGATGCCGTCGTTGTTGATGCGAGCCTCATACGCTGATTCGCCCAATAAGAAGTTGGAGTCATTGGAAAAGGTATGTATGCATCTGAATCTGCAACAAAAAAGTTTTCGTGCTTCCTTTTGTCGAGGGCACATGCAGACGGACGCCCCCGCATTGCGTGCTAAACTTTGATGTAGCGTCGGGTTACCCCTGCATGGGCAAACCAACTGAAATAGTAATCATAGAATATTAGACATTGACGGTTTTCCTCTTTTCCTCCCCCGCACAGGTTGGACATCTAGCAAAACTCGGTGGTAAACTGAAAACATGGCGAAAGCGTTGGTTCGTCCTCAAGAATGGCACACTCACCTACTGGAAGAGTCAGCACGACGTCAATCGAAAACCACAAGGACAAATCATGCTCGACGAATTGTGTCGAATAAATCGGGCGGACGGTGCATCAACATTCGAAATTGACACTGGCAAAAAGACCTACTACCTAACGGCCGACTCCATAGCAACAATGGAGGATTGGATACGTGTTTTGCAAAATGTGCAGCGACGCAATGCAACGAAATTGCTTCTGAGCCGCGACGATCAGAAACCAACGGTTCAGGGATGGGTGACCAAAGTGAAAAATGGTCATGCCAAAAAGTGTTGGTGTGTATTACTCGGTAAAATGTTCCTGTACTTTAAGGCGCCCGGCGAGACGGTAATTATTTCATTTACAAAAAAAAATGTTCTCAGATTGCTTACCGATCCCTTGTGTATTTCAGAATCCTTTGGGACAAATCAATATGCGTGACGCTCGCGTTGAAGAGGTGGAGCATGTTTCCGACTCGGACTCTGAGGAACGTGAGGATCATGCTCAGAGTCAAGCTCGACTGACAGTCGCAATCTATCCAGCCCACCAAGGACCTACGTATTTGATTTTGCCGGGAAAACAGGAACGTGACAATTGGTTGTATCATTTGACCGTGGTGTCGGGTGGTGGACCGAATGCCGGTACACAGTATGAGCAGTTGGTTCAGAAATTAATGGAGACGGATGGGGATCCAAGTAAGGACTATAAACTGAACGGTGTTCCGAATTCTTTTTATGATTTTTCGTGTGGTCTTATTTCAGATTGTGTTCTCTGGCGTCATCCGATTCTTTTGCATACCAAGGACACGATCAATTCACCGCTGTCATCATTACATTCTGAACTGCTGCAATCGGAAGCTATTAAACTTTTTAAGGTAAGTTTAGATTTTTTCGTTTTTTGCCTTATGTTCTTTAAATACCAGCTCTAATAAGGTCCACTATCGCATTTCGCATATTTGCTATCACTCTGAAACTTTTAGCAGATACCCGCCTTAACATTTTCGACTCCGCCACATTGATCTCACTTCCATCCAAATTTTTTTTGCAAAATTGACCCCGTTTGCTCTTGGTCTTCCCAATGCATTTTTTTGTTTGTTTGTCGCTTCTTTGAACTGTTGTAACTCTGAACGGAGACAACTACATCTCTGAGATTTTCAGCAGGTATGCCCCGCAACGTGCTCGACACTCGGTACATTGATCCTCTAAAAAAAAATCCAAAGTTGACACCGTTTGCTTTTGTTCTCTCGTTTGCGATTTTTTGGTACTTGGGTCGCATCTTCGAATGGCTGTAACTTCTTAGCCGAGACACCTCTCTCTGGTTCCTGTTAACCCCTTGTGGGGCATAGGGCATCAACTACGCCTACTTTCTGTTTGTTTGATAAAGCAGCCTCACTATTAACCGATCTTCTCCAATTGTTTCTTGGTCGTCCAACACGGCACGTCTTGCATTGGCTTCTTGTGGGTTCCAATATGTTTTGGCCCTCTTCGAAGAGTATGACCTATCCATTGCCACTTTCGCCTTTTGACAGAAGTGCCTATCCAATCTGAGCCTGTGATATTAAGGAGATCTTCATTCGAAATAATCTCCGGCCAGCGGATTTGTAGAATGCGCCGTAGACACTGTTTTACGAAAGTTTGCAGCTTAGTTGTTATCTCACTGATCACCTTCCAAGTTGAAGCACAGAAAGCAGAATATCCGCTGCAGCATTCAAATCCGATTTAAACAATATTTCCCCGGGGCCTTACCGGCGTCCATAGATTCGATAACCCGCTTTAATTCCGTCTCAGATGGTGGTCTGGAATTAATACTGGCTACTGGAGGGAAATCTTCTTCTGCCGATGAAGATGTACTTGCAGGCCCAAAGCGGTTATTTAGGACCTCAAAAAAGTGCTCTTTCTCCTCTCTGAACCTCCATTGACAAGCAGCAACCCTTCTTTATCTCTCACAAGATGGTCGGTAGTAAACGATTTGCCAATTAGTGGCTTAATTAGCTTCAATAGGGTACCGCTTTCACCACGGTAAGCCCCATCATTTGCCTCCTACGCTAAAGTGTTGATGTAAGTACGCTTATCACATCTCACACTTCTCTTCACGCCTTTTTGCAGTGAACGGTATTCAGCTCGGAGTTGATTTTCGGCTGAAGTATCAGCAGTGGAGTTAATCTGTTTTTTAACTCTTTCGCGTGCTGAGATAAGAGAGTAGCGTATAAGGTCTCCTACTTCGATCCAATCGAATCGTCCCTTAGTCGCTTCAGTCGGTGCGTAGCACTGAATAATTGTGATGTTTCGTACTCGTACTACTATGGATTTGAATCTGGCTGTGATGATACCATCGGAAATAGGTGCATTCCTAGTCAACAGAATTCCGACGCTCGCTTGCCGATCTGTATTATCGCCTTCACTTCCAGAGTAGAGCAATACAGTACGAGAGCTTGGTGATAAAGTCGCCCCGATTCGAGCCATATTGTTTTGCTCAGTCTTAGTATAGCGATGTTGTATGCGGCCATTTTCTGTTCGACTTTTGTAAGCCTTGTGTTATTACACTCACCCCACATCGTCCGAATGTTCCAAAAACCGATAGCCAAAGGCGTTGCTGTTGAATCAGTCCGAGCTATCCGAGGCTCGTTTAATGTTTCGAGTGTAAGGTAAATTTCAAGTAGGCGGGATACAAACCTACATAACATACACTATCCCTCAAGTCGCCTTTTACGACAAGCCGGAATCGCTGTGGTATAATCCTAAATCCAAAAACCACAGGTGAGCGCAAAACAGAGCCGCTGCACGCACAATTGTAGAGATACATATGTACGAAACTCAGGAGAGTTTTATTCACTATTTCTCCTGACCCTTAGTCGCCTCTTCTTACGACACGTCGGGAAAGACGGTGACACCATTCTTGTCCCATGCTACAGGGCAGGAGAGACACCTAGTAGTCTGAAATTTTCAGCATAAACATCGTCACTTGGATCTGTCTTCCATCCAGAATTTGATCACTTTTTTACTTTTGATATATTAGAGTATGTACTACTCTGATTTTTTTTAATTAATATTTTCTTCTTATTTTCAGTGCTGTCAACTCTTCATGTCCGTGGCGGTCAATCAGCCTGGTATCGATTATCATGTTGTCTTGGCGCAAAATGCCTTGCAACAATGTCTGGATATGCCCGAACTGCATACCGAATTGATTTGTGCTCTGATTAAACAAACATCACGACACACTGGTCAAAAATTAGGTGTCGGGGTCCAGGTAAACAAGAAACTGGGCAAGCAAACGCGCGTAAGTTTTCAGTTGCACGCTTCTCTGGTTTTTTGAATTTAGAAAACAAAATTCTATTTTGATCAGTTTATAATTTTGAGTTACTAATCACTTAGTTCTAATAATTTTATATTCATTTAAACGAACGATTGGATGATCAAATATTATTATATTTCATTTTTATCTAAACTATTTAATATTATCATAGTGCCTATGACTATAGATAATTTTAGGCATCAACTTATCTAGAATCTTCTATAGTGATCTCATAGTCAATCGCATGATTTTCCCGTCAATCCTTATAGTTTTAGTAAAACAATTTAAAATAATCCTTAAATGGGAAGTTGATCATAACAGATAAATTGAAATTTTCGGACTATGGTGTTCATACATATGTATATCATTAGTCCTCTTCTTCCTTGTCATTTTATGGCGTTGCATTTTTCGGCTTTCTGGCAGTAATGCATCCTCAATTTTTTGCAGATAGTAGATCCAGATAGCATCGTTGTTGCCCTTTCGTTCGATACATACATACATTCACTATGTACAATTAGTAAATTTTAAAAGACCTCAACGCCTTATTCTATTTCGATTGTTTCTACTAAATAAGATTTCGAAAATTTCGAACTCACAAGCACGACACGACGATCCGACAATCTCCACTGTTTAACACCTATGCGACTATGTCCACTTGGAAAATTCACTGCTTCGTGTACGGTACGTAAGCGAATTTATATACATATCTACTGCTTTTCAAAGACGTAGGCGATAGTGTGGACGATTTGTTAAAAGGTTGTAATAATTTTTCTATAGAACGTAAAATGAAGAAAAGTCAATATTCTTCCTTTCCTTGCCATGGTGTCGCGTCGCTCGACTTGCGGTCGTGTACATCGCCCGTTCTAGCGGTAATGTCTCAGGCTATTTCTACAGGCAACTCTTGAATCGTGTCATCGCCGAGACCAATGCGTTGTTGTTGTTGATGAACAAAACTCAATATCTTTATAAATTATCCTTTAATAATAAATTGCGTAATAAGTTATTCCTGTAATCTGCATTAGAAAAAAATTCAAATAAAACCTACTAATCTATCTGTTGCTTAAGCAATTCCATGTGTTATGATCGAACTTTTTCCGCTTCCCAAATACCAAAAAGAAAATATTGCGCCATTTCGTGCTAGAAACTTTTAGGCTAGGCTGAGGAAAATTGAACGGACATTATTTCGAAAATCGTGAGTTTTTCAAAAATGTATTTTATAATTTACCTATATATAATATATTTTACTTTACTTTATTGGCTAATCCTCATGAATTGCTTTGGTTTCGCTTTTATATTTTGATTTTTTTTAGTATTCGATGATATTTAGCCATTTGCTTAGCTCCTGCTTGACGCTACAAATAGTATTAAGAATATAATACCACTTAAAATAAAAATTAATACACACAAAACTATACTATGTACTCGCATTTAACCTAATTCAAAGGCATTTACACAGTTTTAACGATTTTGAAATTTTGGCTTATTAGGTTTGTGTTTTTCTTAATTTATTTTCTCTACAACTGTCTGTACATGTAAATGTTAAGCTGTAAAATATTTTTATTTTTTGGGTAATACAAAAAGGGGATTTTTTTTTTGCACGGAAATTCATTGCCAATTTCTGATTTTCTGAGTTCAGCTGACGCAGTCAACAAATTGTTTTGACATCGAAATTACAGGCATGGAATACGTTTAGTCAATAGGATTGTATGTCGGAAAGTGATAACGGTATTTTCTTTCAATTTGTTGACAATGCTTTCAGGAGCCTACTTATTCTTTCATTAACACAAGGTCTCAGATCCGAAGTCCCGTTAGGGTTTTATTACGAGAATTTTAAAAACAGTACAAAAGTGAAAGTCATTAGGATAGTTCCAGAGGAAATAAAACACAAATAACGGTATAAAAAATAATTTTACTTTGGAAAATGTGGCTAGTAGTTAAGTTGAACTTCCGTTAAGTGATATCAGCGCAAAAATGTTATCAGAGATAGAATTGTATAGCTTTTTAACTAATTTAAGTTAACATCGTCCCAAGTTTTCTTACAGAGCGCCATTGAGGTTATGTCGTAAGGTGACCATTTTCCTTTCAACTCAAAACGGGACATCGGATTATTGTGTCAGTAGTGAGGTCACCGTAGAAAAAAACACAATGATTAATAAGGAAATATACATGTTTTTATTGGTAATAAACTGAAAGAGTCATGTAACATTAATAATGGTTCAATTATTTTGATACTTGTCGGAGCCATAAAATTGTTTTAAAACAGCGGGAAAGCGCCACAGACCCCCCGATCGATCGGACAGATTTTTGTGGCTGTGTGAAGTTAGCCAGTCATTTTTTTGAAATTAGGTCCTTTTGCTCGGTGAACCGTTTGTTCTACAGCGGCTACGTTTGTTCTTGATTGTTCGCCAATTAATATCGTTTGTTCTTCTCTGATTATTTAATTATAGCAACTTTAAAATTGTGAGTGTGAACTTAGCCAGTCATTTTTAAATATGGGTCGGAAAGGTATAGGTTTGGTATCAATCGAAAGCCAGACGTTTGTTCATTTCGTAGGGCGTTTGTTCATCCTGGAAACGGAAGGATACAGGAATTAGGAAAAAGAGATTAGTTGTGACGTCATCTTCACTCAACCAACGCCATCTACTCAGCTCAGCTGTACGGGCAACCCTTGTCCCGCAAACAATTTATGCAAGATCCACACCATCATCGTACAGCTGAGCTGAGTAGATGGCGTTGGTTGAGTGAAGATGACGTCACAACTAATCTCTTTTTCCTTAATAATTCCTGTATCCTTCCGTTTCCAGGATGAACAAACGCCCTGCAAAATGAACAAACGTCTGGCTTTCGATTGATACCAAACCTATACCTTTCCGACCCATATTTAAAAATGACTGGCTAAGTTCACACTCACAATTTAAAGTTGCTATAATTAAATAATTAGAGAAGAACAAACGATATTAATTGGCGAACAATCAAGAACAAACGTAGCCGCTGTAGAACAAACGGTTCACCGAGCAAAAGGACCTAATTTCAAAAAAATGACTGGCTAACTTCACACAGCCGATTTTTGTATTGCGAAATAAATCGGAAGGTGTATGGGACTATCAGATTCAATTTTTTGATTTGACGTGGTGTGGAACGTATTGCCAATGCAATTTTCCGTACAAGTTGTCATGACAATCATGTGTTCTCAGTTACTGATTTTGTTATATAAACCTGTGGTCGTTCTTCATCTTCCATCCATCCCTTCCAAAAATGGTATAATTTTTGCTATTTTGTGTTGTGTTTTGTGTACCGTGAGACTGCCAATTTCAGATTGCCCGATAAATTGCCTAATGTATGTGCTGTACGGGCGGCAGATCGATTGTGGCCAATGTGCTGCAAAAGTGTTTGAATACTTCCACCCAACGGGTTTCTGTTGGAACATTGATATCATTCCATTCAGTTACTTTTTGCGAGGAAACGTATTTCGAAATCATCGAAAATTCGTCAAATACTTCTGTGTCTTTATTGCCATCAATGTATCCCTTTTCAATCGTTACATCCAATGCTTTTTGGACGTCTCCCCATGCAGGTACTTTTTTTTAAATCTGCCCAATAAAATATATCCACTTCTTTAGTTAAAAAGCTAGTCCACTATTCCAAATATTCACCACTTGTTTTATAAAATTATGTAGCCTTACTTTTTACAAACGCTTCGTCAATATCAGTGCCACTATTTTTCAATTCCTTCGTCAAGCTACGGACTGCAAATGGAAGAAAGTGATTTGTCTCTTTCTGAGCCAAATTATATTTCAGTTGGTTAATTTCTCTTGCAGCTTCAGTTCCGATAAAATCGGACCAACAATTTCCAATATCACTGAAAAAAATCATTTGCTAAAAACAAGAAAAAATCCATTAAAAAAAGCCAAGAAATAATTTTTCTTGATTTAAGATGTATATTCGTGTTCCAAGAAAAGTTTTTCTGATTTAAGATGTATTCTCTTGTTCCAAGAAAAGTTTTTGCTTAAAATAATGCTTATTTTTATTTTAAGCAAATACTTTTCTTGGAACAAGAAAATACATTTTAAATCAGGAAAAATTCTTCTTTGGCTGTTTTTTATTGTATTTGTTTTTTTGTTTTTAGCAAATGATTTTTTCAGTGATAGCTTGATGAAAGCTTGCCGACTGAGCGTGTAAAAATTGAAGCCACAATTCTGATGTGCGGTGTTCAATTTTTTTTTTTATATTTGAGGGCATTTTTCAATGCTCAAAAAATAGTTCTGCAATGGCTGATACATTTTTAAAACCCTTCCACGGCAGGCATGAGCGCAAACCACCTGGTTTTGCTATAGCCCAGTATTTTCTGGTTTTTTGTTTCAGTTTCGGCACATAACTCCTTTAGAGCCTCAACGAACCATATAAATATAAAAACACGATTATTTCTGTAATCCGTTGGAAGCCAAACACCGGATGCGTTTCGTGATACGAGCGTTTGTAATATGAAATGTTGTGAAAATAATTTTTAACTTTCCAAAACGGGACAGAAAGGCGTCCCGAAGGAGTATGTCGGGACAACGGGACACGTCTTTCAAGAACGGGACTGTCCCGTTTAAAACGGGACGCCTGGTCACGTTTATGTGTCATTCTTCAATGTTTTTTCGAAATCGCGATGGAAATGGAAACTATATTAATTCCCGCACAATTAATATGTATTTCATACTTTAAAGTAAATATATTTCACAATTTGTGATACGTTGGCGTGTTCGTTGTACAGCCTGGCTGTATATGTATGTCGGTGCTTACTTTTAAATAAAGTTTCTTTGTGTAAGCGTATTTCATGTTCTACAAGTTCGATTGTGTTATCTGATTGTTTAATTTTTTTTTTTAATATTTATTGGCAATGGCTTTCCTGGCTATATTTTGCGCTTCGTTTTGTTTTAATAGTCTTAAGGCCGGTTTCTGATAGCTCTTGTTCAGTACCTGGCGGATGGTTAGTCTTATCGCATAGAGAAGACACACACAATATTCAGAAAGCTTTTCCATGGTATTGAATGGAATTTTTGTTTATTTTGCATTGTTACGCCATATTTTGCTTGGTGACGCCATCATCTTAGATTGGAAAAATCATTGCGCAGTTTCATACAACAGCGCAAATGTGCAAAAGATAACATAACTATGCGAATTCAACAAAAATTCCATTCAATATAATGGAAAAGCTTTCTGAAAATAGTGTGTGTCTTCTCTACGCGATAAGACTAACCATTCTATAAGAGTTTTGAGAGAATCAGCCCTAATACAATACCCTACATTTAAATGATTACAAGTTTGTATGTATGTAAAATAAAAAAATGTAAAAATTAAATTAGACGTAGCGCAAAAGGTTAATTTTTATATCTAAATAGATTTCCTTTAAATTATTAAATATGATATATAAAATTATTAAGAATTACATAATACAAATATAATATGGGATTTGAACGAAAACTTATTATACAAATAGGTGTTGCATGTTGCTTAAAAATTTTAGGACAAATATGAGTCTTTTGAAGAAGAGAATGGTTTATTTTTCTTCTATCCATATATTGCAGTAAATATTTATTCATAGAATGTTTTATATATCTTTATGTGTTTTTCTTCATACTATCACTTAGTTTACAACATTTATATTCTCCTTTTAATTTTAATTTTGGCTAGACATGTTTCTAGTTGTGTTCTATGTGGATATTTTATAAAAGCGTATTCACGGCAAAGTGATTTTGTAATTAGATGTTGGACTGGACGTTTAATGTACAGGTATCTGCTTCAAATGAGAAAGTACATACTAAGAAGATTCCTACATCAAAGAAATTAAATGATCCAATAAATTATTCAATATATTTTTTTCCGATAGAAATCGAATTCATTATATCGTAGACTAAGAATAGTGGTTGGCAACCATAGTCGTACTCGATGCTATTGTTCCACCAAACCTGCAGCTACCAAGTGATATGGAACTTTCCCGCTTGCCTAGCAGTTACTACAGCTTCTATAATGGGAGCTGTACATTTCTTTTACCTATCAGTTGCAAATGCATGCACTATCTATGTTGAAAAAAAAACACATTCAAAATATGCTTTCGGATTGAATGTGGAATGTACCCCACAATTTTTATTAAGACAACATTCGGTGGCTCAGTGGTAGAGATGACACCATATCTCTGAGTTACTAGAGCGTGGTTCCAAACCCACCATGACCATGGGTATTTTTGTTGACTATAAAAAATGCTCCTACGGCAGGTGGTTCTTCGATACAAATCGTCCCGCAGCTACCCGTTAATAAAAAAAAAATTGTTAATGTTAGGAAGTTTTCACACTTGTACTTAATCTGGCCACATTACGAAATCTGCGGTGTGGTGAGTTTAAAAATGTAGGGATATAGCTCAAATTAAGTAATTTGCACAGATTACGTAATTTGGCCGTAAGTGTGAAAACCTCCTTAAACTCGTAGAAAAATTAAACTGAAAATTGTTGAAGCCATCACCTGTCTAATAAATGATGTGCTATACAGGGTGTCCGGAAACTGCCGCATAAACGCACCGGATTATGATTTCTCATGTGATTTTCAGCAAACAAGTTGTATGGAACATACCCCCTCAGCTTAACCCTTTAGCTGCCACAGGCATTTAAAGATTTTTGAAAAAAATCATTTTCTTGCACGACTTAAAGCCTAATATCTCCAAAGCTAGACCAGCTAGAATAGTGAAATAAAATGATTATTACAGCTAACAAATTTACCTGTAAAATAAAACTAACCATACTAAAATCGGATAAGAGGTTTAGTTTTTACAGAGCTTCAAAGTCAAATTTGCGTGATTTGACCAAAAAACTATATTTTTTTCCATCTCACTTTTCTCCAACTTCTGCCATGTGAGGTGCTTGTACGAATTTTTTTTTTAAATTGGCGCATAGTCTTACGATCATATCTTTCTTACATCATTTTTTTATGGCCCTACCCTCTACCGCATATTATACTGCGATACTGAATTTTTTTTGAATAAACTTCATGGATATCACATACTCTCTCTTCAAACCTTCCATGTAAATGGGTCTGAAGGGCAGCAATTTGATTGCTGTCCAGGAGCACCATTGAGGGTATATCCGGCCCTGGTGAAGGTAGAAGAACTCTATTCCATGGTTCATTTCAGATATTAAGGTTAAGCAGCGGATGACGGAGCGTTTGGATAAATGAAGATTTGCTCTTGAGAGTTTCAGCAACATGGGCCAAAACTCACAAGCACAAGTCATACTGATCTTTCATATCCCCGCAGGGGGGTCTAGGCCCCTGTGACATCAGCCAAAAAGGCTGTTGTAGTGGGACAAAGATCTTTGGTGAGTTGCGATACCACGTAGCTCGCAGCGCAACTAGCAGCGCAGCTAGGCCCCTGGTATGGTTGATACGCCATGGCGTGGATCTGTACAAAGACCATTCGGGCGATGACGTTGCCGAGCTCCCTAGTAATGTACGGATGGCTCTTGGCGTGAACTACCTCCTCCCACAACTTACGGAAGGGAAGTCACTAAAGGCCCAGCACGTAAACGGTGTTCACTGGTGGGGGGGTTCACTATTGCGGTTAATCGTGTGAGCCTCGGAGCTGGCGGCTTCGCATAACCCGAGCCTCGAAGGGGCTATTTAGGGAGAATGGCCTTGGTGGAAGATGCCTACGCGCCTATACCTAGCTAGTTTGTGGATTGATGACCACACGGCCCGAATCGCATTGCTAAATAGTATACTGAAGCGGCCTCCCGGATGTGAAAAGCAGCGCTTCGAGTCTGCTTTAAGCAGACGAGTAGTCACAGGTTCAACGAGCCTGGGAGGTGCACATCTGAATTTCTACGTGAGGCTTAACCAATAGGGGGCCGAAGGAAGATCACACCTGCTAAGTCTTTAGCGAATAGTGTACCACGCGGATGGGTGTGCCCAGGGGACCATCGTCCTTGCCCATCAAGGTCTTGGCCTCGTGGTGGCTGTAGGTTGTTACCCGAGTCATCGAGCTGGTGATGCAACCGCAGGGTTGGGTTCCTGAAGGTGAGTGCATTCGCCGGATGGAGAAATCCCCCTCTCACAAAACGACCTTGTCAGTAAACGCCGAAGGACCGGGAGATAAGACCGAAAGGCTAGGTGCTCCCCTGACGGTATACCCGTAGATGGTGAACTTGTGATCTTTCATATATGGGCTTTATTATGTGATGTTTATGTATGTGACTTCCGTTTTTTCTAGAACATTTCAAAAGAGACATTTCTATTTTTTCGGTTAAAAAAAGAATGAATTATGGATCACTGAAATTTCGCACCACATTGAAATAATTTCGGGAGGCGTTCGGACCCCATGGAACCTTCCTCTGGTTACGTCCCTGTGAGACGTTTCTACCAACACCAACACCTGTATAGTGTATACCTTTTAATTACCCTAATTCGTTTTTGATAACGGCCAGTTCAAAACTAATGAATATCTTACCAAAGGTAAAATGTCACAATTTGAATATCTCCCCAAATGGTAAAGATCAGATATTAATTGATTCAAGTTGGTCAATGAATTAAGGCACCAAACAAACAGTCCACTGAAAATCCTTCAATAAAGCTCCCATTTCCTCCGGGCGTCGCGCCGCGTTCGGCTGAGACCGGCCCTGGAAGATACAAGGCTAGAAATTTATCGGTCAAACTTACAACAGCGGACGGCAACCATCGAGATTTGCTGAAATTATTGACGCTTAGAGTGCCCGTGATAAGCTGGAAAACTTTGAGGAGTAGCTCATCTTTTCGCTAGAAATTTGCAACCTGCATTTGGTCCAACCAATGAACATTATTTTTATCGAGTGATGTTTTATTTCACTTCACTTCACTGTGCTGATGTTCTCTGAATTTCGATTTCGCAATAAGCTCTACATATCTGAAGTTCCCCATTATAATTTTTAAGCTCTTAAATTAACTACTTAAAAGGCATTGAAGATATGCCCATTTCATTTTTCCATTAAATAGCAGCCCAAAACTCATTTGAAACGGATACCGTATATGAAATGTCCACATTACAGTTATTTAGTCAATTTATTATTCACACAAAAAAAAAACACATAGTCACTGTACAAACAAAATTGTTAGAACCAAACCCAAAAAAGAATCTTTAAATATCATAAAATCCGATACACCACCATACCCACATTACAAAATAAAAAAAAATATCCAAATTTCTAAATTCTGCAAGAAAATCAAAATCGTCCATTATGAATGAATATTTACAGCAACTGCTATTGTGTGCAACCCAGAGTCTATTCACTTGTGATACTCAACAAGGGGGTACATCACAGGCAAATGGAAGCTCCCCAACATCCATTCAGGTAGGGGGATGTATGGGATAGAGAGATGTTTAGAATTAAGAGATTCATTAACAAAATCATTTTCAGTTTTCATTATCCATAATTGCAGCACATTATTGTAAATATTTCCAAAATATTGACGACCGTTTCTATAAAATTTTCCAGGCTCCGCCCCCACCTCCGATAATCGATTGTAAATCCAATCCGCCAGCCTACACCTTCGTACAAGGCTGGCAACTACTCTCCCTGGCCGTATCGTTATTTGTTCCTAAAAACAGTCGTCTATTGTGGTACCTCAAATTGCATTTGTCACGCAATGCGGACAGTAAAACCGAAACGGGCAAATATGCAGCGTACTGTGAACGTGCCTTAGAACGAACCTTGCAGAATGGCGGACGCGAAACGAAACCATCCCGAATGGAGGTGTTGTCGATTTTACTGAAAAATCCGTATCATCATTCGTTACCTCATGCAATACCCGTGCATATGATGAATGGCGCCTATCAGGTGAGATGGGCATAATCATATTCAAATATATTTCCTGTGCTGATTAATTTTATGTTTCAGGTCATATCGTTCGATGGATCATCAACAATCGAAGAATTCCAATCGACCCTGTCGCAGGAAATCGGTTGTCGCGATGCTGCCAACGGATTTTGTCTGTTCAGCGATGATCCAATTGAAAAGGATCTTGAACACTATTTGGATCCACTAGCTAAATTATGTGACGTGATATCGAAATGGGAGACTGCGTTGCGTGAAAAAGGATCGGGAAAATTCGAAAATTCCCGTGTCATACAACTGACTTTCAAGAATCGTCTATACTGGAAGCATTCAACGAAATTCGAGACGGACAAGGAGAAGTTGCTGTTGTGCTATCAAACCAATCAACAAATTGTCCAAGGACGATTCCCACTGTCGCGTGAACTGGCCTTGGAGTTGGCATCGCTCATGTCGCAAATCGACATGGGCGACTATTCGCCTGAAAAGTCTCGCGGATCGGGTAATATGAATGCCTCGTTGCAGGCGTTGGATAAGTTCTATCCGTACCGATATCGGGACGCACTCAGTCCAGATCAGTTGAAAGAGATTCAAGAGTTGCTGATATCCAAATGGATTTTACTGAAAGGACGCTCAACGCTGGACTGTGTGCGTATCTATTTGACTTGTTGTCGAAAATGGCCATTCTTCGGGGCGGCATTGTTCCAGGCCAAGCCACGACATTCTGATCAGGCTATGGCGTGGCTGGCCGTATCCGAGGATGCGTTGAATGTTTTGGAGCTATCGTCAATGGCTGCAATTGCCCGTTATCCGTACACGTCTGTAATGACGTTCGGCGGATGTCAGGACGATTTTATGTTAGTCGTCGGCTCCGAAGACACTCTCGCCACCGGCAGCAATGAACAAAAACTCCTCTTTGCCATGAGTAAACCGAAAATACTCGAAATCACACTACTCATAGCCGACTACATGAATGCAATGGGCCATACGCTGCCCGGTACGCCACAAATGAACACGCTCACACGTAACGGTTCCCACCGAAGTATACGATCGCGACCAACACCGGGCGTTGGCGGCGGATGCGGAGCATCCACCAATGCCACCACGACTGCTCACAATACCCTTAATTCACACGCTACACATACGCTTAATTCACAACATTCACACACGCTCAATTCATCGCACTACAATAGTGCGAGTAGTCATCAGAATACGATGAGTTCGTCGCATGGCGGACAGCCTGATATTCTGAAGAGTACACCGGATCATCAGAGGCTTAAGTGATCCGGCGGTCGGGGTGGTGGGGTCGATTAGCACGGTGTTGTGCGAGTGAAATTTACGAATTTGCAATAGCACTTAATTGAAAGCAGAGAGAATAGAAAGCAGGTAAAAATTGTAGGGAAATACGCCCCCAAATAAAGGGGGGGCGTGTTCGTCGACGAATACTGTGATTGTATGATGTACTATTCTAAGAATAAAAGAATGAGAAAGAGGATGGAATAATAAGAAGAAAAGATGAATTAAATGGAGAACAATAGAGTAATTGCTTAATAAGACGAAACGAAATCGATTTTATAGCATTTAAGGTAGACAACAGGAAGAGGAGTGTCTTTTTAGGGGTTTAAACGAACTGTCTTTTGTGGTGTGATGAAAATTTTGAACCTTTCCTACTAAATTCAATAGCAAAACTTAGGCTAATTCTATTT
This sequence comes from Microchrysa polita, assembly GCA_949715475.1. Taxonomy (NCBI): domain Eukaryota; kingdom Metazoa; phylum Arthropoda; class Insecta; order Diptera; family Stratiomyidae; genus Microchrysa; species Microchrysa polita. The sequence goes on along the minus strand of OX454418.1, from coordinate 15,654,749 downwards.
ATATCTTAATTTAAATCGAATCTCAACCATTTTATGAAATCTCTTCCATTGATATTATATAAGCCATATTAGCTCTTTTAAGATAAATTACTTGTCCATAGAGTTAGCGCGTAATTTCGTCATTGTTCGTATATTCCAAAGAATCTCATTAGAAGTGCCGTCCCTTGGTAATAGATTTAGGACAATCGCTTCGATATGTTTAGCTTGGCCTGACTGATTCAAGCTAATACACGTTTCCGTTTTCAACATAAGAGGGATGTGGGACGATTTTTTATAGAAGGATTTTTTAAAATAGGAAACAATGCACTTTTTTTCGCTTTACTATCCGTCCTAATATGCGCTCAAATATTTAAATATGTATCGCTTAATTGCGTCAATAATGTTAAGCTTAATGTAAAGTAGTAAAGCACACGTCATTTCATGTCTGAGAAGAACAAACACAGGACACACTGATACCGCATTAGCATTTTATATTTTACTCGATTTATGCAAACGCGATTTGCGCCCGAATAAACTTAGCGGATTTTATGAAAAGTGGGGCACGACACAGCCTTAAGGCTTGTGTTGCTCGAATCGACTGATGTCATGATCGCTGAGCGACTATTCCTCTATTACAAGTCGCAGATCACTTTACATATTGTATGTATGGTGGTGTACTCCTCGGCCGATATTAGGAGCCCAGCTCTGTAGGTAGTATTTGTCAACAATAATCCAAGAATTAGAAGAGAGTAATAATCGCTTAGCGATCATCGCGAGGGTCGAGGAAATAAACAAAAACCCTACAGAGCATTATTTGCATATATTTTTATAGATCTGTGTTGCTTCAAGCTATAAGCGATATGACGAAAACAACTTAATACAAAATGAATGCAAACAACGCTCCAGTACCCTACACGTGGTTCAGCGATCAGCGCGTGAGTTACTTCTAGCAACACAAACACAGATATTGATTACTCGCTTGGATCAGCTCCAATTGACGCCATCCTCCAGTTTTTAAAGCCAAGTGGCTACTCGTCGTCATCGCAAGTTCATCACCTTCTTGGACATCCGATCAGTTCTTGTACCTTTTGATACTTTCCGCACATCATACATAGTTCATGGAACTCATAGTTGTACCAATTGCGGATTTCATTTCCGATCTTTGCGGATACACAACCTTGCAGTAATTATTTGCTCTTGAAGTTTATTGTCCGTGTCGCAAATGATCCCACGTGATAATCAATTACATCCATCTTTCACAAAACCCCATTAACGTTCGGTAAGTTCATTGCTGATTAGCCATCCGGACCTGGTGACTTACCTCCAACCTGGATGAGGCTTGTAGTATTTCGCTGTCTGTGATGGCGGGCATGTGTCCTTCCGCTAATACGGTACTTCCATCTCCGATCTCCAAATCGTGTGAAGGGAAAACAGTTTAGGCGATTTTTTCGAACAATTTCAGGCATTTAAGTGGTGAAGCTTTCTGTACTATTTTGTCTTTACCACCCTATCGGCCATTCTCCACGGATTTTTAACAGCATCCTCTGTGGGCACTGCTACCTAAACAATATATTGTGCCAGGCTCCTTTATTCGATAAGGTCAACAACTAGCCTTCATGAGGTACCTTCTGATCTTAACTATTGTAAGTGCCAGCCTAATCAGTGCTACTCGATGGGAGACGCACACTGCTCTCTCGTCCGATCACCTCCCAATCATAATAAGAGTTGACAAACCAGCAAACCTGACTAAGTCTGAGAAGCAAACGTTTGTCAATCACAAGAAAGCCGATTGGGAGGGTTTCAAAGCATACTCGTCGGCGAAGTTCATCGAGCTACCTAAACCAACTAACGTTCATAAGGCCGAACGAAATATTAGGAACGTCATTGCCAAAGCAGCGGCACGTTATATTCCTGCTGGACGTATCCCGAAAGTTCGACCAAATTTCCCTACCAGTGCCGCCAGATTAGCCGATGAACGAGATAACATCAGACGCGCTCACCCAGGAAATCCTAGGAAAGGAAAGGGCAATAATGCCATCAAATTTGGCCATAAGAGCACCAGCGAATTTATTGAACATCCCAAGTCCGATGGCTTAAAGCGTAAAATTAGAAGACGGATTCGCAGTAGAAATGTTGACACTATACCATCGTATACTGCGGACCAGGTTAAAAAAGTCATTGAGAATGCTAAAAACTCAAAGGCCCTCGGACCCGATGGCATTTCGATGGCCATGTTGACCTTCCAGCCATTGAGTTTCTCACGGCAGCCTTTAACTTGTCGATCTCTAAGCTTGCCATCCCTGAAATCTGGAAAACAGGACGGATTGTCCCCTGTCTCAAACCCGGAAAAAGCGCTGGTCTCGGTGAATCCTACCGACCCATAACAATACTTTCACCTGTCGCAAAGACGCTAGAGGCCCTTATTCACCCCACTCTTGTTAAGCATGCTAGAACCTCACCAATACGGCTTCAGGAAAATGCATAGTACCACCACAGCCCTCGATGCGATCACTACACGCATCCGTAATGGGCTAAACCACAGACTTCCTTGCCACAGAACGATTCTTGTGGCAATTGACCTAACGAGTGCTTTTGACAATGTCAATCACTCGATGCTTCTCGCTAACTTACTGAATATGCATATCCCTGCTCAAGAGATCCGTTGGATTGCAAACTATCTAGCTGGTCGGCATTCCTTCACTGAGTTTCGTGGCAAACGTTCCAAGCTAAGGAAAATCAAATTAGGAGTTCCACAGGGTGGGGTACTCTCCCCCACTCTGTTCAACATCTACATGTCCGGCCTTCCTACACCACCGGAAGGAATCGAGGTGATTTCCTACGCAGACGATTGCACCGTACTCGCCACCGGGGAGGACAAGGATGAAATGCGCCTCTAAATTAATCGCTATCTCGGACGATTACAGTCTTTCTTCCAAAGCCGAAACCTCACCATCTCCGCGTCTAAATCTTCTGCGACATTTCTTACCACCTGGTCGGTGGATTGTCGGTGGGAGGTTGATGTACGTATTGGCAACAATCCAATTCCTACTGTTGCTAATCCTAAAATTCTCGGGCTCCATTTAGAGAACATGATGACGTCAGCTCATCACGCAGCATCCGTTTGCGCGAAGATGCGCAGTAGGAATAAAATCCTAAAAGCACTAGCTGGTAGCACCTGGGGCAAGGATAAAGAAACCATGCTAGTCACATACAAAGCGGTGGGTCGAGCAGCTGCTGATTATGCAGCCCCAGTTTGTTTACATAGTCTATGTGATACAAACTGGTCCAAAATTCAGGTCTGCCAAAATGCTGCTCTACGCACAGCCACAGGTTGCCTCTTGATGTCTGCCCAGGATCACTTACATCAAGAGACAAAATTGATGCCAATACGTGACCACAATCTCCTACTGTCCAAACAATATCTTGTTGGTTGCTACCGTGAGAATCATCCCAACAACAGTCTCATGGACCGAATTCCTCCACCACGACATGTCAGGCGTGATTTGCGAGACCTAGAGAGAGAGGTCCAGGGATACAAGAGGGACCCTTACGACGATGATGCATACCGAGCTGCCATCGCTGAGATTCACACTGCAGAAGTGAGTCGGTCTGTTGCGAGATTAGGTGCGAATAGAGTCCTCTCAGTGCGCCCTCCACCCATTTCGCCTGAGGAGATTAGGCTCCCGAGAGCCACCAGAGTGACATTAGCTCAACTTCGGTCGGGCTTTTGTTCACGCCTCAATTCGTACCTTTCTCGCATTAACCCGGACATTCAAAACATCTGTCCAAACTGCGCTGGCGCTCCACACGATGTGTGTCACTTGTTTCAATGCCCAGCTGCGCCCACTGACTTAACCCCTGTTTTTGTCTCTTGACATCACGGACGAAAGCATCGACGGACCATAACTCGAGTCCACATAGATGCACAGCGGTTCCACACCTTTCTGCACCGCTAAAAGAAGAAGAAGGTACCTTCTGATGATCGTCGAACTTAGTAGGTCACTCCCATGGATTAATCTCCTGGACCTGTCGATAGCTGAGCATTCACACAGCAAGTAAGCATAAGTTTCGTCTTCATCTAGGCAAAGGCAACACTCGGTCATCCTTGATAATCCAATTCTATGAAGATGATAGCGGAAGCTAAAATATCCCGTAAGAAAGCCACCAATAGGTCTTAATTCTGTCGTGCGCAAAAACATAATATTGAAGTAACTGAAGGGATAATCCAGTTATTTCGCAAGCTATATACCTGGGTGTTCCCTCCAGTAGCTGAGACTCGAAGATCATTTAAAAGTCAAGCCATCAGCAGCCCACAGTCCACAGAAAGGCTCTCTGACGTGAATCTCGGCTTGGAAGAGACTAGGCCAAACACCTATTTCTAGCGAGATCGTGGTATTGGGTCCGAAGACTCCAACACAACATCGTGGTCTGTTCTAGAGCTATCCGTAAACCGCATGATACTTCTTGGATCAGTGCACGGGCTGCCACTTGCTCATTCTAATCGATTTTAGATGTGATTCGCGAGTATCATACAATATACGGATTTTAAGGGCGCTAAAGGCCTCTTTTTTCTGTATGAAAATATGCAGTGGCGTGATACCCCAGATGGCCTTCAGGGCTAGGATTGAAGTGATACTAAATACGCCTGTATTACCCAGGCATGCCAGTCGTTGCCATAAAAGTTCAAGTCCACACGATTCGCGTGGCCTTACTTAGAAAATATTCTAAGTGGGGCTATTTGAATTTAGTCTTCCATCGAGGGTAGTAGTAGTCTGGCTGGTCTAGCGGTTAGTGCGCGCACCTTCGGTGCACAGGGTCATGAGTTCGAATCTCACCGTGGGTCATGGTGTTTTTCGAACTCACGAGCTTGCAACGGACTATGATCTCACTCAGATGTTAAACGAGTACCCATTTATGGGGATAAATAACACTACTGAGCGTGATGCTGATCTCATTACCTCAACAAAAAGCAGATAAGATCTTGGAAATGGGATGTCACTAACACAAGGTACTCCTCTTATGTCGACCGCTCTAGCTATGGCATCGTAGCCTGTGTTATCAATGGCACCCTCGATATCTAAGAAGGCGTACAAAGCAATCTCTTTGTTACCAAGTGACTTTTCAATAGTGTCGCGAACCTGTGGGGCGTCGTCGAAGTCGACTTGTGCGGAACATATGCCATGCGAATTGGATGGCTAGGCTACCACTTTATTAAGAGTTTAATTCTTTAATTCTGTCCACCACAAAAGATAGCGCCGATAGGCTATTTAAATCCCAGAACGCTCCAATCAAATCCACTAACACTGAACATAGTCGAAGAAAAAATCCAAAAAAGCACACAACAATATGCATTCATTAGATGATAAGGATTTTTATACGAATTATAAATAAAGCAACCGAAAAATTATAATTTATCTAGGTATCTGAACGAATCTATGTCTTGCGCTTGTATCGAATATGTTTTAGTGTGCAAATGTCTCTTCTTAATTGATAAAATCAAACAAAATGCTGAATAACAAAAAAGTCGAAATATTTTCGAGATTACTATATTCTTTTAGATAATATTTTACTTGAATGAAATGAGAATCAGAGTTGCTCCGTTTTAAAGGTCACAACAAAAACTCAGATCGAAGCATTGCTCCAGGTCGTAATTATTATTTTGGCGCTAAAGATGGCGAGCCTAAAAATTTAGCTTTCGAAACCCATCGAGAATAATTAATGTTAACGTATAAATACACTGTTAAAAATTCCGAAATGAATCCTGGGACTGAGGGACACATGAGATGGGGGGAATTTAACGAACGTTATTTGTTCGTTGAATTAATCCCGATCGCATATGTTCCTCCCAGACGTGTGTTGTCTACAATTTTAATATTTTTTACTCCGGTTCGTCGCAGCCCGATCAGTGTGGTTGCTGCCTAATGTGAAATCGACCAATAACGTAGTAGTCAACTCAAAAACGAAGCTTTTTGCAAGCACTCTTGGTTATTAACAGGCACGCCCTTAAGTATATTTTTAAAGCTCGTCATTAAAAGCAAGTTAAGCTTTAGTTATACATTTTCTGCGATTCGGCATGGGACACATTTTAAACTACAGCTGAGTAAAATATTATCTAACGTGAATCAAGGAGTTCTCGTCAATTGCGAAACTTTTCTCAAATATTTAAGTAAAAATTTTTATATTTTAATTTTTATCAATCTACAGTGTATAAATCTGTACCTTTTTAACCGGTTCTAGTTTATATCCGAGCTAAGCATGTCTGTCTGTATTTATACTTTGTACACATGTAATAGTATTCTTGAGGTGGAAACTATTTGTATACCAAAGATTAGAGAAAAACCCAATCCATTTGTAAGAAAGATAAATTTAAATGTATATTTAGTAGGAATCTGTAGTTGGATTTGCTCAACAATTGACTTTGATTTAACCTTAATTGACTTTAAATTTTAAACATAATTTCTGTAAAAGTTCTTTTCTCCAAGTCTGATAGTCCGCAGTGGGCAACTGTTATACAATAAATGGGTGAAGTCACATTGTAAGACGAAACCGGACGGGTAAACTTGCAAGACAAAAAACATCGTTCTTACAATCTGAAATGCACAATGCTTGTCTGCTGGCCTCTACTTTTGTTGTAAGAACGATGGTTCTTGTCTTGCAAGTCAAGGCTTTCTTGTTACCTAATCACAGTGATAAGGATATGGTCTTCGTCTGCTTGGAGCTACAAGGTAACATATATTGGGTCGCTTCTGTATACATGCCCTATGATGATACTATACCTCCTCCTAATTTAAAGAAAGCCATTGCGGCAGCAAAGGTTTCAGAAATAAGTGTTATCGTCGGATACGACTCTAATGCGCATCATGTAGTCTGGGGCAGCTCAGATACAAACGAACGGGGTGAATTACTTCTAGAATACCTTCTGCGTACTGATCTCCTTATTTGCAATGTGGGCCTACTTTCATCACAAAAAACCGGCAAGAGGTTTTGGATATCACTCTATCATCAGAGGATACGATTCATTTGATCAAAGACTGGAGAGTATCTGCGGAACACTCCTTTTCGGATCACCGATATTTACAGTTCAGTCTGACGGAGCGCCCTATTGTGAATCCGCCTACTGTCAATCGTAGAAGGACAAACTGGTCTAGATTTCAAGAGGTTCTCCTAGCAGAGTTACCTTCACTACCGGACATACCAAACAATGGACAGGAATTGGATAACATGGTTGACCTTTTCACGGAAGCTATGAAGTCTGCGACCGCCCAATCATGTCCTGTTAACTCGTTTCGAGGTAAGAAAAAACCTTCTTGGTGGACCCCTAAGATCTCTGATTTAAGGGTTACGTGTAGGAAAAGCTTTAACAAAGCTAAGTCCTCGAGACTTGAATCCGATTGGTACTTCTATAAAGAACATTTAAAGTCTTTCAAGAAAGAGTTAAGAGGAGCAAAGCGCAACGCTTGGAGAAGTTTTTGTAAGACCATAGAAGGGTCTTCAGAGACATCTAGATTTAGGAAAGTCTTGGCGTCGAACCCATCCGTGCCAAGCTTTCTTTAAAAAGAGGATGGATCATGGACGTCATCAAGTATCGAAACTATTGAGTGTCTGTTTGATACGCATTTTCCTGGAAGCTCAGCTATTGACTCATCTGACCTCCGGATTGGTCGAACAGAGTCTTGTGATACGAAATCTATACTCGACCGTGAGAAGATTATCTGGGCAATATCTAGCTTTGAGCCCTTCAAATCAGCTGATGCCTGATGGCATCATCCCTGCGGACCTGCATCACTGTGTAGACATCACCTACCCATGGATAGAGGGCATACTAATAGCTTGCCTAAATTTGGTTTATATTCCCCGTGTTTGGAGAGACGTGAGAGTTACGTTTATTCCGAAAACTGGCAAAAGTTCACATCTCTCTCTCTCTCTCTCGTTCTTTTCAACCCCTATAGTGGGGCATAGGGCATTGACTACGCCTCTTTTCCACCTCTGCCTTTTAGCAGCCATCGCCTTTAGCTGGTCCCACGACTTGCCTATAGATTTTCCTTCTGCCTCAACAGATCTTCTCCATGTATTTTTGGGTCGTCCCACACGACGGCTAGCATTGGTTCCCTGAGGATTCCAATCTAGAGCCTGTTTAGCAATGTTTTTTGGCTCTTTTCGAAGTGTGTGACCTATCCACTGCCACTTTCGCCTTTTGATGTCGATGCCTATCCTATTTTGGCGAGTAATTTTGAGAAGGTCGTCGTTAGATATAACCTCAGGCCAGCGAATTTGTAGGATGCGTCGTAGGCACTGATTCACGAAAGTTTGCAGTTTGGTGGTAATGTTACTGGTCACCTTCCACGTGGAACACCCATATAAAAGCACAGATTTTACATTGCTTTCGAAGATCCGGAGTTTGGTATTTCTGGAGATGTTGTGGTTTTGCCAGAGAGGAGTCAGGCTGAAAAATACTGCTCGGGCTTTATTTATACGCGGCTCTACATCGGCATCAGCCCCACCATCCGCGGTCACTACGCTTCCAAGGTAAGTAAAGTCCTCGACTTTTTCTATCGGTTGGCCGGAGATAGAAATGGTGTTTTGCCCTCCTGATGACAAGCTCATGTATTTAGTCTTAGCGGCATTAATTTTTAAGGCAGCACTTCGACTTTCACGATGCAAAGCATCCGTCATTTGAGCCAGATTATCTGGTGTGTTTGAGAGAAGGCAAATGTCGTCCGCGTAGTCCAGGTGCTGAAGGTAATCGAATAATTTCCACCTGATACCCTTACTTTTATTGTCGCGTAGAGAATCGCAGATTACGTCGTTGATGGTAATAAGGAACAGCATTGGTGATAAAATACAGCCTTGTCTGACTCCATTATTCACCTCAAAAGGACTGGACAATCCACCCTTGTGCAAGACATGACGTTGGGCTCCATTATAGGACTCCTTTATGATGGAAATAAGTTTCTCTGGTATGCCTCTCCTACGCAAGGCTGTCCAGATATAAGCCCGGTCAACGCTGTCAAACGCCTTCTCGAAGTCAATGAACATAAGATGTAACGGGGATCTCCATTCAGCGGATTGTTCAATAATAATTCGGAGGGTGTTGATATGATCGCTACATGAAAAACCCTCACGAAAACCAGCTTGTTCATTGTTCAGAGTGCGGTCGATCGTTGTCTTGATCCGGTCCAAGATTATTTTGGCCATCAGTTTAGAGACTGAAGGGAGGAGACAGATTCCACGCCAATTATTGCAATCCTTGAGATTTCCTTTCTTAGGGATTTTAACAATGACGCCTTTCTTCCATTCTTGAGGGAGAGTCTCGGTTGTCCAACACTCTTGGATCAGGGGTAGAAGAATATCCGATGTAGCGTTGGTATCCGCTTTCAAAAGTTCCATGGGGATACCGTCTGCCCCCGGGGCTTTACCAGCTTCCAATGATTTAAGGGCCTTAATTATATCCAGCTTGGATGGTACACCGGTATTAATTCTGGCCATTTGCGGATGACTTGCTGCTTCCGGTGGAGGTGGGCTTGAAGGGTTGAAGTTGTTGTTAAGTACCTCCATGAAATGCTCTCTCCAACGGCGCAGTTGTTGTTCGTCTGTGACTAGCAGAGACCCGTCTTTACCTTTTACAGGATGCTCATGGGTAAAAGATTTGCCAGTCAATGGCTTAATGAGCTTGTAAAGGGTCCCACTGTCACCACGGTAAGCCGCATCTTCTGCCTCCACCGCTAACGCGTTGATGTTGTTGTGTTTATCACGTCTTACGCTTCTCTGCACTCTTTTTTGAAGAGAATTGTACTCGGTCCTCAGTTGTTGCGTGACTGTAGTCAGGGCCGGCTTTAGGTGTAACGGCGCCCGGGGCGAACCTGAAAGAAGCGCCCCTTATAGTTTTATATTCGCGACAAAATTGCAATAGAACTTGAAGTTTAAATTTTTTTGGAAATATTTTTCTCCATTGCCCCGCCACCATTGAAACTATCCACTTTTAACTCTTTTTAACTTCACGTTATTTTCTCCTGTTTCCCAATTAATCGATTGCTTAAAGCGAACAGAAAAGTATGCCTCTATCCATTCACATTTTTTCATAATTCGTCCTAGAAAATTATTATTTCGTTAATATTATAAAAAATCGAGTTTTGTGTAAGCAAGAGTAGATCTATTGCAGGCTCTATTGTAGTGTTCATTTCTCAATTTTAAAAACAAACCACAAAAAACTTTACCAGCTTTATAATCGTTCAAAAATAAAAACAGGCAATCTCACGTCAGAGAAGCATATGGAACCATACATATTAGCTCACAAACATTCATTATGTTGAATGGGAAGACGCTAGCAAATGCCACTTAAGTAGGTTGCACTTTTCCATTCATCTTTTTCGATGTTAAAATTTTTCAAATTAGTAATCATTTTCAAGAGTACACTGCTATTTTCAATTGCGGAATTGACGAAGAAAACGAAAATTAAGGAAAGATGGACAATGACTGCGTTCACTGCGTTGATTCACATACTCTGGTCCCTGCGAAAACGCATTTGCCAATGGTTCTAAATACGGTTGAATTTGATTGTAACGAATTCAGTCAGTATCGATTTTACGTATAGTAGTCCATATTTTTCAAAACATAAATCCATTTCAGTTTGTAATTTCGACCATGGTTAGAAATGGTTTGCTCGGGAAACCTGGCTATTTTGCATTACTACAGGTTACACAATGTAGGTACCACCGGTTCGTTTTTGAATCACCAACATTTAAACGTTCATTAAGTTAATAATTTTACAAAACTTTTCTATTTTTTAAGTAGTTTTAGAACAATTTAATTGCGCGAGAAAAGACAAGAACGTTTGCTCTAAAATGCAATACATTCGGAGACCACAAAATTAGAACGAAATTATCCCTCAAACAACACACTTAATTTTTTGTGGCATCATTCATATTAAATAAAATCCAAAAACCTTTCTACATATGTACATACATGAAAAGCAATAAACCTAAGAGGCGCCACAGACCCTCCGCTCGATCGGCCAGATTTTTTGATTACGAGATAAATCTGAAGGTGTATGGGATTAAATTTTTTGATTTGACGTGTGGAACGTATTGCCAGTGCAATTTTCCGTTCAAGCTGTCATGTTGTTGATTTTTTGACATAAGCCTTTGTTCGTTCTTCATGCTGTGGTTGTGGCGGTCATTCTCCATCAAAAGTAGCAATGAATGTCCATCTTCTATCGCCAAAAATTATATAATTTTCGCTATTTTGTGTTGTGTCTTGTGGATCGTGAGACTGTCAATTTCAGATTGCCCGATAAATTGCCTAATGTATGTATGTGCGGGCGGCAGATCCATTGTGGGCAGTCGATTGCCCAATCGATCGGCCGAGAAATCGTCAGGTTTTTAGCGCCCTTAAGTTTAATAAAAACAAAAGCATAAACACAATCCAGAAATTGCATTTCCACATAAAAAATATTGATGAAAATGGTTCGAAAACGAATGTGCTTATTAGAATTCCCAAGCAACAATTCGTTTGCTTTAAAAAAGCACTTCACACTGTAGCAACCATATAGTACCACGGAATTCATTTATCGTGTGACATCGCTTAAAGTAATATTTTGATCCGATAAACCATCCTTAAAGTATTTTCCGGAAAGCTTCTGTCATCATTATGGAATAAATTCAAAGATTGTGGTATAAAACTTCGATAAAACTGTCTCTAAACGTCAACCTAAAAAAGACACTCCTTTAAATACTCTACTCTAGTGTTTATTGGATGATACAGCACACACATGCAATAGCCTCTCTAAGTTAACTCACACACATGCATATATTCTTCTATAGCACAGTCGGTGTCATTTTTATCGTGTGACATTCGTATGGTCATCCAATAAATTGTTCAGCGTAGTTTTATATAAGGAATGACTTGATTTTTTAAGAATTGACACTTATGAAGTGCTCTGGAATACCACGTTTCTTGAATTGAATTCATTGAAATATTGCATGAAACTACCATATTTCCTCACTCCTTGTTAACTTATGAATCAATTAAGATAATCTCAGCGCAGAGAATGTCTGCATTTTATTGATGAATGTGTGGATTTATTCAACTTCAATTGACTGACATATAAAGAAGAAGGTGCAATGGAGAAGAGTCGATAAAGAAGTGTTGAGCACTTGTAGTGTTTACGATCAATGTTAACTATATGTGAGGTTGGCCGAGTGGTTAGGGCGTCGGACTGGCGTACGACAGTCGCTGGTTCGACGCTGGCTGGGGGATTTTTTTTTTCTTTTTTTCACGAGAAAATGACAGAAAATGATGACATAACACATTGATGTATGTCTTTTTCAAAGCTTAGTTCAGTGCTACAATAAGGTGCAATTGGATCAAAAAACGGCGCCAAACGCCATTATTGGACTATTATTCAGAGGGTATAACCCTGTAAAGTGCCCCTATTATCGTTAGAAGAAAATATTCTATGAAATATTATAGGGATGAAATTGTTACTTGGGTTGTGTACTGCTTTTCCTTAATTAAATGTTATCTTTGGAACGCAGTCAATTCCTGAAGTGGGAATCTGATATGAGTTCCTAACTAAATTCTCACCTGATTTCTATAAAGATACAGGTGAAAGTTTTTGTCGCGCGGCCTTGAGCGGCGTTGTGAAATTGCACATAGAATTCTTGTCGCAAGTCTGCGTTTGTATAGAAATATCCCGTTAACTTGTGATTAGAATGCGCGTTAAATTGATGGTATGTATATTATAAAGGGTGTCCGGAAACTTCCGCATAAACGCACCGGATTGTGATTCCTCATCCAATTTCCAGCAAAAAAGTTGTATGAACATGCCCCCTCAGCTTAACCCTTTAGCTGCCACAGGCATTTGAAGATTTTTGAAAAAATCAATTTCTTGTACGACTAAAACTTCAATATCTCAAAAGATAGACAAGCTAGAATAAGAAAGTAAGATTATTATTACAACCAACAAATTTATCTAAAAAACAAAACTAACCGCACTAAAATCGGATAAAAGGTTTCGTTTTTACAGAACTTCAAATTCAAATTTTTGTGATTTGACCCAAAAACAATCTATTTTTCCATCTCAATTTTCTCTAACAACGGCCAAGGTGAGGTGCTTGTACGATTCTTTTAAAAATTGGCGCATAGTCCAACGATAATTTCATTCTTACATCATTTTATTCTAGCTGCATTATTTCACAGTTTTGATGCCTTAAGTGCAGAAAACTAGGGTTAATTTTGTATCGATTTCGATATAATTTGAATCAATTTTACCAAATTGCAGATCTTTAGGGGCAGTTTGAATTTAATTGAATTGAAATCTAGCTAAAATTAACCCTAGTGTTCTGCATTGAAGAAATCAAAACTGTTAGAAATAACGAAGCTGGAATGAAACGATATAGGATAGATATAATCGTTGGACTATGCGCCAATTTTTAAAAGAATCGTACAAGCACCTCACCTTGGCCGAAGTTGGAGAAAATTGAGATGGAAAAATAGATTGTTTTTGCGTCAAATCTCAAAAATTTTACTTTGAAGTTCTGTAAAAACGAGACCTTTTATCCCATTTTAGTGCGGTAAGTTTTATTTCTCAAGTAAATTTGTTGGCTGTAACAATAATCTTAGTTTGCTATTCTAACTAGTCTAGGTTTTGAGATATTGAAGTTTTAGTCGTACAAGAAATTGATTTTTTCAAAAATCTTCAAATGCCTGTGGCAGCTAAAGAGTTAAGCTGAGGGGGTATGTTCGTACAACTTTTTTGCTGGAAATCACATGAGGAATCACAATCCGGTGCGTTTATGCGGCAGTTTCCGGACACCCTGTATACATTCATACTTGGATGGTCGTGTACTATAGCCTGCATTAATATTCTTACATCATATTAATTCAGCAGTTTAAAAAAAAATGTCTTAAGCAACAAAAAAAATTGTAAAAATAAATTAAATTAATAATACGGGTTTCGGCGCCCCCAACCTGGCGCCCGGGGCGACCGCCCCGCTCGCCCCACCCTAAAGCCGGCCCTGACTGTAGTGTCAGTAGCCGAGTTCAATTGCTCTTTAATTCTCTTCCGTGCAGTTATCAGAGACCATGTATCGTCGCTGATAAATGGTCTCCTACCTCGCTGAAGTCTGCCCACAAACGTTTCGCCACACGATATAAAAGCGTCCTTCACAATGTTCCATCTATCATCAATTGATGAAGGAGTATCTGGCGTTTGCGCATTAGTTATCACGTGCAATGCACTAGAAACTGCACGTTTTGTTGATGGATCTTTAAGTTTTTGCACATTGAATCGTGGTGATACACGCTCGTTTTGTGTGCGACGAATAACAGCGGTGCGCAAGCGAATTTTTGCGATGACAAGTTGGTGATCGCTGCCTACATCAGCACCACGCTGAGCCCAATACAGATCAATAAATATATTGCCAGCACACGCTGGTTCCAAACAAATATTTGAATTTTTAAGGCTCTCACAATGGACCTATTACTGGTCTAAGCGCGCTGGTCTCAATTCCGGCGGCCCCATTACCTAACCTAACCTCACCTGTCTTGCAAGTTTACCCGTCCGGTTTCGTCTTAAAATTTGAATTCACCCAATAACACGTCCATTTAATTACGATCTGAAATAAACTTTTCTTACTCCACTGACTTTTCGAAACCCATCTCTCGAATCTTTCTGAAAAGAAAAGAAACTTCACCACAAACTCGAATATAATCTAGTTCTGTGCGTTTGTGATTGGCTTAAGCAATTTAATGAAATCATATGAAAATAAGTTTTGTCCAGTTACCAAATTGAAAAAAAGAATAAAATGCAAAAATTCTAATTTATTAATTGTAATTAAAAAGTTTTATGCGTAGGAAAAAAAAGACATACATACCTTAATGTCCATGTATACTACTAGTAAAGATTTTATTCTGATTCGTGTTAAGTGTTACTTTTCATGAACCGACAAAATTGTGTTTATTGCGCTCGTTTTTATAATTTGTATCCAGTTGTGTCGCTATATTGTTTCAAAGCGTACGCACTACTATTGCGTAAGCATTAATTTTGTTTTAAAAGAAAAACAATGCGAAATATAATGTAATATTCTAAAAATAAAATATCTACGAAAATTATTCTATAAATATATACATAATAATTGTAAATAGCTAAACCATATATCCACATAAATCTATATATATATATTATATTGTATGTAAAACTCATAAGATAATTAACGAAAAAATATAGATTATTGTGTATGTTCTTTTTCATAATAATCATCATCAAACAAATAATTTTATTTTAAAGTGTTTCTCGTTTCAAATTTACAGACACCGAACGATACGAATATATTTGTGTAATTTTATAGCGTAATTATAATTTCTTCTAGATGATTTTGGATAATTTGAAAAATTGATGATGACGTGTAATGTATCTTAATTGAATATTGTGTTATAAAACAAATCTCTATATCAACAAATCCATAGATTGTATGTAAATTTTTCCAGAGATCATAAACGATATTATTAAATGTAATAATGATGTATGCATAATTACCATTGTAAAATTTTATTATATTGTTTTACCGTTTTTTTTTGTTTTTCTAACAGAGAATTTGTATAAAATATAAGTGTTTTGTTTTTTCTATAAAAAAAAAGTTGGTGGCATTTTTATTCGATGCATTTTTAATTGCAGATCATGAAGATCATTTTTGTTTCAGCATTTAGTGAGAAAGAGTTCTTCATTCAGCAATGGATAAAAGGTAATCGTACAGTAGGGACAGAAGAAGGGGAATTTCTCTTCGTTAATACTGAAAAGTCGCTGAAAAAATAATGATGCTTTTCGATTCTCATAACCTAAAACTATAGTATGGTTCTAAATGAATAATGTACATGATCAGTGTTGCCAATTTAGCCGTTTTCCGGCCAAATTTAGCCGCAAACTGTGCGGTTTAGCCGGAAGAAATTTATAATTCCGGCCGGCCGGATTTTTAGCCGGAATTGATTTTCTTCGGCCGTTTTTCCGGCTAAAATTATTTTATGAATTGGTTTTACTTTGAAACTAGAATCAGTTTTTCAATATTCACAAACAAAATAATTAATCGCCGTGAAATTATTTCTATATACACTTATTATCGTATATTAGGGTAAGTACCTACTATGTCCACCTAGAGGAAAACTTGCATTTATGTCTCCTGGGAAAAATTTGCCGCGGAGACTAGCCTTTTTTTTTAAATATATAAGGTAATGGGATTCATGTAAACTGACGTTATTAGTACCTAGTCCAAGCATGTAATTTACTAACCACCAATATGCTGAATAATTTGCAATTTGATAAAATTCTTTAGCTGAGCAATTCTTGGAGCATGGGGGACCTGAACATTGGTCCATTTTTTCAAAGTGTGAATTCTTTACCACATCCCAATAGGAAAAATAGAAGCGCGTCCGATAGAAGCGCTTCCTCATCATTTCCATATGTGCTTCGGAGGAAGTGCTTCCACAGAAGTATAATTACGAATGGTGAGGGAGCACTTCAATATCGTAATAGCCCCGAAATATATACTCACTTAAATAAAATTTATCAAAAATCTATACCATTTCCCGGGCAAGCTCATAATTTTGGAACAGCTATTTCGTATCTTTGGAGCATTAAATTCATAATTGCGGAGCATCAGCAATGATGGATCATCAATTTCGTAACTATGGAAAATAAAATATAATTTGGAGGGCTCAAATTCGAAAAAGAATAACAAGCTTGACACACATATTTTCGAATGACGCCAATGTATCATCATTAGCACGAGTTCCAAATTACGCATTTGGACCATCATTTGCTCAATAATGTAGGGATTAATTCAACTCCTACATAAAAACAACTTTTGTACTATAACACTTATATTTTATTATTACTTCTGTTTGGAACGACTAAACACAATCTGATTCAAATTACATTTTCTGCGGGCTTTTATACCAATTCTGAGGGCAACACCAGCGCCTCTATATGAAATTTAATTAACTATAGTTGGGTAGTGCTGCCACGTATGTCGCTATAATACTCCCCTCTTAAGTGACATTCCTGTGATTGATGTTAAATGTCACTGATTTTTGAGCAGATGATTTCGTCCTGGGACCAGAGTAAGTCCTAATATTTTGTTGCATTGGAGATCGGAGTGTGGAAGGATCGATTTCGTGAGGCAAATGTGGATTGATCAAATGCGCCGGTTTCAAACGTTCTGTAGTTACAGTTGTCTCTTTTCCAGCGATGTTGATTTTAAATACGCGGTCGCTGATTCGTTCGACAACAGCGAAAGGGCCAGCATACGGACGTTGTAAGGATCTTTTTGTTCCGTCTTGCCTCAGGAAGACGTGTGAGCAAGTGAACAAGTCCTTGTGGACGAACGAAGAGTCAATGCGATGATGGTTGACTGGTGTGGGCCGCAGTTTTTGCATACATTGTCTTAATTGCTCGACAACTATATGAGACTCGGCAGGAACGTCGTTGTCGTCGTTGACAAAGAACTCGCCCGGAATACGCAAGGTTGCACCGTAAACGAGCTCGGCAGGAGAACAATTAAGGTCCTCCTTAATCATGGTGCGTAGTCCGAGAAGTACTGTGGGTAGCGCCTCCGTCCACTTCGAGTTATTGTGGCAAGTCAAAGCGGCTTTGAGCGTACGATGCATACGCTCGACCATGCCGTTTGCTGCAGGATGGTACGCTGTTGTCCTTGTTCGTGTGCATCCAACCAATTGTAGTAACGCCTTCATCAATGACGACTCGAGTTGGGAGCCGCGATCAGTCGTAATGGTGACAGGAGCTCCGAAACGACTAACCCAGTGGCTGTAGAACATCAGGGCTATCGTTTCAGCTGTTGCATCGGAGATAGGAATAACCTCCGGCCATCGAGTAAACCGATCTATTATCGTGAGCGCATAATTAGCACCGTCTGAAGAAGGAAGTGGTCCTACTATGTCCAAATGGACATGTTGGAAACGCGTATCCGGTGCTGCAAATTTTTGAGGCGAGTTTTTAACGTGTCGGCTAACTTTCGAAACTTGACAGGCTATGCAAGATTTTGCCCATCTGGCTACGTCCTTGCATATGCTGGGCCAGACGTATTTTTGTCTGATGAGTCTGCTGGTGACACGGCCGCTGGGATGTGACAGACCGTGAACCTGGTCAAAAATTTTGCGACGAAATTTCGAAGGAATATAAGGCCTCGAAATATTGGACGATATGTCGCAATACATGGTTTTGTTTCCGTCGATAATAACCGGATGCAAACGAAGAGATGTTGTACCTTCGTTTAATAATTCTTCCAGCTCAGGATCGTCGTGTTGGGCATCGGATATATCTCCAGGGGAAATTGTGATAGGCTGGGCGATTGCGCTGATGCTGTCTGCTCGAGACAACGCGTCAGCTATTACATTTTGAGATCCGTTGATGTGTACGATTCGTGTTGAGAACTGAGCAATGTACTCTAATTGACGAGCTTGGCGGGGTGGTGCTTTGTCTGACTTCTGACTGAAGGCAAATGTAAGTGGTTTGTGATCGGTACGAATTGTGAATGCTCTGCCTTCGAGCATGTACCTGAAATGCTTGACACCCTCAAAAATTGCGAGTAGTTCTCTATCATAGGTGCTATATTTCTGCTGTGCTGTGCTCAGCTTTTGGGAGAAAAATCCTAACGGCTTCCACGCACCGTCTTGGAATTGCTCCAGCACCGCACCTATGGCTGAAATTGATGCGTCCGTTGATAGCGTTAAAGGTGCATTCGCTTTGGGATGAGCTAACAGTGTCGCGTTCGCGATCAAATTTTTACTCATCTCGAATGCCTCCGTTGCTTCTGGCGTCCATTCTATCTGCCGCTTGTCCTTCTTTCGGCAGTCCTTTGTCAGCACATTTAAAGGTGCCAATATACCTGCAGCTTTGGGTAAGAATTTGCGATAGAAGTTAATTATTCCCAAATATCTACGCAGTTCCGCTATCGTAGAAGGACGCTTGAATTTCATGATGGCATCGACACGCTCCGAAATAGGCTTCGACCCACTGTGGTCAATTTGGTAGCCGAGAAACTGAGTTTCCTTTACGCCCAATACACATTTCGAAGGTTTGACTTTAATGCCAAATGCCGAAAGACGCTGGAAGACTTGCTGAAGATGATCTAGATGCTCCTCCTCGCTAGCGGATGCAACCAGAATGTCATCCAGATACACGTAACAAAATGTAAGTCCGCGCAAAACTGTGTCCAGGAAACGCTGGAATGTTTGTGCCGCATTGCGCAGACCAAAAGTCATTCGGCAAAATTCAAAAGAGCCGAATGGTGTGCAAATCGCTGTTTTCGGGATGTCGTCGGGATGAATTGGCACTTGATGATATGCACGCTCCAAGTCTATTTTGCTGAAAATTTGCTTTCCATGCAAAACATGTGCGAAGTCGTGTATATGGGCGATCGGGTAGCGGTCCGGGATGGTTACAGCATTGAGTCGGCGGTAATCTCCACATGGCCTCCAACTGCCGTCTTTCTTCGATACCATGTGAAGTGGACTTGACCACGGGCTTTCAGATGGTCTGCAGATGCCTTTTTCTACCATATAGTCAAATTCGGCCTTCGCAATAGCGTATTTGTCTGGAGGTAAACGCCTAGGGCGTTCAGAAACTGGATTTCCGGTAGTGCTGATTCTGTGGACTACGTTATGCTGTTGTACCTCGGTGAAATTTAGCGACGAGGTTAGTTGGGGAAACTGCGCCAACAATTGGGAAAATCTATCGCTATTTTTAATAGCTGATAAACTCACGTGCTTCTCCCATGATGTTTCAGCAATCGCAAAAAGTTGTGTAGTCCCGTCGATAAGGCGCTTACGCTTGACGTCCACTAGCAAATTAAAATGACGTAAGAAGTCTGCCCCTATTATAGGGCGTGTAACATCGGCTATATGAAAATACCACGGCAATTTTCGACGGAGCCCGAGATCGAGGTTTAGCAGTTTTTCGCCGTAAGTTTTGATGACCGCATTGTTAGCTGCATAGAGATGGAAATCTGTTGGATTGCCAGCTTTGATTGACGGAGAAGGTGGTATTACGGAGACACTGGCTCCAGTATCAACTAGAAATTTTGTCCCTGTAGCATTGCAGCAGATAATAAGTCGGTGCGGTTCAGCTACGTCGACACCTATCGCACTGCTAGGTGACGACGATTTTAGTTTAACGATTCGGTTTTGAAGGAGCACGGCTGTTTACATTTTTTAGCCTTTGCTCCGAAACGATTATGGTAGTAACAAATCGGAACTTGAGCAGTCTGCGATTTGTTGTGCCGGGAACGATTGCGTGAACTGGACCTAAAGCGACGGGTAGATCTATCCTGGCTTCTACCCCGGACGCTTCGCTCCAGTCTAGAGAGGCGTTCAGCTAGCGCGTGCACATCATTGAGTTCGTCGTGTTGTGTTACGTCGGTGTCGGTAACTTGTGCTACCGTGGGCCAAAAGTTCGCTTCGACAATAATTTTGTCGGCTATGTCGGCCAATACGGTTGCCTCAACTTGATCGGACACAGTGAGAATGGCCCGAACTCGCGACGGCAGTCGGCGAAGCCACAATGACTTAATGGCGTCATTTGATAGTTGATCTCCCGCTAAAGACTTCATCTCCCGTAGAAGGAATGAAGGCTTCTTATCGCCCAATTCGAGCTCCGTGAGTACCTTTGTGAGCCTGCTCTCATTTGAGTCTGCGAAGCGGGCAATGAGTTGCCTCTTGAGCTCTGCATAGCGGTCGGAGGTAGGAGGTTTCTCTACTACGTCGGCCACGTGGTCTAACACCGTACTTTCAAGTGAGGCCACTATCGCGTTGAATTTGCTACTATCGGACAC
The DNA here is from genome assembly GCA_949715475.1 of Microchrysa polita. NCBI lineage: Eukaryota > Metazoa > Arthropoda > Insecta > Diptera > Stratiomyidae > Microchrysa > Microchrysa polita. Next base: position 15,633,930 of record OX454418.1, on the reverse strand, counting down.
AATCCGATTAGCGGCAAATTGAGCCTCCACCTGGGCGAACCACAGAGTGGGGCGACGTTGCCAAAAAGGGGGCAACTTGATGCTCGACATCGCTTCCACATGTGTCGGGAATGACACGGGCAAGAATTCCCGGGGAACTGTCGAGCCAATTGTGGTTTTAGGCTGCGTGCCCGAGACTACTGGACTCGACACTGGGCCAGCTACTACAGGCGGAGTAGCGATATGTTTGATGGGTGATGGCTCGGACATGGTTGCGCTCCGGATGATGAACGCTGCTATGAATTTGCGTTCCGGCCGACAGGCGCCGTCGAGTGTCGAGGAGCGTTATATGGTTGCGCTCCGGATGACGGGCGCTGCAATATGAACGCGCTCCGGCCGCGGGGGCTGATGATGAGAGTTATACGGTCGCGCTCCTGATGAAGGGCGCTGCTCTGCGTACGCGGCTGGCTGCGGGTCGCTGACGCCGAGCACTGTGCGGTCGTGCTCTGGATGACGGGCGCTGTTGTGTGTACGCGCTGCGACTGTAGGCGCTGTCGACGAGCGTTGTGTGGTCGCGCTCCAAATGACGGCGCTGCTGCGTGTACGCGCTCCAGCTGTGAAACGCTGACGATGAGTGTTGTGCGGTCGCGCTCCGGATGACGGGCGCTGCTGCGTGTACGCGCTCCAGCTGTGGGACGCTGACGACGTGTGCTGTGCGGTAGCGCTCCGGATGGCGGGCGCTGCTGCGTGTACGCGCTCCAGCTGTGGGACGCTGACAACGTGTGTTGTGCGGTCGCGCTCCGGACGTCTGAGGGGCGCTGACGACGAGTGATGTGCGGTCGCGCTCCGGATGACTGAGGGGTGCTGACGATAAGTGTTGTGCGGTCGCGCTCCGGACGTCTGAGGGGCGCTGACGACGAGTGATGTGCGGTCGCGCTCCGGACGTCTGAGGGGCGCTGACGACGAGTGATGTGTGGTCGCGCTCCGGATGACTGCGGGGCGCTGACGATAAGTGTTGTGCGGTCGCGCTCCGGACGACGGGCGCTGCTCGGATCACTCGTTGCTGCGTATACTATTTCGGGGTCACCAATATGTAGGGATTAATTCAACTCCTACATAAAAACAACTTTTGTACTATAACACTTATATTTTATTATTACTTCTGTTTGGAACGACTAAACACAATCTGATTCAAATTACATTTTCTGCGGGCTTTTATACCAATTCTGAGGGCAACACCAGCGCCTCTATATGAAATTTAATTAACTATAGTTGGGTAGTGCTGCCACGTATGTCGCTATAATAATTACTGGGGACGCCATCTGTTGTAAAATTGAAGAACAAGAATGTTTACAAAATTAAATTTAATTAAATTTATTATCGATCTTTTTCACATTTCTATTCAGATTCTCTAAGAAAAGTGTGTCCTCAAATTATTGAACTGAATATTCATCAAAATATCGCAATTGTGAGGGACATTTTCCCCATTTACACTAACGTCAAAAGTAAATAACGAATTCTAATGACGAAAGCATATGTGTCCAATTTCGAACTTTCAACAGCACCATGATGGATTATTGTCATGATGATTTGGATATGTCTTGGGCCTAAAATGTTTAAATTTTAGTCAAAATATAAGATTGTTCTGGTGCGATGATGGTAAGATATACATAAATGCTGTTGTCCTTGCCCATAGTTACGCATTGGACGTTCCTTTTACGAATTTTATGTTCTACAATTTCGAACCTAATGTGGTTATGGACTTGACCGAGAAATTGTACCTATACAACAATTTTGACTAGTTTAGCTATCCCCGAACAAAGTAAATTTTGACTGTAATGCCAGCGATTGAAGCATAATAAAACTAAGAAATCTGCCTAAAGCGTAGTTTACGGGAAAAGAAAAGAAATAAAATTATTAAAATCAGTTTTTTACTATATTTTTTTCGTAATGTGACTGTTTTGTATGATTCAGCCAGTTTTTTGGCCGTTTTTCTCGCTGAAATTAATTTAGCCGGATTTTTAGCCGTTTTTGAAAAAACTATAGCCGGTTTTCCGGCTAAATTTAGCCGTTTTCTAAATTTCCAGTTGGCAACACTGTACATGATCATGTTAACTGTTCTGACCATGCTCTGTTCTTCGATATCCTCGTGCTTCACCTTTGATTTGTGCAAATCCAAAAACGCGGGAGCGTCTTGATAGCCAAAGAAAAAACGAGAATCGGTCAAGTATGGGATTACGCAATCAGAATGCTCGAAAGAAGAATTTCTTATTCTTTTTTTATCAACACCAGCGACACTTACCTTACCATCGCATATAGCGGACAATATCGGAAACACAAAAGTTCTCCTTATGAGAACGGATAGCAGAACAAGCCATCAGTTTTCTCTGTAGTACAATTAGCCCAATAAAGGCCAAGCCCAAACATCGAAAAAAGAGTGAAATTTTGATACTACAAATTGTTGAACAACTCCGCCCACTATTAAGTAAAAAGTTACACTAATTTGCGCGTCGGGTTAAACGGCTGTATCTCCTAAACGGTGATAGCTAGGGCCCTCAAAGTTTCAGCAAAATGTAGGTCTGGATGTCCTCTTCATCGACTTTTTAAAACCCCATTTTCGCCAAATCTCATAGAAATTGAGAAAAGTAGCATTTTCAGCCCAAAAGGAGCGTTTTGGGGGTGATTTACTGCCCATTCTTTAAACGGCTGTATCTCCTAAACGGTGATAGCTAGGGCCCTCAAAGTTTCAGCAAAATGTAGGTCTGGATGTCCTCTTCATCGACTTTTTCAAACCCCATTTTCGCCGAATCTCATAGAAATTGAGAAAAGTGGCATTTTCAGCCCAACAAGAGCGTTTTGGGGGCGATTTACTGCCCAATCCTTAAACGGCTGTATCTCCTAAACGGTGATAGCTAGGGCCCTCAAAGTTTCAGCAAAATGTAGGTCTGGATGTCCTCTTCATCGACTTTTTCAAACCCCATTTTCGCCGAATCTCATAGAAATTGAGAAAAGTGGCATTTTCAGCCCAACAAGAGCGTTTTGGGGGCGATTTACTGCCCAATCCTTAAACGGCTGTATCTCCTAAACGGTGATAGCTAGGGCCCTCAAAGTTTCAGCAAAATGTAGGTCTGGATGTCCTCTTCATCGACTTTTTCAAACCCCATTTTCGCCAAATCTCATAGAAATTGAGCCCTCATAGAAATTGGGCCCTCAAAGTTTCAGCAAAATGTAGGTCTGGATGTCCTCTTCATCGACTTTTTCAAACCCCATTTTCGCCAAATCTCATAGAAATTGAGAAAAGTGGCATTGTCAGCCTAAAAGGAGCGTTTTGGGGGTGATTTATTGCCCATTCTTTAAACGGCTGTATCTCCTAAACGGTGATAGCTAGGGCCCTCAAAGTTTCAGCAAAATGTAGGTCTGGATGTCCTCTTCATCGACTTTTTCAAACCCCATTTTCGCCAAATCTCATAGAAATTGAGAAAAGTGGCATTTTCAGCCCAAAAAGAGCGTTCTGGGGGCCATTTACTGCCCAATCTTTAAACGCTTGTATCTCCTAAACGGTGATAGCTAGGGCCCTCAAAGTTTCAGCAAAATGTAGGTCTGGATGCCCTCTTCATCGACTTTTTCAAACCCCATTTTCGCCAAATCTCGTAGAAATTGAGAAAAGTGGCATTTTCAGCCCAAAAAGAGCGTTCTGGGGGCCACTTACTGCCCAATCTTTAAACGCTTGTATCTCCTAAACGGTGATAGCTAGGGCCCTCAAAGTTTCAGCAAAATGTAGGTCTGGATGTCCTCTTCATCGACTTTTTCAAACCCCATTTTCGCCGAATCTCATAGAAATTGAGAAAAGTGGCATTTTCAGCCCAACAAGAGCGTTTTGGGGGCGATTTACTGCCCAATCCTTAAACGGCTGTATCTCCTAAACGGTGATAGCTAGGGCCCTCAAAGTTTCAGCAAAATGTAGGTCTGGATGTCCTCTTCATCGACTTTTTCAAACCCCATTTTCGCCGAATCTCATAGAAATTGAGAAAAGTGGCATTTTCAGCCCAAAAAGAGCGTTTTGGGGGCGACTTACTGCCCAGTCTTTAAACGGCTGTATCTCCTAAACGGTGATAGCTAGGGCCCTCAAAGTTTCAGCAAAATGTAGGTCTGGATGTCCTCTTCATCGACTTTTTAAAACCCCATTTTCGCCAAATCTCATAGAAATTGAGAAAAGTGGCATTTTCAGCCCAAAAAGAGCGTTTTGGGGGCGATTTACTGCCCAGTCTTTAAACGGCTGTATCTCCTAAACGGTGATAGCTAGGGCCCTCAAAGTTTCAGCAAAATGTAGGTCTGGATGTCCTCTTCATCGACTTTTTAAAACCCCATTTTCGCCAAATCTCATAGAAATTGAGAAAAGTAGCATTTTCAGCCCAAAAGGAGCGTTTTGGGGGTGATTTACTGCCCATTCTTTAAACGGCTGTATCTCCTAAACGGTGATAGCTAGGGCCCTCAAAGTTTCAGCAAAATGTAGGTCTGGATGTCCTCTTCATCGACTTTTTCAAACCCCATTTTCGCCGAATCTCATAGAAATTGAGAAAAGTGGCATTTTCAGCCCAACAAGAGCGTTTTGGGGGCGATTTACTGCCCAATCCTTAAACGGCTGTATCTCCTAAACGGTGATAGCTAGGGCCCTCAAAGTTTCAGCAAAATGTAGGTCTGGATGTCCTCTTCATCGACTTTTTCAAACCCCATTTTCGCCGAATCTCATAGAAATTGAGAAAAGTGGCATTTTCAGCCCAACAAGAGCGTTTTGGGGGCGATTTACTGCCCAATCCTTAAACGGCTGTATCTCCTAAACGGTGATAGCTAGGGCCCTCAAAGTTTCAGCAAAATGTAGGTCTGGATGTCCTCTTCATCGACTTTTTCAAACCCCATTTTCGCCAAATCTCATAGAAATTGAGCCCTCATAGAAATTGGGCCCTCAAAGTTTCAGCAAAATGTAGGTCTGGATGTCCTCTTCATCGACTTTTTCAAACCCCATTTTCGCCAAATCTCATAGAAATTGAGAAAAGTGGCATTGTCAGCCTAAAAGGAGCGTTTTGGGGGTGATTTATTGCCCATTCTTTAAACGGCTGTATCTCCTAAACGGTGATAGCTAGGGCCCTCAAAGTTTCAGCAAAATGTAGGTCTGGATGTCCTCTTCATCGACTTTTTCAAACCCCATTTTCGCCAAATCTCATAGAAATTGAGAAAAGTGGCATTTTCAGCCCAAAAAGAGCGTTCTGGGGGCCATTTACTGCCCAATCTTTAAACGCTTGTATCTCCTAAACGGTGATAGCTAGGGCCCTCAAAGTTTCAGCAAAATGTAGGTCTGGATGCCCTCTTCATCGACTTTTTCAAACCCCATTTTCGCCAAATCTCGTAGAAATTGAGAAAAGTGGCATTTTCAGCCCAAAAAGAGCGTTCTGGGGGCCACTTACTGCCCAATCTTTAAACGCTTGTATCTCCTAAACGGTGATAGCTAGGGCCCTCAAAGTTTCAGCAAAATGTAGGTCTGGATGTCCTCTTCATCGACTTTTTCAAACCCCATTTTCGCCGAATCTCATAGAAATTGAGAAAAGTGGCATTTTCAGCCCAACAAGAGCGTTTTGGGGGCGATTTACTGCCCAATCCTTAAACGGCTGTATCTCCTAAACGGTGATAGCTAGGGCCCTCAAAGTTTCAGCAAAATGTAGGTCTGGATGTCCTCTTCATCGACTTTTTCAAACCCCATTTTCGCCGAATCTCATAGAAATTGAGAAAAGTGGCATTTTCAGCCCAAAAAGAGCGTTTTGGGGGCGACTTACTGCCCAGTCTTTAAACGGCTGTATCTCCTAAACGGTGATAGCTAGGGCCCTCAAAGTTTCAGCAAAATGTAGGTCTGGATGTCCTCTTCATCGACTTTTTAAAACCCCATTTTCGCCAAATCTCATAGAAATTGAGAAAAGTGGCATTTTCAGCCCAAAAAGAGCGTTTTGGGGGCGATTTACTGCCCAGTCTTTAAACGGCTGTATCTCCTAAACGGTGATAGCTAGGGCCCTCAAAGTTTCAGCAAAATGTAGGTCTGGATGTCCTCTTCATCGACTTTTTAAAACCCCATTTTCGCCAAATCTCATAGAAATTGAGAAAAGTAGCATTTTCAGCCCAAAAGGAGCGTTTTGGGGGTGATTTACTGCCCATTCTTTAAACGGCTGTATCTCCTAAACGGTGATAGCTAGGGCCCTCAAAGTTTCAGCAAAATGTAGGTCTGGATGTCCTCTTCATCGACTTTTTCAAACCCCATTTTCGCCGAATCTCATAGAAATTGAGAAAAGTGGCATTTTCAGCCCAACAAGAGCGTTTTGGGGGCGATTTACTGCCCAATCCTTAAACGGCTGTATCTCCTAAACGGTGATAGCTAGGGCCCTCAAAGTTTCAGCAAAATGTAGGTCTGGATGTCCTCTTCATCGACTTTTTCAAACCCCATTTTCGCCGAATCTCATAGAAATTGAGAAAAGTGGCATTTTCAGCCCAACAAGAGCGTTTTGGGGGCGATTTACTGCCCAATCCTTAAACGGCTGTATCTCCTAAACGGTGATAGCTAGGGCCCTCAAAGTTTCAGCAAAATGTAGGTCTGGATGTCCTCTTCATCGACTTTTTCAAACCCCATTTTCGCCAAATCTCATAGAAATTGAGCCCTCATAGAAATTGGGCCCTCAAAGTTTCAGCAAAATGTAGGTCTGGATGTCCTCTTCATCGACTTTTTCAAACCCCATTTTCGCCAAATCTCATAGAAATTGAGAAAAGTGGCATTGTCAGCCTAAAAGGAGCGTTTTGGGGGTGATTTATTGCCCATTCTTTAAACGGCTGTATCTCCTAAACGGTGATAGCTAGGGCCCTCAAAGTTTCAGCAAAATGTAGGTCTGGATGTCCTCTTCATCGACTTTTTCAAACCCCATTTTCGCCAAATCTCATAGAAATTGAGAAAAGTGGCATTTTCAGCCCAAAAAGAGCGTTCTGGGGGCCATTTACTGCCCAATCTTTAAACGCTTGTATCTCCTAAACGGTGATAGCTAGGGCCCTCAAAGTTTCAGCAAAATGTAGGTCTGGATGCCCTCTTCATCGACTTTTTCAAACCCCATTTTCGCCAAATCTCGTAGAAATTGAGAAAAGTGGCATTTTCAGCCCAAAAAGAGCGTTCTGGGGGCCACTTACTGCCCAATCTTTAAACGCTTGTATCTCCTAAACGGTGATAGCTAGGGCCCTCAAAGTTTCAGCAAAATGTAGGTCTGGATGTCCTCTTCATCGACTTTTTCAAACCCCATTTTCGCCGAATCTCATAGAAATTGAGAAAAGTGGCATTTTCAGCCCAACAAGAGCGTTTTGGGGGCGATTTACTGCCCAATCCTTAAACGGCTGTATCTCCTAAACGGTGATAGCTAGGGCCCTCAAAGTTTCAGCAAAATGTAGGTCTGGATGTCCTCTTCATCGACTTTTTCAAACCCCATTTTCGCCGAATCTCATAGAAATTGAGAAAAGTGGCATTTTCAGCCCAAAAAGAGCGTATTGGGGGCGATTTACTGCCCAATCTTTAAACGGCTGTATCTCCTAAACGGTGATAGCTAGGGCCCTCAAAGTTTCAGCAAAATGTAGGTCTGGATGCCCTCTTCATCGACTTTTTCAAACCCCATTTTCGCCAAATCTCGTAGAAATTGAGAAAAGTGGCATTTTCAGCCCAACAAGAGCGTTTTGGGGGCGATTTACTGCCCAATCCTTAAACGGCTGTATCTCCTAAACGGTGATAGCTAGGGCCCTCAAAGTTTCAGCAAAATGTAGGTCTGGATGTCCTCTTCATCGACTTTTTCAAACCCCATTTTCGCCAAATCTCATAGAAATTGAGCCCTCATAGAAATTGGGCCCTCAAAGTTTCAGCAAAATGTAGGTCTGGATGTCCTCTTCATCGACTTTTTCAAACCCCATTTTCGCCAAATCTCATAGAAATTGAGAAAAGTGGCATTGTCAGCCTAAAAGGAGCGTTTTGGGGGTGATTTATTGCCCATTCTTTAAACGGCTGTATCTCCTAAACGGTGATAGCTAGGGCCCTCAAAGTTTCAGCAAAATGTAGGTCTGGATGTCCTCTTCATCGACTTTTTCAAACCCCATTTTCGCCAAATCTCATAGAAATTGAGAAAAGTGGCATTTTCAGCCCAAAAAGAGCGTTCTGGGGGCCATTTACTGCCCAATCTTTAAACGCTTGTATCTCCTAAACGGTGATAGCTAGGGCCCTCAAAGTTTCAGCAAAATGTAGGTCTGGATGTCCTCTTCATCGACTTTTTCAAACCCCATTTTCGCCGAATCTCATAGAAATTGAGAAAAGTGGCATTTTCAGCCCAACAAGAGCGTTTTGGGGGCGATTTACTGCCCAATCCTTAAACGGCTGTATCTCCTAAACGGTGATAGCTAGGGCCCTCAAAGTTTCAGCAAAATGTAGGTCTGGATGTCCTCTTCATCGACTTTTTCAAACCCCATTTTCGCCAAATCTCATAGAAATTGAGCCCTCATAGAAATTGGGCCCTCAAAGTTTCAGCAAAATGTAGGTCTGGATGTCCTCTTCATCGACTTTTTCAAACCCCATTTTCGCCAAATCTCATAGAAATTGAGAAAAGTGGCATTGTCAGCCTAAAAGGAGCGTTTTGGGGGTGATTTATTGCCCATTCTTTAAACGGCTGTATCTCCTAAACGGTGATAGCTAGGGCCCTCAAAGTTTCAGCAAAATGTAGGTCTGGATGTCCTCTTCATCGACTTTTTCAAACCCCATTTTCGCCAAATCTCATAGAAATTGAGAAAAGTGGCATTTTCAGCCCAAAAAGAGCGTTCTGGGGGCCATTTACTGCCCAATCTTTAAACGCTTGTATCTCCTAAACGGTGATAGCTAGGGCCCTCAAAGTTTCAGCAAAATGTAGGTCTGGATGCCCTCTTCATCGACTTTTTCAAACCCCATTTTCGCCAAATCTCGTAGAAATTGAGAAAAGTGGCATTTTCAGCCCAAAAAGAGCGTTCTGGGGGCCACTTACTGCCCAATCTTTAAACGCTTGTATCTCCTAAACGGTGATAGCTAGGGCCCTCAAAGTTTCAGCAAAATGTAGGTCTGGATGTCCTCTTCATCGACTTTTTCAAACCCCATTTTCGCCGAATCTCATAGAAATTGAGAAAAGTGGCATTTTCAGCCCAACAAGAGCGTTTTGGGGGCGATTTACTGCCCAATCCTTAAACGGCTGTATCTCCTAAACGGTGATAGCTAGGGCCCTCAAAGTTTCAGCAAAATGTAGGTCTGGATGTCCTCTTCATCGACTTTTTCAAACCCCATTTTCGCCGAATCTCATAGAAATTGAGAAAAGTGGCATTTTCAGCCCAAAAAGAGCGTATTGGGGGCGATTTACTGCCCAATCTTTAAACGGCTGTATCTCCTAAACGGTGATAGCTAGGGCCCTCAAAGTTTCAGCAAAATGTAGGTCTGGATGCCCTCTTCATCGACTTTTTCAAACCCCATTTTCGCCAAATCTCGTAGAAATTGAGAAAAGTGGCATTTTCAGCCCAACAAGAGCGTTTTGGGGGCGATTTACTGCCCAATCCTTAAACGGCTGTATCTCCTAAACGGTGATAGCTAGGGCCCTCAAAGTTTCAGCAAAATGTAGGTCTGGATGTCCTCTTCATCGACTTTTTCAAACCCCATTTTCGCCAAATCTCATAGAAATTGAGAAAAGTGGCATTGTCAGCCTAAAGGGAGCGTTTTGGGGGTGATTTATTGCCCATTCTTTAAACGGCTGTATCTCCTAAACGGTGATAGCTAGGGCCCTCAAAGTTTCAGCAAAATGTAGGTCTGGATGTCCTCTTCATCGACTTTTTCAAACCCCATTTTCGCCAAATCTCATAGAAATTGAGAAAAGTGGCATTTTCAGCCCAAAAAGAGCGTTCTGGGGGCCATTTACTGCCCAATCTTTAAACGCTTGTATCTCCTAAACGGTGATAGCTAGGGCCCTCAAAGTTTCAGCAAAATGTAGGTCTGGATGCCCTCTTCATCGACTTTTTCAAACCCCATTTTCGCCAAATCTCGTAGAAATTGAGAAAAGTGGCATTTTCAGCCCAAAAAGAGCGTTCTGGGGGCCACTTACTGCCCAATCTTTAAACGCTTGTATCTCCTAAACGGTGATAGCTAGGGCCCTCAAAGTTTCAGCAAAATGTAGGTCTGGATGTCCTCTTCATCGACTTTTTCAAACCCCATTTTCGCCGAATCTCATAGAAATTGAGAAAAGTGGCATTTTCAGCCCAACAAGAGCGTTTTGGGGGCGATTTACTGCCCAATCCTTAAACGGCTGTATCTCCTAAACGGTGATAGCTAGGGCCCTCAAAGTTTCAGCAAAATGTAGGTCTGGATGCCCTCTTCATCGACTTTTTCAAACCCCATTTTCGCCAAATCTCGTAGAAATTGAGAAAAGTGGCATTTTCAGCCCAAAAAGAGCGTTCTGGGGGCCACTTACTGCCCAATCTTTAAACGCTTGTATCTCCTAAACGGTGATAGCTAGGGCCCTCAAAGTTTCAGCAAAATGTAGGTCTGGATGTCCTCTTCATCGACTTTTTCAAACCCCATTTTCGCCGAATCTCATAGAAATTGAGAAAAGTGGCATTGTCAGCCTAAAAGGAGCGTATTGGGGGTGATTTATTGCCCATTCTTTAAACGGCTGTATCTCCTAAACGGTGATAGCTAGGGCCCTCAAAGTTTCAGCAAAATGTAGGTCTTGATGTCCTCTTCATCGACTTTTTCAAACCCCATTTTCGCCGAATCTCATAGAAATTGAGAAAAGTGGCATTTTCAGCCCAACAAGAGCGTTTTGGGGGCGATTTACTGCCCAATCCTTAAACGGCTGTATCTCCTAAACGGTGATAGCTAGGGCCCTCAAAGTTTCAGCAAAATGTAGGTCTGGATGTCCTCTTCATCGACTTTTTCAAACCCCATTTTCGCCGAATCTCATAGAAATTGAGAAAAGTGGCATTTTCAGCCCAAAAAGAGCGTATTGGGGGCGATTTACTGCCCAATCTTTAAACGGCTGTATCTCCTAAACGGTGATAGCTAGGGCCCTCAAAGTTTCAGCAAAATGTAGGTCTGGATGCCCTCTTCATCGACTTTTTCAAACCCCATTTTCGCCAAATCTCGTAGAAATTGAGAAAAGTGGCATTTTCAGCCCAAAAAGAGCGTTCTGGGGGCCATTTACTGCCCAATCTTTAAACGCTTGTATCTCCTAAACGGTGATAGCTAGGGCCCTCAAAGTTTCAGCAAAATGTAGGTCTGGATGTCCTCTTCATCGACTTTTTCAAACCCCATTTTCGCCGAATCTCATAGAAATTGAGAAAAGTGGCATTTTCAGCCCAAAAAGAGCGTATTGGGGGTGATTTATTGCCCATTCTTTAAACGGCTGTATCTCCTAAACGGTGATAGCTAGGGCCCTCAAAGTTTCAGCAAAATGTAGGTCTTGATGTCCTCTTCATCGACTTTTTCAAACCCCATTTTCGCCAAATCTCATAGAAATTGAGAAAAGTGGCATTTTCAGCCCAACAAGAGCGTTTTGGGGGTGATTTACTGCCCATTCTTTAAACGGCTGTATCTCCTAAACGGTGACAGCTAGGGCCCTCAAAGTTTCAGCAAAATGTAGGTCTGGATGTCCTCTTCATCGACTTTTTCAAACCCCATTTTCGCCAAATCTCATAGAAATTGAGAAAAGTGGCATTGTCAGCCTAAAAGGAGCGTTTTGGGGGTGATTTATTGCCCATTCTTTAAACGGCTGTATCTCCTAAACGGTGATAGCTAGGGCCCTCAAAGTTTCAGCAAAATGTAGGTCTGGATGTCCTCTTCATCGACTTTTTCAAACCCCATTTTCGCCAAATCTCATAGAAATTGAGAAAAGTAGCATTTTCAGCCCAAAAGGAGCGTTTTGGGGGTGATTTACTGCCCATTCTTTAAACGGCTGTATCTCCTAAACGGTGATAGCTAGGGCCCTCAAAGTTTCAGCAAAATGTAGGTCTGGATGTCCTCTTCATCGACTTTTTCAAACCCCATTTTCGCCAAATCTCATAGAAATTGAGAAAAGTAGCATTTTCAGCCCAAAAGGAGCGTTTTGGGGGTGATTTACTGCCCATTCTTTAAACGGCTGTATCTCCTAAACGGTGATAGCTAGGGCCCTCAAAGTTTCAGCAAAATGTAGGTCTGGATGTCCTCTTCATCGACTTTTTCAAACCCCATTTTCGCCAAATCTCATAGAAATTGAGAAAAGTGGCATTGTCAGCCTAAAAGGAGCGTTTTGGGGGTGATTTATTGCCCATTCTTTAAACGGCTGTATCTCCTAAACGGTGATAGCTAGGGCCCTCAAAGTTTCAGCAAAATGTAGGTCTGGATGTCCTCTTCATCGACTTTTTCAAACCCCATTTTCGCCAAATCTCATAGAAATTGAGAAAAGTGGCATTTTCAGCCCAAAAAGAGCGTTCTGGGGGCCATTTACTGCCCAATCTTTAAACGCTTGTATCTCCTAAACGGTGATAGCTAGGGCCCTCAAAGTTTCAGCAAAATGTAGGTCTGGATGCCCTCTTCATCGACTTTTTCAAACCCCATTTTCGCCAAATCTCGTAGAAATTGAGAAAAGTGGCATTTTCAGCCCAAAAAGAGCGTTCTGGGGGCCACTTACTGCCCAATCTTTAAACGCTTGTATCTCCTAAACGGTGATAGCTAGGGCCCTCAAAGTTTCAGCAAAATGTAGGTCTGGATGTCCTCTTCATCGACTTTTTCAAACCCCATTTTCGCCGAATCTCATAGAAATTGAGAAAAGTGGCATTTTCAGCCCAAAAAGAGCGTTTTGGGGGCGACTTACTGCCCAGTCTTTAAACGGCTGTATCTCCTAAACGGTGATAGCTAGGGCCCTCAAAGTTTCAGCAAAATGTAGGTCTGGATGTCCTCTTCATCGACTTTTTAAAACCCCATTTTCGCCAAATCTCATAGAAATTGAGAAAAGTGGCATTTTCAGCCCAACAAGAGCGTTTTGGGGGTGATTTACTGCCCATTCTTTAAACGGCTGTATCTCCTAAACGGTGACAGCTAGGGCCCTCAAAGTTTCAGCAAAATGTAGGTCTGGATGTCCTCTTCATCGACTTTTTCAAACCCCATTTTCGCCAAATCTCATAGAAATTGAGAAAAGTGGCATTTTCAGCCCAACAAGAGCGTTTTGGGGGTGATTTACTGCCCATTCTTTAAACGGCTGTATCTCCTAAACGGTGACAGCTAGGGCCCTCAAAGTTTCAGCAAAATGTAGGTCTGGATGTCCTCTTCATCGACTTTTTCAAACCCCATTTTCGCCAAATCTCATAGAAATTGAGAAAAGTAGCATTTTCAGCCCAAAAGGAGCGTTTTGGGGGTGATTTACTGCCCATTCTTTAAACGGCTGTATCTCCTAAACGGTGACAGCTAGGGCCCTCAAAGTTTCAGCAAAATGTAGGTCTGGATGTCCTCTTCATCGACTTTTTCAAACCCCATTTTCGCCAAATCTCATAGAAATTGAGAAAAGTGGCATTTTCAGCCCAAAAAGAGCGTTTTGGGGGCGACTTACTGCCCAGTCTTTAAACGGCTGTATCTCCTAAACGGTGATAGCTAGGGCCCTCAAAGTTTCAGCAAAATGTAGGTCTGGATGTCCTCTTCATCGACTTTTTAAAACCCCATTTTCGCCAAATCTCATAGAAATTGAGAAAAGTGGCATTTTCAGCCCAACAAGAGCGTTTTGGGGGTGATTTACTGCCCATTCTTTAAACGGCTGTATCTCCTAAACGGTGACAGCTAGGGCCCTCAAAGTTTCAGCAAAATGTAGGTCTGGATGTCCTCTTCATCGACTTTTTCAAACCCCATTTTCGCCAAATCTCATAGAAATTGAGAAAAGTGGCATTGTCAGCCTAAAAGGAGCGTTTTGGGGGTGATTTATTGCCCATTCTTTAAACGGCTGTATCTCCTAAACGGTGATAGCTAGGGCCCTCAAAGTTTCAGCAAAATGTAGGTCTGGATGTCCTCTTCATCGACTTTTTCAAACCCCATTTTCGCCAAATCTCATAGAAATTGAGAAAAGTAGCATTTTCAGCCCAAAAGGAGCGTTTTGGGGGTGATTTACTGCCCATTCTTTAAACGGCTGTATCTCCTAAACGGTGATAGCTAGGGCCCTCAAAGTTTCAGCAAAATGTAGGTCTGGATGTCCTCTTCATCGACTTTTTCAAACCCCATTTTCGCCAAATCTCATAGAAATTGAGAAAAGTAGCATTTTCAGCCCAAAAGGAGCGTTTTGGGGGTGATTTACTGCCCATTCTTTAAACGGCTGTATCTCCTAAACGGTGATAGCTAGGGCCCTCAAAGTTTCAGCAAAATGTAGGTCTGGATGTCCTCTTCATCGACTTTTTCAAACCCCATTTTCGCCAAATCTCATAGAAATTGAGAAAAGTGGCATTGTCAGCCTAAAAGGAGCGTTTTGGGGGTGATTTATTGCCCATTCTTTAAACGGCTGTATCTCCTAAACGGTGATAGCTAGGGCCCTCAAAGTTTCAGCAAAATGTAGGTCTGGATGTCCTCTTCATCGACTTTTTCAAACCCCATTTTCGCCAAATCTCATAGAAATTGAGAAAAGTGGCATTTTCAGCCCAAAAAGAGCGTTCTGGGGGCCATTTACTGCCCAATCTTTAAACGCTTGTATCTCCTAAACGGTGATAGCTAGGGCCCTCAAAGTTTCAGCAAAATGTAGGTCTGGATGCCCTCTTCATCGACTTTTTCAAACCCCATTTTCGCCAAATCTCGTAGAAATTGAGAAAAGTGGCATTTTCAGCCCAAAAAGAGCGTTCTGGGGGCCACTTACTGCCCAATCTTTAAACGCTTGTATCTCCTAAACGGTGATAGCTAGGGCCCTCAAAGTTTCAGCAAAATGTAGGTCTGGATGTCCTCTTCATCGACTTTTTCAAACCCCATTTTCGCCGAATCTCATAGAAATTGAGAAAAGTGGCATTTTCAGCCCAAAAAGAGCGTTTTGGGGGCGACTTACTGCCCAGTCTTTAAACGGCTGTATCTCCTAAACGGTGATAGCTAGGGCCCTCAAAGTTTCAGCAAAATGTAGGTCTGGATGTCCTCTTCATCGACTTTTTAAAACCCCATTTTCGCCAAATCTCATAGAAATTGAGAAAAGTGGCATTTTCAGCCCAAAAAGAGCGTTTTGGGGGCGATTTACTGCCCAGTCTTTAAACGGCTGTATCTCCTAAACGGTGATAGCTAGGGCCCTCAAAGTTTCAGCAAAATGTAGGTCTGGATGTCCTCTTCATCGACTTTTTAAAACCCCATTTTCGCCAAATCTCATAGAAATTGAGAAAAGTAGCATTTTCAGCCCAAAAGGAGCGTTTTGGGGGTGATTTACTGCCCATTCTTTAAACGGCTGTATCTCCTAAACGGTGATAGCTAGGGCCCTCAAAGTTTCAGCAAAATGTAGGTCTGGATGTCCTCTTCATCGACTTTTTCAAACCCCATTTTCGCCGAATCTCATAGAAATTGAGAAAAGTGGCATTTTCAGCCCAACAAGAGCGTTTTGGGGGCGATTTACTGCCCAATCCTTAAACGGCTGTATCTCCTAAACGGTGATAGCTAGGGCCCTCAAAGTTTCAGCAAAATGTAGGTCTGGATGTCCTCTTCATCGACTTTTTCAAACCCCATTTTCGCCGAATCTCATAGAAATTGAGAAAAGTGGCATTTTCAGCCCAACAAGAGCGTTTTGGGGGCGATTTACTGCCCAATCCTTAAACGGCTGTATCTCCTAAACGGTGATAGCTAGGGCCCTCAAAGTTTCAGCAAAATGTAGGTCTGGATGTCCTCTTCATCGACTTTTTCAAACCCCATTTTCGCCAAATCTCATAGAAATTGAGCCCTCATAGAAATTGGGCCCTCAAAGTTTCAGCAAAATGTAGGTCTGGATGTCCTCTTCATCGACTTTTTCAAACCCCATTTTCGCCAAATCTCATAGAAATTGAGAAAAGTGGCATTGTCAGCCTAAAAGGAGCGTTTTGGGGGTGATTTATTGCCCATTCTTTAAACGGCTGTATCTCCTAAACGGTGATAGCTAGGGCCCTCAAAGTTTCAGCAAAATGTAGGTCTGGATGTCCTCTTCATCGACTTTTTCAAACCCCATTTTCGCCAAATCTCATAGAAATTGAGAAAAGTGGCATTTTCAGCCCAAAAAGAGCGTTCTGGGGGCCATTTACTGCCCAATCTTTAAACGCTTGTATCTCCTAAACGGTGATAGCTAGGGCCCTCAAAGTTTCAGCAAAATGTAGGTCTGGATGCCCTCTTCATCGACTTTTTCAAACCCCATTTTCGCCAAATCTCGTAGAAATTGAGAAAAGTGGCATTTTCAGCCCAAAAAGAGCGTTCTGGGGGCCACTTACTGCCCAATCTTTAAACGCTTGTATCTCCTAAACGGTGATAGCTAGGGCCCTCAAAGTTTCAGCAAAATGTAGGTCTGGATGTCCTCTTCATCGACTTTTTCAAACCCCATTTTCGCCGAATCTCATAGAAATTGAGAAAAGTGGCATTTTCAGCCCAACAAGAGCGTTTTGGGGGCGATTTACTGCCCAATCCTTAAACGGCTGTATCTCCTAAACGGTGATAGCTAGGGCCCTCAAAGTTTCAGCAAAATGTAGGTCTGGATGTCCTCTTCATCGACTTTTTCAAACCCCATTTTCGCCGAATCTCATAGAAATTGAGAAAAGTGGCATTTTCAGCCCAAAAAGAGCGTATTGGGGGCGATTTACTGCCCAATCTTTAAACGGCTGTATCTCCTAAACGGTGATAGCTAGGGCCCTCAAAGTTTCAGCAAAATGTAGGTCTGGATGTCCTCTTCATCGACTTTTTCAAACCCCATTTTCGCCAAATCTCATAGAAATTGAGAAAAGTGGCATTTTCAGCCCAAAAAGAGCGTTCTGGGGGCCATTTACTGCCCAATCTTTAAACGCTTGTATCTCCTAAACGGTGATAGCTAGGGCCCTCAAAGTTTCAGCAAAATGTAGGTCTGGATGTCCTCTTCATCGACTTTTTCAAACCCCATTTTCGCCGAATCTCATAGAAATTGAGAAAAGTGGCATTTTCAGCCCAAAAAGAGCGTATTGGGGGTGATTTATTGCCCATTCTTTAAACGGCTGTATCTCCTAAACGGTGATAGCTAGGGCCCTCAAAGTTTCAGCAAAATGTAGGTCTTGATGTCCTCTTCATCGACTTTTTCAAACCCCATTTTCGCCAAATCTCATAGAAATTGAGAAAAGTGGCATTTTCAGCCCAACAAGAGCGTTTTGGGGGTGATTTACTGCCCATTCTTTAAACGGCTGTATCTCCTAAACGGTGACAGCTAGGGCCCTCAAAGTTTCAGCAAAATGTAGGTCTGGATGTCCTCTTCATCGACTTTTTCAAACCCCATTTTCGCCAAATCTCATAGAAATTGAGAAAAGTGGCATTGTCAGCCTAAAAGGAGCGTTTTGGGGGTGATTTATTGCCCATTCTTTAAACGGCTGTATCTCCTAAACGGTGATAGCTAGGGCCCTCAAAGTTTCAGCAAAATGTAGGTCTGGATGTCCTCTTCATCGACTTTTTCAAACCCCATTTTCGCCAAATCTCATAGAAATTGAGAAAAGTAGCATTTTCAGCCCAAAAGGAGCGTTTTGGGGGTGATTTACTGCCCATTCTTTAAACGGCTGTATCTCCTAAACGGTGATAGCTAGGGCCCTCAAAGTTTCAGCAAAATGTAGGTCTGGATGTCCTCTTCATCGACTTTTTCAAACCCCATTTTCGCCAAATCTCATAGAAATTGAGAAAAGTGGCATTGTCAGCCTAAAAGGAGCGTTTTGGGGGTGATTTATTGCCCATTCTTTAAACGGCTGTATCTCCTAAACGGTGATAGCTAGGGCCCTCAAAGTTTCAGCAAAATGTAGGTCTGGATGTCCTCTTCATCGACTTTTTCAAACCCCATTTTCGCCAAATCTCATAGAAATTGAGAAAAGTGGCATTTTCAGCCCAACAAGAGCGTTTTGGGGGTGATTTACTGCCCATTCTTTAAACGGCTGTATCTCCTAAACGGTGACAGCTAGGGCCCTCAAAGTTTCAGCAAAATGTAGGTCTGGATGTCCTCTTCATCGACTTTTTCAAACCCCATTTTCGCCAAATCTCATAGAAATTGAGAAAAGTGGCATTGTCAGCCTAAAAGGAGCGTTTTGGGGGTGATTTATTGCCCATTCTTTAAACGGCTGTATCTCCTAAACGGTGATAGCTAGGGCCCTCAAAGTTTCAGCAAAATGTAGGTCTGGATGTCCTCTTCATCGACTTTTTCAAACCCCATTTTCGCCAAATCTCATAGAAATTGAGAAAAGTGGCATTTTCAGCCCAACAAGAGCGTTTTGGGGGTGATTTACTGCCCATTCTTTAAACGGCTGTATCTCCTAAACGGTGACAGCTAGGGCCCTCAAAGTTTCAGCAAAATGTAGGTCTGGATGTCCTCTTCATCGACTTTTTCAAACCCCATTTTCGCCAAATCTCATAGAAATTGAGAAAAGTGGCATTGTCAGCCTAAAAGGAGCGTTTTGGGGGTGATTTATTGCCCATTCTTTAAACGGCTGTATCTCCTAAACGGTGATAGCTAGGGCCCTCAAAGTTTCAGCAAAATGTAGGTCTGGATGTCCTCTTCATCGACTTTTTCAAACCCCATTTTCGCCAAATCTCATAGAAATTGAGAAAAGTAGCATTTTCAGCCCAAAAGGAGCGTTTTGGGGGTGATTTACTGCCCATTCTTTAAACGGCTGTATCTCCTAAACGGTGATAGCTAGGGCCCTCAAAGTTTCAGCAAAATGTAGGTCTGGATGTCCTCTTCATCGACTTTTTCAAACCCCATTTTCGCCAAATCTCATAGAAATTGAGAAAAGTGGCATTGTCAGCCTAAAAGGAGCGTTTTGGGGGTGATTTATTGCCCATTCTTTAAACGGCTGTATCTCCTAAACGGTGATAGCTAGGGCCCTCAAAGTTTCAGCAAAATGTAGGTCTGGATGTCCTCTTCATCGACTTTTTCAAACCCCATTTTCGCCAAATCTCATAGAAATTGAGAAAAGTGGCATTTTCAGCCCAACAAGAGCGTTTTGGGGGTGATTTACTGCCCATTCTTTAAACGGCTGTATCTCCTAAACGGTGACAGCTAGGGCCCTCAAAGTTTCAGCAAAATGTAGGTCTGGATGTCCTCTTCATCGACTTTTTCAAACCCCATTTTCGCCAAATCTCATAGAAATTGAGAAAAGTGGCATTGTCAGCCTAAAAGGAGCGTTTTGGGGGTGATTTATTGCCCATTCTTTAAACGGCTGTATCTCCTAAACGGTGATAGCTAGGGCCCTCAAAGTTTCAGCAAAATGTAGGTCTGGATGTCCTCTTCATCGACTTTTTCAAACCCCATTTTCGCCAAATCTCATAGAAATTGAGAAAAGTGGCATTTTCAGCCCAACAAGAGCGTTTTGGGGGTGATTTACTGCCCATTCTTTAAACGGCTGTATCTCCTAAACGGTGACAGCTAGGGCCCTCAAAGTTTCAGCAAAATGTAGGTCTGGATGTCCTCTTCATCGACTTTTTCAAACCCCATTTTCGCCAAATCTCATAGAAATTGAGAAAAGTGGCATTGTCAGCCTAAAAGGAGCGTTTTGGGGGTGATTTATTGCCCATTCTTTAAACGGCTGTATCTCCTAAACGGTGATAGCTAGGGCCCTCAAAGTTTCAGCAAAATGTAGGTCTGGATGTCCTCTTCATCGACTTTTTCAAACCCCATTTTCGCCAAATCTCATAGAAATTGAGAAAAGTGGCATTGTCAGCCTAAAAGGAGCGTTTTGGGGGTGATTTATTGCCCATTCTTTAAACGGCTGTATCTCCTAAACGGTGATAGCTAGGGCCCTCAAAGTTTCAGCAAAATGTAGGTCTGGATGTCCTCTTCATCGACTTTTTCAAACCCCATTTTCGCCAAATCTCATAGAAATTGAGAAAAGTGGCATTGTCAGCCTAAAAGGAGCGTTTTGGGGGTGATTTATTGCCCATTCTCTAAACGGCTGTATCTCCTAAACGGTGATAGCTAGGGCCCTCAAAGTTTCAGCAAAATGTAGGTCTGGATGTCCTCTTCATCGACTTTTTCAAACCCCATTTTCGCCGAATCTCATAGAAATTGAGAAAAGTGGCATTTTCAGCCCAACAAGAGCGTTTTGGGGGCGATTTACTGCCCAATCCTTAAACGGCTGTATCTCCTAAACGGTGATAGCTAGGGCCCTCAAAGTTTCAGCAAAATGTAGGTCTGGATGTCCTCTTCATCGACTTTTTCAAACCCCATTTTCGCCAAATCTCATAGAAATTGAGAAAAGTGGCATTTTCAGACCAAAAGAAGCGTTTTGGGGGCGATTTACTGCCCATTCTTTAAACGGCTGTATCTCCTAAACGGTGATAGCTAGGGCCCTCAAAGTTTCAGCAAAATGGAGGTCTGGATGTCCTCTTCATCGGCTTTTTCAAACCCCATTTTCGCCAAATCTCATAGAAATTGAGAAAAGTGGCATTTTCAGACCAAAAGGAGCGTTTTGGGGGCGATTTACTGCCCATTCTTTAAACGGCTGTATCTCCTAAACGGTGATAGCTAGGGCCCTCAAAGTTTCAGCAAAATGTAGGTCTGGATGTCCTCTTCATCGACTTTTTCAAACCCCATTTTCGCCAAATCTCATAGAAATTGAGAAAAGTGGCATTTTCAGACCAAAAGAAGCGTTTTGGGGGCGATTTACTGCCCATTCTTTAAACGGCTGTATCTCCTAAACGGTGATAGCTAGGGCCCTCAAAGTTTCAGCAAAATGGAGGTCTGGATGTCCTCTTCATCGGCTTTTTCAAACCCCATTTTCGCCAAATCTCATAGAAATTGAGAAAAGTGGCATTTTCAGACCAAAAGGAGCGTTTTGGGGGCGATTTACTGCCCATTCTTTAAACGGCTGTATCTCCTAAACGGTGATAGCTAGGGCCCTCAAAGTTTCAGCAAAATGTAGGTCTGGATGTCCTCTTCATCGACTTTTTCAAACCCCATTTTCGCCAAATCTCATAGAAAGTGACGAAAGGGGCATTTTCAGCCTAAAAGGAACGTTTTGGGGGTGATTTACTGCCCATTCTTTGAACGGCTGTATCTCCTAAACGGTGATAGCTAGGGCCCTCAAAGTTTCAGCAAAATGTAGGTCTGGATGTCCTCTTCATCGACTTTTTCAAACCCCATTTTCGCCAAATCTCATAGAATTGAGAAAAGTGGCATTTTCAGACCAAAAGGAGCGTTTTGGGGGCGATTTACTGCCCATTCTTTAAACGGCTGTATCTCCTAAACGGTGATAGCTAGGGCCCTCAAAGTTTCAGCAAAATGGAGGTCTGGATGTCCTCTTCATCGACTTTTTCAAACCCCATTTTCGCCAAATCTCATAGAATTGAGAAAAGTGGCATTTTCAGACCAAAAGGAGCGTTTTGGGGGCGATTTACTGCCCATTCTTTAAACGGCTGTATCTCCTAAACGGTGATAGCTAGGGCCCTCAAAGTTTCAGCAAAATGGAGGTCTGGATGTCCTCTTCATCGGCTTTTTCAAACCCCATTTTCGCCAAATCTCATAGAAATTGAGAAAAGTGGCATTTTCAGACCAAAAGGAGCGTTTTGGGGGCGATTTACTGCCCATTCTTTAAACGGCTGTATCTCCTAAACGGTGATAGCTAGGGCCCTCAAAGTTTCAGCAAAATGTAGGTCTGGATGTCCTCTTCATCGACTTTTTCAAACCCCATTTTCGCCAAATCTCATAGAAAGTGACGAAAGGGGCATTTTCAGCCTAAAAGGAACGTTTTGGGGGTGATTTACTGCCCATTCTTTGAACGGCTGTATCTCCTAAACGGTGATAGCTAGGGCCCTCAAAGTTTCAGCAAAATGTAGGTCTGGATGTCCTCTTCACCGACTTTTTCAAACCCCATTTTCGCCAAATCTCATAGAAATTGAGAAAAGTGGCATTTTCAGCCCAAAAAGAGCGTTTTGGGGGCGATTTACTGCCCATTCTTTAAACGGCTGTATCTCCTAAACGGTGATAGCTAGGGCCCTCAAAGTTTCAGCAAAATGTAGGTCTGGATGTCCTCTTCACCGACTTTTTCAAACCCCATTTTCGCCAAATCTCATAGAAATTGAGAAAAGTGGCATTATCAGACCAAAAGGAGCGTTTTGGGGGCGATTTACTGCCCATTCTTTAAACGGCTGTATCTCCTAAACGGTGATAGCTAGGGCCCTCAAAGTTTCAGCAAAATGTAGGTCTGGATGTCCTCTTCACCGACTTTTTCAAACCCCATTTTCGCCAAATCTCATAGAAATTGAGAAAAGTGGCATTGTCAGCCTAAAAGGAGCGTTTTGGGGGTGATTTATTGCCCATTCTCTAAACGGCTGTATCTCCTAAACGGTGATAGCTAGGGCCCTCAAAGTTTCAGCAAAATGGAGGTCTGGGTGTCCTCTTCATCGGCTTTTTCAAACCCCATTTTCGCCAAATCTCATAGAAATTGAGAAAAGTGGCATTTTCAGACCAAAAGGAGCGTTTTGGGGGCGATTTACTGCCCATTCTTTAAACGGCTGTATCTCCTAAACGGTGATAGCTAGGGCCCTCAAAGTTTCAGCAAAATGGAGGTCTGGATGTCCTCTTCATCGGCTTTTTCAAACCCCATTTTCGCCAAATCTCATAGAAATTGAGAAAAGTGGCATTTTCAGACCAAAAGGAGCGTTTTGGGGGCGATTTACTGCCCATTCTTTAAACGGCTGTATCTCCTAAACGGTGATAGCTAGGGCCCTCAAAGTTTCAGCAAAATGTAGGTCTGGATGTCCTCTTCATCGACTTTTTCAAACCCCATTTTCGCCAAATCTCATAGAAAGTGACGAAAGGGGCATTTTCAGCCTAAAAGGAACGTTTTGGGGGTGATTTACTGCCCATTCTTTGAACGGCTGTATCTCCTAAACGGTGATAGCTAGGGCCCTCAAAGTTTCAGCAAAATGTAGGTCTGGATGTCCTCTTCACCGACTTTTTCAAACCCCATTTTCGCCAAATCTCATAGAAATTGAGAAAAGTGGCATTGTCAGCCTAAAAGGAGCGTTTTGGGGGTGATTTATTGCCCATTCTCTAAACGGCTGTATCTCCTAAACGGTGATAGCTAGGGCCCTCAAAGTTTCAGCAAAATGTAGGTCTGGATGTCCTCTTCACCGACTTTTTCAAACCCCATTTTCGCCAAATCTCATAGAAATTGAGAAAAGTGGCATTTTCAGCCCAAAAAGAGCGTTTTGGGGGCGATTTACTGCCCATTCTTTAAACGGCTGTATCTCCTAAACGGTGATAGCTAGGGCCCTCAAAGTTTCAGCAAAATGTAGGTCTGGATGCCTTCTTCATCGACTTTTTCAAACCCCATTTTCGCCAAATCTCATTGAAATTGAGAAAAGTGGCATTTTCAGCCCAAAAAGAGCGTTTTGGGGGCGATTTACTGCCCATTCTTTAAACGGCTGTATCTCCTAAACGGTGATAGCTAGGGCCCTCAAAGTTTCAGCAAAATGTAGGTCTGGATGTCCTCTTCATCGACTTTTTCAAACCCCATTTTCGCCAAATCTCATCGAATTGAGAAAAGTGGCATTTTCAGCCCAAAAAGAGCGTTTTGGGGGTGATTTATTGCCCATTCTTTAAACGGCTGTATCTCCTAAACGGCGATAGCTAGGGCCCTCAAAGTTACAGCAAAATGTAGGTCTGGATGTCCTCTTCACCGACTTTTTCAAACCCCATTTTCGCCAAATCTCATAGAAATTGAGAAAAGTGGCATTGTCAGCCTAAAAGGAGCGTTTTGGGGGTGATTTATTGCCCATTCTCTAAACGGCTGTATCTCCTAAACGGTGATAGCTAGGGCCCTCAAAGTTTCAGCAAAATGTAGGTCTGGATGTCCTCTTCACCGACTTTTTCAAACCCCATTTTCGCCAAATCTCATAGAAATTGAGAAAAGTGGCATTTTCAGCCCAAAAAGAGCGTTTTGGGGGCGATTTACTGCCCATTCTTTAAACGGCTGTATCTCCTAAACGGTGATAGCTAGGGCCCTCAAAGTTTCAGCAAAATGTAGGTCTGGATGTCCTCTTCACCGACTTTTTCAAACCCCATTTTCGCCAAATCTCATAGAAATTGAGAAAAGTGGCATTTTCAGCACAAAAAGAGCGTTTTGGGGGTGATTTATTGCCCATTCTTTAAACGGCTGTATCTCCTAAACGGTGATAGCTAGGGCCCTCAAAGTTTCAGCAAAATGTAGGTCTGGATGTCCTCTTCATCGACATTTTCAAACCCCATTTTCGCCAAATCTCATAGAAATTGAGAAAAGTGGCATTTTCAGCCCAAAAAGAGCGTTTTGGGGGTGATTTATTGCCCATTCTTTAAACGGCTGTATCTCCTAAACGGTGATAGCTAGGGCCCTCAAAGTTTCAGCAAAATGGAGGTCTGGATGTCCTCTTCATCGGCTTTTTCAAACCCCATTTTCGCCAAATCTCATAGAAATTGAGAAAAGTGGCATTTTCAGACCAAAAGGAGCGTTTTGGGGGTGATTTACTGCCCATTCTTTAAACGGCTGTATCTCCTAAACGGTGATAGCTAGGGCCCTCAAAGTTTTAGCAAAATGTAGGTCTGGATGTCCTCTTCATCGACTTTTTCAAACCCCATTTTCGCCAAATCTCATAGAATTGAGAAAAGTGGCATTTTCAGCCCAAAAAGAGCGTTTTGGGGGTGATTTATTGCCCATTCTTTAAACGGCTGTATCTCCTAAACGGTGATAGCTAGGGCCCTCAAAGTTTCAGCAAAATGGAGGTCTGGATGTCCTCTTCATCGGCTTTTTCAAACCCCATTTTCGCCAAATCTCATAGAAATTGAGAAAAGTGGCATTTTCAGACCAAAAGGAGCGTTTTGGGGGCGATTTACTGCCCATTCTTTAAACGGCTGTATCTCCTAAACGGCTAGGGCCCTCAAAGTTTCAGCAAAATGTAGGTCTGGATGTCCTCTTCATCGACTTTTTCAAACCCCATTTTCGCCAAATCTCATAGAAATTGAGAAAAGTGGCATTTTCAGCCCAAAAAGAGCGTTTTGGGGGCGATTTACTGCCCATTCTTTAAACGGCTGTATCTCCTAAACGGTGATAGCTAGGGCCCTCAAAGTTTCAGCAAAATGTAGGTCTGGATGTCCTCTTCACCGACTTTTTCAAACCCCATTTTCGCCAAATCTCATAGCAATTGAGAAAAGTGGCATTTTCAGCCCAAAAAGAGCGTTTTGGGGCGATTTACAGCCCAATCTTTGAACGGCTGTATCTCCTAAACGGTGATAGCTAGGGCCCTCAAAGTTTCAGCAAAATGTAGGTCTGGATGCCTTCTTCATCGACTTTTTCAAACCCCATTTTCGCCAAATCTCATTGAAATTGAGAAAAGTGGCATTTTCAGCCCAAAAAGAGCGTTTTGGGGGCGATTTACTGCCCATTCTTTAAACGGCTGTATCTCCTAAACGGTGATAGCTAGGGCCCTCAAAGTTTCAGCAAAATGTAGGTCTGGATGTCCTCTTCATCGACTTTTTCAAACCCCATTTTCGCCAAATCTCATCGAATTGAGAAAAGTGGCATTTTCAGCCCAAAAAGAGCGTTTTGGGGGTGATTTATTGCCCATTCTTTAAACGGCTGTATCTCCTAAACGGCGATAGCTAGGGCCCTCAAAGTTACAGCAAAATGTAGGTCTGGATGTCCTCTTCACCGACTTTTTCAAACCCCATTTTCGCCAAATCTCATAGAAATTGAGAAAAGTGGCATTGTCAGCCTAAAAGGAGCGTTTTGGGGGTGATTTATTGCCCATTCTCTAAACGGCTGTATCTCCTAAACGGTGATAGCTAGGGCCCTCAAAGTTTCAGCAAAATGTAGGTCTGGATGTCCTCTTCACCGACTTTTTCAAACCCCATTTTCGCCAAATCTCATAGAAATTGAGAAAAGTGGCATTTTCAGCCCAAAAAGAGCGTTTTGGGGGCGATTTACTGCCCATTCTTTAAACGGCTGTATCTCCTAAACGGTGATAGCTAGGGCCCTCAAAGTTTCAGCAAAATGTAGGTCTGGATGTCCTCTTCACCGACTTTTTCAAACCCCATTTTCGCCAAATCTCATAGAAATTGAGAAAAGTGGCATTTTCAGCACAAAAAGAGCGTTTTGGGGGTGATTTATTGCCCATTCTTTAAACGGCTGTATCTCCTAAACGGTGATAGCTAGGGCCCTCAAAGTTTCAGCAAAATGTAGGTCTGGATGTCCTCTTCATCGACATTTTCAAACCCCATTTTCGCCAAATCTCATAGAAATTGAGAAAAGTGGCATTTTCAGCCCAAAAAGAGCGTTTTGGGGGTGATTTATTGCCCATTCTTTAAACGGCTGTATCTCCTAAACGGTGATAGCTAGGGCCCTCAAAGTTTCAGCAAAATGGAGGTCTGGATGTCCTCTTCATCGGCTTTTTCAAACCCCATTTTCGCCAAATCTCATAGAAATTGAGAAAAGTGGCATTTTCAGACCAAAAGGAGCGTTTTGGGGGTGATTTACTGCCCATTCTTTAAACGGCTGTATCTCCTAAACGGTGATAGCTAGGGCCCTCAAAGTTTTAGCAAAATGTAGGTCTGGATGTCCTCTTCATCGACTTTTTCAAACCCCATTTTCGCCAAATCTCATAGAATTGAGAAAAGTGGCATTTTCAGCCCAAAAAGAGCGTTTTGGGGGTGATTTATTGCCCATTCTTTAAACGGCTGTATCTCCTAAACGGTGATAGCTAGGGCCCTCAAAGTTTCAGCAAAATGGAGGTCTGGATGTCCTCTTCATCGGCTTTTTCAAACCCCATTTTCGCCAAATCTCATAGAAATTGAGAAAAGTGGCATTTTCAGACCAAAAGGAGCGTTTTGGGGGCGATTTACTGCCCATTCTTTAAACGGCTGTATCTACTAAACGGTGATAGCTAGGGCCCTCAAAGTTTCAGCAAAATGTAGGTCTGGATGTCCTCTTCACCGACTTTTTCAAACCCCATTTTCGCCAAATCTCATAGAAATTGAGAAAAGTGGCATTGTCAGCCTAAAAGGAGCGTTTTGGGGGTGATTTATTGCCCATTCTCTAAACGGCTGTATCTCCTAAACGGTGATAGCTAGGGCCCTCAAAGTTTCAGCAAAATGTAGGTCTGGATGTCCTCTTCACCGACTTTTTCAAACCCCATTTTCGCCAAATCTCATAGAAATTGAGAAAAGTGGCATTTTCAGCCCAAAAAGAGCGTTTTGGGGGCGATTTACTGCCCATTCTTTAAACGGCTGTATCTCCTAAACGGTGATAGCTAGGGCCCTCAAAGTTTCAGCAAAATGTAGGTCTGGATGTCCTCTTCACCGACTTTTTCAAACCCCATTTTCGCCAAATCTCATAGAAATTGAGAAAAGTGGCATTTTCAGCCCAAAAAGAGCGTTTTGGGGCCGATTTACTGCCCATTCTTTAAACGGCTGTATCTACTAAACGGTGATAGCTAGGGCCCTCAAAGTTTCAGCAAAATGTAGGTCTGGATGTCCTCTTCATCGACTTTTTCAAACCCCATTTTCGCCAAATCTCATAGAAATTGAGAAAAGTGGCATTGTCAGCCTAAAAGGAGCGTTTTGGGGGTGATTTATTGCCCATTCTTTAAACGGCTGTATCTCCTAAACGGTGATAGCTAGGGCCCTCAAAGTTTCAGCAAAATGTAGGTCTGGATGTCCTCTTCATCGACTTTTCCAAACCCCATTTTCGCCAAATCTCATAGAAATTGAGAAAAGTGGCATTTTCAGCCCAAAAAGAGGGTTTTGGGGCCGATTTACTGCCCATTCTTTAAACAGCTGTATCTACTAAACGGTGATAGCTAGGGCCCTCAAAGTTTCAGCAAAATGTAGGTCTGGATGTCCTCTTCATCGACTTTTTCAAACCCCATTTTCGCCAAATCTCATAGAAATTGAGAAAAGTGGCATTGTCAGCCTAAAAGGAGCGTTTTGGGGGTGATTTATTGCCCATTCTTTAAACGGCTGTATCTCCTAAACGGTGATAGCTAGGGCCCTCAAAGTTTCAGCAAAATGTAGGTCTGGATGTCCTCTTCACCGACTTTTTCAAACTCCATTTTCGCCAAATCTCATAGAAATTGAGAAAAGTGGCATTTTCAGCCCAAAAAGAGCGTTTTGGGGCCGATTTACTGCCCATTCTTTAAACGGCTGTATCTCCTAAACGGTAATAGCTAGGGCCCTCAAAGTTTCAGCAAAATGTAGGTCTGGATGTCCTCTTCACCGACTTTTTCAAACCCCATTTTCGCCAAATCTCATAGAAATTGAGAAAAGTGGCATTTTCAGCCCAAAAAGAGCGTTTTGGGGCCGATTTACTGCCCATTCTTTAAACGGCTGTATCTCCTAAACGGTGATAGCTAGGGCCCTCAAAGTTTCAGCAAAATGTAGGTCTGGATGTCCTCTTCATCGACTTTTTCAAACCCCATTTTCGCCAAATCTCATAGAAATTGAGAAAAGTGGCATTTTCAGCCCAAAAAGAGCGTTTTGGGGGCGATTTACTGCCCATTCTTTAAACGGCTGTATCTCCTAAACGGTGATAGCTAGGGCCCTCAAAGTTTCAGCAAAATGTAGGTCTGGATGTCCTCTTCACCGACTTTTTCAAACCCCATTTTCGCCAAATCTCATAGAAATTGAGAAAAGTGGCATTTTCAGCCCAAAAAGAGCGTTTTGGGGGTGATTTATTGCCCATTCTTTAAACGGCTGTATCTCCTAAACGGTGATAGCTAGGGCCCTCAAAGTTTCAGCAAAATGTAGGTCTGGATGTCCTCTTCACCGACTTTTTCAAACCCCATTTTCGCCAAATCTCATAGAAATTGAGAAAAGTGGCATTTTCAGCCCAAAAAGAGCGTTTTGGGGGTGATTTATTGCCCATTCTTTAAACGGCTGTATCTCCTAAACGGTGATAGCTAGGGCCCTCAAAGTTTCAGCAAAATGTAGGTCTGGATGTCCTCTTCACCGACTTTTTCAAACCCCATTTTCGCCAAATCTCATAGAAATTGAGAAAAGTGGCATTTTCAGCCCAAAAAGAGCGTTTTGGGGGCGATTTACTGCCCATTCTTTAAACGGCTGTATCTCCTAAACGGTGATAGCTAGGGCCCTCAAAGTTTCAGCAAAATGTAGGTCTGGATGTCCTCTTCACCGACTTTTTCAAACCCCATTTTCGCCAAATCTCATAGAAATTGAGAAAAGTGGCATTTTCAGCCCAAAAAGAGCGTTTTGGGGGCGATTTACTGCCCATTCTTTAAACGGCTGTATCTCCTAAACGGTGATAGCTAGGGCCCTCAAAGTTTCAGCAAAATGTAGGTCTGGATGTCCTCTTCACCGACTTTTTCAAACCCCATTTTCGCCAAATCTCATAGAAATTGAGAAAAGTGGCATTTTCAGCCCAAAAAGAGCGTTTTGGGGGCGATTTACTGCCCATTCTTTAAACGGCTGTATCTCCTAAACGGTGATAGCTAGGGCCCTCAAAGTTTCAGCAAAATGTAGGTCTGGATGTCCTCTTCATCGACTTTTTCAAACCCCATTTTCGCCAAATCTCATAGCAATTGAGAAAAGTGGCATTTTCAGCCCAAAAAGAGCGTTTTGGGGCGATTTACAGCCCAATCTTTGAACGGCTGTATCTCCTAAACGGTGATAGCTAGGGCCCTCAAAGTTTCAGCAAAATGTAGGTCTGGATGTCCTCTTCATCGACTTTTTCAAACCCCATTTTCGCCAAATCTCATAGAAATTGAGAAAAGTGGCATTTTCAGCCTAAAAGGAGCGTTTTGGGGGTGATTTATTGCCCATTCTTTAAACGGCTGTATCTCCTAAACGGTGATAGCTAGGGCCCTCAAAGTTTCAGCAAAATGTAGGTCTGGATGTCCTCTTCATCGACTTTTTCAAACCCCATTTTCGCCAAATCTCATAGAAATTGAGAAAAGTGGCATTTTCAGCCCAAAAAGAGCGTTTTGGGGGCGATTTACTGCCCATTCTTTAAACGGCTGTATCTCCTAAACGGTGATAGCTAGGGCCCTCAAAGTTTCAGCAAAATGTAGGTCTGGATGTCCTCTTCACCGACTTTTTCAAACCCCATTTTCGCCAAATCTCATAGAAATTGAGAAAAGTGGCATTTTCAGGCCAAAAAGAGCGTTTTGGGGGTGATTTATTGCCCATTCTTTAAACGGCTGTATCTCCTAAACGGTGATAGCTAGGGCCCTCAAAGTTTCAGCAAAATGTAGGTCTGGATGTCCTCTTCATCGACTTTTCCAAACCCCATTTTCGCCAAATCTCATAGAAATTGAGAAAAGTGGCATTTTCAGCCCAAAGTGAGTGTTTTGGGGGCGATTTACAGCCCAATCTTTGAACGGCTGTATCTCCTAAACGGTGATAGCTAGGGCCCTCAAAGTTTCAGCAAAATGTAGGTCTGGATGTCCTCTTCATCGACTTTTTCAAACCCCATTTTCGCCAAATCTCATAGAAATTGAGAAAAGTGGCATTTTCAGCCCAAAAAGAGCGTTTTGGGGGCGATTTACAGCCCAATCTTTGAACGGCTGTATCTCCTAAACGGTGATAGCTAGGGCCCTCAAAGTTTCAGCAAAATGTAGGTCTGGATGTCCTCTTCATCGACTTTTTCAAACCCCATTTTCGCCAAATCTCATAGAAAGTGAGAAAAGTGGCATTTTCAGCCTAAAAGGAGCGTTTTGGGGGTGATTTATTGCCCATTCTTTAAACGGCTGTATCTCCTAAACGGTGATAGCTAGGGCCCTCAAAGTTTCAGCAAAATGTAGGTCTGGATGTCCTCTTCATCGACTTTTTCAAACCCCATTTTCGCCAAATCTCATAGAAAGTGAGAAAAGTGGCATTTTCAGCCTAAAAGGAGCGTTTTGGGGGTGATTTATTGCCCATTCTTTAAACGGCTGTATCTCCTAAACGGTGATAGCTAGGGCCCTCAAAGTTTCAGCAAAATGTAGGTCTGGATGTCCTCTTCATCGACTTTTTCAAACCCCATTTTCGCCAAATCTCATAGAAATTGAGAAAAGTGGCATTTTCAGCCCAAAAAGAGCGTTTTGGGGCGATTTACAGCCCAATCTTTGAACGGCTGTATCTCCTAAACGGTGATAGCTAGGGCCCTCAAAGTTTCAGCAAAATGTAGGTCTGGATGTCCTCTTCATCGACTTTTTCAAACCCCATTTTCGCCAAATCTCATAGAAATTGAGAAAAGTGGCATTTTCAGCCCAAAAAGAGCGTTTTGGGGCGATTTACAGCCCAATCTTTGAACGGCTGTATCTCCTAAACGGTGATAGCTAGGGCCCTCAAAGTTTCAGCAAAATGTAGGTCTGGATGTCCTCTTCATCGACTTTTTCAAACCCCATTTTCGCCAAATCTCATAGAAATTGAGAAAAGTGGCATTTTCAGCCCAAAAAGAGCGTTTTGGGGGCGATTTTCAGCCCAATCTTTGAACGGCTGTATCTCCTAAACGGTGATACCTAGGGCCCTCAAAGTTTCAGCAAAATGTAGGTCTGGATGTCCTCTTCATCGACTTTTTCAAACCCCATTTTCGCCAAATCTCATAGATATTGGGAAAAGTGGCATTTTCAGCCTAAAAGGAGCGTTTTAGGGGTGATTTATTGCCCATTCTTTAAACGGCTGTATCTCCTAAAAGGTGATAGCTAGGGCGCTCAAAGTTTCAGCAAAATGTAGGTCTGGATGTCCTCTTCACCGACTTTTTCAAACCCCATTTTCGCCAAATCTCATAGAAATTGAGAAAAGTGGCATTTTCAGCCCAAAAAGAGCGTTTTGGGGCGATTTACAGCCCAATCTCTGAACGGCTGTATCTCCTAAACGGTGATAGCTAGGGCCCTCAAAGTTTCAGCAAAATGTAGGTCTGGATGTCCTCTTCATCGACTTTTTCAAACCCCATTTTCGCCAAATCTCATAGAAATTGAGAAAAGTGGCATT
Organism: Microchrysa polita; assembly: GCA_949715475.1. Taxonomy (NCBI): domain Eukaryota; kingdom Metazoa; phylum Arthropoda; class Insecta; order Diptera; family Stratiomyidae; genus Microchrysa; species Microchrysa polita. Next base: position 15,601,765 of record OX454418.1, on the reverse strand, counting down.
TTCAGCCCAAAAAGAGCGTTTTGGGGGCGATTTACTGCCCATTCTTTAAACGGCTGTATCTCCTAAACGGTGATAGCTAGGGCCCTCAAAGTTTCAGCAAAATGTAGGTCTGGATGTCCTCTTCATCGACTTTTTCAAACCCCATTTTCGCCAAATCTCATAGAAATTGAGAAAAGTGGCATTTTCAGCCCAAAAAGAGCGTTTTGGGGCGATTTACAGCCCAATCTCTGAACGGCTGTATCTCCTAAACGGTGATAGCTAGGGCCCTCAAAGTTTCAGCAAAATGTAGGTCTGGATGTCCTCTTCATCGACTTTTTCAAACCCCATTTTCGCCAAATCTCATAGAAATTGAGAAAAGTGGCCTTTTCAGCCCAAAAAGAGCGTTTTGGGGCGATTTACAGCCCAATCTCTGAACGGCTGTATCTCCTAAACGGTGATAGCTAGGGCCCTCAAAGTTTCAGCAAAATGTAGGTCTGGATGTCCTCTTCACCGACTTTTTCAAACCCCATTTTCGCCAAATCTCATAGAAAGTCAGAAAAGTGGCATTTTCAGCCCAAAAAGAGCGTTTTGGGGGCGATTTACTGCCCATTCTTTAAACGGCTGTATCTCCTAAACGGTGATAGCTAGGGCCCTCAAAGTTTCAGCAAAATGTAGGTCTGGATGTCCTCTTCATCGACTTTTTCAAACCCCATTTTCGCCAAATCTCATAGATATTGGGAAAAGTGGCATTTTCAGCCTAAAAGGAGCGTTTTAGGGGTGATTTATTGCCCATTCTTTAAACGGCTGTATCTCCTAAACGGTGATAGCTAGGGCCCTCAAAGTTTCAGCAAAATGTAGGTCTGGATGTCCTCTTCACCGACTTTTTCAAACCCCATTTTCGCCAAATCTCATAGAAAGTCAGAAAAGTGGCATTTTCAGCCCAAAAAGAGCGTTTTGGGGGCGATTTACTGCCCATTCTTTAAACGGCTGTATCTCCTAAACGGTGATAGCTAGGGCCCTCAAAGTTTCAGCAAAATGTAGGTCTGGATGTCCTCTTCACCGACTTTTTCAAACCCCATTTTCGCCAAATCTCATAGAAATTGAGAAAAGTGGCATTTTCAGCCCAAAAAGAGCGTTTTGGGGCGATTTACAGCCCAATCTCTGAACGGCTGTATCTCCTTAACGGTGATAGCTAGGGCCCTCAAAGTTTCAGCAAAATGTAGGTCTGGATGTCCTCTTCATCGACTTTTTCAAACCCCATTTTCGCCAAATCTCATAGAAAGTGAGAAAAGTGGCATTTTCAGCCTAAAAGGAGCGTTTTGGGGGTGATTTATTGCCCATTCTTTAAACGGCTGTATCTCCTAAACGGTGATAGCTAGGGCCCTCAAAGTTTCAGCAAAATGTAGGTCTGGATGTCCTCTTCACCGACTTTTTCAAACCCCATTTTCGCCAAATCTCATAGAAAGTCAGAAAAGTGGCATTTTCAGCCCAAAAAGAGCGTTTTGGGGGCGATTTACTGCCCATTCTTTAAACGGCTGTATCTCCTAAACGGTGATAGCTAGGGCCCTCAAAGTTTCAGCAAAATGTAGGTCTGGATGTCCTCTTCATCGACTTTTTCAAACCCCATTTTCGCCAAATCTCATAGAAATTGAGAAAAGTGGCATTTTCAGCCCAAAAAGAGCGTTTTGGGGGCGATTTACAGCCCAATCTTTGAACGGCTGTATCTCCTAAACGGTGATAGCTAGGGCCCTCAAAGTTTCAGCAAAATGTAGGTCTGGATGTCCTCTTCATCGACATTTTCAAACCCCATTTTCGCCAAATCTCATAGAAAGTCAGAAAAGTGGCATTTTCAGCCCAAAAAGAGCGTTTTGGGGGCGATTTACTGCCCATTCTTTAAACGGCTGTATCTCCTAAACGGTGATAGCTAGGGCCCTCAAAGTTTCAGCAAAATGTAGGTCTGGATGCTTCATCGAATTTTTCAAACCCCATTTTCGCCAAATCTCATAGAAATTGAGAAAAGTGGCATTTTCAGCCCAAAAAGAGCGTTTTGGGGGCGATTTACAGCCCAATCTTTGAACGGCTGTATCTCCTAAGCGGTGATAGCTAGGGCCCTCAAAGTTTCAGCAAAATGTAGGTCTGGATGTCCTCTTCATCGACTTTTTCAAACCCCATTTTCGCCAAATCTCATAGAAATTGAGAAAAGTGGCATTTTCAGCCCAAAAAGAGCGTTTTGGGGGCGATTTACAGCCCAATCTTTGAACGGCTGTATCTCCTAAACGGTGATAGCTAGGGCCCTCAAAGTTTCAGCTAAATGTAGGTCTGGATATCCTCTTCATCGACTTTTTCAAACCCCATTTTCGCCAAATCTCATAGAAATTGAGAAAAGTGGCATTTTCAGCCCAAAAAGAGCGTTTTGGGGGCGATTTACTGCCCCATCTTTAAACGGCTGTATCTCCTAAACGGTGATAGCTAGGGCCCTCAAAGTTTCAGCAAAATGTAGGTCTGGATGTCCTCTTCATCGACTTTTTCAAACCCCATTTTCGCCAAATCTCATAGAAATTGAGAAAAGTGGCATTTTCAGCCCAATAAGAGCGATTTACTGCCCATTCTTTAAACGGCTGTATCTCCTAAACGGTGATAGCTAGGGCCCTCAAAGTTTCAGCTAAATGTAGGTCTGGATATCCTCTTCATCGACTTTTTCAAACCCCATTTTCGCCAAATCTCATAGAAATTGAGAAAAGTGGCATTTTCAGCCCAAAAAGAGCGTTTTGGGGGCGATTTACTGCCCCATCTTTAAACGGCTGTATCTCCTAAACGGTGATAGCTAGGGCCCTCAAAGTTTCAGCAAAATGTAGGTCTGGATGTCCTCTTCATCGACTTTTTCAAACCCCATTTTCGCCAAATCTCATATATATGATGATGAAATATAGATGGCTTTGCCTGTAGCTCATCATACAGCTGATACAACTCAACGTTGTACCGGATGCGCCATTCACCTCGTTCACGAACGGCCCCGAAAATTCTTCGGAGAACTTTTCGCTCGAATGTGTCCAACAGGTGTTCAGAGTTTTGGGTTAGGGTCCATGGCTCGCAGCCATAGCATAGGTGGGATTAGGGTTTTATACACGTAGAGCTTCGTGTTTCTGTGCACCAGCTTCGAATTCATAATTAGGAGGACCAACAAATAACACTTATTAGCTAGTTGTATCCGTCGCTGTATCTCATCTGTTTCGTTGGCGTCCTTTGACAAATTGCAACCCAGCTAAATTATTTAGAGGATTAAATTTGTGTTAATCAAAGTTTTTTTTCTGTCGTGCTCTGTGGCCGTGATCGTTCGGTCGCCACTCTGTGAAATAGACACTCATAGAGAAACGAGTTTCCAAACTCGGCACGACTCGTCGCAAGTTTATTATTCAAAAAGAAGAAATATTCTTATCGTAGAATAATAAACTAATAATGCGAATAGGAAGTGGTATGGCTGACAACCGTATCACACTCCAAATTCGCTATTTTGAGGTGGCTATTAGTGTAGAATTATCCGGATTTTTTAATTGCAATAGACTCCACAATTGCTTGTTTAAAAAAATACGCCCAGTTTGGAATATGTAGGACTTTAAAAGTCAATTTTCATCATTTTTCATCTAAAGAAGAAAAATGTTCTAAAAGCATGTAGAATCCGCGCACCGGGTTGTTCTTTCTGATAGTCTCAATATCCAGAAATGCCAACGAGTATCCGCTTGCAATCTCCATGTTGAATCCTTTTGTGGAAACTATTGATGGCATTCAAAATAGCATCGAGCTTATCTTTCGGAACTACCGTTCACATCAATCACATATCCTGCGCAGTATTTCCATGTTCAATCCATGCCATTAATATCTCACTGAAGAAGGAGGATAAGAGGTTTTCCATAGCTGTTCCACTAGTCGTCTTATAGAATTCCCCTCTGAATGTGAAAATAATTTTCGTTCATGGTCTTATATTCTCTCTTATATTCTCTCTCTCTCTCTGTTTAAACTGTTTCGGAACTATTATTGGCTATCAAACTTTAGTGAAACACATCAGAATCATTCCAAGACAATTTAAACATAGTTTGACACATGTTATAAATTAATTTGTTTTGCCTTTGATGACACTACCCAAAACTCTAGAACTTCCTCTTACCTAAGAAAAAGCCTTTTCGATAAACAAAAATCTTACGCCGTTGCCATAATAAGAAGAAGAAAAAACACAAGGTATTTTTTTCAATTAATTATTTAATAAATTCTTTCTTTGTAATTAATCATTTTCATTATTAATAATATTTTTTTTGTGTTTTCATATTTTTTTTTCATTATTGATCATCATTTTCATCCTTTTTATACACATAATAAAGAGCGAACGAAATGTATAGATAGAATTAAAAAAAAAATTATATCTTATGTGATTCATATTCATATTCTTTTTTGTTGTGTTGTATATATATAATTTCCTTGTTTTTTATTATGTTGTATTTTCATATTTTAAACGTCTCTTTTATATTTATTTATAATATACTCATATCGTTCTTATTTCAAGTTACGTGTCAATGATACGAGTAATAATATGCATCGCCACTACCATGCTGTTTTATTACGCTCTCCAGTTTCTATCACTTTCTTTTCATATTAATCTCCGTTCATTATTATTATTACAAATACATTATTACATATCCTTCTTTTACATTTCATTCGTATCATTGTCCGCTTTCTTTCTAGCTAATATGTATGTTTTTTTTCATCCAATTTTTATCATATTCTTTTTTTCTGTTTTTCATTTTTAATTCTTATAAGATACTACTGGGCATATTACACAAATTTATGTACACACACGCATATGCATACAAACTTATATGCGGAATAGGTCACAATATTGTGTATGTGCTCTGTGTCATATATGATTCATCATTTATATGTATATATATTTTAGTGTTTGCTTTTTTTGTTCATTAATTACATGTATTTTAGCAAATTCACTTTTCTTTATGTGCTTTTATTATAATGCATTTTTATTTATTTATTTTCATTATTTACCATTTCGATTTTTTTTCTGTGTAGTTTTATTATTTTCATATGAATAAAATTTATTAAATTATTAAATTATTTATTTCCAATAAAATAAAATTAATTTAATTTTTGTTTGTATTTAAATTTTTTTAATTGTTTTAGTTTGTTTTTTTTTTATTCAATTATTATTTGAGAGGATCATGGAAAAGATGTGATGTTTAAAGAAAAACAATTAAAAAATAAATAAATAACAGGGCCAGGGGCGACTGTCCAACATTGCACTAAAGTCGCAGATGTGTTAGTGACAGTGGCGGATTTACCAGTAGGCTGAGTAGGCTGGAGCCTAGGGCGGCAGATTTTACGGGGGCGGCAAATTTGGAGCAAATAACAAATTTCAACGCTATGCCATATACCACTTATTCTTCTTGTGAAGTGTGTTTGTACCTCAGTGAGACACATAAGTGAAGAACTATTTGTCCCCGATATCTCAGAGCTTCAAACAACGAAAGGATTTATTATTAAAGACGAAAAGCGAAAAGGCTTCTTATAATTTGCTTGCTGGCTAAAATTCGAAACAAAGCTCTTTTGTAGGGTTTTTTAGATTTTTTTTTTCGAAAAGCCCTTATGAAATCGATTTGGTCCGTCCGTCAGTCCGTCCGCCAGTTCACTTAAAGTTTGGTAGGAATGTGTAGAATGGTAACAGTCTTCGGCACGAATACCTTAGAAGTTGGTAGGGCAAATATACCTAACAGGGTGTTCCGAAGAGGTGACTTTTTTATTTCTTATGAGGGATGGACGTATGGATAATCAAATCAAAGGACTCGCACTCACCGAATCCTTTGATTTGACTTATATCTGATACTTTTTTCCAGTTTAAAGTAACGGTAACGAAGTTATGGGCGTTTGAAGTTAAGCTTACCGAAGTGATATCGGTTTTTCTAAACAGTTATGGGGATATCGATATGCAACTTTACACAAAGTTAATATGAGCTACACGTTAAATACTAAGTCTGTTTACATTTCCTAAGAAAAAGTAAATAACAGTAAATTTGTGAAATTTCAATTTGTGCGTGGGCTACACACGCACTATTCTTAGGTCTGAAATGAAATGAAAATTTTGATGAGGGTTCTTAGGAAATGACATGAGAAATATGTCTGCAAATTTTCATTCGAATAACTTTATCCAAACCGGAAAAATAGCGAATCTAATATTTGATAAGGGCGTTTCAGAATGCAGGGCATCGCCTTAAGCATTTGTTCCCTGCATTATCTTGTGACTGGATCAAACAATGAACATCAAATTTAAAACTGTATTTTAGAAGTGACGGTGATAGAAAAGTATTTGAAATTGAAAAAAAAACGGTTTATGCCAAATTTCAAGTAGTTTCATCGGATGTGAAAGTTGTCGTTGGAGTTTGTAAAATTTGTATGGGAGGTGAGCTGTTCTGTCCTGTACTCGACCCAATAAAAACACTCAAAATCATCAGCAAAAATGCGTCAAAATGAAAGAAATGGAATGTTGAACTCAAGTCTAAAAATTTACAAAAACTTGTAAAATAGGTGGTTAATAATATGTTCAGAGTGCACAAAAACATGAGATTTGGGCCATAATCCAAACATTTATTTTTTTTTTAATGAAAATGTGTAAAAACCCAGGTCCAAAACTTGATTTCCCTATTCAGCACATTTCGGCTCACTCCGATATTTTAACTGACACCCGAAAAAAATTGTCCAGTTTGGTGTGTTGCCAATTTTCTTAATTTTCCCAAAATCTTATTTGAACGGTCAGTTTGAAGTTACCAAATGGCTATCGGGGGCTGCAATAGCGCATTTTTTTAACTTAGATAGAACGATTTATAGGCGAAATAATAATGTTGGCTGCAGTGGCGGCTCGTCATAGTGGGCAAGGTGGGCATGGCCTACCCTGTAAATAAACACACTTCTTGTATATTCAAATCTTTTAACATCAGTAGAAATGTACAACAAAATTTTACCTTTGACTATTAGGTGAACATCATTCATATTAATAGTTTTTTTCCCAGTACTACCAAGTCTCTTGCGAATTTATCAAATCTATCAATTACTGTTTGGGAACCACTGCACAAAAACATTTCCGGTGTTTGTATTAATCAACAAATTAGGCTGCTTTTAGGATATTTTTGTTCGATGAAAATCGAAACTGCCTATGTGTATGCAATATTACACTCGCATATTTGAACCTTTAGGTATTGTTGACAATCTACTTACCATCGACATAAAGACGAAACAAATGGTCCAAATGTAGGCCACTTGCGCCGGTGACCAAATCATTCGAAATTTACGAAACTTTTGGAAGCGGTGGCATCGAATTCAATACCGACAAAGTAGGCCGGCCTATAGCAGCTCGAATGGAATCAGTGTAATAAAAATGAGAATGATGATGCCGTAGACAATTTAAAAGTACAATTTTTGGGGTTACCATGAGCTAGTCAAAATGGATAAAAAACCAACGATTGCTCAATGCTATGTAGGAAAACATATTTCACGGGAGGATTTGGGATATTTCTTGTGTAATGATGAGCATGAACATTATTGTTGTACACTTTTAGCATTTTTGATTTGTTTTAGACTATGTACATTCGCATTGAAAATGCTAAAGGCGCACAACATTAATTCGCATGTTCCCGCAAATCTATTTGATAGTTTAATAATTATATACTAGAGCACTGCATTTAAAAACAAAATGATCCTAAATTAAAAAATAATAGCTTGATCTAAAAAATGGTTGCGAAACTGTGAAATTTTGCGAAATTTATGTGGAAATTCGTTAATTTTAGGTGTTTCCAAAAGATTTTTATTCCGTGAAGGTGCCCATCCTGTGCAAGGAGGCACGGGCCGCCACTGGTTGGCTGTCAGATGAAATCACGAATAGTGCACTGTGAACAATTTTCGGTGATTTCTGAAAACGAACGGCGAAATCAATCGGTTTTCAACCACTGTGAACATATTATTATGCAAGATTAAAATATATAATTTGTATATTTGCTTAGGGCAGCAATTTTGTGCAGGCAAAATATCTTCTTGGTGAAGTGGTGTTGTCCCGAGATTCAGTTCAGACTTTTTTTGAAGCCGTATTCGAGAGCGCAACTATTGTAATAATTTTGATCGTGATTTAGCCGCTAGCCCTTGCATTTTGATATTGATTTTGATTTTGGAACTCTTTGTATTGGATTGTGTCGTGGAACAATATATTTATATATTATTTTAAAAAATTAACGTGTTTAATTTTTTTCGAGAAACATTTATGGTCCGTCGAGTTTATTTTATACGAAACATTTTGCCGAAACCGATAGTCATTTGCTACGTTTGCAACATAATTCGTTCGCAACCTTTCAGATTATGGGACAAGAGTATCTTGGACAAATATTTAGTTACAAAAAAATACCCCGATCCTATATTTGGTAAGAAAATAGTAAATTTCGTATACATTACAATTTCATCCCAAGTACCCGATTTTTTGCCAAGTTTTACTGGTGCTTGCGTTTGTTTCACACCACATCACAAACTAATTTTTGATTATTTAAAATCACCTTTCTGTCCGAAGTTTACTTATGTTTTCTGCCTAACAATTTTCACTGCCAAGGTTGTTTAGGGCGACCTGGATAACCGGATGAATATTCTGATCAGCTGTTTAAAATTTGACGGAAATTAATTCGAAAAAACAAACAAATTTTGGCCTTTTAATTTCTTGTTTAAATTTTTTTTAATTTGATTGAAGTACTTTGTGGAAAAATTTCATTTTTCAAGGATCCCGAGGTCGTTAGTGACTCAGATTTATAGCCATATTTTAAAAGAAATATTTTTGTAATCAAATTTGTAAAATACTCGTACATTTTTGTAGACGTTTCCGTATTTTTGATCCTGCGCCCCGCTCAAACTGAAAGACAGTGATATTTTTTCGGCCCAGACCAGGTTTTGAGCTTGACACCCCTCTCGTAGAGCTTGGTAGGGGCGGCAAAATGTCAACAGCCTACTAGCGGAAAATGTGTAAATCCGCCACTGGTTAGTGATATCCAATTTCCAAGATCTTAACTGGTTTTTTGCGTTGAGGTGTTGAGATCAACATCATGCCCAACAGTGTTATTTATCCCCATAAATGGGTACTCGATTAGCATCTGCGCGAAATCATAAAAAAAAAACTAAAAAAAAATAAAAAATAAACAAAAATAAGAAAAAAAAAATAAGAAAAAAATTAAGAAAAATGTTCACGATCGCGCAGAGCGTGAACGGAGGTTTGGTAAACGTAGCGAGTTAAATTAAAAGTCGTTTACGTGTTCACGCGGAGTGGGGTTCCGGATTAAGATTTTCATTCAACTGAGCTCAAGGCTGACTTTGAGCAACGACACCTCTAGATAGAAAAAACAGCCGTTGCAATGGGTATGTTTTGAAATTAGCGGAATTTAATAGATGACGATTACGTCACATATACACTTCCGACAAGAGCTCGGAGATATGATAGCAAAATTGAAATATTAATGACAGTAAAGGACTCCAAAAAATTTCAATTTGATGTGTATTGAGACCAAGGGATTTAGTCAAAAATGCAGTCACGCTTGCAAACAAAATAAGGGCCAACTCGTGCCGTTCCGTGGCGAACACTGCCAAAGTTGCTCCAATGGATTTCTATGCAACTGGAAACAAAATTGTGCTAGAGTCTAGAGTTCTTCGGAACGTTATGTAACGGAAGCGTTCGGCTTTCCACTTTAAGGTCTGAATAGACCTCGGGTGGAATGAAAATGAAATTTTTGTCCGCTGCGATTTTCTCAATGAAAATGTATACCTAGTGTCGTGGAAAATGTCGCAAACGCTAGGGAATTCCATAAGCTACAATCCGAGATCGGTTTCATAATTCTTCAAGGGCATTTTATGTATTATTTTTCGATTCCCCTGTCATATAAATTTTCCACGATGAAATGACCGGGGAATCGAAAAATAATACATAAAATGCCCTTGAAGAATTATGAAACCGATCTCGGATTGTAGCTTATGGAATTACCCAGCGTTTGCGATATATTCCACGACACTAGGTATACATTTTCATTGAGAAAATCGCAGCGGACAGAAATTTCATTTTCATTCCACCCGAGGTCTATTCAGGCCTTTAGGTTTCAACTACACTATCATAATGATTACGCTTATAGTGTAGGCTGTGTGAAGTTAGCCAGTCATTTTTTTTTAATTACGCCCTTTTGCTCGGTGAACCGTTTGTTCCACTGCGGCTACGTTTGTTCTTGATTGTTCGCCAATTAATATCGTTTGTTCTTCTCTAATTATTTAATTATAACAACTTTAAAATTGTGAGTGTGAACTTAGCCAGTCATTTTTAAATATGGGTCGGAAAGGTATAGGTTTGGTATCAATCGAAAGCCAGACGTTTGTTCATTTTGTAGGGCGTTTGTTTATCCTGGAAACGGAAGGATACAGGAATTATTAAGGGAAAAGAGATTAGTTGTAACGTCATCTTCACTCAACCAACGCCATCTACTCAGCTCAGCTGTACGATGATGGTGTGGATCTTGCATAAATTGTTCGCGGGACACGGGTTGCCCGTACAGCTGAGCTGAGTAGATGGCGTTGGTTGAGTGAAGATGACGTCACAACTAATCTCTTTTTCCTTAATAATTCCTGTATCCTTCCGTTTCCAGGATGAACAAACGCCCTACAAAATGAACAAACATCTGGCTTTCGATTGATACCAAACCTATACCTTTCCGACCCATATTTAAAAATGACTGGCTAAGTTCACACTCACATTTTTAAAGTTGTTATAATTAAATAATTAGAGAAGAACAAACGATATTAATTGGCGAACAATCAAGAACAAACGTAGCCGCAGTGGAACAAACGGTTCACCGAGCAAAAGGACCTAATTTCAAAAACATGACTGGCTAACTTCACACAGCCTGTATTGCTGCTTCCCGGCTTTCTAAATTAAGGTGGCTTTGAGTGTAGTCATTACGTGATTTCAGATTGCAAAATGTGGTGGAGAAATTTTTTTTTTGTTTCTAATGTTGGTGCTGAGCTCAAACCTGGAGCTTCCCACCAAAATTTCGTTACGGAACAGGGTCAAAACCGCAAAAAAAAAATCCAAAATTTTCGGAGGTTTTTTTTTTGCTTTTAATTTCGCAATTGTACATTTCAGTGAAAACCTGTCCATGAACATGTTAGAGAAAACATGATTGCGGGTCAAACGTGACATTAATCTTCAAAATGCATTTAGCGGTATCCCTACAATTCAGTCATTTTTTGAGTTTTTTTCCGATTTTGACCCTGTTCCACAATGAAAGTTTGGGGTGAAGTTCCGGATTCGTGCTCAGCACCCCAGAAAACATAAGAAACAAATAACAAATTTCCTCCACCACATTTTGCAATCTGATGTACTAGATTTATCACGTACTAACTAGACCAACGGTTCTTAACCGGTGGCCCGCGGACCACTGGTGGTCCCTGAGACAACTTTAGGTGATCCGCCAAGTCTTAGATGCAGTCCTCACATACATAGTTCGATTTGAAAATTCTTGATTTTCACTATGCTCAAACTTTACCTTATTGTTTTAGTTATCGTGAATGAAGGTTAGAAACGGAAAATAAGTAATTCTATCGATGTTCGCATTTAGTGCTTTTTGTGGCGATTAACACTGACTCAGAAAAAAACCATCACGGGTAACTTTTCTGGTTAAGAACAGCTGTTCGCTCAAACAACTGGCAGCTGAGAGCTGCCTTATATCTTTACCTTGCTCTCGTCGACGACTTATTAATTTGCAAAAAATAAAACCACCAGAGGCGCCATCTGCCTACGCAGCCGACCTAGCATCACTCTTGTATGGTGTTCGTGTCATCTAAACGTTTTAGGGAATGACCAAGCAAATGGGCTTTCTGCCCATTATAAGTACTAACTTAAACTAACAAGATTTCGTTACGTTGCATTAATAAAAAAGTTATTGAATAAACTGTATTTGTTGCGACCATTGGGGTAATAAGGTGCACAACTTAACAAGTTTTATGGATCTTCGAAGATTTTCAATTTGGTGGTCCACGAAGATTAACGAGTTCTGGCAAGTGGTTCCCGATATACAAAAGCTTAAAAACCACTGAACTAGACTATTACTCAATTCATTCGGTCTAAATTTGTATGAGTACACCGAAATAGTAGAGTAGAGTAGTATAATGGCATGATTATGTCTATGACAATGACAACAGATATGATCGAGAAGAGGAGCCCCCAACTATTAACACATCTCTATCGGGCTGCGAGCAATGAGGCGCGTCTACATGTAACGATAAGTTAATCGATTTTATCCGTCCAACTTTTACAAACAATTACAATTTCATGTTTACTGAAAATTTGCTACAATAGAAATCGACATACATATTTGGGCAACCTGCACACGTACAGCAAATTAGAGCCGCCATACACAATGCGATTGATACCAATGATGCAGCTAAGGAAAACCGACCGTTTATCCTACGATGGATCACATGGTGTATAGCGACTCTTATACCTTAAAAACGAGTGACTCCACCTATGTAGAAAGGGTCAATTGGTGAAAGCGAATAAGGGTAGCTCGCTAATATCGTTAGATGAATTGGCAGTCAGATTACCGTAAGAGATCTAGGAAGGACTGGAGCACGATGATCGCATATGACCAAAACAACTGGCTCTCGTTGTTCCTAACACCATGTTCAATGCTGGCTAAATAAGCGTTCCGTGCCGTTTTTATCAGACGTTTCGAATCAGCACGAAGTTGACGAAATAAAATGAGGTCATAGTGATATTTAAAACGTTTCAGTCTAGGGTGCACCCGTTTCTTTTTCCTTAGAATTTTATAAATTTCGCAAGTAAACCAAACAGGACCCTTGCATGGTCTAAAGGAGTGAAGAGACACATACTCATCAATGACTGCAGAATGTCGTAAAAAGCATCAACAGCAAGATTACAATTAAAATGTAAAAGAATACCTGACCAGTCAACTCGACTAAGTGCCTCTAAAATTCGCTTTGCGAAAGTTTAAGTGTGGGAGGATTCATGATGTGATTATATTGGAGTGCTGCGATCGAATTTTCGCCTCAAATTCAAAGGAAGGATGATAGGAGTCTGGAGGGACATAAGGCCCGGATGCATTCGTAGTAGAGATAGCTGGAGTAATTGCCTTTTTTGTGATTATTGTAAAAAAACACGACTTTCTTCGAAAAACTCCTATTTTATAGCTTCCACTTTAGCCAAATCAATGTTTTTCATATTCTTCTGAAAGTACACAAAATTTCCAATAAAATGACATATCGAACGTTTCGAACGGTTTCGTATCTTCCGAGATACGACGTTTTGAATTTTGCAGAAATGTCAATTTCAATTTTTAATGTAAAAATTAAACCCGAATTTCCTAACGGTACATTGTAGTGGCAAATCTGCAAAGTTGACAAAAGTTGGCGTAGTATCTTAGCTTTCGAACGGCATATAAGAATAAGGCACAGAGTCATCCAGTTTCTGAATAATACGTATAAATGAAAAAAAAAACCATAGCCTGCAAATGTACCAAACCGACTTCAATCTTGAAAAGGATGTAAAATTTATACATCAAGCAAAGACTTGGTTGTTATGCATTATGGAAAAATACGTTTCGCTACTGTTGTAGATGCTACTTTACTAATTATAACGGTAAGTAATAAACAAATTTGTTAAACTGCACCCATATCATCTAATGAAAGTGCAAGATTTTCTTCCTGCAGATTATCAGAGAAGAATTAACTTTGGTGTTTGCAACAGCCGAAATAGTCACACTTGGAGTTCTGACAACCCGCATGCTATACGGATATCTCGCTACCAGCATCAGTTTAGCCGAAATGTATGGTTCTTGGGGATAAGTTGATTGGTCTGACTTTACTCCCGCATCGGTTGAATTCTGCTGCATTTCCCCAACTAGTATCTTCGATTTTGGACAATTTACCTATTGTCCAACAGATCAATATTTAGGGAACCATACGAAATCCCCAATCACAAAATCCCCAAACGTAGAAAAATCCCCAAAATCAAAATCCCCATATTCAAAATCCCCATAATCATAATACCCATGTACAAAATCCCCATAATCATAATACCCATATACAAAATCCCCAATCATAAAATCCCCAAACACCCGAAATATGATGGTAAATGGTAGATGGATGGTAGTAAAAAATGGTAGATGGCTGGTTGATGGATGAAAGACTGTAAATTGTTGATGGTTGATGGAAGGTGTTAAATGGTAGATGGTAAATGTCACTAGGAGGGACGTAAATCGATACTAACTTATTTTTTGATTAGCACAAACAAAATATTCGAGTCCATTGCATATATCGTTCTAAACATAATAGGTTTTCTTTAACATCGTCGAGACAAGTCCTCATCCGAACGAATATTCGCGGAAAACTTGGTTGGCTTATTGTTGGAACCGATTGCACATTTAATCGCCTGCACATTATCTGCTGTTGTTCCGTGTTACTTCAAAGAGTTTGCCATTGATTAGCATATATATCAGTCCACGACGGTGATTTTTTTATTGCATAGTAGGACTATTCAATTACAATAGTCTAAAGCACCTACCATTTATTATCTACTATTTACCATCTACTATTTGCTATTTACCACCCACCATTTGCAATTTACAATCTACCATTTACCATCTGTCATCAACCATTTACAAGCTACCATCCGTCTACCATTAACCACCTACCATTTACCATCTACCATTTATCATCTGCCATTTAACATCTATCATTTACCATCTACAATAGCCTAAAGAAAGTCTCCATTCCCCATTTGAGGTGTGATCTTAGAACGCGCGCGCGTTCTTAGATCACACCTCAAATGGGGAATGGGGAATTTCGTTTGGGGATTTTGGTTTTGGGTATTTTGAGTTCGGGGATTTCGATTTCGGGGATTTTGATTTCGGGGATTTTGATTATGGGGATTTTGATTTGGGGATTTTGGTTTGGGGATTTTGTGACTGGGGATATCGTATCCAACCCCAATATTTAGTGGCAGATGGATGGTTGTCCAGCCCACAATGGGAGGGTAATTACGGACTTTTTAAATACAGAATTTGGAGAAAAATGGATAGGAAGATTCGGACCAGTCGCATGGCCACCAAGGAGTCCAGACTTAACACCTCTAGATTTTTATGTATGGGAAAAAATCAAAAGCGAAGTTCACACCCAACCGATTTTGTCTCGAGAGCAACTAATGGAACAAATTCAAACGGCGTGTAATTGATTAGTTTAAAATTACTCGTAATATTGTATGTAATTGATTTATTGTATTTCTTTTTTTTTTTTATTTATAAAAAGATAATTTTGTTAACTTTTGCTTACTATAATAATAAAACGTAATAACTATTAAAACCACTTCATTCATGTATGAGAGTGTCAATTTCATTCCCACGTGAAAGCAAGATTTTTTCCACTTTCGGACTATGTTTTTTTTTACTTTTTACACATATTATTCAGAAACCGGATGACTCTGTGCTCTATTCTTATATGCCGTTCGAAAGCTAAGATATTAGGCCAACTTTTGTTAACTTTGCAGATTTGCCACTACAATGTACCGTTACGAAATTTGGGTTTAATTTTAACATTAAAAGTTGAAATTGACATTTCTGCAAAATTCAAAACGTCGTATCTCGGAAGATACGAAACCGTTCGAAACGTTTGATATTGGAAATTTTATGTACTTTCAGAAGAATATGAAAAAAATTGATTTGGCTAAAATGGAAGCTAGAAAATAGGAGTTTTTCGAAAAAAAGACGTGTTTTTTGACAATAATCACAAAAAAGGCAATTACTCCTTAACGGTAAAAGCTAGAGAAATAATTTTGGCGACATTTTTCCTAAAACATCCTGTAGAGTCTACCATTGGTCTATGGCTAACCAGTTGCGGGACATTCTGTATACATACGAAATAAGAAACTTGGCAGAATTGGATGAGTTAACTAGTACGGTAACGCAATCAAAAGGTTCAGCAGTTGTAGTAGAAAGAAGCGATGAAGGTATGTTACGTCGAACCGCAACAAGAGAACCACCACCAAAGAGTATCCCAGAATCTACTGGATTGCGAGCGCAACAATAATTATTAGCAAACTCTTCAAGAAACTCTCCACTATTGACGAGGAATGGAGTTTCGGATAAGCTTAACACGTCATGCTGAGCAGACAACGCAAAAAGGTTAAGTACAGAAAGCTTGGTTCTTAAGCCGCGAACATTTTAATAATAAAAGGATAATTTAAGACTTTTAATTATTTTATGTTGCGGGAAGAGGGTCGTCTTTTATGACTCCACCCACTAAAGAGGAGCAACAACCAATCCAGGAAAGTAAAACCAACAAAAAAAATCCAGCGCAAATATAAATAAAACCAACATTCAAATTACATGATACAAGAAATTTGTTTTTATTTTTTTTTAATTAATTAATTTTAAACTTACACATGTTCACGGGAAAATTAAAATATATATATTTAATATGTACGATATCTATTTATATTTATAGTTGCAAAATAGCGCGCAGAGTAAGAAAAACCGAGAGAAAAGTGCTAGAAAAAAAAACAGAATAAATCCTATTCCATAAAAAATGATAATAATAAAAGAAAAAGAAATAACAATTTATTTAATTTGTTTTTTTTTTTCAATTATTTCTTGATTTCTTATTATTTCTCTCTTTCTCTCTCTCTGTCTCTTTCACTTTGCTTTGCTATTACGGCCAATTTACTTACACAAAAATTAAAAAAAAAAATCTTTTTTTCTCTAAAAAAAATTAATAATATGCAATAATAAGAATTACATTTATAATAAAAACAAAAATGAAGAATATATTCATCTGTCCATTTTTTGTTTTGTTTTTCTCACTTAAGATTTTCTGTTTTCTCGTTTTTGTTTTTGTTTCTTTATTTAATTACATATACATAATAATGATTATTATTATTATTTTTTATATAGCATATTCATCAGCGTATGCGTGTGTATGGTGTTTGTTTTTTTCTTGTTTTTTGTGTAATTTTTAATTTATTATTTCTTTTTTATTTATATTTATATATATTTTTCTGCTAAATTTTACTTATTATTTATATAAATGAAAAGCTGTTTTTCTTAAAAAACTAAAAATTGTATCTTCTTCTTCTCGTATTGTATTTTTTTTTTCTTTTTTTCTGTATATATCTAAATAATATTATTATATTATGTATGTACGATTATAAGTAGAGTTAATGATTTTTTTTTTGTTTTTTTTTTATTTTATTGTTTTCCTATTTTAATTTTCATAATTGTTTTATATATATATATATTTCTTTTACTATTTATGTCCTTAGCTCGAATATTACAAGTGTGTGTGTGGGTGTATCTAAGACGTAGAATAATTGTATGTTCATATTTATATTTATAATATAAATGTACCACCTTTATTTATATATATATATTTTCTCTTCTCTTGTTCTCTCTTCGCTGCTTTTCATTTTATTTCATTTATACTTTAATTTGCCATTTTCATTACAATGTATGTATGTATTTATATAACAACAGTTTTCAACATATCATGTGTATTTTCTGTCTTACAAAGTGGGTGTGTGTGTTTTGTTTTTATTACAATTCTTACCTATCTTCTCATCAGTTGCAACTTTAAGAAAACATGTTCGTATATTTATACTTAAGTAAATTATACATATATGCAAATATTATATAGTAAAGGGGGGAAGGAGCGCAGGGTTCACGTAAAAAAATCATTTATTTTTCATTCTCTCTTTTTTAAATTTGTAGAAACTAAAAACAAATATTAAAAATTAAAATTTACATCTTAGCCGTCTACACGTATAATTATTTTAATTATTATTACATTATTCAATATTATTTTATTGTATGTCAAGAAACGAAATGCAAGGTGTTTCGAATTGAAAAAAAAGAAGAAGACTAATAACAACGAAATTATTTATACCGTTATACATTTGTTTTCCACAAAGAACTGATATATTACAAGTGTAGTTTTGCGTTTTTTTTTTAAATCAACAAAAATGAAAAGAATTCCATTCATGATTACTCTTCTTAATATAAAATAGGACTATAAGTGCTAGAATCTAGAAGCAAAAAAAAATACACTTTCTCAAGAATTATATTGTGTTTTTTGCTTTATGTATTTATCGATTACGTTTGCAATTAATTTTGGAACAATATCCATTAAATCGCACTCTTCCACACAGCAGCAGTTCTAGCGCATGTTTATATGTTTATGAATTTTTTACACTTTGTTTTTAGTTGTTCCTTTGCACGGAATCACGTTTTTTTCGCTCTCTTACACACACTTTATTATTTTTCTGTAACTTTTTTCTCTGTAATTTCTGTAAGTCTAACTAATTTTCAAAATAATAAAACAAAAAGACAAGAATGTTTCTTATTGGACTGTGTTTTACTTATTTATGAATGTACATATTGTATTTTATATGTAGAGGCTGTTATATTGATTAGCTGTGTTCTGTTCTGTTTTAACTATTAAAAATTAAAAAAAAATTTAAATTGTTTTTTTTTTTTAACTATCGAAAATAAAAGCTCAAGACGAGACGTGACGCAATGATGACGTGTGTTATTTTTCGAGTGTGTATTGATGTATCCGGAGGTTGTGTGAGTGTGTGTCGTGTGTACATTTTTTTGTGTCGTAGTGTGTGTTTATTTGTTTCTGATATTGAGTATAATATGTATGTACAAGTGCGTCATTTTAATCAATTTTTGTTTTTAATTAATTTTAAAATAAGCAAGAAATTCAAGTGCGGAAGAAGGAATGGAGAGATGAACACTCTGTCATTAATGGCAAAATTCAATTCAATTCAATAGAAATGTAAAACTCACATCAGCAGACTATACTATCCGTGTGACTCGATGACTTCAGTTTGTAAAATCACATGTCAGCTTACCTCTGAGCCACGAAGCCTAGAGTCTTCCAATGGTGTGAGAAAAAGGTCGTGCAATGTAGCGTCGTGTGACATCAATATTATGCAGAGAAATCGTACTAAATGTGACGGAGAGTAAGGAGAGTTCTTGGTTCAGTTCAGATTCGCAAAACAAAAAGGAAATGAATTGCCTGCCAATTGGTAGAAAAAGCAGCCAAGCATTCTATTTATTCATGAAGATTTTATCTTGTGCTACCAAATTACCAAATTGGTTAACAAATGACCTAGCACGAATTCGTATCTTTTCAGAAAAGTATTCATTGTCAGAGTTTCATCTTTTTCTTCAAAAATGAGTGACCGTATCAAGCCTCCTTCCTCTCGAACGCAAATCGACGAGAATTCCACCCACCAAAGAGCATTTCTCATGAACCGGCTGATTGTTCGAGTTGTTCGTAAGTGAGTCGAGTGTGTAGGTAAGAAATAAGCATCAGAGCTTGTATCCAAAATATTATCGGGTGGAAACTGACTGATGATAGGTCAACATACGAAATATACACTAAATAAAATTTTCAATTAAATTGTTTAATCTTTGTCGTGATAATTTTTAATGGAGCTGAGTTAGGGACACGTCTGTGTAATTGATCCAGGATCATGGAAAAAATAACCGAATCTAATTTTAGTTCATCAAATTCGAGTTTTTTTTTACGAAATTGTACCGTTATAATCTTTCAATTTCATATAAAAATTGACCATTTCTTCTTAGAAAAGCTACACAGAAAAAAATGTCTTTCTGAGAATCATAAACCACAAAAAAAAATCATATAAAAGTCGTGCAAAGTGAACTAACCGAAACAGCTTTCATAAAAAAGACAGAGTATAAGAAGATAGCCAAATGAATCCCATATAACGGTATAATTAACCTATATAACGGTACATTTTACTATGAATTTCGGACAATATTATATCGCAAAATTTTGCAAATTATGGAAATGCAACCGGTTTGTTCTTTTTTTTTGCTTTAAAATACCGTATGCTGGCTAAAAAGTATCGTTACTCTTTTTACTATGAATTTTAGAGAATATTATTCTGCCAAATTTTAAGTCATTTGTTCCAATACAAATGCTACCCGCAAAAAAAAATTCTTTAATTTTCAGAATTAATCATTCGACAAAAATTTGATGAATGTCACGTGAAAGACTCTCAAAGAAGCGGCTTTCAAGAAAGATCGAACAGCAAGATTGAAACTAGAAAACGGCATAATTAACCAAGATAACGGTACATTTTACTATGAAATTTTAATAATAGTTTTGGCGAGAAAATAATTGTGGAAACGCTAAATTTCTTAAAAGACCACCGTTATGCCGACTAAAGGGAACTGTTATGCTAGCTAGAAAGTACCGTTATTTTGTATAATTTTTTTTTGAGAAAATAGTTTTGCAAAAAATGAATTTTTAAAATGCTATTATTTTACTTCAAGGATTACCGTTATACTGGCTAAAAGTACCGTAATAATGGCTAAAAGTACCTTTATTCTGGCTAAAAAATACCAGTACAACTAATATTCACTAAGATTTTTAACAGTTACTAAAAAAAATGCGGAAACGCAATTATTTTTCATTGAAAAGTACCGTTACTCTGGTTAGAAAAAGGTACCGTTATTTTGAATAGACTAAAAAATATTTTTCAGGCCAGCATAACGCCAAAAAAAGTCACTTCCACATTGTCTTTTTTCACGAAAAAATTCCCGTCAAAAATCTATGGTAGAAAGTACCGTTATGTTTGTTAAAATTCACCGTTATACCCGATTATTCAATTCTGTGATATGAAATTTAAATCGTTTCGTTTTCATTTGAAAAAAAAAATTTCAATCGAATTCATTCTATGGAAAATATTATTCAGCCTATGAAAAAATCTTTTTCTGTTTTGTCTGGTACACACACACAATGTCACTCTTCTCCTTTGAATCAGACTTTCTAAATCGATCCTCTGCTGCTTCTTGGGGCACACTATGTTACTCAAAATTGTCGTACTCCATTCATTCAATATGAACAAGACAAAATAACAAAAGTGGTGTATGTGTGTGTTCAAAAACTATGGCCAGAATAGTCTAATCAAAAATTTGTTTTGACCGTTGCACAGATGATAATTTGAATGGGAAGGGAGGGAGGGAAAGTACCGTTATATATCACAAAAATAATTTTCATGATTTTCGAAAATTCGTCCAAATTGTCAATGGACACTGTCTCGTGATTCGAATTGATGCGGCAAGATTTAAATGGAAGGCGAGTAGAGCAGAGAAAATCCACTTTTTCGAAACATATCGGAACTTGAAACCTCTGCTAGCAACGGCACAGTTATGTAGTAGCTGATGATAGTTGAAGGCTCCACTTCACTATTCATGGAATTCACCATGTTGAATGAATGACCAAAAAAAAATGGAAGCCCTTAGTTTAATCGAACGCATGGAAGTGAATACCGTCGCAAACGTAATGTCGATCATGGAAATTAACAAATATTCAAAAGTGACAAGTTTTGATGAGAGACTATCGCACGAAGAACAGGTCATTATCACTGCTCTTTATTGATAGTTGTTCTTCATCCCTGATCGTAAGAAATGTGATGTCATGAACCCCCAACGAGATATTCCTCGTGGAACCCGACCGAAAATGTAAATTAATTTTGTAAAGCAGTTTTAATTCTTCTACCATTTATCGAATCGCTGGAATTATTTGCCGTATTGAAAGTTTATCGGTACTGATTGGCGTGCGTGTTACGGCATGGCCCACTGCATACGCGAAATTGTCCTAAATTTCGGCGACCTGACTTACCTCTGAACGGGCAACGATTGCATGGACGACCGAGAACTCGATGGGAACAATCAGTAGGCGAAGACGCCCACCAAATGCTGGTCTTACGCAACTATGGGCTGCTATCGTGCCATAAAGCAGAAAATAGACTTCCGTTCGCTATAAAACAAGCCCCAAATCGTGTGGTTGCAGCTGAATTTCATTAAAACTGAAATTATTAAAAAAAAAAATCTCTGAGCAACGAAACGCGTCGTGTAGTATTTCGCGTGACCAAGCACTGGCACAGAACTCATTCAAGAAAGATTTTTTTTGCGACGCTTCTGCTACTCTGTGCTAATGTTATGCATTCGTTGAATTGCATATTCTAGGGCGAGTACTACAATTGAAATTGTTTAATACTACACCGTGGTGACGAGCGGAAATTTATTACATATAGAGCTCGAAGTTACACTGCGTGGCATAGCCAATTTTCCAGTGTCTGTTCCTGGCAAGTTACTGCGTTGTGAAGTAGATGGAAGAATTTGACACTCGTACGTTCTTCCGTGCAGTTTTATCCCAAATTTTTAGGAGAATTTCCACATCCAGAATTTTGAATTCAAACTGACTGAATAGTCAATCAATTTTTGGTTCTATTTTGTTTTTTTTTTTCAAATATGACCTGTCATTTCGCTAACTCCATAACGGTAAATCGCGAAAGGCATTGTTAGTGCCATGCGTGCACAGACAATCGTCCGATTGAATGGAATTTTTCTGATTTCTCTATCGAAGAAACAGAAATAAATGAACAAAACGGAAACTCCTCCATAAGAAAGAACCGTCTGTGAAAAAAAATATTGAAATTTCGAAATCTGAGGGATCAATCTGAGCAAAAAGTACCGTTATAGAACACAAAATTGGGTGAAAAAGTACCAGTAAGAGGAGATACCTAAAAGTAACTAGGCTTTAAGGAATGGCGGGGAGTGAGAATGGGAGAACCCATTATCCGATCTAGTGTATCCGTTAGGAACAAGCCCACAGAGTTAGTCTGCGAAGTTGTGTCACTATGAGTGCATCGGCTCGATTGTGAGAATTTTTTTTAGGAAACAAATTCTCCCATTTCGCTGTAAACGTAATGCCCGACTGTCCAGAGCGATAGAGGGACGCTTCGCGTCGTGAAAAAGACAAAACGCATTATGAAATGATCAACCATTGATAAATTATGATTGGGTCAAATTCAAAGGAATGTCTGCATATTTGTACATGAGAACAGTTGCAGCCAATTGTGCCCCTCGCTTTCTCACAAGCCAGAAAAGGGTTCGTCGTCTAGTTCAAGTTTAAAAATAAGCCAAAAGAGGAGGCTGTGATTTTTTTTACGAGCAACCAACCTGTAGAGAGACATTGAACGCAGTCGCATGGACAATTTCTTTTTAATGATTTGCTCCCGGGAGATTTTCGAATAACGAATGAACCCACGTGACAAGATTACAAACCACTTTCGTTGAAAAAAAAAATGAATTAAATTATAACGGGATAACACTCTCATACTTCGACTTACCGTGACACATATCTTGCACTCCATTCCTCCTTCCACATACAAATTAAGTCAAAATGTTTATTTGTTGTTGTTTTTACCTATCAAACTTGCTCTTTATCACCCACAAGAAACATTTTTCATAACGGCTAAACAAGCACACAACAATTTCTACTCGTATAACGTGCACGCGACCATTATTATCCACAGCCATAATCACTGCCTCCAATAACCGTTTGTGTGATTAGTCGACATCAATACACTTCGCCGCCTATTCCACGCCTTCGTCTTTTTCCACGCCTCTTGATCTCCGACCTCACTTTTATTCCCGACATTAACATTCGCTACAACTAAAGTGGTGTTCACGTGCATTGCCGTCCTCATCAACGACCACTAGTCTTCATCACTAAGCGCTTCGTAGTGGGGCACGAGCAATGGTTTTGGTTCGGCTGCAATTGTTTGTTGAGGCGGTGGTGGCGGCACGCCACTATCCACCTGTTTCGACGATGGCGGCGGCCCGGAAACGTTCAGAATATTATACGGATAGGCGCATGTTGTCGAGGCAAACGTCGTAACCGGAGCGGATTGTTGCGATTGCGGCGGACCACCATGCATAGGCGGTGGTGGTCCATGCGAATCATTATTCGACATACCCATCGGCATACCACCGCCACTGCTATTACTCATACTTCGTCGATCGTCCTCATAGCCGTGATGTTGTTGCGAATTGCCACCATGACTGCCACCATGTCCACCACCACTGCCACTATTCGGCCGCTGATGCATCCCGTCCATTTCACGTCCATAATGTCCGGCCGATCGCATTCCGTCCGATTGATCGTGATGCCCGCCCGGACCATGATGATGAGGATCATCGCCACGACCACCATCCTCCGTTCGCATGGCTTCAACAATTCGATTTTTCACATATCGATCGAACTCGACCTGATGCGATGGTGCCGTGCCACCGATTCGGCGATCTATTGGCGAGTTGCTGGGCACCGATTGTTGGGGCGGCGGTCCGCCATGGACACTGGAATAATAATGTCCTTGCGGGACAAGCGAGAATTGTTTGCGTGGACTGGGCGGTTGTGCCATTCGGATGATCTGACGTTCGTCGGGCGTGTTGGATCGTCCATGTTGTTGTACCGACTTGTTGCGTTCGGCCGCGGCTGCATTCGCGGCCGCTGCAGCATGTGCTGCCTGTTCGGCCTCCTTTTGTTGCATGCGTCTGTATTTCTGAAATTGATCCGTTGTCACAATTGACTCTTGCATGTGCGGCATCATGTAGGCGCGTGAAAGTACGGGATTCGGTCCGTAGTCTTTGTTGATAATGGAATCGGTCAGTTCGCCGAGTGTTATGGTGCCGATTTCCTGCTTACGTCCTCCCGGTGGTCCCCGTTCGCCGTCTAACTCTACATTAATTACATTCGGCGAACTGGACTTGCCGTTGTTTTCGGATATGGAAATCGAACTGGGATGAGGCGGCTCGCGTGTCGCATACTACAAAAAAAGGACAAAATGAATTGATTACAGGCGACAATCGTTAATGATTCTACTTACGAATTGCGACCTTCCGGAATCGCGGCGCGCCAACGGCTCCGATGTGCCCTTTATCGAGTTCTGAATGATCGCATCAATAATGGCGGCAGATGTAAGCGGTGGTGCCCTGCGAACACTAATATTAATAATTTGTGTTTAACGATTAATAGCATGGCATGGCATAGTATTTCGTCGGCCACTGCCCAACGGCTAGACCACGAAATCATGAAATTGTTTTTGGATCCTCCCCGATCCCAGTGATGAAATAGAAATAAATTTTAAACAAGAAAAGGATACTTACTCTCGCTCCCGTTCTGGTGGCATGCCACGATTGATCTGCGGTGCCAACTTGCTACGCATATACATGCTCATACCGCCGGACGAGCTCATTGAATTTCGTACCGACTCGCGACGTCGTTGCTCCTCGCGTTCTTGTTCCTCCAGTCGCAGTCGCTCGCGATCGCGTTCACGTTCACGTTCACGTTCGATGCGATCGCGTTCGGCCTGCAATCGCTCCTGACTCTGTCGCTCGGCATTTTCGCGTTCCTGACGTTCGCGATGATCGCGCTCCTGCTGAGCGTGAATTCGTCGTTGCATGTCGACAGCAGCGGCCTGTTGTTGCCGCTGCATGTGTTGATGCTGCTGTTGCTGATGATGGTGAATTTGCATTTGCTGCTCGTGCGTTATCGGGTAGCGAATATCGAAATGTGGTGACGGTCCCTGATGTTCACTTGTCGACATGAGCACGGCCCGTTTGTCCTCCTTTTGCGGTACAGGCAGTTGTGGTTGCTGCACGGCAACCTCAACGAATGACGAAAACGCCTCGTGACCTAGAATTGAATTAAGGTCGTTAGAGTTGTCTAAAATTCCACTTGAGGTAAATACTTACCCGCCGAAGGATAATGGGACATGATTTGATGACGATTCGGTAGCGGAGAAGGTGGCTTGGAACCGCCCGTATTGTGTCGCTGAATAACGCCTTGCCGTTGTGGTGGGGGCGTCCTATGCGGACTGGGTGTGCTGAAACAAAAATTCCAATAAGCTCCGCTCAACTTCAATCACACGAAATTCCCCAAACTCACCTGTTAATATGCTCGGCTGGCGATGTTCGACTCAAAAATTCCGGTCGACCGCCACGATCCTTTTCCGCATAATACATCATAGACGTGCGTGGCGATTGAGATTCCTTTTCGTTGCGCCCCTGTCGACAATGTTGTCCGTGCATTTGTTGCGACGTTATATAATCGTTCATGACAATCTGTCGCGAACTCAACTGTTGCGTTTGTTCCAACGCATACGCCGGACGTCCGTACGGCGAGCCCATGAAACCTGGCGCATGGGGACTAGATTGTTGAGGCGGTTGCAGTTGCGATTGCGACTGACTGGATGGTGGTGGTGCTTGTTGCGCAGGACTCTGTCGATTGCCCTTATAGTCGTAGTAGACGCGTTGCTTGTCCTGAATGTGATGAACCGGAGTGCCCTGTGTGATCGAGCCCAACTTGTTGCCGTCGCCCGATCCCGGCGGCGTTTGACGCGGCATTCCCTCGTATCGGGGACTGGCACTCTGTATCAACATTTGTGGTTGTGAGTTCACAGGCGTGCCGTGCGTAATTGATCCTTTCGGACCGCCCGAGCTCATCATTTGACTCGGACTCGGCGACTGATGTATTTTCGGACTAAGCTTCGGGGCGATTTTCTTCATTGCCATCTGTTGTTGTTGATGTTGCATGGCCATTGACTGTGGCTGCGGAGGCGGCGCGGGTTGCGAACGAACTCCCGACTGGGATAGCGGTGCAGGTACTTGAGATACGTAGATCGAGGGAGACTTTGTCGGTCGATTCAGATCAACGGAGTGGTGATAGGTCAGATAGGCGGAATTTGGCGGCGGCTGGCTGTTGGGCGGCTGGTCGTTGCGGTACATGGGCATCGAGCTGGTGTGTTGTTGTGGCGGCACCTTGGCATGGGACATATGTGCATGACTCGGCATACTGTCTCTTGACGATTTTTTTATACTCAAATCGAGCGTCTGTGGCTCGGGCTCATTTCGACTACTGTACATATCGTCCTTGGGCATTTCATGAGCTATGACGCCACCCGGTGCCTGATGCTGAGACGGTGGTTGCGATTGGGGCGGTTGCGACTGCATTGGCGCCTTGACCGGAGTAATTGTTGCAGTTATGCCGTGTTGGTGACTTAAAATTGGCTGCGGTACATGCGACTGGGAGTTGACAACAGACAGTGTGGCCAGGCTATCGGGCGGTGCCGAAGAAACTTGCTGGGACTGCAATTGACGCGCTTGGGGAAGCTGTTGCGCCACCTGTTGCACAGTATGCATCGACGGCGGCAGTGAAGCCGAAGTTGTTGAAATTTTCGGACCAATATCGTTCCTATACTCTCGCACAAACGACACATCCCCACCGCGCAAATCGTTCAACATTGTCGGCTGCTTATGCAATGACGGCTTCGTCGACGGTGTCTTCACCGACATTTCAATAACACTGCACACAATTTCTCGGACATTCGTCTGTTCCGATTGCAACTCCCGTGGGGGTCCATTCTGTAAGCTAATCGGAGCAATCATCGACGAAACACCCAGTCCACTACTGTTGGGCGTCGTCGGCAGATTCGAATGCAGCAACGACGACGATTTCGGACTCTGTCGATTCGCTGGCGAATTTTCATTCTCCTCATCGGCCGTTTCCGTCGCGGAACTATCATACTCTTCGGTCGTTTTCTGCTTTCGCGGTGCCTGTCCCAGGGGCGGCAACAAACGATCATCCTCAAACGACGAAGCTTTTCGAGTAAGCGGCACAATCGTTGGATCCGTCCCCTGACCATCGTCCTTTTGCGACAAATTCGGTCGCAATGGATTATTGGGACTTTCGGCCGAGGCCGTATCACTACTGGCTGCATCACGCTCGTCGCACGACGATGTGCTCAAATCGGACTCGTCGCCATCCGTCAGCATATTGCGTCGTTCGTCGTCGGTCAATTGCGAATGTGGATCCAATTTGCGTCGTATTCGCATCAGACAGGCGGAACAGCATTTTGTTGCGTTGGGAGGTATTTGAAATTCTTGCAAGATGGCATCTCGAATTTCGGGTGCCAGCTCGTACAGTCGTGATGGGATGTTGTTTTTCGCACGATCCTTGGAGTTGGGACAGGTCGGCAGTGGACAATTGGGATAGCGATTGCGCACCGATTTGCATTGACATGAGTTGCACACGCGCGCTCCGGCCGGTATTGTATCGTCCGGAATGCCATACTGTTGACCGCGTCCCTTTTTCAGAGGTCGCGTACGCGGGCAAGATTCCGCTTTGCAAACGAAGCACGGATGGAATTTGTCTGGAAGGAAGAAAAAAGAAAGAATATTAATAAATTGCAAGGTGGAGAGAAGGTACACTGCGTCGTAGGTAGGGCTAAACATTTAGAGCTCTATGGAACTTGTATGTAGAAAGCCTTTGCAAACATTTGACCAAATTTTCACTACTACTTTTCACTAAAAAGTACCGTTAGGAAATTTTTGAGCTGCAGAAATTTTGTTTTCTCCAAACGGTGATTTTTCGTAGGTGTCGTGAATCCATGAGATCGATTTTGTATGGAAATTTATGACGATAATCGACATCGCATTTTGAGGCAAGGTGGTATTTACCAAAAATCCGAAAGTACCGTTATAAAGAAAACAATTTTCAAATAAGAACGAAGATTTCGATTTTGTAGAGATAATATTGAAGTATTGTAGGAGGAATGGAGACCATTAACAGGAAGGGAGACCATTAACAGTCCCCTCCCAAGAGACTGGTCTCTGGTCTGCAGAATAGTTCCGTTAGAACGGGTTAAGTGGGCACTAAACTCGCTCGACAGCTACAAATTCCCAGGGCCTGACGGGTTTTTTTCTTTTTTCGGCCTATGAGTCTGACATCATTAATCCTAAAGGGGCTCGAAAGACTGGTAGACAAGTATATAGCGGCCGTCTGGGAATGCATACATCCCTATATGCCTTCCCAGACGGCCGCTAAACAGCAGTTAACATGCCTACCAGGAAGGTAAATCGACAGAAACTGCCCTTCATAAACTCGTCATTTACCAGCATCTGCGATGCGGCAAACGAGCATGAAATCGACCCTTTGCTATTAGGGTGGATGGGTAACATGCTCACTTCAAGGAATATCCTTATAACAGTTGGATCAAAAACCATCCAAGCAGGCTATACCAGAGGGTGCCCTCAGGAGTTCTCTCTCCTCTGATGTGGCTCCTTGTGATGGACACTCTACTCCGGACTTTGGATAATAGCAGAGTGTTTGCGGAAGCTTATGCAGACGACCTTGCTGTAATAGTCAAAGGCAAATTTGTGGACACAATCTGTGACCGAATGCAATCGACACTACGGCTAATCGACAGATGAACTAACCAAAATGTGCTATCAGTAAACTCCGAGAAGCCTGTCTTCGTTATGTTTACCAGAAACCGAAATTGGGGAAACTTCACCTTACCCAGGCTACTGGTTTCTTACTTCATCTATCTCCCACAGTCAATCGTATCTAGCACTTGGACCCCAAACTTACGTGGAAATTCCATATTCAAGAATAATGCCATAAAGCCTGCAGGCTGTTCTGGTGCTTCAGAAGTGCAATAGGCAAGTCTTGGGGCTTTCACCACAACGGGTACACAGGATGTATACTTCCATAATATTACCCATCCTGCTAGACGTTTGCATTGTTTGGTGACCTAGAGTCAGCGTTGGCAGCTGCTGAAGCATGTGTAGAGACTGGGCTGCCTAAGCATCACTGGGGCAATGCAAACCCGTGCCGTCCGCGGCACTGGAGGCCCTCCTAAACTTACCACCACTTGATGTGGAAGTGAAGAGAAGGACAATGGTCGACGCTTACCGTCTTGTGAACATGGGCACCTGGAAGATAATGAATAATGAAATCACTTTAAAAACATCCTCACGCGCAGATGCCTTCGGACAGGGTAATTTCAAAATACGTCTTCGATAATACATACCAAGTAATCGCCAGTGACAGAGAAGAATGATCCCTTGAAGGCCACTCTGACTTCGTTGGAGATGACATAATTATCTACACTGACGGATTAGTGATGGATGGCAGGGCTGGTTCAGGGATCTTCTCGGCTCAACCAAGAATGGAGCTGTATCAGTCTCTTGGGACCATCATATCGATCTTTCAAACAGAAATTTACGCCATTATAGTGACAACCCATGAATGAATGTGTTACAACTGGCGCGGCCGCAACATTCGAATCTGCTCTGACAGCCAAGCTGCCTTAAAGGAGCTTGTTCTCTTCAGCCAGCTGGTATGGAATTGTCATCAAGCGCTTCTAAGGTTGGGGAGACTAAACGGGCTACAGCTGGTGTGGGCGCCCGGACACCCAAACGTGACT
This sequence comes from Microchrysa polita, assembly GCA_949715475.1. Classification (NCBI taxonomy): domain Eukaryota; kingdom Metazoa; phylum Arthropoda; class Insecta; order Diptera; family Stratiomyidae; genus Microchrysa; species Microchrysa polita. The sequence goes on along the minus strand of OX454418.1, from coordinate 15,571,566 downwards.
GGGAATGAGATGGCAGATGAAATCGCCCGACAAGGCTCTAGCTCACACATGCTAGATCCAGAGCCAGCTTTTGGCATTCTCCTGCTCAATCTCAGGGAAGGGGACATAAAGACCCCCAAGATCTAGTGACTGATCATTCTTCTTCTTCTTCTTCTTTATGGCACGATAGCCCGACGTCGGGCCTTGGCCGACTGGTCATTGCTCTCTAAATTACCGTGATCAAGCTCACCCTAAAAAGGGAGTCTGCGATCCATACCGGAATCTGGGAGAACATAGATTCCTGCCGACAGACTAAAGCCTTCATCGCCACACCCATGCGACACGTGGCGTTCTCCTGCTCAATCTCAGGGAAGGGGACATAACGACCCCCACAGATCTAGTGACTGGTCATTGCTCTCTAAATTACCACCTACACAAAATTAAGGTGGTACTATCGGCTATGTGTGGCCAGTGTGAGGAAGAGGAAGAAACAGCATTGCATTTCATATGCAGCCGTCCTGCCTTTTCAATGTCAAGGATGAGATGAGATATCTTGGTGATTACTTCATCGATGAGAGCGAAACGTTCTCACTACCTCTTAGGAATTTGCCATGCTTCACGAAATCCTGCATCAATCGTGGGCAAAACAGCGCCTAAGCACAACGGAAGGGTACAATGGGTCGAGTTAGTGGCCTGAATGCCCGTACCGCGTTGTCGGCCCACTAGTTCGGGCGCGGCCATTTCACAGCCCCGATTCAACCGGAAAAAAAACATGCCGCACAGTGCCGCATTTTACAAGAGAAAATCCTCCCGAATTTCACAAATGAGAATCTTCCTCAAATCGTCCCGCAAAACATTGAAATTGGTTTCGTTGCGCTATCAATTTTTCGTCCTTGGGTTGTTGTTGATATAAGAAGGTTTTTTTTCCTCTCGTGAATTGAGGCGGGCTTGGCAGCTTTTGGTTGTAGTAACAGCGGATAGCATTGGGGCGATTTTTTCGTAGAACCGGCTGTCCTGGGAGCATTTTAAAGACATCCAAGGTCACAGCAGGATTTGAACCCACGCACGCTCCGAAAACTCAGAATTAGTATCATCTCTACTACTGAGCCACCGAATGTGCTTTTGTGATCGTGAGTTGCAGACCTTGAGTCGCATCTTTTAACGGCTGCAAACTTTAAATGCCGACAACTAAAATTTTAAAATCTTCAGCAAAATGTGCGCCCCAATATACTCTACATTAGCGCCCCTTACTTCACAGCAGTCCACTTATTAGGATAACCGAGCCTGCATGCGCTTGGTCCCCTTTTGAATATTTTTGTTCCAGGTTCGCATTTGTGGTTACAGCTGGTTAAACGCAGACAGCTAGGACTCTGAAATAAAACAATATGTTCCACACATTGCCCTTCCTGATTACCCTCTGTCCACGTTTGCTTTTAATATACCGTTTCATTTCCATTTCCCCAGTCCCGCATTGGTTCAAGATTGATTCAACTCACGTTCAATTTGTATTCAACTGCAATCTGGTCCCATTTTCTGAACAAGATCCCTGGACGTAAATTTTAAGATGATTTCCATACGATAGAAATATTTCCTCATGGTACAGATACTGCATTTGTTTTGACGGTAATATATGGGACTCAAGTAATATTGAATGCAAATTGAATAAAAGTTGAAGATCATTGATTCCTCTTAATTTTATCTATTTAAAAAATGGAGCTAAACACATTGATTGTAATTACGAAAGCCATGTTCATGGCTGTTTTTCTCGATTCCTCTTTCTGAACTTCCATAAGGACTCCTTCAATTCTTCTTGTTTCTTGCTTACGTTACAGCAATTCTACACAAACTCTGTAGTGTGGTGTCACTGTGCTGAGTGTCAAATTACTGTCACTGCTTAAATTCAATTTTTTGCAGGTCTTTCAATTCAAGATTAATTCAACTCACGTTCCATTTGTATTCAACAGCAGCCGGGTCCTATTTTCTGAATAAGATCCCTCGATGTCAATTGCAAAATGATTTCCATACGAAAGAAATATTTTTTCACGGTAATTTCACGGAATTTGTTTTGACATTTAACATGTGTTTTACGGGAAAGTATGGGACTCAAGTAATGTTGAATGCAAATTGAACACGAGTTGAAAGTCATTGATTCCTCTTAATTTTATCTATTTAAAAAAAAATGGAGCATGGCTGTTTTTCTCGGTTCCTCTTTCTGAACTTCCATAAGGACTCTTCCAATTCTCCTTCTTCCTTGCTTACGTTACAGCATTTCTACACAATTTCTGTGGTGTGGTATCGAACCAACAGCGTCAAATTACTGTTAGTGTTTCAATTCAATTTTTCAACTCACGTTCAATTTGTATTCAACTGCAGCCGGGTCCCATTTTCTGAATAAGATCCCTCGATGTAAATTTCAAGATGATTTCCTACCGATCGAAATATTTTCTCACGGTACAGATGCTGAATTTGTTTTGACATTTCACATGTGTTTTAGGGGAAAACATGGGACTCAAGTACTGTTGAATGCAAATTGAACACAAATTGAAAAACATTTATTTCTATTTATTTTATCTATTTGGAAAAATATTGAGCCCAATACAATTATGGCACTGAAAGCCTTGTTAATGGCTGCTTGTCTCGGTTTCTCTTTCGGAACTTCCATAAGGAATCAATTCCTATTCTTCCTTGCTCCTTATACCACACTACATGGAGTTGCGTTGCTCGGCCTGCGGTGTATGCACGTGACTCTTTCAGGCGGTAATGTCTCAACACTAAGAAATCCTCAAATTAAATACATAAAACAAAAATCTCTCCTTTAAACGAAGTCAAGCGGAACGTACATATTAAAATCGCACAAAGAGAGTGCGTGCTAATCAAAGCAATCTGTCAGCAAATTTGTCGGTGAAGCTACATAAACAATCCGTACCCAACTAGAAAAACCAAAATCTTCCCGTTCCTCTTCCAGAAGAAAAAATTGTCGTCGCTTTTCTGCGAAATTTTAATGATTTTCAAATAAACGTGCGACAATCGTGTCGTCGCAATACTCGTATGTCACGCTCAGGCTACTCCTATACTATACCCGCCCCAGTCACAGTCAGCCAGCGCAAAAAGGATATTGACACTACGCCACGGATAACGAGAGAGAATGTTCATCGTCGTCATCGCCTTAAACACATTTTTAACTCACCGTACACTGAATCTGAGTCTGAGACAACATACAAAAATACACATTCAGCAAATTGGTGTACTGGTTATAGGCTCGCAGGACTCAACACATCATCCAATTTGGATGAAACATTTTCAGCTAATTAATAAAAATCTGAGACGGAGTTTGAGCGAATTTTTGGGGAATGTTTATTTTATAATTAATAAATCTTGTTAAGTCGGTCAATTTCGTATATAGATGAATTCATTTGCAGCGAGGCACATGTAATTGAAACCAGTCAATTCAGGCACTTTGTTGTAATTACCTTTCGAATCTCATTTGTCGATCTAAATGTAATCAAACTATAGCAAAGCGACAATAGTGCCAATCAAAAAGGATGTTTACCTACGCTTGATTGAATGTTATGAAAGCGATTTTTCTTGAACATTAAATGGAATCAAGCCACCACTTTGTCCCAATCACCTTTCTACTACGTCCGGGTTACGTCCTCGTGACGAATTCAATTTCCCTAAATCCACCATAGTCAAGGATGAAAGAGAGCAAGAGCGAGACACAGTGGTGGACGCGAGCCGCGAAATACATATCATTCCATTACCCTTTTGTCTTCAGCGCAGCACACACAAATCATATCTCTCTTCGCGCGTACATTAGGGTCAGAAAATTTAATATTTACTCGTTTCAGTCATTAATAATGCATCACCAAATTAGCTAATTAACTCCTCGAGGTATAAAGTACGCCGCGCGCGACATAGCCGATTGAGAATAGAATATGGTAACTCTCTGTCGTCCAGAAGTCGGAAAGTGTGGAAAGTCTGTGGAGCGAGGGAGAGGGTATGAATGAATGAAGAAAAAGCCACCAGAAAATTTGAAAATCAACAAGTAGATTTTTTTTAGACAACCACACCACACCAGTATCCTCATTCAGCATCACCGGAACCCTTAGTCCTTTCTCCGAACTTGCTGCTGCAGAGCACACAGTCAGCAACGATAGCCGCACCATCGCCGCAGCTCCCTTGGGCATTCATTCATTCTCCCCAAAGAGAATTGTTAATAAATTCTATTTAGGAAATTAAAGCGGCTGAAAGAACACACGTTCGTCGGGAGGATAAGAAGAGTATAAATGTATATTTTTCAAAATTTGCATTTGACTTTGTGTAAAGCGTTTTTAAAACGCCGTGTTTTGTGCGGCAGAAGTGGAAGTACTTAACCGCAATTTTTCAGCCACCATCGTCCCGCCCCCCAGTCCGGCAGACCTTCAGTGCTTCACATCGTTTCAATGTCGCGCGAGAGAAGGCCGCGGCCGTGGTGTGAGAGATAGAGAGTAAATCTCGAACCAGAAACAGAGAGAAATATGCGAGAGAGTCCAAGGAATCATCCTATAAATCAGCATAGAGAGTGAGTAAAAAATGTACTGCACAAATAAATATTGTGGTTCAGATTAAAAATGATATTATATCTCAATCTCCCGAGGGAGTTGAAACGATGAAAGCCGGGCCGCACAGACAGAGAGAAGAGAAAGCATCAGAAGCAATAATGAGATGTATAGTAGCCGTCGCAAAATGTGTTGTCGAAGAAGTGGGTTTTCTCAAAGGGAATAACTTTAAAGCGATGTGATTCTTCCACTTTTTTTTTGTTCTCTCTCATCTCACTGTAAATTAGCATGATTAAACTAAAAATCACGGCCAGAGCAATCATAATGGCAGTTAGCATTGATTGCCGGAGGAATGATGAGAGAAAAAGAGAGTGTGGGAGAGAGGTGAGGGCGTATTCCGAATAGGGATGAAATGATAGAATCCGTGTATGAGAGGCAATTAAGTTTTAATCTTGTTTACACTATATCTTCTTGTGTATTCGATTCATTTAATTTTATTCTTATGATTAGGTTAGCGAAAAAAGAGAGGGTGGAAAAGTTGTAGGGTAGTAGGAAGGTTATACTGCAGGGAAATTAATTAAGTGATTTTTTGAAGAATTTGTATTTTTTATGGACTTATTGGTGAGACATCATACATTTAAGTTAAAGCAGTTTTTTTGTCTCTTTTTTTTTATTGAGAGTATGTTATGTTGGATTTGTAATCAAAATAAAATCGAAAAATGGCACTCTCTCTGCTCGTGCTCTTTAAGGAGATGTAAATGTAAATCTTAGAATTTCTTCGTTTTGATAAGTAAGGGTTACAGGAAAAAAACGAAAATTAGATTTTATAAGATTTACAGTTAGGTGCTTGAAAAATTCACATTTTTAGCAGTTTTGTTTGAGTGCATATCAGTGATGTCAACTTAAGTTACATTTCAGTAATCGGTGATAAATCGTTACTTTTATTTCGAGTAATCGTTACTTTATATTCGTTACTATGTAATGGTTACTTTCAGAAAAACTCATTAAAAAAAAGTAAAACAATGATTTGATACCTACTCGAAAATTATACATTGTATTCACGAAGTAGGTAGGAAACGAAACATTTTTACTCAATTTTTGGAGTGTTTTAAGTGGCCCTCACACCGATGCGGACGCCAAATTTCCGTTTCGGTTTGTTGTACAGTAGAGCGTCGATTATCCGAGCGTCGATTATCTGAACGTCGATTATCCGAACATTCGATTAACTGAACCAGGCAATCAGCTTTTTTCCATATGACCGACATCGAATTAAATGAAAGGGTGTAAAGAAAGCAATCTCTCGTCTGCATCACTTATTAACCTCGAATTTTTTATTTTTGTTCAGTTCTAGTCTTTTTAAATGTTTTCAGTTTCTAGCCTAATTTCATATTTGGGCTATTTTCTATTTTTTCTATGGAGTTCGATTAACCGAACTTTCGTTTATCCGAACCACCCTTGTCGACATTAGTTCGGATAATCGACGCTCTACTGTATCACTTTTTGGGCGGGTGACTCCAACATTTCTTTTGTTTTTTTTTTTACCTCATATTCGGAATCGGCAAACCAAAATTACTTCAGTGTTTCTGCCACGATGACCCCACTGCATGTCCCATACGTGCTCCACAAATTTCCCCTATTTCTCCAATTTATCGATACCAACAGCAATTCATTCTTAATCCAAATGCGGGTCAATCTCACATGTCGGTCACAACAACTATACTGCAAGCTTCCATGAATGTTACTTCCAATGCCATTCAATCACACATGAACCGATATCAACAGCAGTTCATTCGAAACTCCCAAGTGAGTTTTAAGCAGTGAATAATTTGTTTTCAAAAAAATCTAGTTAGAGGAGTGGATGCAGCACGCGGGATTCGTTCAGCAGAGAACAAAAAGTCTCCTTATGAGGCCGTGCCCCACTCTGAGGATATGATCTATAACAGGGTGCTGCCAATCTTTTCCGCATTGTGACACCCTTTTGTGTTCGTATTTGTTTTTGGAATGCCCTTCGTATTCTCGCTCCCAAGCACTAATCGGCTTTCAGAAATTAAATACGTCACTTACAGTTTCGTGATTTCATAAATACCGAAATAGATCCTCTTGACGTATTATTATTAGGTCGTCCCATAAGGCGCCTTTCGTTAGTGCATGCGGATTCAATGGGAGTAAATTGTTGGAATTGTTTTTTGATCTATTTAAAGTTGCGTGTCCTATCTGTTATCAGATCTGGTAAAGTACCTCCAGCCCCAAATTAAAGTGCAGTCAAAATATCCCAATTCAGGCCTCCAAATAGAAAAAAATAGAATAAGGCTAATTTTTATTGTTTTTAAATCAGTGGGTTCCCAGAAATCTACAACTGATTTTGCTAAAAAAAATTTTGATCGGAAAGGTCCCAAAAAGGACAAAAAAGGATACTCTTTAATCCTTGACCGGAGGTCGACATGCGGGGTATCATATCAAAGGGGACGTCGAGTACATTACATATCCGGTGTCTGTTTTCTGTTTCAATGACCTTCAACGGAATTAATCGAGCTCAAATGGAAAATTTTCGAGTTTCCCGTGTATCTTTCAAAAACCATAACTACGAGAATAATTCAAGTTGTCCCTACTTTTATCACTTTTCAGAATCTATAATAGCTGGAGATTCTACCATTAAATTTGCTAAGAAAAAAGTTGATCGGAAAGCTCCGAAAAAGGACATAAAAGGACACTAATTTCACACCTTGATCGAACGTGGGCATGTGTGGTGGGGTCATATCAAAGAGGACGTCGAGTGCATATCCGGTGCTTGCTTTCTGTCTCAAGGACACAAAATGGAATAAGTCGGGCTTAAATGGAAAATTACGGCTTTAGAAAGATACAGATACGGGAAACACAAAAATTTTTAAGTTGAGCCCAATTTTCTGCTTTGAGGGTCCTTGGAACAAGTAACAAATTCCGGATATGGAATGTACTTTTTTTTTAAATATGTTTTGTGTATCTAAGTTTTTTTTTAGAAAAAATTAGAAAATCGTAGCCATAGTTACATCCTATGTACAGTTTCCTTGCAAAAATTTCACCGGCTTGCATTCGGGTTTTATCAAACGTACTCATCAGAAGCTACCATAGTCCATTGGAGAGGTAGCTCGACCCTACAACTATACACAAGTACAGAGGAACCTCGGTTTGAAACTCGCGGAAATAATTTCGCAATCAATTTATTGTTGGTGTCTTAAGCCTATTTTTTCAAATCCCTGCTCTAAACATTTTCTGAATTAATTTTGGCGTTCCATTCTGCTTACGTCCGTGAGTCACATATGACTCATAAATGTCTGGGTTTTAGTATGCCAGATGTGTTGGTAATGTCGGTGAAAATCTCGCCCTGCAACTTGCTAGCGGCGATTAATACGACACCCTGAAAGCGCAGTAGCATCAAGGTCGACTTCTCATTCCTAACAACAAATTTTCAGTGGAGTGTGATCCCCAGTCTGCAAAATGATGAATTCTTGCATTTTTTAACAAGAGACCTTCGAGGTTTGCGAGGAAAACAATTCTTAACAAATCCGTAGTGGAAAACATTAGATCTCGTTCTGGCTGACTCGATTTCCAAAAGCTCTTGTGAGACATACCATACTGCCTCATAATGTGAGAACGTTGAGCCAGCAGTCAACTCCGCTTCCAATTTTTGGGTGACTTCAACCATGTACGAAAAATGAGTGCAACGAAAATAATTTATGTTAGGTCTGTTTAATTTCGAACGTCCGGCGACAATAGTGCAGAGTTGAGATCGAATGAAATCTCAGACAAAGGACAGCATTTTCACAATAGTATACAATCCCACGGATAGGCAGTGAACTTGCCTAAATTTTTACAAAATCATTTTGGAATCTCCGGGTTTGTTGCTCGATGTACAGCAAACAACATTAAGGTACATACTTTGATTTGGTATTTATATTAGATGAAACTCGGGGAATAAAAATGCCACAATCAAAATTGGGCACCGTGTAACGTAGTGGGTAAATGTGATATCTCTATCACTAAATTCTGCGGGTTTAAAAACCCACTTTCGCCAGTGACCATGACTGCTTGTGTTGCCTTTAGAAAAATCGTTACTACGGCAGCCAGTTTTATAATTCATATTTTAAAGCAAAGCCAAGAGCTGCCAACACTCTCTTTTGTTCAAGCAAAAAACCGTTTTGAATTGATACAATAAAAATAAAGATAACCACAATCACGGGTGCTAAGCCAGTCTTTAATTTTTTGTGAAAAGAAATTGAAAATCCTGGAATTGGGTTGATTTATCTAAAATTTCTTCCCGAATATTCACTATCGACAAAAAGTAGGGTTTTAGTAGGGGCGGCAATATGTGAATAGCCTACTGGCGGCAAAGGGATAAATCCGCCACTGTTTGGTGATATGCAATTTTGATTCGGATTTTTTGCATTCTTTTTTTTTGGGATTTCTCTTAATTTAATGATTTTAAAACTTGGGATTTTGAACACTTCCCGGGACGAATTAAACACAACAAAGTTTGAAATTAATAAATACCCAAATAGCCTAAAAAAATTAATTACTGAAACTTGTCTAATGTCGTCTTTCAGAATGCTCTAGGCAAGGATTCATACGAAACAAAATAATAACGAGACCGAGGCTAATTTCGGGCGCGGCCGAAATTTGGATACACTTCGCTCCTCTCGAGCTAAAAGTTTTTTCGGGCGTAGCTACGACTTGTATTTAATCCCCCCCCCATTCTTACCCTTCTGTCTTCACAAAAGTTCCGTTGAGTCGGCAAAACAATATGTGTGTGGGGTTTGGTTGGAATAAGTGGGCAAATAGAAACATTTACTCAGAAAATTTTATTGGGGGATGCGGGAGCATGGCCCCATAGTACAATTTTATTTGTTTTGACCTTTTGAGTTGCTTTGATAAAGACACTTTAATTCAAGGTTTTGTGAAATTTGTGTAAAAAATGTTTCTTAGAAGAACAAAAATGAGGGGGTTGGGTTTGTATGGCAGCCCCATGACCCCATGGTTCAACTTGATCCATTCTTACATATGTTTTGTGTCATCAATAGAAATACATTTGTGTGAAATTTGGTAGAATTTCGAGCACAAATAAAACAGTTTTTGTCATAGAAGAAGCTAATTTGATGGGTCGGGTTTGTATGGTGGCCCCATCACCGGTCCGATTTGATCGAATCTTACATATGTTTTGTGTCATCAATTGAAAAACATTTGTGTGAAATTTGGTTGATTTTGGTGCACAATTAGAAGAACTTAATTTGGCGGGTTGGTTTTGTATGGCAGCCCCATGATCCCATGGTCCGATTCGAGCCATTCTAACTTATGTTTTGTGTTATCAATAGAAACACATTTGTGTGGAATTTGGTTGAAATTCGTACACAAATAAAAAAGTTTTCTTAGAAGAACCTAATTTGGGGAGTTGGGTTTGTATGGCAGCCCCATGACCCCATTGTCCGATTTTACCAATTCAAACATACAAACTGCCTGCAGCAAAAAGAAGCATTTGTGCAAAATTTCAGCTTCATAGCTCTTAAATTGGCCGAGTAAAACGCGTCGCAACAGACAGACAGACGGACAGACGGACATCGCCCAATCGACTCCCCAAGTCATGCTGATCATATATGTATACTTTTTATATGGTCGGAGATGCTTCCTTCAAGGCGTTACAAACTTCATGAGCGAAGGGTATAAAAACGTCAGGCAAACATATCTGTATGGGTATACGGGTTCGCGTCAGTCTGACCCGACTTGAAGCTAAACATTTGCAATAATAATATTATTAATTAATGAATTTACTCATATTTAATAATCTGGCAATTGTCTCTTCATTTAGGCTGATTGATGGGATTGGCTCAATCAATGGTCGACATCAGTGAGTATACGAGTTTGTGCCTTTGATAGTAGATGAGATAATTCCCCTTGGACGCTTTGTATGGCTACGACAATTCCTCAATGCAAAATCTCCAATCAGAAAAGTGCAGCAAAAATTAACATCAGATTTTTTTTTTGTCTCTTCAATTCTTGGAGACTACGATTTTGGGGATTTCACGTTTAAGGGATTTTCAGTTCAATTTTGTGAATTCGGATTTTTGGGAGTTTAGTTTTTAGGGATTTGTTTTTTTTACATTTTGATGTGTTTAGGATTTAGGATTTATTAACATTCTCATACGTCAGGCTATTTTTCCTGTCTAATTTGTGGACATTCTTTTTCTCGAGGATTTCACGTTTAAGGAATTTTCGATTCGTGAGAATTTTCAATTTTGGGGATATGGTTTTGTGTGGGTTACGTTTTTGGGGATTTTTTTTATACATTTCGCTTTTGTAGAGATTTTTAAATTTTGGAAATTAGGATTTTTTAACATTCTCTTTTTGGGGGATTCACTTTTTCAATTTAAAGATTTTTTAGTTTCGTACTCTTGTTGTGATGAATTCAATCACACAAAGGGGAGAATGAGGTGAGAAAAAAGCGAATACGATTTATAGACACCTGGAATATAATAGTAATTCTTGTGCATATCACTAACCGCAACACATATTTATTTCCTATTCATCCGTATACTTGAATCCTAATAACTACAATCTGTTAATTTAATGAACCTCCTCTAAAATCGAATTGTGCTTACATTTCATTACAAATGCATACCACTCATAACTCTATCCTAATTATTGTGCGCCGTGTATAGTCATTCTGACCGAAGGGAGAAACGAAAACAATTAGCCGGTATCGCAGCAGTGTTTTAGTCCACCCCAATGGATGGTCGATTGATAAATAATAATAATTGTTATTTAATTTAATACAATTGTTGTATCAGATCTGATTGTGATTCGTATGGGGTGTAATCCAACCATATTGAAAACTACCCCGAAATCATGGCAATAATTTGCTTAATTTTATTGATAAAGCGAAAACAATTTTACTCTTCACCACCACATGCAGCAATCACTTATGGTGAAATCAATTAATGTGCGGCCAAACGTCCGGACTCATACGGATTCAAGGCTCGAGAGGGAGTCAAATCCGCGGTAAATGATTTTGTGTGACTATAGGAAAGAGGTTTAATACTCGATGCGCTTGTATTGTACACACATATATCCTGGTTGCAGTCAATTTCCATTCTGATTCTGACTCTATACTATGTATACAAACTCCATACACAAGAGTGTGAACTATTCTCTGAATTAATAATCCTGGGGTGTTAGTATAAAATGTCCCCAGAATTGGTGCGTCCTGGTATACACACATATTTGGTCGATTGTAATTATTTTTATTAATGTCTGCCGTCAATTATGTTTTAATTGTCATAAAAGCTCTGATCGGAGAGCTCCGCATCTCTGCATGTATATCGCAGTTCAATACGATATGGGTCCTTTCACTGTGCATTGTGGAATTGATCCCTGTCTGTTATTCGTGTGTCGATTGTTCATCGACACTTAAAAAATTAAACAGACTACGAAATGATGCGCGCGGATATAACCCGAAGAGGTCACACAATTGCAATATTGCAGCATACACTTCCATTAGCCTCGTGACTTTTTGAGGTTTGCTGTTGCTGATGATGAAGCTGTAGGGGGCTATACTGGGGAGCTATCCTTTGCAATCGTGACAGAACGTATATGAATTTCTGTCAAATGCAATTTGTCGTTAACTCGCAATCTCGGTTGTTACTATGGATGGATATGGCCGTGGATGGGAGAGAGAGAGAGAGAGAGAAACTTTTGTTATGGTAAAACTGCTCTGGGCGGATTTATTTCGCGTGATTCGCGATGCTTGTAAAATGTACAAGAGTAATTGAAGTGTATAGGCAATAGTTGAGGTGGCGCAAATTGGCTCTAGTAGAAAGAATCAGAAGAGTTGAACACAGGGATGCATTCGACGAATTAAATTGACTATACACACAATGTGTTTATCTATAGACACTGAAATTTGATGAGCGCAGTCGTGGACTTAAAAACTGACCCCCCCCCCCCCCCGCATCCACGTAGGTTTGATTATTATGAATCGACATAAAAATTGCGTAAATGATGGTAGTAGAGAAAACGGATGGACGATAATAATCGCATGCCGAAGAAGGCGATGAACGCACAACTAGTTGGCGGAGAGAGATTGCGTGGACGACCGAGAGCTCGCTGGGACTACTCAGTAGGCGAGGACGGCCACCATAGCTGCTGGGTTTCTGAAACTGAAGGAAAAGGAGGTCAACGATTCAGGCGACCAAAGCTCGAAGTCAGGCTGTCGTGCGAAAATAGGCGGCGTTTTTTGCACTCCACTTGGGGTTAGCTTAGCGTAACGACATGCGGTTACAATAACAACATAACCTGTATTGGTCATGTTGTTATTGTAACTCCATGCAATTACACTAAACTAACCTCTACCTCCTATTGATGATAAAGGAATTGAAAACAATTTTTCAAACATCCTCTCTTGAAATATAATTGCCATAACCTACGCTCCGAAAAAAAAACCAAACATTAAAATTAAATTCTCGCGAATTTACGATTCTCGCAAATTTACAATTCTTATTTTTCCATTTTCGTATACATACACATATCGATACAAAACAATCAATTTTATTGCACTCCTTAACTAATTTTATTCGCCCTCAACAAACGGAATGATTTTTCATCAAAAAGATTTCTTCCGTCAAAAGGCAAATATTTGCTCTCTACCCTCTCTCTCTCTCTCACAATGACAGAATATGTATATCAATTTGATTTGATTGTTATTTCTAAGATTTTCACATTGGAAAAATTCGGAGAAAACGTTTCGATTCATCAATACAGATTGCTTTTCGCTCTCTCTCTATATATATATCCGTCTTCCGATATTGGTTCCCTTGAATCTCTCTCTCTTTCTCCCTCTCTATGTTTCTCACAAGTACAAAAAAAACAACAACACAGAAGCTGTATGAGCGAGTATATAGTATTTTTGCCCGCGCGTACAGAAAAATCATATCGTCCATCCCATACGGAGGACATAGGCGATATCTTCGATTTTTTAATGTAAAAATACAATTCGAAAATATAAGTTAAGTGAATTCCTAAGCAAATAAAACGAACGGCAAAAAAAAAACTTGACGATGTCTCTGCGTCCTCTCTCAAACTCATACTCCGAGAAAGAAGGACACAAACCACTGCTGCTGCTGCTGCGACTTGGGAGCGAACGGCGAGTAGTATTCCCACTATAGAGCTGCAAATCGCCAGCATAGAAAAAAAAAACAAATAGAAGTCACATGGGTATGTCCCGCACAAGGAGAAAAAGAAACTGAGCGCGAAAAGCAATTGGCAATTGGGAACGAGACGAAGAAAGAAGAAAATTGTGAAGGTAGAGAAATTTTTTAATTCAATAAATGGGAATTTGTGCAAACAATATTTTTAGCAATTCCGTTTTCTGTGCAGTTCAGAGCCGCCGTAGTTGGCTCGAATTTTGTTCCTTTGCGAGTATGATTTCTTCCTGATGTCGTCTCTATGATGGTTAAGGATCGTATTTGGACTCGCTTTAGTACTGATACTGATTTTTTACTTCTCGATTTTGGTTGAGCCTCTTTTGGGCTTTGAACGATATAGTCGAATGGCTCAGTGATGTGTCTCGAACGGGAATTCCGTGGAAGTAGTTGAGTGTAAAAAAGCGAAGCGATGCATTCTCTCTTCACATGGGTTATAATAAACCGTGGAGACTTTTTAGGGTGATGATAGAAAAAAGAGAAGACAGAAATAGAATAAAAAGGAATTTCTGTTTGATGTGTTCAATGAAGTTGCATGGAATCGCCACTGCGTCCAGATGTACTCACAATAATAAAATCCGATCAAAGTGTATAGCAACGAAATACGTAACGAAGCGTATGCAATACTAAATCAATTGAGGGAAACTTCTGAAGTAGTTTATCTATTGTCTATTGTGCCATTGCCCACGCTACAGGTTCGATAAATTTATCTAACCGACATCTGTCGATAAATCGATTAATTTGTCCCATGCTAAGGGAGGCGATGTCCTCTGTGAGAAGGAAAGTTATGCCAAAGCATTCCTCCCGTCTCATCGCCAGTCTTTCACACTCGCAAAGTATGTGAGTGGATGTTTCGTCATCGGCCTCGCAGAAACGGCAGGTCGCGTCTGCGACTAAGCGCATGGTTCTTAAATGCCCGTTCAGACGGGAGTGGCCTGTAAGGAGGCCACTTATGATTCTGACCCTGTTCCTGCTGAGCTTAACTAGCTCCAGAGTGCGTTTCTTAGAGTAGGTCGCTACGAAAAGCTTCGACTGCCTTAGTCCTGGAAGGGCCTCCCAGCGTACGGTGGCTGTCGTCTTCTCCCACTCAGTGATTTCGTTTCTGCATAGACACAGTGGTATACCGCAGAAGGGTTCCGGACCGCAGAAGGGGCTAGCAGAGGCTACCCTAGCGAGTTCGTCCGCGAGCTCATTCCCTTCTATTCCAGAGTGTCCGGGAACCCATAGGAGTGTAAGATCATTGTGAGATCCTACAGATTGAAGTATTTCCTGACATAGCCACACTAGTTTTGAAGTAAAGGTATGTTTTGTAAGAGCTTTGATAAATTGTAAAATTTAATTGAAATTTTCGTATTCAACTTACACAATAAAGCTCGGTAAAGATCGCTATCTTTCTGTTGACATATCCTTTGTTCTGACATTCTCTGGCGCAAATTTCTATTGCATGTACTTCCGCCTGGAACACAGACGCTAATTTCCCCATAGGTACTGAGTAGCTTACACCTGGACCACTGATGCCCGCTCCAGAGCCTGTGTCAGTTTTTGATCCATCTGTGTAAAAGCTGATAGTGTCGGGGTGAAGGGACTTGAACATATCCGTCCAACTTTCCCTCGCCCAGATTGCTGATTTGAAGGACGCGTTGAAGCGTAATGTCTTAACCAGTTAGTCCGAAGGTAGGCAGAGGGTATTGCTGCCTTGTAACCATCCTAGTTGATCATGGCTAAAATTGACTGTCGTGCTGAAGGCCCTGAGCCTACCAACAGCCAGCCTCGCCGACGCTTAAATGTAAATGTGTAGTGGAGTTAGGTCAAGAAGAACCTCCAGGGCAGCGGTGGGGCATGAAACAATAGCTCCAGTGATAATTAGACAGGCAAGCCTCTGGACCTTACTTAGATCCGACTTACCAGTGCTAGTTGAAGCCCTTTTCCGCCACACCACCGCCCCATACTCCACTATAGGTCTAACAACTGTCTTGTAAATCCACAGAATTAAATGTGGTTTAATTCCCCAGGTCTTACCTACATAACCGCTGCAGGTTCATAGTGCCTTGATCGCCTTCTCCGTGACCGATTTCAGGTGGTCATCCCAGAGTAATTTGCTATCAAGAGTGACTCCTAAATATTTGACTTGGTTTGCCATTTTAATTTGGGAGTTGTACATAGTAGGACAACTCAGGGTTCTTGTTGTCCTGCTCCTACTGAAAGGAACCACCGTGGTCTTGGACGGGTTGACCCGTAGACCACTCTCCGTGCACCAATCTTGAACTATTCGCAGGGCGGTGTGGAGCACATGAGGTAGGACTTCCTCAAATTTGCCCTTAACCATGATAACCAGGTCGTCTGCGTATCCTTGGGTGGAGAACCACTCTAAGGTTAGTCTCCACAGCAGTCCATCAACAACTAAACACCACAGAAGGGGGGACAGTACCCCTCCTTGTGGGCTAAGGCGGAGAGGGTGGACCCTCCGATGCTGGTATAAATGTTCCTCGATGAAAGCATGCGTTGCACCCAGGTAATCAATGTCACATCTGCCCCTTTTGTTCTTAGCGCCGTACCGATAGACTCGAAGGACGTATTGTCGAAGGCGGCTTCTATATCCAGGAATGCACAAAGTGCCATCTCCTTTTTTGATATGGCCACTTCGATTTCGTCCACTAGGGTGTGAAGTGCAGATTCAGTCGATCTGCCTGGTTGGTAGCCAAATTGTCTGGGGTGCAGCGGACTCGTCTTAAGAAGCGTACTCCTTATATGTGCGTCTAGTATCTTCTCCATTGCTTTCATGAGGAACGAGTTTAGACTGATTGGTCGATACGATTTCGGATCGTCTGTCGACCTTTTTGCCACTTTGGGAATGAGGACCACCCTCACTGATCTCCAAGCTGTTGGGATATAACCTAACGCGTAACTATGTACTTCTATATATATTGACTAGGAATGGGATCAACTCTTCCTGCGCCTTCTGTAATAGCGCTGGAAAGATGCCATCCATACTAGGCGATTTGAAGGGATCAAAGGTCCCAATCGCCCATCCAACCTTATCATAAGTAAATATAGCCCGTGCTGCCCTCCAATCGGACTGGTTGGACCTATTGGAAGTACGGCAGTGTGGGAAAGCGGTCTGGTTTAATCTGCATCCTGGGAAATGAGTTTCCAGGAGCAGTATACCTGTGTCACTCGAGTTTACAGTGATTGTGCCATTCGGCCTTTTGAGTGTGCTGATCGCATTAGCCCTATTTTTCGCCAGCACCTTATGCAGCCTAGCCGCTTTTGTGGTGCTGTTGACATTGTCGCAGAAGGTCATCCAGCTTCCCTAATCGTCTTATTATAGTCTGTCAGGGTGGAACGATACACGTCCCAGTCTCCGTTACGCTTGGCCCGATTAAATAATTTCCTCACGTTTTTTCGGAGGCGAGCAAGATCATTGTTCCACCACGATACACACTTCTTGTCTTGAATTATCCTTATAGGGCAATTTTCTTCATAGGAAGATACAATTGCCTTGGTAGTATCGTCGACTAGCCTTTCTAAGCTCATCCACCCAGGGGCCTTCCTGTCTATGTGCTGCAGGTGCTCCCTGAGTGTTTCAGAATATCCAGGCCAGTCAGTGAGCTGAGGGACCCTCCGCTCGATGGGCACAGGGTCCGAGGAGGCTATATTAAAACGAATGTGCATGTGGTCGGACAAAGACGGTTCGTCCGACAGATGCCAGTTGCTGATGCTGTCCGTAATCGAATCGATACACAGAGTTATGTCAAGGACTTCCTTCCTTGCTCTGGTGACAAAAGTGGGCTGACAACCCCTATTGAGGATGTCAAGTTCTAGTGAGGTAATATTGCAATTCCAAAAGCATACCACACATTTACTATCTTCGGCTGGACCGATTTCCATGATTTTATGTTTGTTGGATTACTCTCAGGCCGGAATAGCAGAATAGCTATTGAAACATGCAAACAAATTCACAATAAGCAAAAATTCACAAAAAAAATTGGCATATTTTGCGCCTATTTCTTGAACGTGTAAGCGGATGTGGTTAAAATAGCCCCACCGGATTTTTAGCGCTTAGCGACTTTTTGATAGCTTTTTCCCACCGAATTAGTTTCCTTCCTGAATAGCAGAATAACTATTGAAACATGCAAGCAAAATTCACAATAAGCAAAATTCACAATAAGCAAAATTCACAATAAGCAAAATTATAGTTTTCTTTCACATATTTCTTGAACGAAATGCCGGAGTTCTGTTCAACGACAAAGCATTGGTCACAGTGATGACACGATCCAAGATGAGCTGCTACCTGGAGAAATAGGCTGAGCCATTACCGCCAGAACGGGTGACGCGACGTACCTACAGCGCTATAAGAAGCAAGTAAGTAAAAGCATTGGACACCCCCTCGAATATCAGAATAAGAATTGAAACATTGCACATACGCAATTAACAAATGAACTGAAGATAGTTTTTTTGCACACATTACTGCATTTACCTCCTGAACGGATAAGCAGATTCAGAATAAAATGTTACGCCGATTTGGCTTCTACCCCAAACAATATAATAATAAAATTCACAATAAAAAAAATTCAAAGGAGCTGTTTTCCTGATATGTACTTGGGGCCACCATTTTGGACCATTTTAGTTGATTTTGGGAAATTTACGCCACCGGATTGCCCTTAACCCCGAATGGTTACATAAATACGTTAACTTGGAAGAAATTCAAAATGAGCAAATTTTGAAGCTATTTTGCACATACTTTTGCCTATAATTCCTTTGCGAATAAGTTGATTTCCGTAAAATTTCCCCACCGGCTTGTCTCTACCCGAAAACACCAGAATTGCTATTTAAATACCTAATATATACCATAAAATTCACAATGATACTTTTGCCATTTTTTCAACAAATTAGCGTAATTTTGTGATTTTCCCCTTGGAATTTTCTTCAACCGAAAAAGCTGAATAACTACTAAAACTTACTGAAAGGCCACTTTGAATGGATTAGGTGATTTGCATCACCAGATTTGTCTCTTTGCCAAATAAAATTGGAAGCTCAGGGGCATCGGGAAAATTGAGAAGAACAATTTGATGAAAGCCAATTTTTTTTCTATTTCACAATTTTCATTAATTCTTTCATGTTTCTATAGCAACTGTAGTGGTTAAGGGGTTAATAATTTTAGGATGTTTTGTTTGAATTGCACTGCCTCGCAATTCACAATGAGTGCACCAATTCACAATGATTTCTTTTTCACAGACTGCATTTTTTGAACTTGAACAACTATTGAAACATGCGGAAAATTTACAATGAGGTTCACGCTTGACAGCATATTGGAATATGTGCAATATTGATCAGAGGGAAAATTTTAAAGGCAGTTAATTTTCCCCAGCTTTTGCGTATAGCTTTTGATGGGCTTAGCATTTCAGTAAATTTCTCCATCGCCCCCTCATCCTGAAGGACTTCAACCTTTGACGGAAGAACAAGAGTTGAAGTGAACTTGACAAACAGAACATTTTCAAGGCAAATCATAATCACCAAAACGTTCCCCTCCGTCCTCTCCTGCTGAATGACAATTGGCAAATAGGGAGAATAGGTTGTATTGAAACATGCTGAAAATTCACAATGAGCAAAATTATGAAGAGAATTGTTTCTAACATTCTTTTGTCTATTTCTCCAGAAGAAGACCCAAAAATACATGGAGAAGATCTGTAGAGGCAGAGGGAAAATCTACAGGCAAATCGTGGGGCCAGCTAAAGGCGATGGCTGCAAATAGGCAGAGGTGGAAAAGAGGCGTAGTCAATGCCCTATGCCCCACGAGGGGTTAAAAGGAACCAGAGAGAGAGATTTCTCCAGAACGGATTTACAGATTTCGGTAAATTTCACCCTATACTCTTCCCATCGAATAGATCACCACGACGAATAGCAGAATCGCTGTTTAAAAATCTTCAAAATTTGCCAATCAAAAAAATTATTCCTATAGCTCTTGTTTATATCTCTTGGACAGATTTTCCCATTTCAGTACTTCCATCCCCTCTCCCCGAATCGATAACCACCCCGAATAGGAGGACAGCTTATGAAACATCTGGAAAACCAATACCAATAGAAAAATATTTCCGTAACTTAGCACTGAATCAACGGCCCAGTTGCCTGTATTCCTGGAACGGATTTTAGAACCAATAACAGAATAGCTCTTGACACATCTGGGAAATTAATAAGGTACCTCATTTTCTCCAATTCGTCTATACATATGTTTTGGCGGATTAGCGGATCTCAGATAGATAGAAAGATCTCAGTAATTCTGTTCGATTCAGCATGAGACCCACCCGAATAGCAAAGTTTACTGCAGTTAATTTTTTCCTCCTTTTATCCGATTAGTAAAGTTCTGTAAATTCCTCAACCATCCATCAATGGGCTACACATATGGAAAATTAGACAGAAGTACAATTTTGAACGCAGCTTATTTTCTCCACCTTTCGTCCATACCTCCTAGAATCAGTACCGCATTTCATAAAAATCCTTTTTTTTCATTTTCTCCTATGTGTTTGCCTATATCCATTGAACGGAACGCCAGATTTCCGGATTTTAGTAGTTTTGAACCCCCCGCCCAATTGATAACTACTAAAAATACGGGCGATACGAAGTTCGCCGGGTCAGCTTGTCATAATATATCCCCAAATTCCGAATCCCCATAACAGAAATCTGAAAACACAAAATCCACGAATACATAACGGTATACACCAATAATTTAATAAATCAGAAAATCAGAGGATTTTGTGCGTGAAGATTTCATATTCAACCCGAAATGCCAAGATCAAGTGCTCATAAATCAGAATCTCCAATCACAGGGTTTTTTGTTCATCGGGTATTTTGTGGGTATCGGTGATTTTTAAATTGGACATTTTGATTATGGGGGATTGGAGGATTTTGTGCGTGGGGATTTCATATCCAACCCGAAATGCCAAGATCAAGTGCCCATAAATCAGAATCTCCAATCACAGGGTTTTTGTTCGTCGTTTTACAAAGATGAACGCGAGCTCGGTTTAAGATCACACCTGTGGGGATTATGTGTGTTTGGGTATTTTGTGGGTATTGATGATTTTTAAATTGGAGATTTTTATGGGGGATTCGAGGATTTTGTGCGTGGGGATTTCATATCCAACCCAAAATCTAAAGATCAAAATGTCCATAAATCAGAATCTTCAATCACAGGGTGTTGTGTTCGTTACTTTACAAAGATGAACGCGAGCTCAGTTTAAGATCACACCTGTGGGGATTATGTGTGTTTGGGTATTTTGTGGGTATCGGTGATTTTTAAATTGGAGATTTTGATTATGGGGGATTGGAGAATTTTGTATCCAACCCGAAATCCCAAGATCAAAATGCCCATAAATCAGAATCTCCAATCACAAAATCCCCAAACACATAATCCTCAAACATAGAATCCCCAATGAAAAATACTACGCGCGATTTTTGGATGAACTACCAATGACAGACTTTTAATTTTAAACACGATAGAGACAAATTAAATAAAACTCACAACTAAGCATTCAGTTGGCTTGTACCTTCTTGGGATCTCTTAAATAAAAGGTTTTAATTACATCGATGAAACGAACAAACACGAACAGTGTTCTGAGAAATTGGAATTGGGGATTTGGTTTTTGGGGATTCTTTTTAGGGAGATTATGCTGATCGGATTATGGTTATGGGGATTTTATTTTTGGGCATTTTTCTTGTTTTGGAGATTTCGTATACTCGTATAGTTCTCTTAAAATGTAGACAATGAAAATACATTTGTCGCTTAATTCCCCCAATAAATGTGATGAGATCATGCATGGAGTTGTTCATCCTTTTAAAATATATAACAATAATTCGCTGAGAATGGCTAAAATTTAGCCATTCATTTCTCTCGCCCGTTTTCATGCAAACATGTGCAAAATTTATAATTGTTTCCAATTAATTTTTAATAGATGGAAAAGGGATATCAATAATAAAATTGAAATATCCACACACCCCTCCTCTTGTGCATTTAACCAAATAGCTTGCTGTCGATAGCCATCCTTTTGCGTCCAAAACTGACACTCTGTCCACATTTTCTCTCTCTCTCTCTCTCTCATTCTCTCGCATATCATTCAACCGTTCCAAACAACGTTTCCAGTAGTATTGTTAATCCCAATGGCGCTAATTAACGTGTGCCACAGAAAAGGATTAATTGCGCTAACTTGGCAGAAATTCGTCCGTAGTGTATGCAAATAGTACGACGAGTAGAAAAGTACCAAGTCAGAGGAAAATTTTGTGTGTTTGAATAAAACTCCCCGCTGTCGAGGAGGTGGTTGGTGTGCGGACCAGCACATCACAGATAGGTGGATAAATTGCACTGCAAGGACACGCAGCAACAGAGTGGAGCAAGAATGCCATAAATTGTTCCTTCGAAGGTATATGCGGATAAGTCTATCTCTAAAGAGACGTTTTCTGATGAAATACGATTTATTTTAGGCAAAGAGTTAGTCCTTGCCGCAGTTTGGTTTTTGAATTGTATAAGGTCAAATTTTGGTTTGAAACTTTATCATTGTACTTTTATGGCATCGATTGAACTTCTGAGAATTCGTGAGACAGGCGGAAAAAATCTGATTTCAGAAGGAGTTTGGAAAATTGTAAATAATTGTCGATTCATCCAAAAAGCAACAGAAGTATCGCTTGATTAAGAAAATTTTCGATAATAACCTCCTCCCCGATAATTGTTGGAATAACAAATTTCTCTGTTTCATTCCATCAGCAGTGACTCACCTAAAATTCACAACAGATTTTCATCACTTACAGATTAATGAATTGATCTGTGACAGTCATGAGTTACTTCATCAAACAGTCATCAATTAATTCATCAGAGCCCGTGTCATAATAATGACAACAGTCTAGTCATTAAATGATTCAGAGGTCCCCGACGCAACAGCCTTTACCATTTCAAGCAAGGGCCTGCACTGAAAAGGAGGGGTCGTCCGAGAACTTGGATAGGTTTAGCAAGCTGGGTGAGATGATCACCAACCTCATGGATTTCGTAGAGTCTAAGCCAAATGTACACGGTGCAATCAAAGAGCAAGTGCGAAACATACGCATCATGTATAATGGCGCCAAGGAGGAGGTATGTGGGAAAAAAATCCGAACAAAAAAGAAGGATAAGAAGATTCAGACTTCTCCCGTGGCCCAAAAAGTTTTAGCAGTGAACCGACCAAAGCGAAGGCGGGACGCAGAGGAGACTGCCTCTCCTCAAACATCCAAAAGAAAAAAATCACATCCCCCAAAGTTGGATAAGAATGTAACCGAGGTTTCTCCAGCACAAAGCCCAAACCCAGGCACGAACGAGAGCAATTGGAGACGGGTAGAGCCGAAGAAACGGAGAGAAAAAAAGAAAAACGTTAGGCAAAAAAAATCGAAAACAAGACCCGACGCGATGGTTATCTCCCAGCCAGCAGACATGACTTACGCGGACATTCTAAAAAGAGTAAAGTCTGAGCCGGGGCTGAGCGATATGGGCGAAAATGTGTCCCGCATTCGTCGGACGCGAAACGGGGACTTGCTGTTCCAACTTCGAACACGAGGGGGTGGCCTGGTGGAAGAATACAAGGCCACAATTACAAAGCTGTTAGGAATTAACCCAACAGGCGTTAAAACCTTTAGGCAGGAGACGAGGCTAGAGGTCCTGGACCTTGACGAAGTAACGACAAAGGAGGACATCTGCGAGGCATTCCGGAAACGGTTAGATGTGAACCTCCAGATTGATGCGGTAAAATCTCTCCGAAGGGGGTACGGCGGCACTCAAATTGCGGTCATACACATGCCTACTGATGACGCGAACAAAGCCCTGGAGGGGGGAAAGCTTAAGGTAGGCTGGACGAGCTGTCGACTAAGACCTCAATTAGTTCCTAAGAGATGCTACAAGTGCTTCGCATTTGGCCACTTCGCAAAGGACTGCAGCAGCGTGCACGATAGGTCAAAAACCTGCTTTAGGTGGGGGAAAGAGGGCCACAAGGCGGCATCCTGTGACGGTGACCCCAATTGTATATTGTGTAAGGAGGCAGAGAAAGGGAACTGGAACCACCAAACGGGAGGAGTCAAGTGTCCACTATATCGGGAGGCACTAAAGCAAATCCCTATATGAGATTTCTGCAGCTAAATCTAAACCATTGTCGGGCAGCGCAAGATCTTCTGCTGCAAACCGTAAAAGAGGAAAAAATTGATGTCGCCATTATCTGTGACCAGTATAAGAATTGGCAGACATCAATTTGGGCCGCAGATAAGGACGGTCAAGTGGCCATCTGGACGTGCGGAGACTATCCGTTCCAGCAAGGGATGGCGGGAGAATTGAGAGGGGTCGTAAGAGCTCAGATCAATGGCATATATGTGTACAGTTGCTATGCTCCACCACGGTGGAACGATGTTGAGTTTGAGGAATTTCTTGACGGGCTGGTGCATGACGCAAGTACAAGAAGTCCGGTGATAAGTGGGGGAGACTTCAACGCGTGGGCAACCGAATGGGGTAGCCGGACGACAAACAGACGTGGTCGTGCACTTCTGGACGCGTTCTCACGACTGGATATCGTCCTCATGAGTTCACTAGTACCTTCACAAGGGGAAATGGGGGCTCCATAATTGATCTCACATTTGTCAGTAGCTCATTGGCGCCGACTATGGAGTGGCAAGTTAGTGAGCTCTATACTCATAGCGATCACCACGCAATTGTGTTTGCTGTTGCTGGCAGAGTGCACCGAACAAAGTACAAAACACGCACTTTGGATGGTCCACAAAGAGATTTGATGAGGCACTTTTCGAAGAGGAACTGCTTCAAAGTGGCCCCATAGGAGGTTCAGTGGATCAGAGGTCAGCTCAGATCATGAAGCAGTTGACATCAGCTTGCGACGCCTCTATGCCCCGAAAAAGCTCAGCAAGGCAAAGGAATGAAAATTTCTGGTGGACCGACGAAATCGCGAGCCTCAGGCGAAATTGCCTGAAGGCGCGACGTCTGTGCCAACGAGCGACTCAAGGAATCACCCATGACGTCCTCCTAGAGAGTTATAAAAGTGCCCGAAGATCGCTAAAGCTGGCTATTCAAAAAAGCAAGAAAAACTGTTTCAGGCAACTCTGCGACGATGCAGACATAAACCCGTGGGGAACGGCCTATAGGGTGGTGATGAAGAAAATAGGGCCAAAAGCACCACAAATAAAGTGTCCAACAATGCTCCGAAATATTGTCTCGGTTCTGTTTCCTCAGCGTGAGAACCAGCCCGTAGATCGAGGTTCAGTAGATCAGGCCCAAGTTCCCGCGATAACACAGGAAGAACTTTTGCAAGCGTCTTCAAGATTGGAAGAAAGTAAGGCTCCAGGACCGGATGGAGTCCCTAATAAGGCGTTGAAAGTGGCAATCCGTGCGATTCCTCAAAAGTTCATCGAAGTATTCGATGCGTGCTTGGCCGAAGGTACCTTTCCAATGCTGTGGAAACGGCAACAGCTGGTGCCCCTCCCGAAACCGAATAAGCCAGCTGGGGAGCCGAGCTCATATCGGCCAATTTGCCTGCTCTACACGGTGGGGAAACTGTTTGAAAGGATCATCTTCAACAGACTTGTTTCGGTTGTCGAAGAAAAAGGGAGCTTGTCGGACCACCAGTATGGCTTTAGACGGGCGCGTTCAACAGTCACGCCTCCTTGCAAAGAGCAGATGTACCAGACTATCTCGCAGTTATAATCAGGAGTTACCTATCAAACCGAGTCCTCCAATACGATACGGACGACGGGCCCAAGGAGTATAGGGAGTTCCTCAGGGGTCAGTCCTCGGTCCGCTGCTGTGGCTCATTATGTACAATGGTATCCTGGAATTGCCAATGCCTAGAGGAGTGACTGTAGTGGGGTTTGCAGACGACATCGCAGTAGTGGTTGTTGCAAAAAAAAAAACAGAATGCATCGAGGTCTACGCCAGCGAGGCGATTACGTCCATAAAGCTCTGGTTACTAGCAGTTGGCCTGGAGCTTGCTGAACAAAAAACGGAAGCTGTTTTTATCAGCAATCGAAGAAGAAGGTACTCTCTGAATATTAGAGTAGGAAACGAAACCATAACTCCAAAAATGGCTATTAGGTATTTGGGAGCTATGATCGATTCTAAACTAAAATTCGGAGAGCATCTGAAATTTGTAACCGAAAAAGCGGCGATAGCTACTGTAGCTTTGTCAGGGATTATGCCCAACATAGGCGGTCCAAGATCTAGCAGGAGACGGCTGTTGGCTGGGGTTGTTTCATCAATACTATTGTACGCCTCTCTGGTCTGGGCTAACTCCCTAGACTCCTCTGGGAATGCCCGGAAATTAAACTCAGTGTACCGTAGGTGCGCATTGAGAGTATGCTCGGCATACAGAACCACTTCGCATGAAGCAGTTTACGTCGTTGCTGGCATGATTCCAATGGAAATTCTGGTCGAGGAGACATGCAGACTTTACTCTGGTCGTCGTCATGAAAGCCCTGCGGAGTTAAAACTTCGTAAAAGCTTGGAAAGGCAGGAAAGCATGAGGCAGTGGCAAATGCGATGGGACGCGGCTGCAACCGGCAGGTGGACATACTGTCTCATCCCTAACATCGCAAATTGGGTTGAACGCAAACATGGAGAAATGAACTACTTTTTAACTTAATTCCTCACGGGTCACGGGGGATACCGATAGTACTTGTATCGATTCAGACTGGACAACTCTCCTGATTGCCCCAGGTGCAAGGGAGTTGTAGAAGACGTAAGACATGTGTTCTTTGAATGTCCTAGGTTTGAAACAGGACGCAGGCACCTGAATGAAATAGTGGGAGAAATACTAACCCCAGAAAATGTGGTCGACAATATGCTAAAGTGCCAATCCAATTGGGATGCAGTGAGTGAGTTTGTTTGTAACACCCACAAAGACCTTCAGAGAGAAGAAGCTAGACGAAAGTCTGCAAATCGGTAATAAGGCTTATTAGCCGTTCCTAACCTCTGCGAAGTAATACTAAAAGGTGGTCCCGCAGAGGTCGTGGCGAGAAAGGTGGTCTGGTTTTAGCTAGTATAAAGGAGTCCAGCATAACTGCAATGGCAGTATCTATAAAAGATTTCCCCACCTCAAAAAAAAAAGTCATTAAATGATTTGAGATTGCAACATTTTTTGGCCGGTAGCCGAGGACTGGCGCTAAGCACCCCAACGTTGAAACAAAAAAAAATAGAAGTAAAACTCGCTAAACCTGAACTTAAATCATATTGACAAAGTAACACCCATCGTGCCTTAGATTCTTAGTTCAATTATTCAATCAAATCTAACCGTAAGCACATCATTCCGTAAAAATTATATCCCCCTCATCTCGGCCTCCCTCCTAAATCCTAGAAACTGAATGTAAACAAAAAGCATGCTGCCTGTCGAGTAAACGACACAAATCTCTCTTTTCACATTCCCTTCAAAACGAAAGAGAACACTTCTCTCCCCCCGAAACATAGTAACATAGCCGGCATTTGGATACGCGCAAAGAGAAAATCACCTAAAAACTCTCTCTTGTCTCTCGTACAAGAGAACAAAATATCCAGACATGAGCAGGACACATACATCGCAAGTATCCATATTCATTCACGTTATGAGTTATGATGATGATGACTTTTATATGGTGAAGAGAGTAAATCAAATCATAGCACAATCGTTCCTTATCGTACTACCATCGACGACGTCCTTTTATTAACTCCCGTATATAGACGCGAAGCAGGGGGTGGAAATTGGGTGGCACGTCGTCCTCGTTGTCGTCGTGCTCAAACAATTATAGTCGCGTCCAATATAAGTTATGACTGCAAATTGGGCACCAATTCAGTTCTATTTTGATTCTCGACAAGTGCGGTTCGGTTAAAAATTAAAAGCAGTGCTTCCAAAATTACAATCATAACGGGATTTAAGGGTGAATTCAACAAAAAATGTTTACAAATTGGCTAACAAGTCCTTCGGCTACGGTGATTACAGCTCCTCCGCATTTGATGACTACACCGCCAGATGTGATTTTGGAAATAGGGCCTCCGGCGCATAGTAGTCGATTTATGGCACATAGCGTGCTGTTGGCCATGCATAGTGGATATTTGCGTTCGGCATTACGTTTGGATGAGAATGGCATTCCGAACCCCGAGTTGCCGATATATTTGACCAATGTAACGCCCGAACAATTTGCACCGCTTTTCACATACATGTATACCGGATATTTGGATTTAAATATTGAAAATATTTTCGGAGTACTGCTGGCGACACATGTACTGCATATGCCCCGAGCTTTGGAGATTTGTAGGTAAGTTCAGCGAAAATTCGGAAGCTCCGAAAATGGATTATGGTTTTTTTTCTGTGATTTCCAAAGTTCGGAGTAATACATCAAAAGCAGAAAACCTAGTTCGCTAATTTTCGGACTCACCATCATAACGGGAAAAATCCAAATTTGTATTTACATTTTCAGAACCTTCCTATCACGCACTCAATCCGAAGGATATTTGGCCAGCGGATTCCTGACTCAACTGACCGAAACGGCCGTGTCAAATGCGAACAACACAAAACCCATGGCTCCTACTAATTCCGTTAAAGTGATTCGACCCATTGCCAGCAAGCCACCAATTTCCAATATTGGCTTTATCGTTCCGCCCATGCAACATATCTCTCTACCAAGCACGGATACGCCTTTTCGTTCCCTCCATAATCCTCAAAATTATCAAATCAACTCAACACCTTCATCTCCGAAAAATCCACCACTCAACGAAACAAAACCAGACAATGGTCCTTTATCACCATCGCCCGTACAACCAGTTCCTGGCAACTCAAAATTATCCCCAACTTCAACTTCGACAATGAAAGCCACCTCCAGCTCATCCAAACGATCGTCACGACCCAAAAATCTTATAACTGCCGAAAAGCCCAGAAAACTCTCCGAATCCGACAGAGCCATTGTTGTCGTTCGCAAAGAAGTCGTCGAGTGTGAAAACAAGACAATCATCGACATCGCGAGTTGTGACGGTCCGGTTCGTTTTCAACGTGTCCTCAACGATGCCTACGGTCAACAGATATCCTCCTCTCTCTCCGACGCATCCGCAGCACCCGGTCCGCAACGAACCCATAAAAGTGTCTCCATATCCTTTCACCAACAAATGGCCAAAAATATTCGACAACAGCAATCCAACGAGTCGGCCGAAAATTCCGACACAAAATCGTCAAAACACTGTTCGACAACGTCCAGTGGTGAGGTGTTCAATTGTGTATACTGCAATCACACCTTTAAATCGCAGTATTGCTATCAAAAACACGCTCGACGACACCTCAATCCGCTGTCGCTGGAAATCGCCCAGAGTGATCAACGCACCCACAAGACGGATAAGATTGCCGAAAATTCGGCGAATGGAAAGGATGTGAAACGTGAAGTGCGACCGTTGGATATGAACGTGCAGTATTATCCGTGCAAAACGTGCGGCAGTAAGTTTCCGAGTTATTATTTTGTGCATAAGCATAGGAAAATGTGTCATGCCAATGAGGAGAGTAATCAGTGAGATGATGATGTGGAAAAGGTGTCTAAATGAAGCGAGACAAAACATATCCTTTGTGAATACGAATTTAACAAGTAGAGACTGTGAAAATGTAACGAATTTGCTCAGTGGAAATTAGAGAAACAAAAATTGTAGTTGTGATTAAATCAATCAGAAGTAGAGAAAACAATCTTTATTTGTGCTCATATCTATAAATTAAGGATTTTAAATCTGAACACAAAATGATAATGGTAAATTCAATAAAAAAAAAGAAAATGCGAAAGAATGTGTTGTCTATTTTTTTCTATTTCATAATTTAGTGAAAACACAAGCCTGAACCCTCAAAGGACTTAACCTAATAAGGATTTCTGAACTAACCATCAAAACACTCCATGACGGAGTTACGATTTTTTTGCAGTTATTAAATTTTAACGGCTAAAAAATGAATCAACACTTCACCATTGAACGTGTGCTAGCCTAGCCTCTGATCAATTAGTTAGACCATATAAATGAGATCTATAAAAAGCTCAGAGGTGCCAGTGAAAAAGCTCAAATTTCTGAACTTTATCTTTAGTGGACAAAAATTGGCATCTGCTTTTGAGAAGTTCCCAAAGAGAGGTGATTTTCTCTGTTTTTTTGTTTTTTTGTTTTAGGTTAGGTTAGGTTAGGTACAGGGGCCGCTAGGTGCAAGAGAACCCAGCGCACTTAGACCACATATTTGGGTCCGTTGTGATACCACCGAGAAAAACCTGTCTAACAGTTATAAACGCGAGAAGCTTTGCCCCAAGCTTAAAACCAGCCCGTACTAACAATGTATTTATTGAGTAGTACTGGGCTTATATCCCGTAGATCGTCTGTATCGAAAAAGAACCTTGAGCCCAGATAACGCTTCCGTTTCTCCGCTAAGGCAGGACAGTCACAGAGGAAGTGATGTACACTTTCTTCCTCTTCCTCGTCATCGCAACTCCTACAAAAGTCGTTATGAGGAATTCGGAGTCTCCTTGCGAGCTCCCCAATAGGACAGTGTCCAGTGATAACTCCGACCACACTTCGTATGTGTTTCCTGTCCAGGGACCGTAGTTGGGCGGAGCGAATGGCGTCCAGTTTTGGCCATATTAATCTCGTTGTAGCACAAGTGTTACCGTTGATCCATCTAGCATTGGTCCTGCGTTTTGCAGCACCTTCAATAATCACAGCGCACGCGGAAATTGGCGCTTTAATGCCATCCCGGTCAACTCGATCAACTGCTTCGCTTTCAGTTGCCGCATCGCGGGCTAAGCTGTCCGCGCAGCAGTTCCCTGTAAACCCTCGATGGCCGGGTATCCAACATATGGTTATATTGAAAAAGCAGCCTAACTCTCTGAGTAGTGCCCGACATTTTTCAACAGTTCTAGATGTCGTCAGTACAGATTCTAGCGATCGATTTGCAGCTTGGCTGTCGGTGTACAGAACAATATCTCTTTTAGAGATGACGTGACTACCTAACCAAACTAAGGCTTCATATATAGCTGAGACCTCCGCTTGGAGAATGGTACAGACATTAGGAAAACGGAGCGACATGCCCAACTCCTCCGAGTAGATTCCAATACCGACTCCTGTTTCTGTCTTGGATCCATCAGTGTAGATAGCACACGACCCACTGTCCGGGGCCATGGTATCATCCCAAGCTTCCCTCGACGGAATTAAGCTATAATGGTTCCTACCAAAAGAGTACCTAGGAACAGTGTAGTCAGTCGCTGTTGGCAGGATAAAGTTGCGAAGTATCGCTGAGTGTCCATAGTCCAACATGCGCCACAAGCCCGTTTCACGCAGGCGCAGAGCCGTAAAAGCAGCCATTCGCTGACCGAAGATGTCAAGCGGGATTAGTCCCAATAACATATCTAATCCGGCTGAAGGGGTGGTACGAAAGGCACCAGTTATAATCAGAGATGCCAGCCTTTGTACTTTTACAAGCAGATTGTAATTAGTAATTCTACTTAGTGCCGCCCACCATACACTAACTCCGTAGAGTAGTATGGGCCGCACAATAGTGGTATACATCCAATATACAACTTTTGGCTGTAAGCCCCAAGTTTTACCAACAGCCCTCTTGCATAAATACAGGGCCGTGGTGGCCTTCTTTACCCTTTCTTCAATGTTGGGTTTCCATTTTAGTTCTTTGTCCAAGATAAGGTTCTTTGTCCAAGAAGAAATTTGGCCCAATCAGAAAACACAAGTTGACAATCCCCTATCCTAGGGGGGATAATAGTTGGAATCGTGCGCTTTCTCGTAAAGAGAACCAATTCCGTTTTGCCTGGATTAACTCCAACACCGCTGAGATCAGCCCAACCAGTTAGAATAGTTAGGGACTGCTCCAGAAGCCCGCTAAGGGCATCCGGAAACTTACCTCTAACAGCGATCGCAACGTCATCAGCATAAGCGATGACTTTGCAGCCAGTTCGCTCTAAGTTCAAAAGCAATTGATTGATCGCCATATTCCAAAGTAAGGGAGAGATAATACCTCCTTGCGGGGTACCCCTGCATACGTACCTACATACGGACGAAGTTCCCAAAGCACTGTGAATGCGTCTGGAAGTGAGCATCGTATTGATGAGGGTACAAATTGAACCTTCGACGTTCAATTTCGTGAGGGCATCAGTAATTGCACTGGGCCTTATATTGTTGAAGGCTCCTTCAATATCCAGGAAAGCTACCATTGTGTATTCCTTGTGATAAAGGGATGTTTCAATAAAACTAACCAGTGAGTGTAAGGCTGTGTCTACGGATCTCCCTTTCCAATATGCATGTTGAGACATGGATAGTAGGTTTGGTGAGATAGCCTGTCTCACATGGATATCGATGAGTCTCTCCAACAATTTTAGCATAGTTGAGGAGAGACTTATAGGTCGAAGATCCTTTGGATACGCGTGCGAGCTTCTACCCATTTTCGGAATAAAAACGACATTCCCTCCAAATGTGAGGAATGTGTACTAAATTTAAGCATGCTGTTAAAATTCTCTCCACCCAAGGGTACGTGATATCATTGCACTGCTGCAGGTCAGCAGGGATGATACCATCGGGCCCTGGTGATTTAAAAGGCTCGAAGCTCGATATAGCCCACATAATCTTCTCACGAGTGAGAATGGAGGCCACCGGGGGGAGCAACGGCTGAGCTACCCGGAAAGTGCGCCTCGAGAAGGCACTCGATGGTTTCGATGCTCGAGGACGTCCAAGAGCCATCTTTTTTCTGAGGAAAGCTTGGCATAGATGAGTTTGATGCCAGTACTTTCGTAAATCTGGAAGTCTCAGACGACCCCTCGATGTTTCCGCAGAAACTTCTCCAAGCGCTGCGCTTGGCTCCTCTTATCTCTTTTTTGAAAGAATTAAGATGCTTTTTATATGTTTTCCAGTCCGAATCAAGCCTTGAAGACTTAGCTCTATTGAAGCTTCTTCGGCACGTGATTCTTAGTTCAGAAATCGCGGAGTTCCACCAAATAGCTTTCTCTTCCCTGCCCGTGAATGGACAGGACACGATGCAGCGGTCGCAGCCCTCACGGAATCGGTGAAAAGGTTCACCATGGTGTCCAGCTCTTGCTCCCTGATCGGACAATCTGGAAGCAATGGTAGTTCCGAGAGGAGAGAATTCCGGAAATTATCCCAGTTAGTCTTCCTGCGATTTAACGTTAACGGCACAACATCAGGGCGTGCTGCAAGACCAAATTGCAGGTAACGATGGTCAGAGAAGGAGTGCTCCGCAGACACTCTCCAGTCTTTGATTAAATGCAAAACATCCTCTGATGCTAGAGTAATGTCCAGAACCTCTTGTCTGTTCTTGGTAATAAAAGTAGGCTTCTGCCCAACATTGCAGGGAAAAAGATTAGTTCCCAGAAGGTATTCGAGAAGCAGTTCACCTCTGTCATTTATATCGGAGCTGTTTTAACTTGAAGGCTTAATAGGCTGACCTAGTTTATTTCCTGTTTTGCACATTAAAAGAAGCTTTCAGGGTAACCATATTGGGGTCTATTTACACTCTCAAAAGCTAAGTGTTGATGCTTTTCCATGTCTCTCTACTTTTTGCGACAGTTTTAATATAAACTCAGCTTCAATGAAACCGGGCCACACGGTAAGCGCGAACTCTAACCAAAACAGGCATTGTTTTTGTTGCGAGAATTAACGGTACTTCAGATAAAAATCATAGTCATTTGAATTGCCATTAAATGCACTTTCTGTAGATATAACTTTCATATAGTTGTAAGTTTCATACTTTTAGAGAAAATTTAATTTGAGTTCGAAAGTGGCGAGTGGCTCGATTTTCGTGAAGCCGAGTGTAGATTCAGAAAAAAGCTTTTTAGAGCTTTTTGTCCACACTTGTATTCTACATGTAAACTGTCTCTAAAAGTCGCCAATGGGGCTGTTTCACGGTTTCAAAACCGTACGGCTATAAAACGTACGGTGAGAGCTTTTATAGTGGCCGACACAAAAACATTGTGCTTTTCAAATTGTGAGAACACATCTTACGAGTCGTACGACCGTCATAGATTATGCGTTTAATTGACCAATCAAAGCTCTTTTCTGTGGAGAAAGCTCATTTTTTAGGTTCCATTATCGAATTCGCTAGAGAAAATGAGCTTTGATTGTTCATTTAATCGTATAGTGTATGTCGACCTTAAAAGGCGGCCTACATTATCCAATCGATTGAACAATCAAAGCTCATTTCTGTGGAGAAAGCTTATTTGTTAGGTTCCACTTCCCCCTACATCCTCTTCTGCGGACCTGAACCCTTCTGCGCAGCATCTCTTCCGGTATAGTAAAGAGAACATTCAAAGACCAGGAACGATTCAAGGCAACTGATAAACTACCTGGGCTTACACAATCTAAAATGTTCATAGCGGGGTATCCCCACAAAAGAACGGCTGAGCTGATTCAGCTTAGTAGAGCTAAAGTACGCATCATCTGTGGCATTCTCACAGGCCACTCCTGTCTGAGATCACATTTACGCACAAGACACGAGCTGTCGATTCTGTGAAGAAGACGGCGCGGCGCGAGACCACTTTCCACGTCCTATGCGAGTGCGATGTACTGGCCCAACGCCGGTAGTCACATTTCGGAGTGACCTTTCCAGACACGGACGACATAGCTTCGACATCTATAAGCGATCTCAACTCCTTTCTCAGCACGATCAACCTTGATCGTCAGTCATAGTCCTGCCCATCCGCGACTAGGGCGATGGCACAATAGGCCCACTGGCTTCAGTACTGCGAATCCCTTCGGGTTCACGCCCCTCTACAATCTAGGTTCCACTACCGACTTCGCTAGCGAAAATGCGCTTTCTCCACAGAAAATACACAACACAGGATGAATTTTGGAAGTCCTGTGTATTTCTACATAACGAACACTCTTTATCAAAATGCAAGACAGGATGCAGAATTCCATTTTTAAATGGCTTCCGGTGACCGACCAGGAGTAGAACGGTAAAGAGAGTTAATGTTGATGAGAGGTAGATTATGCGCGGATGTGAATGACTCATCAGGATTCTCCACAAGGTCTAGATTAGGTTAAATTGAAGGGGCCGTCATGCCATATGCATAGACGACACTGATTAAATGTACCATCCCAATCAAACAGAGCGCATAGTAAAATGTTGAAATCAACGTTTTCGAAATTTCTCCAATTCGGCAAAGAAGTACGCCCGAATTGTCGGCATGATCAAATAAAAATTTCGGCGTAGTATAATCCGCCGGTTCCAATCATTATCTATCTTGCGGAAATAGAAAGGCGCAAACACAGCAACTTTTCAGCAAGAATTTTCAAAGGACTAGGACAACCATCACATCAGTTAAAGCCGCCCTGAACGCTCCGCTGATTACTTATTTAGGGAAATCATTGCACGTTCCACACCAAATTTGGATTAGTTCAAGTTCCAACTATATGTACATCAGTGGCACAACAACGGGAGGAGCAAAGGGGGTTAAGAACACATCCAGAAATTGTGAAAGGAAAAATTACGAAATGAAATATGCCTTTCTGGGAAAAAAGAAGAAGCGGCGATCGCTTGTGGTGCAAAGAAGGAGGCGTACTTCCTATCCGCACCTTTGAAAAGCATTTTTAAGGTCCATAAAGCCTGTAAGAATCAGGAACGTGACAAGGAAATCTACGAAAAAATCCCCTTCCTCCACTTCTTCTTCCTGGCCTCGTTCTTCACACCGCACCGTGGCGTCGAGTCGCTCGACCTGCGGTGTAGGCACATCGCTCGTTCTCGCGGTAATGTCTCAACATATTTCTAAAGGCAGCTCTATCTTGGATCGTGTCATCGCCGAGACCAATGCGTTGTTGTTGCTTGTTGCTCCTCCACTAATAAACATTATCGAAGGAATAGGCTGCATAAACATAGAGCACCAGTTCGGGTCTTTCCAATCGCTTTCCTGTGCACGACTATATCCACATCAATCGAAAAATAGTATATATAAAATGGCAAAGAAAAATAGTCGAACCATTTTTGGATTGTAGCTTATAGAATTCCCCAGTGAGTATCAATTTTTCCATTGAAAAAATCGCAGCGGAAAAATGTATTTTCATTCTCGTACGAGGTGTGTCAGGTGTACCCAGGACTAATGCGTTCAATAACTGGTTGAGAGAGCAATTTTTCGCGTGGGAGATGCGAGGGAAGTGGTCAAGACCAGCAAAATTATGGTTTGGATCCTCAATATGGACATATTTTGCAATGAGGATCTGAAGCAGATTCTAACAATTCTGAAGACCTAGAACCAGGAGCTAAACACCGAGGAATGGAACATCGTCGCATACACTAAGGACACGACTGGATTAAATCTGTTCGTCTGGATCGACGAAGCACGCTGGAAGGCGCTGGAGGGCAGAGACCATATAGGTTACTTTGTTTATACCAGATTACCTTCAAATCAATATCGAAACGGGCTCATGTTGCTGAAGGTGGCTCAGATCAACCTTGGGATTGGGACACATGTCATCTCACTCTAACCTAGCACAGCAAAGAAATCAGGAAAGACAAGAGGGAAGTTCTTCGAAAAGACCAAAGATCTACATGAAAGGGACGAGACTCAATAAGATTCTGGCCAGGGATCCAACAAACCCCAGCGGAAAGCTTAAAAACTCCGACGGGAAGCAAACAAAAACAGGTAGGGAAACCGTGGATGGAAGTCCTTTTAGGGTCTCACTTTCCTGGATCTACTATAACAACGGGACGCATCATCAGATCAGTTAGACGACAGCTCCTGCAACAACCTATTCAACAACCTGCATTTCAGGGCAAACAAAAACGACTGGTCGCTCGCGAACCAAATAGTATAATAGGGCGGAATGGGCGGTCAACTCTTTCGAACCTTACAAATCACCGGGGCCAGACGTTGTCTATCCAGCCCTGCTTCAGCAGCAGCCTTACCACTCTGGCTCCACATTTACTAAGACTATTTAGAGTCAGCATAGCCTTAGGATATATTCCAATCACTTGCAAGCAGGTGAAAGTAGCATTTCTGGCAAAGCCGGGGCGTTACGTAGTCAGTTCCTGAGATGGCAGGTTGAAGGTGCCATCATCACGGAAAGTGCTCCGAGTACCTCTCCACGGTGGCCGCTAGAAACTTCACTCCGGTGAAGGTCAGACTGTGGGGGCCGGTGATCGTGGGACCTCTTTTCAGACAAGACTTGCAATGCAAGTAAATATGCATTTAGGCGCATTGTGAGTCGGCGAGTCGAGTTCCCAAAATCACTGTATACACCTGACGTTCTCATGATCTGTAATCATACTGTTTCTGATAACGTCCATGGTGTTAGATATGCCTAGATCCCCGAGGTGTTAGGCGACCCGTGTCCATGGGGGGAAGGTGATCAGGGCGTAAATGATCATCAGTAACGGAGCTCCTTGGATACGGGGTGTATATCCAAGGGTAGCTAAGACCTTACCGGAGTAAAGCGGGGCACTGCTTCGGTGGACCATTTTTTCCCCAGTAACTCGTGGGATCAACATGAATAGTTACCAGAAAAACAAAAACACATCCAAAACACAGAGCACACCCGAAGCCAAGGTGAAACTCACTGCTTCGAGGGTTTCATCTATGGAAAAAGAGAAGGCTGGCACTTCCGAACAGGGACGGGATGGCACCAATCAAGCCATACAACGTAGTGTCCCTGAGAGCTCTACCTCTCGGACATTGACGAGACCAGACCAGGGCCATCGAACTATAAAAAGAAGAATCCGAAACTTTTCTAGCCAGAAGGCGTTAAGGATCCCCTTAGAAAAGGGCTCAGATGCAAGCGCTATTTCAAATTCCTGGCACAGGGACATGAGCCGACAAAAGCGAGGGAACTAGTCGCAAAACCCTCACTGAACTCCGGCCATCAGCCTGCACCTCAAGCCAAGCGAAAACGCTCCACGGACGAGGTCTCGACAGCCCTTACGCTAGACAGTAAGCGACAAAGGGTGGACCAACACCAAGGTAGCGCTGTCACGATTGAAGGCGGCATTGAAGGGGGCGAGATGACTGACGCGAAAACCTCTACGAGTAACGAAAACGTCAACAACCGCCGAAAGAAGCCGCTTTTCTGACCCTCTGGAGGCAAAGGAAAAGCAAAAGCTTCCTACGCGAAGGTGGCCTCGAATAACAGTGTGGGCATAATCTCCACCGACCCTACTTAACCTTGAAATGGGTAAAAGGACATAAGGGGATCAACGAGACAGCAGATGCCCTTGCAAGAGAGGGTTCCGAACTACCCTTCACTGGTCCTAAATCTGCAATCGGAATTAGCAAATCCACTGCTAAGACTTTTGCCAAACAGTGGACTGAAGAAAAATTCCAAAATCCATGGAGAATTGCTGAAGGGCTCGGACAAAGCAAGCGTATGCTGCGAACCAACTGGCAAACCAGCAGTGCCGAAGTAGTCAGCCTCAACAAAAATACCCTCAGGACAGTGACAGGCCTGCGAAAACACCCGCATACAATCGGGATCTACACACAAGACCCACTATGCCGCCTCTGTAATGAAAACGAGGAATCAGCCTCGTACGTTATTTTCGAGTGCCCTGCTCTTATGAACTGGAGACAAAACTTCGTTGAAGCTCAGACCATTGGAATGGGCGTACCCAAAGTAAACCTGGTTAACTTTCTACTTAGCCTTTTACGCCGGACAGAACTGATAATAACCTGAAACTCTTTCGCTCTAATGGGGAATATAATTGCACACTTTTCTGGTCGTATGTTAAAAATATGCGATCATCTTCTTCGATACCCTCCACTATATCTTTAGATAATCGGTCTGCCAGCTCCACTGAGGAGATTTGTGAACTGTTTTCAACGTATTTTGCTAGTACTTTCCACCGATCTTCTAGTACATTAGCAAACTTTTCCAATCGAGCAAACCAATTCATAACACTTCCTTCCCTACCACTAATTACTCCTGATTCGGTCAGTCAATTAATTATGTCCTTGGGCAATAAATCGTCCTGTGGACCTGATGGTCTTTCGAACACTTTTTTGAAGAAGGTTAGGATTGGGATTTCTAGTCCGCTTTCAATAATATTCAATAAAAGCATCCGAGAGTGTATCTTCCCAAGTCAATGGAAGACTTCCTTTATAGTACCAATTCCAAAAACTGGGGACCTTAATATTGCTTCGAACTATAGACCGGTTGCGCTGTTATCGTCTTGCTCAAAATTGTTAGAACGTATTGTGTACAATTATATTGATGACAATTTGGGCCAACTAATATGCTCTTGTCAACATGGTTTCCGTAAGAAAAAATCCACGGCCACAAATCTGACTGAATTTGTCGATTTCGTCGCAAACACTTTTCACAAGCGTCTAGAGGTCCATACAATATATACGGATTTTTCTAAGGCCTTCGATACGGTTAACCATGTTCTGCTACTAAACAAACTTCGTGGACTTAGGTTTCCTCCTTGGCTTATTTCCTGGGTGTCATCATACCTCGTCAAAAGAACCTCTAAAGTAATTTTTAATAACGTTACTTCTTTTGAATTCTCAGCAACATCGGGAGTACCTCAAGGGTCTATCCTGGGACCTCTCCTTTTTTCATTTTTTGTGAATGACCTACCGGCTGTTCTTAGAAACCGATGTCTTTTGTACGCAGATGACTGCAAAATTTTCACCACTGTTTCACGCCTAGAAGACTGCCTTTCGTTGCAGGCCGATCTGGATTTATTATCTTCCTGATGTACCTCCAATGATATTTTTTTTAATGCATCAAAGTGTTCGGTAATGGTCTACTCATTGAAGATTTCTCCAACATCATATTCATATTCAGTCAACAATCTGACTTTAAAAAATGTTGACTCGATCACAGACTTAGGAGTTGCCTTTAATTCTAAGCTTCATTTCAACGATCACTATGAAAATATAATAAAAAGGGGCTCGAAGCTCTCAGGCTTTGTTCTTCGTTGTACTAGTGAGTTTCGTTCTGTAAACAGTGCTGTAAGATTATTTGTTTCCCTTGTTCGTAGCGTTTTAGAATACGCTTCAATTGTTTGGTCCCCGACTGCTGGTGGGTCCACTGACACCTTAGAGCGGGTTCAACGAAGATTTACAAAATCATTATTTTTTAAGTTTAATCTTCCTTACCTTCCTTACCCAGAAAGATTTAATTACCTTAAGATTCTTTCCCTAGAGAAGCGAAGAACTTTTCTTGAACAATGTTTTTTATACAAGATTTGCCGTGGATATCTGTATTCTAGTTTGGCAGATAGAATTAATTACAGAATTCCATCATATCACACACGATCAAATGCCATTTTCAATCCTCCATTTACCGATCTTGCCCTCTTTGCGAATTCGCTTTTAATTAGAATGATGAGAACGTATGACTCTATGGAGATTGGACCTCTACCCTCTTCTATTTCAATCTTTAAAAATATTCTTTTGCAAAAACTTTGATTTTGCTGCTTAATTTGAATTTCTAACGTAGTGTTTTTAGTTTTGAAAAAAATAATCAGAAACTTGCATTTTTTCTTGTAGTCTTATGTTAATCTCTATAACTTACTGTTGTAATTGGATATTTTATCTGTTCAGTATTTTCGAAATAAATAAATAAATACAATAAGCCAACAGGCTGCAGTATTGGGCGTAACCAGCCCAACCCATAAAAGTGCCTAATCCATCCATCCATCTACCCAGGATATTTTTCTTTTAAAAATTTACTTTTCTACACACGTCCATACATGTAAGCTTTGAGCTTTCGGCTGCACGGAACCTAAGCTTCACTAGAAAATTACAGCGGGAAATAACAAAAAAAAATCCTTGAAACTTGCATCTGAATGATTTCGATTTCCATTTAATACTGAATTAATTATTTTTCCCAAGTTCTCAAGATTAAAAAAAAATATCCAAAAGCCATCAAATAATAATAATATTCCATTGCAAAACTCTCAGGATAATTGCATTTTACAATGAAAATTGGCTACACAAATAAATAAAAAGTGCACGGACAAAGAGCACTTAAAGTGCAGTTAAAAATCGACCAAAAAACGGTAAAAATCAACAAAAACCGTAACAGGAACGTGAATAATAAAAACAACAACCACCACCGCCGCCACCACCATACAACACGGGACGATCAGATATCAATATAAAATTGTAATTGATATCAAATAAAATGCCAAAAAATCCATCCGAAAACGATAATCTCCATTTAACGATTGGAATGGAGATGTATGGAGAGCGTGATAACATTCGACAGGATTCAGGAATCATTCACTACACTTCCTTCCCGTCAACTCTGCGAGGCTCAGCAATTGCAGAATGATGATGCCGTCCATCATAAATGGCCTCCAAAGCCTATGGAATATGTATTCCGAAAAAAAGCATCAGGATGACGAGTATATCCCTTGTCTGATAAAACTCCCAAAATTTGTATTTTTTTTTTAAACCCCAAGCCGAACCGATAGTGTTGTTGGCTGACTGTTGGTTTGCCTGGCATCATTCGCGCGTCGCGTCCATATATAAAACAAATTAAAACTTTTTTTTTTAATTAATCGATACAATTTGTCTACATGAATATTTTAAAAATTGAATTCAATTAACTCATCCCCCTCGGAATGAACGTGATAGATAGCGTGCGTGGGGAGGGCGACCGACTTGGCTGCCCATTCCAAAAAGAATTTCGTATTTATGATTTCATGCGAATATGAAGGACCAAAAATGGGTTGGCCAGGATGCTGCGGTTGCCGCGGACGATGATGCTGGTGGCAACAAACAGCAATATGACGGGCCGTGTACATAAATTTTAATTTTTCTGTGTTGCTTATTTTATTTGTGGACATCATGGGTTAAAGATGAGAGAGCAGGAGGATGATGGATGCAGTTAAAAAAAAAATCTGCAAAATTTATATTTGGACGGTGGGTGGATGGTGTTTTTTATACCCTTCGCTCATAGAGTGAAAGGGTATATAAACTTTGTCATGAAGTTTGTAACGCATTGAAGGAAGCATCTCCGACCATATAAAAAGTACATATATGATCAGCATGACTTGGGGGTCGATTGGGCGATGTCCGTCTGTCTGTCTGTCTGTCTGTTGCGACGCGTTTTACTCGGCGAGTATTGAAGCTAGCAAGCTGAAATTTTGCACACGTGCTTATTATTGTTGCAGGCTGTTTGTATGTTTGAATCGCCGAAATTGGATCACTGCGTCATGGGGCTGCCACACAAATATAGCCCCCCAATTTAAGTTCATCTAAGAAAAACGTTTTTATATGTGTAGCAATTTCAGCAAAATTTCACACAAATGTGTTTATATTGATGACACAAAACATATGTAAGAATGGATCAAATCGGAAAATGGGGTCATGGGGCTGCCATACAAACCCAACTCTCCAAATTAGGTTCTTCTAAGAAAAACTTTTTTATTTGTGCACCAATTTCAACGAAATTTCACACAAATGTATTTCTATTGATGACACAAAACTTATGTAAAAATGGATCAAATAGGACCATGGGG
The DNA here is from genome assembly GCA_949715475.1 of Microchrysa polita. Classification (NCBI taxonomy): domain Eukaryota; kingdom Metazoa; phylum Arthropoda; class Insecta; order Diptera; family Stratiomyidae; genus Microchrysa; species Microchrysa polita. The sequence goes on along the minus strand of OX454418.1, from coordinate 15,529,359 downwards.
TAATGGGGCTGCCATACAAAACCAACCCCCCGTTTTGGTTTTTCTATGAAACATTTTTTACACAAATTTCATAATTACAAATTAATGTGTCTTTATCAAAGCAACAAAAAAGGTCAAAACAAATGGAATCATACTATGGGGCCATGGTCCCTCATCCCCCAATAACATTTTCCAAGTAAATATTTTTCTTTGCCCACTTTAGGGTTACCACCTCGACCATGACCCTCGCCCGGCACCTACAAAAGGGAGGGGACCCCCTCCCCACCCTGTGTTCAAAAAATTCTTTGCGAGTATGTATTGAATTTTTGAGGCGCAGTTGCTAAGAAGCTAAGACAGCCCTATGAAATAAAAGCTTAATTGATCAGATCAGCCTTTTCGATTGATAAATTAATAAATCCTTTGAAGGATTTTCCTATAATGGCAGAGGAAAGTAGGACACGTACACACTATCGATTCAAAAATGAGTCTACTATTCCGGCTCTTCAGAGTGATTATTAGCAGTGCTAATTGTCATGCGAAGGAAGGGTGAGGGCTATCAACAACTCATTTGAATGAGTGAGAGTTGGAATATTACCGAAATAGCGCATCCGCATTATTTTGGACCGATTCGTAATAACAGAAGGGACCCAATCCATGACACGATCAAATAGAAATCGGTGGAGTCTTGCCTACTCATTCCATTCGCTGCACCACTTCCCCCGATTACTTTGTATCCCGGCTGTCAATAAGTATCTATTGCAATTGATATCCTGGGAATGAACCCAATACATTCAGCAAAAACTTACCAAATTATAAACATTATTTGGTTGAAAAGAGACTGCCTATTTTTCATTCTGAGCTGGCAGGAATTTATTGCCTAAATATAACTCCACGGTCATCTGATCTTAAGCCGGCCCACACGGATCGGGGTTCGCCGAACCGCGCGGTGTAAAAGATCAAAGTTGTGGACAACACTCGCATGAAAGGAACAGAGGTAATGAGGGCAGTCAACGAAAAGGTAACGTCCGTTGAATTACCCTATTTCCTCTATCCCTCCCAGGCGTGTGTTGTTCACAATTTTGATCTTTTTTACAGGACGGTTTGGCGAACACTGATAAGTGTGGGGCCGACATTCGTCAGATTTTCATTTCAGAATATGTTTCAGATAACCCACGGGATCCGTACAATTTCTACGAAGATAAATTAGAGCAGCAGTGTTTTCGATAGAGATTCGATCCGGTCAAAAGCAGGAGTCGTGCAATCTTGTGAGGCACAGCCATTCCAAGGCAATCAAGCTCTAATTTCAAATTTAAATATTTTTTTCGCTTAAACGCCAATATTACGTGCATAGCAATTTCAGTGACCTTTGATAACTTAAGTTTGCAGCGAAGCAGAGTAACACGAGACGTGTGACGAGATTTTTAGTTTCCACTGAATATGGTAAGACCACCATACCTAGGGACATACATCCACAGAAGTAATGTTTTTTTTTAATTGCGAGTAAACGTTTCAGCCGCCACCTATCGCAGAATAGACTATAGGAACTCTTGAAAAGCAGACATTGGAAAACTAAATCATACTCACGATCGTCATAAGGGTGAATATTTTTAAGAAAAGCTTGGCTACATATTTCAATTTAAGCGCGGCCCTTAAAGAAACAGTTGCAGCTACGTCCCCATGAAAAAAAATGAAGAAAAACTGAACTGTCAATTAAATTTTAATTTATAGTACTGAGTTTTCAGGAGGACTACATTTTTCTACACCAAAGAGCGCGTCCCGGTAAAATTTTCCTGAACCCGGCATCCCGGCCGCACCTTCACTGCCGGGCGAGGCCCGAGCAGGTGGCAGCCCTAGCCCACTTATTCCAACCAAACCCCACAGAAATATTTTTTTGTCGACGAAACGGAACTTTTGTGAAGACGGAAGGAAAAGAATGTGGGGCGGGGGTTAAATACAAGTCCTAGGTACGGCCGAAAAAAACTTTTAGCCCAAGAAGAGCGAAGGGTATCCAAATTTCGGCCGCGCCCGAAATTAGCCTCGGTCTCGTTTTCATATAAAACCCCCGCAAAAGTAAGCTCAAATAAAAATGTAATCGTTTTCTCAATGGCCATTAATTAATTTTTTTTTATTCTGTTCCAGTTGCACTGCAATGTGACGGACGGATGGATGGATGGATGATGTTTGGCAACCGGGTGTGTGACCAACCATTCGGGGTTCGGAATGCGAACGCTCATCGCAAGCAAGGGTTGAATATATGACGATGATGATGAGAGTAGAATGTGTAAAAATTCATCAGGCATTTAATTGGATATATATGATGCTTTTAACTCGGTTCAAGTTTGTTTAAAAAAAAAAGTTAAAAAAAATAAAATATTAATGAATAAAAAACCACGAAAAGTTGAAATAAAATTTGCGAAAAAATCTACTTTGGTTGAAATTTATGAACCAAGTCATTTTAAAAATCGACGGAAGGAGTAATTGTTGTGTGGATATTACTCTCAAATAGTGTTAATAAACAAAAACGTAGACAAGTTGTCCATTTGTTCGATTCATTCCATCCGCAGTCACGATTCAAATGACTCATCTGGAGTCACGAGTCAAATGACTCATCTAGAGTTACGAGCCCGATGACTCATCTGGAGTAAAATAACCCAAGAAAAGATGTGAAATCAGACTATTTGACGATTCTTCTCATCTGGAGTCATGAGTTAAATTGCTCTGATGGCGTCACGAGTCAAATGACTCATCTGGAGTAATTTGACTCCAGAAAGATGTGAAATCAATAGAGATGTCAAAAAAGTAACTACTCGTTATTTAAGTAGTCGTTCTCCTTCTTCCTTGCCTCGTTCTTTATACCGCTCCATGGTTCCGCGTTGCTCGACCTGCGGTGTAGGCAAATCGCCCGTTTTGGCGATAATTTCTCAGCATATTTCTACAGGCAGCTCTATCTTGGATCGTGTCATCGCCGAGACCAATGCGTTGTTGTTGCTTTTTCATTTGACACATCCAGGTGTTCTTCGGTCTGCCTCTGGCCTTGGGTCCATCAAGTGGAACTTCCATTGATATCGCTCTCTTTGCGGAGTTCTCAGGCGGACGCCTTTGAACATGGCAATACCAATCCATTCGTCGGTCTTCGAGCTTTTCGGTGATTGGTTGGTCTATGGACAAGCTGCCTCGGATGTAGCTACTCTTGATGTGGAAGTAGTACGTAGTGCGAAGCTGATTGTAAAATAGTGTGCCAATATGCAGTTTGACAGTTATTTCTGACCCCCCTGGTAGATTGACCGAAATTTCTGAAAGAAGAGGGTCCGTCAAACCGTTAGACAATTTTGTAGCGAGTCCAGCGACACCTCGATCGATCGTGTCGCCACGCCAAAGGATTGCAGAGATATCGACGGATTTCCGAAAGATTACGCGGTTTCGGTCATAGTTTGCAATAGGAAATCGTACTGGCACGATGCTTGCGCACTGCGCTTCTACCCACTACTCGGAATCGAGCAGACCGAGTAATCGAGCAGTCCGAGTAATCGAGCAGTCTGAGTAATCGAGCAGACCGAGTAGTAGGTAGAAGCGCAGTGCGCAAGTATCGAGCCAGCACGATTTCCTATCGCATACTATTAATGAACGAAACGATTGACTTCGTATTCTTTCAGAAATTCGTCGATATCTCTGCAATCCTTTGATCCTCTTTTTCGGGTAGTGCACAGGGGGGTCAGAAATAACTGTCAAACTTGATATTGGCACACAGCAATTTCACAATCAGCTTCGTACTACTTCCGAAATCCAACGATATCTTTGGAATCCTTGAGCCGATCGGGACGATCAAGGTGTCGCTGGACTCGTAACAAAATTCTCTAAGGGAGCATTTTCCCTGCGCAGCTCACAGGGGTGTCAGGGATAACCGTCAAAGTACAATAATTCACAAAACGTATGCTCTTGTCAACCTAGATGTTGACCACAGCAGTTTTAAGATCGACTTCGTATTCGTGTGGAAATCCTTCGATATCTCTGCAATCCTTTGGGGGAGCGACACGATCGAAGTGTTGCTCGACTCGGCACAAAATTGTCTAAAGGGTGTCGAAGCCTGTTTGCCGATTAGTGCACAGGGTGGTAACAGATAGCCGTCAACCCGAATATTGGCAACAGCAATTCCACGCAGTCAACTTCGCACTACTTCGGAGATCCGTGAATAAGAGGACTATCGCATAGGTTGACGTTGTAGTTTTTTATGTGTTTCTTTAAAAACAACGATTATTAAGTAACGATTACAAAGTAACGATTTTTCGAAAAAAAATGTAACGAATATAACGGATTACTGAAATGTAACTAAAGTTGACATCACTGGAAATCAAACAATTTTTTTGATTCTATTTATTAGGAGTGATGAGTCCAATGACCCATCTGGAATCATTTCACTCAAGAAAGATGCGAACTGCAACAGCAATTTTTTCGATTCTTTCCAAATGGCTCATCTGGAGTCACGAGTCAAATGACTCATCTGGAGTAATTTTATTTTATTTTATTTTTATTTTTTATTTTATTCATTTACCAAACAAGGCATTTAACAAACAAATACTTAATACTAAATTGTAAATTGTAGTTGAGTGGGAAGGTTGTGGGAGATTGGGCTTTAAAGGTGGGATGGACTAGGGTTATTGAAGGGCTTTAATCAAGTTTAGTTTAAAGACAGATTTAGTTATGTTAGGACAATAATGCATACTGAGTGAGTTGAAAGTGCGGCAGCATCTGTTAATTGGTTCATTGAAACCATAGACGGTAGAGTGATGGTATTCTTTAAGGAGAGTTGTATGCCTAGTGCGTCTCAGTTGGTCATTAAAAATGATTCTGCTACGGATAAAATCAACTTTGATTGTACCGTTAATAACATCAAAGGTGAAACAGGCACAAAGTAGAGTTCTTCTTGCAGAGAGAGTCATTAAGTTTACGAGACTTAGCCTGTAACTGTACGAGGGGAGATTTAGATAGTCGGCTGGGTTATAAAGGTCCCTCAAAGCGAAAAGTGTAAATTGCTTTTGGGTAGATTCGAATCTATCGCAGTGAAGACCGAAGACAGGGTTCCAGACTATGCATGCGTATTCTAAAAGAGGGCGGACAAGAGTGGTGTATAAGGTTTTAGGTACCCAAATATTTTTAAATTCCTTAGAACGTCTTTTAATAAAGCCAAACTGTTTGGTGGCCAAGGATAAAACCCTATCATATTGAAGATTAAAGCGTAATTTGTTGTCCAGGATAACGCCGAGGTCGGTGACATGATCAACCCTACACAATTCAACGTTATTGAGAAGGTACGGGGTGGTTAAAACATCATTTTTCCGTGAAAAGCTAATCACTTGGCATTTTTTAACGTTGAGATATAGATTATTACGACTACACCACTGTTCAAGGGATTCTAGTTTACATTGAAGGAATGCAGAGTCATACAGGGAGAGGATGCAATGGTATAACTTTAAGTCGTCAGCGTAGAAAAGATGAGGAATATCCTGTAATATATGTGATAGGTCGGATATAAAGATGTTAAAAAGAAGTGGACCTAGATGACTTCCCTGAGGCACCCCTGAGGTCGCAAAGACGCTTTTAGAGACAAAGCCTTTGTATTTGACAAATTGTATACGTTCATGGAGATAGGATCGGATCCAATTAAGCAACGAACCCGTTACACCAAAGCGGTGAAGTTTATCAATTAAAATTAAATGATCAACCCTATCGAAAGCTTTGCTGAAGTCTGTATAGACAGCATCTACTTGGACACCTTTTTCCATTTTGCAGAGGACGTCAGAAACTAGTATCATGAGGTTAGTTGTAGTCGATCTGCCTTTTCGAAATCCATGTTGTTGTTCATTGAGAAGAGGATCGATAATGGGAGTGAGTTTATCACAAACTATTTTCTCGAAAAGTTTGGGGATAGTTGACAAGATAGCTATGCCCCGGTAGTTGTCAACCAATCGCTTATCACCGCTTTTGTGGATAGGTTTCAGATGTGAAAGTTTCCAGGAAGATGGGAAAATACCACAACGAAGTGATTTGTTAAAAATTATGTGTAGAGGAGTAATTAGTTGGTCTACACAACGCGTTACAAAAGAGGGAGGAATTGAGTCAGGACCGGGACCTTTATTAATGCTTAGCTGTTGAATAGCAATAAATATCTCATCCTGAGTGATTACCATACTGTCAATAATAGATACTGGGATGGCATCCGCAAATAGGGTTGGATTGGAAGGTGTAGAAGGTGCGCAGAAACTGTCTTGAAAGTGGTCAGCAAAGAGGTTACATATATCTAGGGGGCACGAAGAGGTAATATTACCTCTGTGCATCGAAGCGGGATAACCTGTGTTCTTACGTTTGGTGTTTACAAACTCGTAGAACTTTTTCGGATCATTAATAATCTTTTCACCCATCAAATTAACATAATGGTTATATGCTTCATGGGACTTATTGCGGAAATCATTCGCAAGTTCTTCGTACTTTTGCTTGAGCGAGTCATTAATAAAGGGATCATTTTTAATAGCTTTGTAGAGCTTATTCCTTTGGTTTCGTAGCTGCCTAAGATCACTATCAAGCCAGGGTTCAGTGAGCTTGTTACGCTTTTTAATTTTGGGGACAAAATTATCAATGGCATGGAGGATAATATTATGGAAGGTGGTCACAATGTCGTCAAGAATCGATGAAGACAGATGGATTGCCCAGTCCACAGAAAGCAGATAGTTCTTAATGCCTTCATAGTCGGCATTTAGAAAATCGTATATAATTTCATAATTTGTTTCCTGGCTAAAAGATATGGATGAAAATTCTACTGTAATGGCATAGTGATGGCAAGAATTATTAAAAAGGTTCTCAGCTTCTGACGTTGCTGTAACAACTACTTCATCATAACAGTTGGTGAAGATCATATCTAACCATCTACCATTTTGGTTGGGGTTGGACGAAACCTGCTGTAAGTCATTACCATAGAAAGTACTGATGATGTTAAAGTCGGTATTATCTAGCAGATTTACAGGAAGGAGCCGATCATCATTCTCATCTACGATGAATCTTATATTTGGACGATTGTAATCACCAAAGACTATAATTCTGTCATCATCATTCATGTTAGCAAGGATACAGGAGATGACATTACAAAGATCATTATAAGACTCTTCAGCGGAACAGGGAGGTATGTAAACAACACCAAGAAAGATGTTAACTCGAACGATAATTTTTTCGATTCTTGCCATCTTTAGTCAAGAGTCAAAAGACTAATCTGGTGTCATGAGTCAAATGACTCATCTGGAGTCACGAGTCAAATGACTCAAATTGAAGTTGATGTCCATTTTCTTGCAGTTGGTTAGGTTAGGGCAAGCACTGAAGAAGGTAGTATGTGGCTGCCGAAACAATTGTATGCTAGAAGCAAATAAAGACTTGCAGTATAAGGAAAACCCCAACTGCGTTTCATCAAATGACTCACCTGGAATCATTTAACTCAACAAAAATGTGAACTCGAACGACAAGTTTTTCGATTCTTCCCATCCGTAGTATTGCAGTGAGGCCTCTCGACAAAAGAGCCGTGGTTCGCGACAGTAGTCAGGAGTCATGACTCAAATGACTCATATGGACTAACTTGACTCATGAAAGATGTGAACTCGAACGATAATTTGTTACCAATCTCCACGACGCTATTAGTAATTTCAATCATTAAATTATGTTGAATATTGTAAAAAACGATGTGCCACCCTGTACTTTAATTTATCTTGCCACCCGGTCCGTATATTCATTACGATGGAGGATGATGAGCGCCACTACAACCGAGGAGACAACTATTCTTCTTCTTCTTTTAGCGGTGCAGAAAGTTGTGAAACCTCTGTGCATCTATGTGGGTACGATTTATGGTTCGTCAATGTTTGTGTCCGTGAGGTCTAAGGACAAAAACATAGCTGATGCGATAGGGCTTTCCCACAGGGATAAAGGGGTAAGATCAGTGGGCGAAGCGGGGCATTGGAACGAATGACCCACATCATGAGGAGTACCATCACAGTTTGGACAGATGTTTTGGATGTCCGGTTTTATGCGAGAAAGGTACGAATTAAGGCGTGAACAAAAGCCCGACCGAAGTTGAGCTAGTGTTACTCTGGTGGCTCTCGGGAGCCTATAATCTCCTCAGGCGAAATTGGTGGTGGGCGCTCTGAGAGGACTATATTCGCACCTAAGCTCGCAATAGACCGATTAACTTCTTCAGTGTGGATCGCTACGAAGGCGGCTCGGTGTGTAACTTCATCGTAAGGGTCCCGTTTGTATCCCTGAACCTCTCTCTCAAGGTCTCGTAGACCACGCCTGACATGTCGTGGTGGAGGAATTCGGTCCATGAGATGATTATTGGGATGATCCTCACGGTAGCAACCAACAAGATACTGTTTTGAGAGTAGGAGATTGTGATCACGTATTGGCATCAATTTTGTCTCCTGATGTAAGTGATCCTGGGCAGACATCAAAAGGCAATCTGTCGCAATGCGTAGAGCGGCATTTTGGCCAAATTCAATGGCGTTATTGCCCTTTTCTTTCCGAGGATTGAAAAGGGCGCGGACGGTAGACCAAATTTTGCTGACACCTTCATTGAGGTTACATTCATCGAGGTGCTGATTCCATTTCGCCCTCCTATAGGCTTTAACTTGTCGGTCGGTTTCGGAGTTAAGCTCCTGAATTCTGGGATCATCAGGGTGAGCGCTTCTGATCTGATCACGTTCATCGGCTAATCTGGCGGCACTTGTGGGGAAGTTAGGCCGAACTTTCGGCATACGTCCTGCAGGAATAAAACGTGCCGCGGCTGTGGTAATGACGTTCCTAATATTTTTCTCGGCCTTATGAATGTTGGTAGGTGATGGTAGCTCGATGAATTTCGCCGACGAGTAAGCTTTGCTCTAAGCTCTCTCAGGAGAGAACTATTCGATCGTGACCGCGCTCGCAACGACACGTGAACGAAAGCTATAAAGGTAACTGGTGGGCGAGCATTCGGCCCCCTTTTTCTCTTTAGCAGGGTCGAGAGAGATTGGTTCTGAGCAACGGCAAGCTCCAAGGTTTGTACTTATTTTCAACGGAACGTGCCAGTGGAATCTGGATGGAAAATCGTCTTGCGTCCTGTGAGTGAAGCGAAACCGTCTTGCGTACTGCGTCCTGTAGGTCAAGCGAAATTGTCTTGCGTCCTGCGAGCCAAAAGTCCTGTAAGTCAAGCGAAATCGTCTTGCGTCCTGTGAGTCGAGCGAAATCGTCCTGCGTCCTGGCGTGTCACGACGAGTCCTGTAAGTCAAGCGAAGTCGCCTTGCGTCCTGTGAGCCACAAGTCCTGTGAGTCAAGCGAAATCGTCTTGCGTCCTGTGAGCCACAAGTCCTGTAAGTCAAGCGAAATCGCCTTGCGTCCTGCGAGCCACAAGTCCTGTAAGTCAAGCGAAATCGTCCTGCGTCCTGCCAGCCACAAGTCCTGTCAGCCGAGCGAAATCGTCCTGCGTGCTGCGAGTCACGACAAGTCCTTTGAGTCGAGCAAAAGTCAAACCACGTCCTGCGAGTCACGACAAGGACTGCGAGTCGAATTCAACAACGTCCGACCGGGTATGGCAACAGGTACTCATTTGTTTAAAATTGACACGTACACGTACTTAATTTTGAATTAATCCGAATTATTTTATTTGTGAAGGGAGTAGAGACCTCGGTGTTTTGCACGCCGTTCTATTTCAAAGTGCGAAGTGCGGTAATCGTGGTGTGAGTTCACCAATTTATTCGCTGTGTCGCGTAGAGTTTATCCGTGGCGGCATCTTCGCGTTTCTGGCCGCGGATTATAGAATTAGAGACGTGTGGCGCCCACGCCTGGATATTCTCGACGTGCCGCAACGATAGCGAGTTGAACCCGCCGCAGAAGTAACTCGTAACAAATTTTTTCGATTGTTGCCATTTTTAGCCAAGAGTCAAATGACTAATCTGGAGTCATGAGTCAAATGACTTATCTGGAGTCACGAGTTAAATGGACTCATCTGAAGTAAATTGACTTCAGAAAGATGCGAACTCGAAAGACAATTTTTTCGATTCTTCCCATCTGGAGTCATAGTTCAAATGACTCATCTGGCGTCACGAGTCATATGACTCATTTGAAGCCATTTGACTCAAGAAGATGTTAAATCAAATGCAACATTTTTGGGATTCCTTCCAACAGTAAGACAAAGATATTTATTCTCGTTGTGCGAGTGACACATTGTAGTCACTTGTACCGACTCTTTTTGCAATTTATCATGTTTTCGAGAGAGCGTTTTTAATCTCTCTTAGCCGATAGTGATAAGTAGTGCACAAAGCATTTTTATGATGATTTAACTAATTGTCGCGGAACTACTTTGCGATTGTGTTGTCAGTGCTCTACGTGGCGGACCGTGGCGACCGATAAGCTAGGAAGCGATGTCATACCTGCGTGCCTAAGTTTCTCACATCTTTTCTTTTTTATATTTTGCTCGGTTGGGCATGAGCTCCGAATGAGAATTCTCATAGGCCATCAGCTGCTAAGAAGCCTCTTTAAGAGCTTCGACATCTGGCAGTCATCGTAATGAAGACCAGTCAGGGGCTTCCTCCCCCAGTACAGCCATCAGCTGCCAAAGGGCCTCGTCAAGAGCTTCGACATCTGGCACTAATCGTAAGGAACACCCGCCAAGAGCTTCATCCCCTGGTACAGGCTCAAGCACGGTTATTAGCACTTCCATGAGCAATAATCCACTGGTTCCCCGCCTTACGAAGGATGCCTCATCAAGAGCTTCCTCGCTTAAGACTGCATCTGAGTCCAGGGTTGTGACTAAGCCAGGACCAAATAAAATAGATGCAGCTCGAAAGAAAGTCGATCCATCAAAGAGTGATGCGCGAGCAATTAATAACGCTTTTTGTGTTCGCAGCTTTATCTCCAACATTGAATTGTGGCAGAGGACCGAGAAGCAGAAAGATTCGCTCACACGTCGGAAGATCTGGTAGAGGGCCAGAAGCGGGTAAAGGTCGCCAAAGTAAACCCGGTACTCTACCCGATTGCAAAATGTCTGTAGAAAGATAGGTTATAGTTGAGGGCATCCTCACTATAAATTTTCAATGTGGCATGAAGGTGTGTGAAGATGGAGATTGGTTTCACTGTCGCGTCAAACTGATGCAGTTCGCGGACGAGAGATCAATCTCTATGTTTAAATTTGCCATCAACATGCCCGGAGAAATTTTACATGACGCCAAATTGGATGTGGTCTCGAAGGACGATATCCCGTCGCGACCGGGCCTTTGGTGTGTGGCGCCATCCCTTGCTGTCCGGTAAAGACCAAATTTTACACAACATACGAATGTGCAACTCAAACATTCCAACAGATGATTGGCGAATCGTCAAGTTAGAAGAGCCCGTCAACAATCGCAGAGGTGCGCTTATGTTGATAAACAAACCCTCTTCAGCTCCGCTCAACAAATCAGATGGGTCGTAAACTTTGGTTTCCTAAAATTAAAGTGCAGGATTTATAAGGGCTAGCTAGTCGAATAACGCTCCTGTGGAGCATGTGGAAGATGTCGCCTCAGACACTGTTTGTATAGATCTCGCGGCTTTCATGTCTGGGGATGAAGTTGTGGATGACGATTGCGTCTCCCTCTGGTCAGGCTGCTTTGGACACTGCATCTCAACCGTTTCCAATGATTGACTCCCACGAATCCGAAACAGAGGAGGAGGAGAATGTCACGATGTTGGAGAGGACATAATGGTGAGGTTTTTACAGATCAACCTTCGCCATTCAAGGGCAGTATCGGCTGCTCTCATGCATCGTTTATAACGATATCGTTTTTGTTCAGGAACCCTTAGTGGCAAAAGATCTCGTCGAGGATCTAAGGTGTTTCGATTTTACAATTTTTTACGTTTCTGGACAGGGTACACCGCGGTCCTGCGTTCTTGTCAGAAAAAAACCCTCAAGGCTTTTCTGGTACCGAATTATAGTGATAAAGATTGTGTTTTAGTCTGCCTGGAGCTACAAGGTAAGGTTTGTTGGGCTGCTTCGGTATACATGGCTTTTGATGGTACTCTACCTTCTCCCAATTTAAAGGAAGCCATTGCGACAACAAAGACTTCAGAAACATGTGTAATTCTCGGGTGCGACTCTAATTTCGGACACTAATGAGCGAGGTGAATTGCTTCTCGAGTACCTTCCGGGTACCGATCTTTCAATTTGCAATGTGGACTCGGAGCCTACTTTTATTACAAAAAAAAACCGACAAGAGGTTTTGGACATCACTCTAGCATCAGAGGAGATAATTCATTTAATCAAGTGCTTAGTGGATTATTGGACAGCGCTTTGTCTATTTTGATCAACTGGGCAAATCCAAGCTAAACCGGAGTTGGTGCCTTTTTCTAGAAGACGTACTATTCCTTATCTATTGACCCATATCCATGCTACGGGATACACAGCCACAATTTTCTCCACAGAATGGCATTTTTTTAATTATATAGGACTCAATTAAAATTACTCACCTTTACTATCTGCCGTTGCGTCCGGTGTTTTCTCATTATTTGCCAGTAGCGAGGTTTGATTCGAGGACGAATCCGAGTCGAGTCGACTCTTTTTCGGCTCACTGAAATAGAAAAAAAATTTGTCGAATTAGTTACAATTGAACCGGTTCTAATAATATTCAAAACTATAGTCAGAAATAGTCTTAGAGCAATGTAAACAATTAAAATGTCTCCTAAGTGGATATACATAGAAAGAGACTATAGGCATTGCTTCTTCCCCGAAAATCAAAACCGACGACTCTCGTCGACTCGGCACACAACTTGAGACTTGAAGCATCATTATCATCGGATTTGAAAAGTTCAACAAATTCCCAAAAAATATGACTCCGTTTTCTCCCTACATTTTGGCAAATTGATTTGGCGAAATGATCTGCCGCCGCAGCCGCCGTGAATTTGCATATACTTCATATATCCAATGGTGGGCGCATTGCTCTCTCTTTCTACATCCTTGTGAATATAGGATTGAGTTGAGTGCTCTTGTGCCACCGCCACCATCGATAAGGATTTTGTTTACATTTCATACGCTATGCAATTATCTGCAATTTAATGAAAATCAAAATTAATTTAATTCACAAAATGGATTTTAGGAAAACGGCTGGCGGCGCTTTGCTTCGCTTGTTGGTTGATTTGGAGAAGGAGCTCGCTCGAAACGATGCGGTGGGCGGTGGTTGAGAGCCCGCCGCCCTCCTTTTCAGGTGGGTGCAGCAGCAGTGTGGCTCGACGACGAATATAATGCGATGATTTTCATATGCCAATTGACTAATGAATGAATGATCATTCGTGTGGAATAGATTAGTTCATAATTGATTTTAAATAAATTAGGAGATATGGATGGTGGAAAAATGAAATCTGCGATATTGGTTTGGTTCGGTTTGGATAATTCAATATTTATGGATGAATTTCGGAAAATATGATAATTTGATTGCGAATTGTTGGTATCAAGCAGACGATGACTTTTGGGTGGATTACAGATTGCAGACAGAAAGGATGCAGGACGACGCTTAAAAAACGAGACATTGGATCGAACAAGAGAATTTTGGTGTGTTCAAGGAACGAATATGAATGAATGAAAGTGAATGAAACGTGCAATGACAACCTTATCCGCAAGGGTATGGCCTTAAAATTCAGCCTCTCGGGCCCCGATCCAAATTTAATTGCTAGTCAATTCAGAAAGCAAGCGATGCATTCCGCAATATCATCAATGAAAAAACTTGAATCCAAGTACAACGTTCCAGCGGGCCTTAGGTAATTAAACACAGAAAATACAGACTAGGAGACAAGAGGGAATCCTGTGGTACCTTGTCAAAAGTGAAAGTTTAATACAGCATCATGAAAGGCAGGAAAGCGAATACAAAATCGGTGGTTGAGAGCCACTCAAAACCATCTGCTTGAATGCGCCAATTTTCCTAAAACTTCTCGTTAACAATTAAATATTGTGCAGATCACGAAAAATGGTCACCAGTTTAATGATGATTATGCACGTACATATATGCATCGAACTTTTGGAAAATCATTACCAGGCACACCTTCAAAAAGCTCCTGAATTTCTAAAGATCGTCATTTCAACCAACAACTCTAAGCAATTAACGCATTGCTGAGAAGAGTGTCAAATCTCAGGCAAAATGTTAAACGAGCGCAGAACAAATGTAGGTTTAAGAAAAGTGGCCCTAGACTTGAATTTTGTGGAACTTCACGTTTTGGGTAAAACTGAGACGATACCCATCTGTCTTTTTCAGCCTCGATCGTGGCTGGTTCTACAAATGGGGCAGACCTATATAAGGCGTCAAGAACGAGGTGCTCTTTTACCTTCCTGTGAACGACAGTAAAATCAAATTGTTACAGTCTTACCATCCACCTTGCCAATCGACCATTAGGTCCTTAAAGTTATGAAGCCTTACTGTGGTGGTCAGTCAGGACGCTGAATTGTGTTCTCTCCAGGTAAGGCCGTAGTTTCTAAATTGCCCAGCACTCTTCTTTTCTGTTGTAGAAAATTTCCTTTCATTTTTGGAAAGTGAGCGGCTTAGAAAGGCTATATCCTGCTCCCCGTCTTTAAAATACTGTGATAACACTGCTCCCAGCCCGAAATCTGAAGCGTCGGTTTGGAGTACGAATGACAGATTATAATCGGGGCAGCTTACCACCGGTGCAATAATCAACATCTCCTTTGCCTACCTGAATGCCACGTTACTTGGGTCCAGATTGAGTCCCTTTTCTCGTCTACAACATATCCTAAATATCCCAGCTGTGGGCGACAATATTCACATTTCTCCCTAGAGACTTTCAGTCCAACGCTTCTAAGTCGGAAAAAGACTTCCACCAGCACTTTAACGTGCTGTTCAAAAGTGGACGTGGCGATGATAATATCATCCGTGTATGGGAAGCAGTGGGGTTCCATATCAGGTCCAATCGCCCTATCTATCAATCTTTGCCACGCATCCGGCGCATTTTGCAATTCAAATGACATACGCTTAAATTAAAATAGTCCCCGATATGGAACTGTGAATGCTTTTAGCGGCTTCGCCTCCTCAGCTATCGACACTTGCCATTATGCTGATTTATGCTGATCCAGCGATGACAAACACCTGGCATTGCCGAATTTGTCCAAAGTGGCCGCTATATACGGTAACGGGTAAGCACCCCGTTCCGAAACTTTGTTCAATTTCCTAAAATCGACACAAAACCGATATTTATCATTCGTTTTCTTGACAAGGAGAATCGGTGATGACCATGGACTTGAGGACGGTTCGATTATCCCTAGCTTAATCATTTTATCGAGCTCCTTATCGAACCGCTGTGGACACCGAGTAATAACATTGCTTAATTGGTTCTTACTTCGTTATTATCCGGTGTTCTACCAAATCGGTGCATCCTATGCATCATCTCCCATCAGATCGAACTGCTTTTTTAATGCTGCTTCCAAGCTCTTCTCTTCTTCGAGTGTAGGTTTTTTCCTCCATCTTAAATGGGATAAAGTAGCACACAATTGTATTGACGGGGATAGTACCACTCTCTTTCTCTTGAATTTATGACAATTCCAGACAACTCTAAGAAGTATGTGCCGAGTATGAGGTCACTCTGACATTTTTGGTACAATTAGCAACTTAATTTGCACATTTTACATTTTAATTGAGACATCAATCCCCCCCTCCCCCAATAAAAGAACCCTCTCACCATTCGCTCAATATGTTCCACCCATTTCTCCCTAGTAATGAGCACGACCCTCCGGAGGCCAAAAGTGCCTGGACATGCACACCCATTATTTCCATATCCATGAGTGGACGATTGTCCCTGTCTCTCCTCGTGAGCATAAGCTCAACTTTTTGAATGGCGATCTCCTTCCTTCCCTCTGTGGTGCGACCGCTTAATGAACACCTTTGTCGTTACCCGTTAGTGTACTTTAAATGTATTTTGACAATTAGGAATTTCAGTCTTTATTACCCCTTGCCTTCCACATCCATAGCAATGTCCAGGACGTTTATAATCTTTCGATAAATGTCCTGTTTGTTTGCAGTTGTAACACCGCAGGTTCTTGTTATCAAACGCTGCTACCGTATTATTGATTTCGGCCCCTTCATAGGCCAAGGCTGACTCCAAAAATGTCCTATTCGACGCCGGTACAGGTGGACTGTAGGATTCCACTAACACACAAGTCCTTTCCAAATTTCGACATATTTGTACCAAGTCGGATACTGACGCAATATCTTGCAAAGCCAACTTCGTTTGGTAAAAAGGAGTAATATTGTCGCGTAAAATCTTTAGTTTTCTTTTTTCAGTGCAACCTTAAACGTCTGAACAGAAGCTTCATTGTTGCGACATAACCCCCAATTGTTTCATCCGCTCCTTGAGTCCTCGGTTTTTGTTTATCGGAATTTTTCTTCATTTGAGGATTTTAGCTATCCTCTTTTTCGGTGAATTTGAGGTTAGGCGATTCGGGGGATTTTTCTTTCCCTTTGCGTGTGTTGTCATTAAGCAGAGCCAATCGCAAAATGATGGCAAAAAAAACCAACAAAATAGAATCCCAATTACAAAACGCCCAAAGGATCAAAATTGCAAAAAAAAAATAAAAAAATTAGCTTTCCTCACACCAGGAGATTAAGTCGCATCAGCTCAAAAGCCAGTCCACCCGATTCGATAAAACAGTCCAATAGCCTATCCTTTTGTGTCGCGAACGTTTTTTGCAAAAACAACAAAAAAAAAGCTGAAGCATCCTGTGCTACTCCCAAAAATAATTGTTTCGAATCGAATACCTAACGATGGCTTTCAACTTGTCGATATCCACGCTTGTCATCCCCGAATTCTGGAAAAAGGGGCAGATTATCCCCCTTCTCAAACCCGGTAAAAGCGCGAAACTCGCCGAATCCTACCGTCCAATCACAATTCTATCACCCGTTGCGAAGACGCTCGAAGCACTCATCCACCCCACCCTTGTATCACATGCTGAGCTAGCTTCTCACCAGCATGGCTTCAGGAAGATGCATAGTACTACAACAGCTCTGGATATGATCACCCATCACATCCAAAATGGCCTCAACCAGAAACCGCCCTGTGACAGAACCGTCCTAGTAGCCCTTGACCTGTCGAAAGCCTTCGACACGGTCATTCACTCTGCGTTGTTGGCTGATCTCCTAAATATGCATATTCCTGCACAAGTGGTTAGGTGGATTGCCAACTATCTAGCTGGGAGGCAATCCTTCACAGAGTTTCGAGGCAGTTGTTCAAAGCATAGAAAAATTAAGCAGGGAGTTCCACAGGGTAGCGTACTCTCTCCTACATTGTTCAACATCTACCTGTCGAGCCTTCCAACACCACCGGAAGATATCGAACTAATTTCCTATGCGGACGATTGCACCGTACTTCTTCTTCTTGTAGCGGTGCAGAAAGGTGTGTAACCGTACTCACCTCGGGGAATGATTTAAACGGCATGTGTGCTCGACTAAATGACTATATCAGGGGTCGTACGCATTACACAAAATAAAAATATAGGAATATAGGAGAATATACGAGAAAATATAGGAGTTATATAGGAGGTACATATTTTGTTTGTAACATATCATCACACATACATATATGGCCAAAAAAATAAGTACACCCCTCTTGTACCATTTTAATCATGATTTTCATTGCATTTATTATATTGTATCGAAATAGATAGTAATTATAATTATAAGAACTCGGATACAACAATGCCAGGGAACCCGAAAAAGAAGATGGCTCTCCCCTATCTTCTTGGTCCCGACCGGAATAAACTCTGAAGTGGATAATGAGCTTGGTCCAAATTATAAGTACGCCAGCGTTTTTTAACTTTTTTTCACAAACGGTTTCTGACTTTTTATCAGGATTTGTGTTTTGTTATTTTTTGGTGTGTAACTAACGTCAAATTAAAAACAAAAAATACTTAAAAATGCTTACCAGGCCTATAGAAAATCGAGTGGGGTCCAAAACTGAAATTGCGGTCAAACTATTCTGTCAAACTATTCGCTCAATCATGAAAGAAATCGGCTGATCGTGCATTCAGTTCATAATTCATTAAGAACTAAAGAAAATCAGTCGGAACTACGATAAAATCCATAATATGGCTCTCAAGGATAATTGACAATCACATTATCACTATGGCGAAAAAAGTTCCCTTGGCATTATTGATGCTTATCGCGGGAGTATTGGAAATATTTCATCTCACCGAAAAGTCAATGGAAGACTACAAGAAGTAAAGCAATTTTGGCGAATAGATTCGAAGTTTCCTTCGCCATCGAAAAAAATATAGAAGGTGCGATCAATTATGGAGAGAGATAGTCCTCCTTGGTCGAAACAAAACAAAGAAATATTCAGAATATTTTATTTTAGTGCCGATATCGTAATAAATTTGAATCATAAAAGACTCCTATCGAAATATTCTTTGTCTCAGAGAAAAATAAATTTGATCAACGCTACATTAAAGGACTTTTTCCAACCGGAGCCAAAATATTATGGTCAATGGTTTTTTTTAGAGTTTGTTGTCATTCAAATCCATCTAGTAACTATTACAGTGAGACAATTCCAGTATAAGAAATGTCTGTTAAGAATCATATCGCATTATGCTAAAGAATCTATGCCAGTTAGGTGACCATTCTAGCAGAATAATAACATTAACCACACCTCATAAGCTGGTGAACGATTAGCTTCATTAACAAGGAGTGTAATTTTTACTTGGTGAAGTCGTTTACCGAACTTTAATTCACTCGAAATATCAGAAAGAATTAAGTTAAAGAATTGGAAAAAGGTATGCCGAAATAAGGACAGAATCATAAGGGTTTCCTTGAAGTTACTTGGTATACGGTACCATTTGGATCATGCCGCCAAATTATCTCCAGAAAGTCAACAAGAACGGATTTTTCTCTGAAGAAAAGTGGACAATATGATGAGAAATAATGAAAGACAGTAAGCTCTCGTCGAATTAGAGCATGAAGTTGGAACTAAAGCTAGTTTGAATTAAATTAATTGAAATATACTTATTATTTCGTCCAGCCTTTTTTAGTCGTCTCACTTTTTTAAGGGAAATGAGAGCCGTTGTTTTAAATTGTTACTGTTTATATTATTTTATTCCTCTCCAATTAGGTAACAAAATATTATTAAACGATTTTTATTTTCTTTAATAACCGCTGGGCTACAGGGGGTTAAGAAAAAAATTATTTTACTGTACTTATTTTTTTGGTCATTATGTGTATATTTTTTCACATTTATTTCTTTTTATGGAGCATTTCAATTTCCTTTTCAAATTGTTTTATGTTTCACATATATTGGAATTTTTAAAATTTTTAGCCTTTTTTAGAGAGACAAATGAAAAATATTGGAATATATAGGAATAGGGGCAAAATATAGGAGAATATAGGAGGTGCGATGCAAATATGGGAAATATAGGAGGAGTACGGACCCTGCTATATTGAAAAACTGGTGGAGTTTTTCAGTATCCGCAACCTAGTCATTTCGCCGTCTAAATGTACTGCAACTCTTCTTACCACCTGGACGCAGGAATTTTCGGAGGTGCTTGCGATCCGTACTGGTAAGCATGCTGAAGACGTTGTTCCTACCGTTACCAACCCCAAGATCCTAGGTGTCTATCTAGATACCATGATGAAGTCGAAAGATCACGTCGAGAACGTAGTCGACAGAATGCACAGTAGAAACAACGTCCTAAAGGCACTAGCCGGGAGTTCCTGGGGCAAGGACAAAGAAACTATGTTGGTCACCTACAAAGCGATAGGTTGGACAATACCTAGCTATGCAGCACCGGTGTGGTCGCAAACCGTTTGTGACACAAATTGGAATAAGATCCAGGCATGCCAGAACGCTGTTCTACGTATCGCTACAGGTTGCCGTCTCATGTCGTCCCAGGATCATCTTCATCAAGAAACTAACATGTTATCAGTGCGCGATCATAATCACCTCTTGTCTTTACAATATCTGGTCGGTTGCTATCGAGAGGATCACCCAAACAATCATCTCATGGACAACACTCCCCCCCCCTCGACATGTCAGGAGTGGATACAAACGGGTACCTCCCGATATATTCGATAATACAGCATACCATGCGGCCATCGCAGATATTCACACAACCGTTGTGAATCGGTCAATAGGGAGTTTAGGTCCGAATAGAGTCCTCTCAGTGCCCCCACCACCCATATCGCCTGAGGAGACTAGGCTCCCGAGAGCCACAAGAGTGACACTAGCCCAGCTTAGGTCGGGCTTTTGTTCTCGCCTCAATTCCTACCTATCTCGAATAGACCCGGACATACAGAACATTTGTCTGAGCTGCGGTGGTGCGCAACACGATGTGGACCACCTGTTTCGATGCCCCGCTGCACCCACTAACCTCACTCCGAGGGCATTATGGGACAACCCTATTGCAGCTGCTACTTTCTTGTCGCTTGAGACAATAGGCGAGAACGACGACGAAACTTAGAACACATCCATAGACATGCACAGCGACTCACACCCTTCTGCACCGTTACAACAACAACCCGCAGATACAATCATGGCAGATCAAGAAAGATAGCATACATCAAGAAGTGAATAAGGAATGACGATCAGAAGTAATGAAATTTTTTGTAAAGCATTGATTCGATGATTTGATTTGATCCGATCCTAAACGAAATTCGTTACCGCCGGTTAGGGGAATTGACTCCATCCTTACTAGAGAAGTAGCACTACGTGCTGATGTACTGAACGAAGCTACTGGTGTAGTAAAAACTAGGGGCATACAGCTAAGCGCGAATTTCTTCTAAAATGAGCCCCAGGAATATCAAATGTCTCTCCAATCACGTATAACGTTGGGATGGATGGAGTCCGTACCTCCGACCAGAACCCGAACTCTTTGACTTGATAACAGTCTAGACGGGATGGGGTCAAAAAGCTGTGCCCAGGCTAACTGCATATTTTACAAAGAGCAAGATGTCGTGCTCTGTGGCCGGTCGCCACTCTGTGAAATAGACACTATAGAGAAACGAGTTTCCAAACTCGGTACGACTCGTCGCAACTTTATTATTCAGAAGAAGATGATAAGAAATATTCTTATCGTAGAATAATAAACTAACAATGCGACTAGGAAGTGGTATGACTGACAACCGTATCACACTCCGAATTCAGTTGTCTTTGTAACGTTGATGACTACACACGGTAGTCATCAACGCACCATGCTCCACTAGGAGTTACGGTAATGAAGAGAGAGAAGATAATTCTTACAACTAGCTTTATACTGGCAATATCAAAGATTCGGGGAAAATCCCCAAATGAAATTCATGCAGATTAATTTAAAGTGTAAGGTCCAGGACCGTGAGAGAGAAGATTGTGGAAATCACAATTACACGATTATCCATTCCAGCAAGGCATGTCTACAGATATGTAACGGAGTGGTAAGAGACTAAGAAAGCCGAATTCGAAACATTTATGGACTAATTGGTGCTTCAAATTGATTAAATCGTAGGTCCTATGAACCATATGCGACACTCGACGAAAATCTGCCAATTATGCTCCAATGGCTCTAGAGTTTCCTAGTTACGTGGCTGCAATATAAACATTTAAAAGGTTAAAAGGTTCTTCGAATTTCGGTGTTGGAATGCCACTTCCGATGAGCCGCGAGGGCAACGAAATCCCTAATCATAAAATCTCCCAATGTAAGCCCCTAAAAACTGAATCAGACCTCCCAGAAACTCAATCTTCCAAACAACAACAAATTTTTGTGGATTTAATATTTGAGAATTTAGGTACATTTGGGAGATTATGCATTTGGCCTTTTGTTTAACGGAATTTTTCTTCATTTCAGGATTTTGTGATTGGCCATTCTTTTTTTTCGGGGGATTTGTGGTTAGGCGATCGGAGTGATTTCTCTTTTCGTTTTGTTGTGAATATGAAGGAAAGCGAAGGAAAACCCCCAAATGAAAAAAATTTCCCCCAACGAAGGAAAATGTTCAAATGGTGGAAAATTACCAAATGGAGAGAAATCCCTAAATGAAGAACAATCCCCAAACGAAGAAAAATCTCCAAAATTGAAAAAGATCTACAAGCGAAGGAAAATCACAAAATTAAAAAAAAATCCTCAAACGAAGAAACATCTCCAAACGAAGAAAATTGCTCAGATGGAGGATAATTACCGAATGGAGAGAAGTCCCCAAATGAAGAACAATCCCAAAACGAAGAATAATCTCCAAATGGGTAGATATCCCCAAAATAAAATACGTCTCAAAACGGAGAAACCCCGAATGGAGAGAACACATTGCATATTCCTACCAAAATCGACAAACCTCCTTCAGATTAGATTGGATAGAAAAACGCTAGGACGCCATGGCGTGATTAACACGGTGTTAAAATCTGAATGATGCCACAGAAATTCATAGAAATCTTTGAAGCATGCTTCACATAATTCCCACACCTTCCCGAGACAGTCGAACCGTCAAAAACTGTTACAAACGAAGAAAAATCAACACATTAAAAAAATAAATACCCAAATCATGGAGAATCCGCAAAAGGGGAAAACAAATCGGGATTTTTCCAAAGTATTTTTTGGGGATTATCCATGATTTGGGTTTTTGTTTTCTTAATTTGTTGATTTTTCTTAATTTGTATCAGTTTTTGTCGGTTCGACAGTCTCAGAAAGGTGTGCTAAAAAATCCCCAAAATGAAGAAAAATCCCGAAATGATGGAGGATCCCCAAAGCCAAAAAAAAAATCACAAGTGAAGAAAGATCCTCTGAAAAAAAATCCTTGAATGGAAAGGAATCTCCTAGATTCTCCAATATTCATCCTCAAACAAAGAGAAATCCCCATAAGAAAAAAAATCCCCAATTGCGAAATTCACAAATGAAGGAAAATCACAAGATGGAAAAAAATCCTTGGAAAGATATCCCCGAACGAAGAAAAATCCACAAATTGAGAAAAATCCCCAAATGGAAAGAAAGGGGAGATTTATATCTTTGGCGCCAAAATTTTTATAAGGATGGGAGGATATCATTTTTCTTGACCGGAAAGGATCGAATTTGTCCAATCCTTTTTTTGTGAAATCCTAAAAATTCTCTTGATATTAACCGTCAATGTTTAACTTTCACTGTTTAGACTGAAAAAGGGGGATAGTCCCGCTTTCATAATTGGCGATAAAGTCATTATTTCAATAAAACAAACGTTCTGAATTTTACAAGTAATTGATGGAAAATCAATCCCCAAACGAAGAAAAATCTCCAAAATTGCAAAAGATGTACAAACGAAGGAAAATCACAAAATGAAAAAAAAAACGAAGAAACATCTACAAGCGAAGAAACATCTCCAAACGAAGAAAAATGCTCAGATGGAGGATAATTACCGAATGGAGAGAAGTCCCCAAATGAAGAACAATCCCAAAACGAAGAAAAATCTCCAAATGGGTAGATATCCCCAAAATAAAATACGTCTCAAAACGGAGAAACCCCAAATGGGGAGAACACATTGCATATTCCTACCAAATTCGACAAACCTCCTTCAGATTAGATTGGATAGAAAAACGCTAGAACGCCATGGCGTCACTAGCGCGGTGTTAAAGTCTGAATGATGCCACAGAAATTCATAGAAATCTTTGAAGCATGCTTCACATAATTCCCACACCTTCCCGAGACAGTCGAACCGTCAAAAACTGTTACAAACGAAGAAAAATCAACACATTAAAAAAATAAATACCCAAATCATGGAGAATCCGCAAAAGGGGGAAAACAAATCTGGTTTTTTCCAAAGTATTTTTTGGAGATTATCCATGATTTGGGTTTGTTTTTTTAATTTGTTGATTTTTCTTAATTTGTATCAGTTTTTTTGGTTCGACAGTCTCAGAAAGGTGTGCTAAAAAAAATCCCCAAAATGAAGAAAAACCCCCAAATGATAGAGGATCCCCAAAGCCAAAAAAAAATCACAAGTGAAGAAAGATCCTCTGAAAAAAAATCCTTGAATGGAAAGGAATCTCCTAGATTCTCTAATATTCATCCTCAAACAAAGAGAAATCCCCATAAGAAAAAAAAATCCCCAACTGATGCGAAATTCACAAATGAAGGAAAATCACAAGATGGAAAAAAATCTTTGCAAAGATATCCCCCAAACGAAGGAGAATCCATGAATTGAGAAAAATCCCCAAATGGAAAGAAAGGGGAGATTTATATCTTTGGCGCCAAAACCTTGATAAGGATGGAAGGATATCATTTTTCTTGGCCGAAAAGGAACGAATTTGTCCAATCCTTTTTTTGTGAAATCGTAAAAATTCTCTTGATATTAACCGTCAATGTTTAACTTATCTATATGAGGTCGGGTCGGTTCACTGTTTAGACTGAAAAAAGGGGATAGTCCCGCTTTCATGATTGGCGATAAAGTCATTATTTCAATAAAACAAACGTTCAGAATTTTACAAGTAATTGATGGAAAATCAAAATCGAGGCGCAAATGCCCCCAATGAGCTACATCATAGAAATGTCTAGCTATGACATTGAATACCTGAAGAACCGTTACTATTTAGCGAAATAGAACTGCAGGTTCGAACGTTCCGGACTAGCATGTAAGCCAATAGAACGCCGTTGTCAAAATATAGTGTCATAGACACTGAGAAATCGTGCCGAGAAAAATCTCCAAATGGAGAAAAACGTCTAAACGTAGAAAAATCCCCAAAACGAAGCAAAATTGGTAAAATGAAGAAATATCGAAAAAATAAGACTTCTTCCTTCCTTGCCACATTCTCTACACCGCTCCATAGCGTCGCATCGCTCGGCACCCGTAAAATTAAGACAAATCCCCAAAATGAAGAAAAATCCCAAAATGAAGAAAAATCCCAAAATGAAGACAAATCCCCAAAATGAAGCCAAATCCCCAAATGAAGAAAAATCCCCAAATGAAGAAAAATCCCCAAAATGAAGCTAAAACCCCATTGGAGAGAAAACTCCGAATGACGGTAAAAAAATCCCCAAATGTGAGAATTCTAATAAAGACAAATTTCCAAAATAAAAAAATACCCAAACGAAGAAAAATCCCCAAAAAAAAAATAAGAAAAACCACCAAAGGAAAAAAAAATCTCAAAATAAAGAAAAATCACAAAATGGATAGAAATATACAAATTATGAAATAATCCCCAAATGAAGACGAAAAATTCCTTAAATGGAGACAAATCTAAATTTGCAGGGAAATCTTTAAGTGAAAAGAAATTTCCGAATGAAAAAACAGGCAAATGAAGAAAAATTCAAATAGGTAGAAAAAATTCCAAATTGAGAACCCCAAATGGAGAGAGATTTTCAAATGGAGAAAAATCCCTAAACAGAAAAATTCCCAAATTGGAGAGAAATCTTCGAAAGAAAACAAACAAAATTACATAAATATTGCAAATTCCCCAAAGGCATATTCCTCTTAAATGCAAAATCCCCCAGCTTTTGGGGATTTTTTGCTAGCTGATTCTGTTTTTTGGTGATATGAGTTTTGGTACCTTCCTTTGTAATTTTGGTAATTTCCTGCTTTTTTACAGCAACAGTTTTGCTAACTGTCTTGCCCCCATTTCACAGAAATCCCTACATTGAAGGGGAACTACAAAAAAAAACCCGTGAGAAGCCTAACCCTGATCATAAATGTAGAGAATGACAAATATGCTCTTACATAAGGAATGGAGTAAGATCCCCAACACTTACCTTGCATCTGAACTATCGGCACTGCCGGGTCTAGGCCTAATCCCCAAACAACTATTCAGTCCACTGCTACTCTTATCATCACCACCACCACCACCACTCGTCGTCGTCGTCGTCGCACTAACCACCACAGTCGGCGATTTACGCTCCTTGTCATTGCACAACGATTTGCCATCCGCCAAATTTACAGCGTTGGATATCACAAGTTCGGTCTTCAGACCGTTAAATGTCGGCATAGTCGACAGCGTTGTCGTTGTCGACGTCGATGTGGACGATGGTGGCGGAGTTGGCAATGAATTTGCCCCACCTCCGCCGCCGGATGCCATCGTCGTCACTGACGTCACATCCGTTGAATTTGTTGTCGTCGTCGTCGTCACACCCGTGCCCGGAACCGAATTACAATTCGTCGACGTTGATGTGCTCGTGTTCGTCCCGGATGTTTTCGTCAAGTTCGCATCGTCCAAGGCGACACCACCCACTTTTGTGGATGTGGATGATGACGTGGAGGAGTCGAAACTCGAATGTTTCTCCGTTGAATTAACAGATGACGCTAGCTGCTCTTTGTTCGTGTCTATGCTATTCTCGCTGCTGTTCGGGACATTGCTACTGGGGCCATTTGTCGAGGACAGACTGTTCTCGCTCGGTCCACCCGTTGCGAGAGTTGTTGTAATACTCGACCCGCTGTTGCCTGTTTCTGTTGCATTTTTACTTGATGCAGTGCTCGTTGTCGTGACTGCAGTTGCGGTTGCTGCTATTGTCGTCGTTGTGGATGCAACGGACGCAGTCACGCTCGACACAGCCTTCCCAGGCGAAGGGACATTTGTTGCCGACAATAGCGACGAAGTGGATGATGATGATGATGACGACGAGGAGGTATTCGTTGAGCCGACTATCGCGGCCGTACTACAGCTGGCCGATATGGCTGAAGTTGTGGTTGACGTCGTGGACGATGGGACCGATGACGATGCCGCCGAAGCGGCTACGGCCGCTGCAGCAGCCGCCGCCGCGGCACCACTCGCTGTCGATTGTGCGGCACGATCGCGACCGCCAGTCTTTTGTTGTTGTTCGCGTTGCAGGCGTGTCGTCACGCCTGTCGTTAGCGAATCGACAATGCATTGCGCCTGCTGTTGTTGCGATTTTTGCGGATTGCGCGAACTACGCGTTCGTTGTCGCGACTTCCGCAGCAACTGTTTATAGTTCTCCGTCTTCTTGCTGAGGTAGTAGTAACGAACACAATCTTGTGCAGATTTACGATCTAGATTCGATGCAATTGCGCCGAAATTTTTCGGATGCTGTAGGAATTTCTCTTTGAAGATTTCCTTTTCGCCCGCGGTCCAGACGTTGAGATTTTGTTGCTCCTTGTAGTCGGTGATCATGTCGCCGAGAAAGCCGTTCTCGTTGGAGAACGCACAACGTCGTTGTCGGGCGTCAAACATGAGTGGTGGTATCACAGCGTATGAGCGCATCTTTTTGTCCTCCATTGCCTGCGGAAAAGTGAAGAAATATTCAATTTGATTTCACGCGGAAAATGTATCGAAAAACTCACCTGCTCCTGCAGACCGTCCATAATCTCCTCGAGATCCGCCTCTGACTTTATCCTCGACCCCACCCGATTGAATCGTTCCTTGTCCTCGCGCTGTTTCCTCAGCTCCGTGAAGATCTTCTCGAAAATCTCCCGGTTCTTGGCTTCTTTCGCTTTCCGCTTCGCGCTCGACTCAATCTTCTCCACACGCTTAAGCCAATCCTGCGACAATTGTGCATACTCCTCCACGAGTTTGGCATTGCGTGCCGCCCGCTCCGTCTTCTCGCGTCTCAAATGCATCATGAGCGGCACTTTGATCGTCTCGTGGCGTTTTATCACCTCCTGCAGCGCATCCATGTCCGACGGTTGATTGTACAGCGGCAGATCATTGAGCGGTCCCAAATGTCCCAGAACGGCATGCTGTTCGGCCGCTCGTTTCCTATTATCCGCGTAGATCTTCTGCGCCAGACTGCGATGCCGGGGTGGCACCTCTGACGTCTCGGGCTCTTTGGAAGGTTGTTGTTTCGCCGCACTGGACGCCTCCTCGAGTGCCTTCTCCTTGTTCATGAGTATCGTCTTGGCGTTGGTCGCCTTCTCGATCTCGTTGTCCACCTTGCTGATCTGATTCAGTAGATCGTCCTTGGTGGTGCGTCGCTCCTCGATCGTGTCGTTGGGCAGCGTGGGCGAGATCGCTTCGACTTGGGGATGATACGCTTCCGTGTTGGCGGGTCGATGATCGCGCGTGTCCACCTTGAGAGGCTGCGGGGCCTGCGATGGAGGCTGCTGCTGCTGCGACGGCGTTGCAGACGCTTGTTGTGATTGGGCGGGCGGGTGATTGTTTTCTCCTATACGAATTTTCTTGAACGGCTGTCCTCCGGGGTCGGGAGGAGCGGCCTGGGGTGCGGGTCGAGCGTTCGCGGACATGTACTCGCTGGGTGGAGGCGGATGCTGTTGCTGGAGCTGCGACTGATGCGGGGGCTGTTGTTGGGAGATGAGCGACATTCGCTGCCGCCCCGGAGGATGTCCCTGAACACTACTGGTCTCCATCGGACCGGCGGATCCAACTGATACCATAGACATGCTACCACTTCCCGTGACGACTGGCTGTATGCCACCGCTATTACCTCCTGGTCCTTGGGCGGCTTGTGCCGCTGCTGCTGCCGCGGCGGCGGCTGCGGCCCGATGATAGTCCTGCATGGCCGCGGAAGGCGGTGGACCCGGTACGGTCGAGATTCGCGCGTACGGATTCTCACGAAACTGTTGCACTTGCCCGACGCCGTACTGTGTTTGCGGCACATATCGCAATGAGGTGGCCGTAACGGCATCTGTGAAACGTGGATAGGCAGTGTGATTGGCCGCTCCGCCAGGACGCGGTGGCGAAAGCGGACTGGTGGCCGATCGCGATGTATTTTGTTGTGATGGTGGCGGTCCGATGCCGCCTTTTGTTGTGTACGATTGTGGCGTGTCCACGGGCCTAAAATGAGACAAACAGAAAATCACAATTAGACAAAACACCTCAAAATTACGCAAAAACAAATCAAAAATCTCCAAAAATTACGTTTGAGACACCCGAGCAAACATCCTCGACACTTTCCCTGACCAAAATTTCACCCCCCGAACGCGTCAGATTTAATTCCGAATTTGATTTGATATCTGGACAAGGACCTGTCTCTCCCAATACAATCAATTTCCGCGAAAGGACGCAAATTCACTGACTAGACAGGATACAACCCGGGTAATTTGCAAGAACGCATCACATCGCCATTCGTCCTGTGGCAGGTAAAAACGTCGCTTTTGACATTTCACAGAGAGACACATGCACACCTGGCGAATGCCCCGCAAAATTTTTGTTGTTTTGGGTGCGTGCAATGGGAGCCGCTGTAAACAAGGTCGGTCACGTGGATATGGATAGGTCGCGGAATGGGGACAGTCACGGCCGTTTAAAGCAGACATGGATGGATTCAGGTGAAATTTTGCGAAAAGGAATATAAAAGTGGCAATTTATCATTAGAAATTTGATTAGTTTGGGAAAAGAGAAATTAAATTTCCTGGAGACACATTAAAATGGTTAGAGAAATCGTCTCTAATGATTCTGCGTGAAATTATATAAAATTAAATATTTTAACACGAATTATGAGAATTTTGGAACGAAATATCACACGTTTGCTCTCCAGTTTTGTGCAATCACAATTATTTGTGTGCCATTTTTCTACAGCCGAGGTTCGAAATCACGATTAATAAGCTTTCCTCTCTGAAATTATTTCGGTTTTAGGAAAAACGCTATCATCGGTATAGAATGTGGAATTTGGTGTCTAAAGTAACAGTTGTATGTATGGCAGCGCAGATGTCTACACATCCTTCTGGTTAGGAGAAGGATTAGTTAAAATGAGCAGTTATAGGACCTGCGTTGCGACCGATAATTATTAATTTTATCTGGATGAGTCTGCTATATGAGCTTTAACTAGCAAACGACCTATCCTTAAGGTGTACTAAAACTACGATAATCTTCTCCTGTCGGCAAGAACATGTAAACAGCTGCGCTGTCATGAGACTAAAGTCTTTGTGACCTAAACGCCTATTTTTTGTATTCGTGGAAATTTTAGTCTCAACATATGAAAAAGCTTGCTAAACAAACTGTCATCTGCGTCCCCAACTGTAACCAACCAACCACAAAAGTCTCGCTAGAAACCAAAAACTTCGGGCAGTTCCCCTTTAATTCGATCTCTAGCACGTTTTTAGCTTTAATTCAATCGACTATGCGATATAGGAACAAAAACACAACCTACCCGGTAGTTATTTTTCTCTTTTCCCCATCCCATCGCATGCACTGAATTAATCAATTTTCAGGGGGTACTAACCTCCCGCTATTTTGCCAGGCTCATACTCTACAACAAGCTAGTGCCTCTATTGGTTTTTTGTTGACTACGACGACCACGTCAAACACAACCAACAAGAACGCACGGTCACCAGCAGCAGCCATTATATTGGGAATAGTCGTCGACGACAACTTCTTTTTCTTCTCCTTATCCTTATTTCACCTCCCTGCAATTTGATTTATGGGAGCAAACAGAAGCAAACCGGCTGACCGTCGGCCCGACGACCTACACCATTGCTAAGGGCATGTTCCGAAACGCCGACGGTGGGAGTTTATTTCATTCATACCACAATTTTTTCGGAAATACCAAGTAACGAGTATATTTTTCTAGCCAGAGCGCTATGCCATGTCCTGAAATTGATATGCGACAATAAATAATACATTTTCATTTTCATTCATCGTCATCACACTGTCGGCATTATATAACGAATAACTTCCTTGTTCCTAGCAATGTAGGAAGGGAGGCGATGACAGGAATGACGGGGCAATTTGATTGTATCCTTTTTGGTTCACTTCCTGGTTACATATCTACAAATGTACATAGTTTTGACTAGTTCAAAAAAGGTATGAGAGATGAACCTATGGGGGGAGACACGAAAAGTGGGGTAATCTTCAAAGTTTCCTGAACTGCGCTGCTTTGGTGAAGTTTTTACATTATGCAAGAGACGAGTAAACATACTCTAGTTCTGCTTGCAGCATGCTGTAGTTCTTCTGATGTCCATGTCGATCCAATTCTCGTTTCAAAAATCGTCGTCCTATCTTTCATCGAGAGAGAGAGACGACAGTGAGAGAGAGAGAGAGGAGAGACTAGGACGAAGAATTTTATTTATTTATTATGAAAAATGTCAGGCCATACATTATGTGCGCATGTCCGTTAGTCGGGCGGAGGTTTTTTTTTTGTGTGTATGTTTTTTCTTCGTCGTCTTGTTGTTGTGAGTTCTGTACTAAAATGTTTTCTTGTTCTTGTGTTTGCCTGGACTTAATGGTAAGCACACATCCTGTGCAGATGATAGCGCAATAACACATAGCCGGGGAGGCCGGTCGAAAGAAAAAAAAACTTTAGTGGGTGGGGTAGTATGGAGTTGGGGTTTTCTATGGTGAATGATGCCGACCCGGGGTTTTTCCATATTTTTTCTTCTTTCGTTCCGCCTTCATCCCGTCTACTTCTTCGTTATATATTGATATAAAACGGAGCCGAAATGACTTAGCCCACATAAAAATTCAATGCCGCGCGCGAGCCTGCTAAATTGAGGCAAAACTGCTTGCTGTGCCAGGAGAAAAAGGATGAGATTTTTTTGTTTGCTATAAAAAACGGTTGACGGCATAAAATATCGACGATGTCGATTGACGACCAAGATATAACGAGTATGTGCATTGTGTGTATGAACTTTTGCTTTTTTTGAGTAAAAGTTTGGATTGGCTTTAAAATGTTAGGGTCATCGGTGACTATCTATAGGATACTTTAAGGTGGACGGGAATGAAGGAATTTATGATATAGGGTCGAAAAATTTTGTTTGTGCAATTATTGCGAATTAGAGAAATTAAAACTTTACCGAATATGGCTTAGGGAAAAACACCACCGTAGGGCGTCAAATTTTTAATTAAAAAAAGGGAAATTAAATTTCAGCATTCTTATAATAGTATTTAAAAAAAACAAATTAGAAATTGCTGATATGTGTGAATATTTTCAAACAAAGGAAATAAATCGAGGCATGATTTATTGTCTAGCTGGTGTAGTGGTTAGTGCGCGAACCTTCGGTGCACAATGTCATGGGTGGAATAAATAACACTGCTGAGCTTGCTGTTGATCTCAAAACCTCAACAAAAAAGCAGTTAAGAACTTGGAAATTGGATGTCACTAACATATCTGCGGAGTTAGTCCAATGTTAGGCTGACGCCTGTTATTTATTTTTATGATTTATAAGGAAAATTAACACATTTTCTTGTTTCTTTTGACTATACATAGTGCATTTCATAGCATAGTAATTTAAATAAAACAATCAATCAGTAGAGGGCGTAAAAAATCGACGAATAAAAATAAATTCGAAACAAAAGCAATTTTCAAATGAAAAACCCCAAAATAAAAAAAAATACCGACAAATAGGTTCCCTTCCCCCAAAAAGTAAAAATGCTTAATAAAGGAAAAAGTCACAAAATAAGTAAAAATCTC
The DNA here is from genome assembly GCA_949715475.1 of Microchrysa polita. Lineage (NCBI taxonomy): Eukaryota > Metazoa > Arthropoda > Insecta > Diptera > Stratiomyidae > Microchrysa > Microchrysa polita. The sequence goes on along the minus strand of OX454418.1, from coordinate 15,497,126 downwards.
CATGAGGATAGTGCTGGAAAAGGATACCTAAGCCCCATAATCAAAGTCACATCGAACACAGAAGCCCACAATTTAGCATACATAATCCCCAAATACTTAATCCCCCAAAACCCCAAAAAAAACCAGGTGCTGGTTCTAAGCATATGTAGATGGTAGATGCGATACCTACCTACCTCGCCCAACTTCGGCCAGTGGCGTATTTACAGGGGGGGCACAGAGGGCACGTGCCCCCCCTGTGAGCATATCAAACTTTTTTCACACCATACTAAAAATTGCAGTACTAAATGTTCCCTTTTTATTTTGAGCGTTTCTATTACTAAACTTTGTAAATCTTTTTCGAATCATTATCATCACCATCATCTTCTCAATTCGCCAGATCTCCTCGGTGATGAACCCTTTCCGTTTTTCAAACGGGTTGAGTTTATTTTCATAGACGCGTGCGTGGTTACAAGAACTCTCAGAGAATAAGTACAAGCTATGATTATGTCGAGGCAACGAGGTGGTCATGAAACGTTGCCCAATCTCGACATGAATCTGTTCGGAAACAAAGACTGCTATTGAAAGTCTCGTCATGTGTGAAGTGACCCCATCTTATGTTGATAAGTTGAGGAGATGTTGTTGCGGTATCGATGTCTTGGAAGCCGCTGAATTGATAAATATTTGAAACAATCGGTCTGATTTTTCGATCGGGCTTGGGTATTTTAATTTGGCCGTTAATTCGTGTTGGGCTGCTGTAAAGGTCTTTAAACCAGATGCTTCTCTTTCTGCTCAAATGCTAAAAATTGAAGTGTTTTGGTGGGAAAGCATTTTTAGCATACATTTTCGAATTCCTACGGTTCGGTGTCTGTGGTGCCCTGCCTGCTTCAATTTTCACGAAGTAAACATCATCGTAGCCATTCCTTCTCATTTCTAGTTCCTACACGGCTGAAAATTTTGGTGTAATTTAAAAAAAATATGTATTCATACATTTCCATATAAAAACTTTATCAAAAGTATAATTGAAATATATTAAAAGTATAAGTATTCTTGATAAAAATTTTACTCTTCAAAAGTAAAAAATTGATATGCAAATTTATACTCTCGAAAAAATAAAAATTGTAAAACGAGTGCAGTCGGCTTCGAATCCACAATTCTGTGATTTGTAGGGAAGCGCGCTGTTCACTGAACCAGACAGACTACAAGTCAATAGATTTCTAGGTTGAATGGGTTTCTTGCGTTGATAGTGTAGATTTGATAACATAGTAGGATTGATTCTACCCTTTTATGTTATAACAACGTTCAATGCAATTTATTCTATCCCGAACGGTGTAAAATGTATAATATTAAAAGGGTATTTGGATAGTTTTATTCTGTAGCGGTTATAATTAATATAATTTTTGAATAAACTAAAATTAAAAGTTGAAAAGGGTCAAATTTGATTCAAGTTTTGGAATAGATAGGAGTTATACTATTTTATTTATAAAATTTACTCCCGGTTTACACCAAAATTTACAACCGTGTAGTATTCTGGATTGTACTTGTTAAATATTATTCGGCACTTGTTACGATTTTACGGAATCTGTTACTAGATTTTTGACAAAACATACAAAGGCCTCTTTTTCAGTAAATCCTAATTTTGCATTCAAATTCGCTTAAACTTGCCATGGAATTGAAGACCACAGCCAACATTTGTTGTATCAGCTTTTCATCTGTGTTTCTTTCAAAAGTAAGCAGAACCACTTTTTGGCGGAATTTGGCCGAAATTTGGAGACAAAGAGACCTTGAGTCAAGGATGCCGAAATTAAATTAAATGTCATTTTCCATACTTTTTCATAGAAATCACTTATGTTCACGAGTCAATGCATCCTTGATTTAAGGAGAAACTCAACGAGACCTTGAAATTTTCTATAGTTAACCTCACTTGAAATCAAGGTAGCAACCCACCTACCTTGAAATATTATATTTCAAGTCTATTGAAAACTTAAGGTCTCCTTGAGTGTCGCCTTAAATCAAGGATCAACGATCCCTACTTGCCAATATTTTCCTATGTAGCTGATCTCGGGTATCCCCACTCCAAAACTTTATGAAACAAATTAGCCCCGTAGTCTGTGCCCCCCCTTTGAGAATTTTCTAAATACGCCACTGACTTCGGCTGCCATGAGAGCATGAGAGCATTTCCCTAATGCTCACCATTACGTCATTTCTAGCATGTCCATTGCGTTGTTCAATTTTGACGCTCTGAAAGTCTTTATTGAACTCACTTATCGAGAAAATGATGTAGTCTAGACGAAGATGTCATGGCCTTTACGCAAAATATCATGCATCTCATCAGTCACTGCAAATTAAAAATAGCAGAATGACTACATTGAAACATGCGAAAAATTCACAATGAAATCTTTTTCGCACAAAATTCACAATGATCAACAGCTTCTCATTTTTTTATCTTCCTTGAACGGATTGGTCTCTACCCCGAATAGCGATTAATGAATGTCTGTCAAGTTAGCACTACCACTTTTAAATTTCGATGAACGCTATAGTGCCTTAAATGTCGCGAATTTGCCGTGATTCAATGGCAAAATCAAAAAATTTGCCGCGCCCCTCCTTCCCCTTAAAACAACCCCTAAGTGTTTTCCAAGCCCCATAGAGCGTGTGAAGCCTTAAAACGGAAGTTTAAGGCATCGCAATACAACAGATTGTACGCACAAGCATGCTCAAGAGCTTACTTATAATATCTGCACTCATACAAAGTTTTCTGCACCCCTCTACACCTCCAAAAACTACCCCTAAGTCCGGTTTAGCCCCATACAAAGTTTATGGCGTAAAAACTCAAGTTATACGTATAGTCATAAAACTAAATTTATTCAGTCAAATGCTATAGGGGGCATTGATGATATCTGCATCATTAAAAAATTTGCCGCGCCCCTCCTTCCCCTTAAAACAACCCCTGTCAAGTTAGCACTACCACCCTTGTAACGCCGAAACTAAGAATTTACATAAAACCAAAAGTGTCCCTGAATTTGCCGCAGGGGTTACTTATAACACCTGAACTTTAAAAAAATTGCCGCGCCCCTCTTTCTTCTTCTTCCTTGCCTCGTTCTTTATACCGCTCCATGGTTCCGCGTTGCTCGACCTGCGGTGTAGGCACATCGCCCGTTTTGGCGATAATTTCTCAGCATATTTCTGCAGGCAGCTCTATCTTGGATCGTGTCATCGCCGAGACCAATGCGTTGTTGTTGCTTTTTCATTTGACACATCCAGTTGTTCTTCGGTCTGCCTCTGGCCTTGGGTCCATCAAGTGGAACTTCCATTGATATCGCTCTCTTTGCGGGGTTCTCAGGCGGACGCCTTTGAACATGGCAATACCAATCCATTCGTCGGTCTTCGAGCTTTTCGGTGATTGGTTGGTCTATGGACAAGCTGCCTCGGATGTAGCTACTCTTGATGTGATCCCTTTTGGTTACACCAACTGACATGCGTAACATTTTCATTTCAGTCGCTGTCATTTCTTTCGCGTAACCTTCATACATGGTCCAGCATTCTGATCCATACATGAGTGCGGGACGTACAACCGTTTTGTACAACTTGCCCTTTAGCTTCAGTGGCATTTTCTTATCGCAGAAAACTCCAGAGTTTTCTCGCCACCTCATCCACCCAACCTTTGTGCGATGTTTGATGTCATCATCGCATGTAGCTCCGCTGTTCACCATCGAGCCAAGGTACTTGAACTTGGTACAAGACTTAAGCTGCTCACCTTTGACGTACATATCTGGTATCGGTGCATCTGGATCTGAGAATGGGCAGCATAAGAACTCAGTCTTTGTTATACTTACCCTCAGTCCATGCTCCTCCAGAATGTCACACCATTTTGTAAGCGCAGCTTGCAAGGCAACGTTGTTTGGGCTACTGAGGACTATATCATCAGCAAAAAGAAGAGATATTTCTAGGCCGTCGGAGACTCGAGTTAATAAGTAGCACATGATGATGTTGAAGAGCAACGGACTCAATACACTGCCCTGGTGTACTCCGACATTCACCGGAAATTCTTCTGATTCACCGGCTGTGCATCTAACCTTAGTCGTAGCTCCATCATACATGTCCCGTATCATCCTGACGTATGCCTCGGGGACATTAAGTGCTCTCAAGGCCAACCATATCAGATCACGAGGTACTCTATCGAATGCCTTCTCCAAATCGATGAACACAAAGTGCAAGTCCTTTCGTGCTGCTCTATACTTTTCCATCGCAATACGAATGCACTGAATCGCATCGACTGTAGATCGACCCTCAACAAAGCCGCGCCCCTCTACACCCCTAAAAACTACCCCTAAATGCTGTTATCGTTATAGCGCAAAAACTCAAGTTTTAAGCATCGTCATTAAACAAACTGTAATAAGTTCGATCCTTTAGGTGTAACTGAAGATATGCACCCCTTCAAAAAATGCCGCGCCCCTCCTTCCCCTTAAAACAACCCCTGTCAAGTTAGCACTACCACCCTTGTAACGCCGAAACTAAGAATTTACTTAAAACCAAAAGTGTCCCTGAATTTGCCGCAGGGGTCACTTATAACACCTGAACTTTAAAAAAATTTGCCGCGCCCCTCTACACCCCTAAAAACTACCCCTAAATGCTTTTATGGTTATAGCGCAAAAACTCAAGTTTTAAACATCGTCATCAAACAAACTGTAATTAATTGGATCCTTTAGGTGTAACTGAAGATATCTAACCCTTCAAAAAATTTGCCGCGCCCCTCCTTCCCCTTAAAACAACTCCTGTCAAGGTAGCACTACCACCCTTGGAACGCCGAAACTATGAATTTACAGAATATTTGTATACAGGGTGGCCCATTTAAAGTGAACTAGTGTAAATTATGAATAACTTTTTTATTTCTGAACCGATGTTTTTGAAATTTTCACATAAAAAAAATAGACACTTGGGAGATATGTTTACACTATGTCCGAAAAATTATATCCTTTAGATGACCGCCCGGGCCGCTTCGCAAAGACGGGATCGTTCTACTTATTATTGTAGACTCTCTCCTTAAGGTATCCCCACAGAAAAAGATCTAGTGGAGTTAAGTCTGGAAATCTAGCCGGCCAGTTAATTGCAGATCCTCTGGAAATGACTCTTTCGCCGAAAAAGTCCGTTAAAATCTCCATTGAGGCTGCAGCGGGTTTCAAGGCGCTCCATCTTGCTGAAACCACATATCTGGTCGGTTTTGAACCAAAGGACATGTTTAATGAAGTAGCCTCGCTATCAACCGATCTTCTCCAAGTGTTTCTTGGTAGTCCGACACGCTGTCTTGCATTGGCTTCTTGAGGGTTCCAATATAGGACTTGATTAGCAATATTTTTTGGCCATCTTCGAAGGTTATAACCCATCCATTGCGACTTTTGCTTTTTTACGGAAGAGCCTATCGAATCCATGACATGGAGGTCATCATTCGAAACAATCTCCGGCCTAGTTGTTATCTCATTGGTCACCTTTCTTGTTGAATAGCCATAAAGAAGCACAGATTTTACAATTGCGTCGAAGATTCGGATTTTGGTGCGCCTCGAAATGTTGATATTTTGCAACAATGGAGTCCAAGTGAAGAAGGATACCTTAGCCTTGTTAATACGCAATTGCACATCAACGTTCGCGGCGCGCGCCGTCTGTCACAGCTTCCGAAGTAGCAGAATTCGTCAACTGTTTCGATTCCATGGCCCGAGACACAAATTCCGCTTTGCTCCTCTGGATTAAAGCTCAAGTATACTTGGTTTTGGCAGCGTTTATCTTGAGCCCAGCAGTTCGACTTTCGCAATCAGAGCATCCTCTGTAGTTCTAATGCTTCAGAAAATATTCTGATTTGCCCCGCTTTAATTAATTCAACCGAAACTCCATCTATGCCCGGGGCCTTACCGGCATCCATACCATAGACTCCCCGCTTCTTCTGCCGATGACTTGCAGGCCCAAAGCGGTTGTTTAGGACCTCAAAGTAAGGCTGCTGTTCTTCGGTAACAACAAATATCCTTCTTTATATTTCACAGGATTGTCAGTAGTTAACGATTTGCCAATTAGTGGCTGAATTGGCTTTAGGCCACGGTAAGCCGCATCATCTGTCTCCTTCGCTAAAGCGTTGATGTAAGTACTATTGTCACTTAAGGGTAGTTTTTAAGGGAGACAAATTTTTTAAAAGTGAAAATATCTTTTTAAGCCCCTGCGACAATTAATTGGATATTTTTTGTTTTAAGCAAATTCTTGAATTCGCCGCTACTAGGATGGTAGTGCTAACTTGACAAGGGTACTTTTAAGGGAACGAGGGGTGTGGCAGATATCTTAGGTTAGCATTTAACTGAATAAATATTGTTTCATATTGATTTTTAAAATATGTGTTTTTGCGCCATAAACTTTGTATGGGGCCATAAACGCACTTAGGGGTAGTTTTTGAGGGTTGGAGGGCGCAGCAAATTTTTTGAAAGTGGAGATATCTTAAGTAAACCCTGCAGCATTCAAGTAGAAACAATATATTGATGACGATTCTTAAACCTTGAGTTATTACGCAATATACTCTGCATGGAGTCAAAAACACACTTAGGGATCATTTTTAAGGGTGTAAAGGGGCACAGCAAAGTTTTTTAGTGTGAGGGACTAGCTGATTATAGTAAAGTCACATTGCCCGCTCCTCCCCTCTCTACTCAATTAATTTCACGATCAATTGCAGAAACGCTTTTGTAGCATCAGAAAAGTTGTCCAAAGGAAAAACTATTAGTGAAATTATGAAGACATTCCTTTTTCTTATCCTTTCATCGGCTAAAATGTAAAAAAAAAATGTTCTCCTCAGGCTTGTCCAACACACTGCCCGCGGGCCAAATTTCGGCCCGCAAGTTACTTCGGAAAAAGAGGTAATTTAAGCCTGATTAAGCGAAATTTCCAACAATTCCGACAAGCTTTTCCTCCATTTTCATCGACTACTGCATTGCGACATTTGCCAAAACAGCAGTTATGGTCTATGGAAGACCTGCATATGTGTCTGAATCGGACCCTTACCTGTTATTTGAGTAGCGATAAATTTTTGTATTATTAGAAGTGATTCTTCTTAACGTTAAAAAATTGAATAAAAAATGAAAGAATGCCTTCTGCTTTATAAAAATGTTTATACCAATACCATTTTTCAACCATCAGTGTGGCCCGCGTAAAAATTAAGTTGAACACCCCTTATCTATACACAAACCGTCTTTGCTAGTTGTACATACATAAATCAGCATACATGGTGCCCGAAAACTAATAAAAACCAGACCGAGTTCTAATCGTGCGAGTAGCGCGATGAGTGTATACCCTATACCTAGGTACAAACCTAGAAGGCACACAAAACCTGAAATTTACATTTTATTTTTTATTTTGTAGTGGAGGATGGGGTGGATGGGTCCGATCTGGCAAAAATTCCATGTCTTGTAAGGACAACCAAAGGCTACCATTTGGCACAAATTTGAAGTTTTCCCCAACATTCTATCAAAAAATATGGCTAAATATAGCTTTGTAGGGGAGGTAGGGATAGGGGTAGTAAGACCACCTGCACTTTCCATTAACTTAAAGTCTATGTCATTATTAAGCATTGATCAAAATTTCAGATCGCTAGCGATATTTTGTCGAAAGTTTTGACCGAATGAAAATATCAATGAGGACCATTTGAATGGGGGGGTAGGGGAACCCCTGGTCCGATTTGGCCCATTTTCAATACCATCCAAGATTTTATGAAAAGAAACATCTGACAAAAATTTCAAAGCGCTAGCTTCATTATACCCTATACCATCTTTGGGTGTAGGGTATAATAAACGCACGTGAAAATGATTCCCGATCTGATTTCCAGCAAAAAGAAGTGTACAGAGCATACCCCGAATTCTTAACCCTTTAGCACCTAAAGAATTTTAAAAAAATTCAAGTTCTCACACAAATTTGAACTCAAATCTCCAAAACTACGCCAATTAAAATGCGGAAATAACATATATGACCGAGAATGCGAGATTGTTCACCATTTTTTGCTGAAAATCACATGAGGTATAGTTTTCCGGTGCGTTTATGTATGGTAGTTTCCGGAGACCCTGTTTAAATAATATACCGACAACATTTTCTTAAAATCGGTTCAGTTCAAATGATATTTTCGGCTAACTTTACAGTAAAATTTGCCGTTTTTCTGCAAGTATTTTAAAAACCACAAGGACACCCAGTGGCGTAGATAGCTTTTCATAGGGGGCGGAGGATTAGTGATCAGACATTTTTTAAAGGCTTGTTAGTGTGGTAAATTACCGTTATGTTTAACTGCTGAAGCTCAATGCAACATGGACGAAATTTTGGAGAAAACGATAAACACGAAAAACTGTTGTTGATATGCACCAATAACCTTTCCCAAATAAAATGCTTTGTTGATAAAATTTTTTATTAAAATTGTCTAAAAATGGATAGTAGATGTTGTAACGGCATCTTGGCTATCTGTATTTTCACCTGGGATCACGTTCAATATTTCGAGCAATTGTCAGTTTTACCTCAGTCTTTCAGTACACGACTATTGGACGTAGTGTTCGGGAGCATGCCAATGCAATACGTGAATGTATAGCAGTGATTCCCAAACTGTCCCCCTCCCCTAGGGAGGCGTGACGATCAGGGAAGGGGGCGCGGGTACAACTCTAATATTGATGCCATTAATAAATTATGGTTTGCTTGCCATTAGTGAATTATGGTTTCCTTGCGAACTTCTATCGAAATACACCACTTTACAACAACCGATTACCATTGTTGCAAAGCGTTGCAAAATGGCAAATTTGGTATTTTCGTCAATTATTTCGCTGCTACTAAATCCATTTGATCAACACCGCCGAGAATATTTTAGGTCGAGAAAAAAATAAAAAATCACAATTTAAATTTCGACAATGGATTCCGAACTTATGTCCAAAATTAAAAGAATTCCTTGCCCATGGCAATTTTTCCACATTTTTTTCGGTTTTTTTTTTGCAACCTTTCTCGAGCGGCGCCAGAATCAGCCGTTCTCGCAAGGTGGCACGAGCTGTAAAAGATTGGGAACCACTGCCCTATAGGATACATACAGTTTGAGGAGCACGACTGAAGGTTCCGGATTCAGCAAACTATTAGGCCAGTCAATTACCGATCTTAGGTCGCTAAAAATTGCTCGGGTCTGTTTTTTTTGGGATATTGTTAGGATAGATACCAGAAGTGTACCACTAAGTTTGCAACTTCGAAAAATCTGTGCTAACCCCGTGACCCTAAAAAAACCTCAAAATTTTCGGACTTTTTTCATATTTTTGTTTGTAATTTCTAAAAGGTGCTTCCTACAAGTAAGTCGTCCACTGCACTTTTAAAGCTAAGAAAATCTTCTTTAATTTGAGTGTAACTCCAACTTTGTAGGTGCAAAGGATCCCAAGATACAGCACTTTAAAAAATATGCTTTTTTTGTAAAAAAGTCCGAAATTGTATTTTAGGAGGTTTGTATGACAGCCATATGACGTAATGTTCCGATTCCATTCATTCCTAGATATGTTTTGAGGCTTTACTAGCAACACATTTGGGTGAGGTTTGGTTAAGATTGGTTCATAAAGAAAAAAGTTTTTCTTAGAAGAATCTGATTATCAGGGGTTGGTTTGTATGACAGCCCTATGACCTAGTGTTCCGATTTCATCCGTTTCTAGATATGTTTTGGAGCTTTACTAAAAAACACATTTGGAGGAAGGGTGGTTAAGATTGGTCCATAAAGAAAAAAGTTTTCCTTAGAAGAACCTAATTTCCAGAGGTTGGTTTGTATGACAACCCTATAACGTAGTATTCCGATTTCATCCGTTCCTAGATATTTTTTTAGGCTTAACCAGCAATATATGGGTGAAGTTTGGTTAATATTGGTACATAAAGAAAAAAGTTTTTCTTAGAAGAACCTAATTTTCAGGGGCAGCCCTATGACCCCATGGTCTGATTCCATTCGTTCCGACATATACAGGGTGTCCCGCATTGGGTGGTCAATACTGTAAGGGTTGATAGTGCAACTTGTTTCAGCAAGAAAATCCCCAATACAATCGGATTTTTTTTTACCGTTACCGTGTTATCGCTCTTTTTGTGAAAGTCATCGAAAATCGTGACTTGTCACGCAAAATCGTAATTTTCAGCACTCCTGATGACTTAATCCAAGATTTGATTTCAGTTTCGGAAACTACATAAAATTTCACAAAAACTGTTTTCCTGTTGCTAACATTATCGGCACTTTCAAGATACATTTACTCAAACTTAACAGAAATTTTAAAATAGATTTTTCATCGAAAATTCAAACAGTAATTGCATAACGGTGCTTTATATGTACAACTCTGCAAAGTTGATAAAAGTTGCTTCAACATGTTGGTTTTCCAATGGTATATCATTTTTCTTATTTACATTGCAGAGTTTTAGGTAAACACGCATTGAATGATAAAAATCATGGCTTTAGTGGAATCGTTAACAATTTTCCCTTGACTCAAAAAAAGACATACAAAAGTAATTATAATAGAAAACAAAATTATTCACGTAAAAACGCAATATAAAAAAAAAATTTTATATTTATTTCTTTTTTGAAAACGACACAAAAATTATTCACCTTAAAAGGCTATCCTTTTTCTGGTGGACGAAACAAGGTATAGAGAAAAAGGATAGCCTTTTAAGGTGAATAATTTTTGTGTCGTTTTCAAAAAAGTAATTATAATTCGGGATAGAATCTCGCTACATTATTTTGACCAGAACTGTAAGATATTTGAGATTTGGTACATTGTTTGGCAATTGCAACGGTACTTTTAACGGTTAAAATTTAATATTTGCTATTTATGGCAGATAGATCTCATAATGCGAGATCTATCAAAGAATATTTGGAAAACGAAGTGGATTGGCAGATTTGGGACAGTTGCGTGGCCTGCGAGAAGTCTTACTCCCCTAGATTTTATGGGGTAACTTAAAAAGCAATGTCTATTCCGAGCCGATTACCCCCCGGGAACAGCTGCTGCAGCGAATTTATGATCCTTGTGACAACATTAAGAAAACCCCTCCTGAAATCCTTCGGGACGTTTCTTCCATGCGCCGAAGGTGTCGAGTCTGCATATAAAATGGAGGAGGCCAATTCCAGCAGCATTATTCCAATTCATCAAACAGACCCATTTAATCGTTAGTTAATATTTTCAGTTTATTAGTTCTTTCTCATATTCAAAACTTTATTTTCATTTTTATTTAAGAAATTTTCAAAATTGCGATGGTAAAATATAAAAAATAAATGAATAAAATTTCAGTTTAAATAATCCGATAAGAAAATAATTACCTTGTTTTTTTATATCCAATATGTGTAATTCTTAAATCCCGCAATGTAAATATGAAAAGTGATATACCGTTGGAAAGCCAACATGTTGAAGCAACTTTTATCAACTTTGCAGAGTTGTACGTATAAAGCACCGTTATGAAACTACTGTTTGAAGTTTCGATGAAAAATCTATTTTAAAATTTCTATTAAGTTTGAGTAACTGTATCTTGAAAGTGCCGATAATGTTGGCAACAGGAAAAACTTCAGTTTTTGTGAAATTTTATGTAGTTTCTGAAACTGAAATCAAATCTTGGATTAAGTCATCAGGAGAGCTGCAAATTACGATTTTGCGTGACAAGTCACGATTTTTGATGACTTTCACAAAAAGAGCGTAAAAGGTAACGGTAAAAAAAATTCCGATTGTATTGGTAATTTTTTTGCTGAAACAAGTTGCGCTATCAACCCTTACAGTATTGACCACCCAATGCGGGACACCCTGTAGACAAACGTATTCATAATTTTGATCATTGTGAATTTTCGTATCTTTCAATATTTATTCTGGGTGTGGACCAATTCGGTGGAATCAATTTGCTGAAATCCGCGGCAAATCGTTCAGGACATACAGAAAGAAAGATATGAAAGATAACTGTTCTTTTAATTTTGCTTATTGTGAATTTGTTTGCATATTTCAGTAGTTACTCTGCTATAAGTGGAGGAGATCAATTTGACGGGAAAGTCTTTCAATAATCCTCTCTTTGAACGTGCAATCATGTGCTCTCAAACATATTCATGGAGAGTTTCTCGCAGAAATAAATAGTTTCAGAGTTAGGGGCGAAATAACGGAAAAACAGCAAAAATGTTAGGGTCTTTCGCGATGTTGACCCAATTTCGCAACGAAATTTTGGTGGGAAGCTCCAGATTTGTGCTCAGCACCCACAAAAAAAAAATTGTCTCCACCACACTTTGCAATCTGTATGTACTAGGTTTATCACGTAGTAACTACACTATTATCCGAGTTTTGCACTTCTCCGTGTTTTACTGTATATGTTGCATTCGTTTGTTTGTTTCTTGCATATCCTGTTCAATTTTGGATAACGAACAACTTCATAAGAAACAAAGCGACAACTTATCTCCATTTTTATGGATCAAAATAAAAAAAATGCACGGGATGAACAATAAACAAGCCGTCCATTAGGTAATGGCTCTAAAACTACGTTATTCTGTAAAACCTACTGCCTAGACACCGAATCGAATAAATCTTATGACCGAATCGAATAGTATCGTCTGAACGCAGCCTCACTAACAACCCTAGCAATTCCGCACCGCAACTTACTCAATAAAAATCAAATTGAGTCCAAAACACTAATTTAATTGTACATAATATGGTACCGGCTAGCCTATAGCGTCGTCAATGAATCTTAAATTTTAAAGACGACAAAATAAAACAAAAATAATGAATAACGCAAAACACACATGTGCACTCTTTAATAGATAATTTCACGAAATAACAATAAGAAATATATGTACACGAAAAGAAAGAGAAAAACAAATTGAAATGTTTTCGTGGGAGTACAATCAAATACCAAAACAATTATTTCCCAATCTTTCCTCACCCCCCTGTACATATGTAAATTCTTGAATGACCCGTTTCAACATAATCAGATACAAAACTTATTTTTGATTGCTTGTGGCAGCACTATGCGCTGCTACATATACACAAACCAACACAAACGACCTCTCTCCACTTCTGAATCGGTTCAAAAATTGCTATAGCCACATTAATCTTCTTGTCTGCTCACACTTATTGCAATTCACCGAACCGAACCGTTTCACCCGTTGCTAAGGAGAGGCGTGGTCTTATTCGTATGGCGGCCATACTTTTTTCACCAACACATGCGCGTCCATTCATTGATACGATTGTCATGTGGGCGCCTATTCTGCCCACAGCCAGATAAAATATGTTGGAATCGGTGTTACCGCTCTCTGCAATTATTTTTTTGTATTTTTCTCATTTTGGTTGTACCGGCGCGGCGGCGGGAATTTAAATAGACATTTTGAAATGGTTTTGGGTAACTTTTTTTTTTTAATTTCATTCAAACGGAAAATAATTTATTTTGAAACATATCTTTTCTCTGATGGTTTGAAAATGAGAACATATTATGTACGACAGGATGATGATGATGATATGTCCTTTTTAGAAGAAGATAATTTTTCTTTAACACAACTCTGGATAGAAGTCTGCAACTGATTCCCTAGTTTTGATGAATTTTTATCAAAAAATATGCAAAGGAAGCGCAAAACCATCCTTCGCCGCCATAATGACAAAACGGCGGATTTTTTCTTAATGTTTGAATAAATGTTCGCCCAGTTCCGCTGTGGCTGTGTTCTTTTGCTTGCAAAATTTTTCGTACTTGTACTTTGTACATTTTGCGAAGCTTGTAAAGAAAGTTGTTTTTGCACATTGGGCATATCTTGAATCTTGGTTCTTGCTCGGAGGCCCCCAGCAGCAGATCGTCGCTGGCTGCTGGTAAATGGTACCATGATGGTATAGTGTCTTGTCTGCATACAAAGTAACCTGAACAAGTGTAAAATAGTTTTTTTTTCGTTCTTTTAGTTTTGCTTTCTGGTTTTCCTCCCAAGAGTTGTGTGTGGTGCTTTGAGTTGTATTTCCTTGGAATTCTTCTTCGTCTCGCATCACGTACACCATACCATACCATACCGTTTCCTTTCTTTATTCGACATTTTTTCCTGTATTTTTTTAGCTTTTTTTTTATTTTTTGTCTATTCTCTCATCCGTTTGTCGGTGAAATTCTATTTTTCTTATTTTTGCTCGTGTTTCTTATGTTTTATTTCCCCCGGTATGAAGATGCATACATGCAAACACGCCATAGAAACACGCTGAAAATATTTAGAACACAGAGGTAGAAGATATACCACCCCATAGGTAGCGGTGTTGTGCCTTCCGTAGAATTGTATACACAAACCGAAAAACAACAAGAAATTTACGTAAAGAAAGGAAACGTGTTGTATACGAGTAGCTCCGACTCAAACTCAACTGTACTGTATGTATGCTATTATCAGAATCAAAAAGGAAATGAAAATGTTGCCAGGAATTTCAGTAATTTTAATGCCACCACCGCACCACTACACTATGCCACCAAACTTTACCGCCAGAGTTATTTCTAGGTGAATAGAGGAAAATGTTTTGTGCAAAGCGCGCGGCGCGGCGGGGTGTGTCGGTGAATTTTTCTTCTGTTTTTCCCCGAGGAAGAAGAAAGAAGATTAATGGCATGGATATACTACGACGTAACAAAAAAAACGTCCCAAGGGGAGGAAGAAGAAACACACACAAAAAATAAACTCTGAACCCGGCCGGCGCGGCGGCAAGCGGGAGAGAAAATGAAAAGGATATTATATGATAACATTAGAACAACATGGTACCACCTCCACCATACCATGGCAAGACGTGTACAGTTTTCCGTATACGATATGATGTGACCTTTTTCGCAAAATTGCTGCGAGGGAGGGAGGAGCGAGTGATATGGTGGTGGTAGCAGATTTGCGTTAAAGGTTATTGACACCGCCGCATGAGAATGCGAAGTGCGTGGCGCGGGTGGGTTGTTGTTTCTTTATGGCGCCTTTATACGCACTGGGGATTCAGGAACATGACAAAAAAAAAGTTTTTAGAAGTTTTAACGAAAATTGAAAATCAATGTTTTGGAAGTTGATTTTTTTTCGCCGGTCTATTTAGGGGTTTTATGGTGCGCGCGGTTGTGAATGGTCAAGGATTATAGGGAAAAACTATAAGATAGGAACATTCAAGCTGTTTGAATGGATTTTTTTTTCGTGAAGATTACGCCTTAGTCAATGCAATTGAAAATTAGGAGTATGTATTCGTATATTTGACGTGACTATCTTCTCGTTTATTTAACTGTTTTTTTTCTTGTTGAGCACTTTAAAGCTATGTCTGCAGCTTTAAAGCTTCTGAAAAGCTTAAACGCAATTTCAAGCAGTTTAAAAAAAGTCGGTTAGAATCTTTTGCTTAAGGGCGCCATAAACCTGACGATTTATCGGCCGATCAAAGCTCATTTCTGTGGATAAAGCACATTTTTTAGGTTCCACTAGCAAATTCGCAAGAGAAAATGAGCTTTTTCCACAGAAAATGTGCTTTCTCCACAGAAATGAGCTTTGATCGGCCGATAAATCGCTGAGTTTATGTGGTCCTTTAAACTGTTTGAAATTGCGTTTAAACTTTTCAGAAGCTTTTAAGCTTAAATGCAATTAAACAGTTTCCAATGTGCAAATATCGTATCAGAAGCCTTATAATGCAAATTAAGGATGCGTGTAGAGTGGAAAGCAGTTAAAATATTTTGAACTCTGTATTGAAGCTTTTTTTTCTAAGCTCCCTTCATTTACAACACCAACGCACTCTTTATTTGTACATGCTGAAGAGCTAAACGCTATACAGACGGAACATTTTGACACAATTCAGTCAAAAAGCTCATTGTTAAGGCTTGTAGCACTGTTGAGTGTCAACCGTGTGCCTCTTTTCCAAACATTATGGTCAGTATTTCCGTTTTTTGAAATTTTTCCTAAAACGGCGTCAATTTTTTTCCAAAGTGAAGATTTCTATAAAAAGACGGTGTGAGATGGAGAAATAATTATGAAACGTTCCTTTTTGCTATTTTTATAATACCATAAAAAGAGCAAGTTTAATTGACCTCTATGACAGTGGCGGAACAACTTCACTCCAGACACTCCCGGCCAACAACCCTCTAACAAAAATCCTAATTTTTGTGCGTATCTGACATTAAAGCTTAACACAATTTTAGATTGTTATTTCGTTGCGGACATATCAACTTCGTACAGTGGCGCAACCACGTAAAGTGCTACGGAAGCTGAAGCCTGATGAAAAAGGTAGGGGCGCTAAAGCTGATTACGAGTATGAAATAACACTTGCTTTTTCACTAAACTACGAAATATGGATTGTTTTAGCCCCCTCCAGGACAAGATCCTGGTTGCGCCACTGGCTTTGTGAACAAAATTTTTCTACCGCATCACATAACGCTTGGTGACTGCTTAACGATACTATACTCGTAGTAATTTGGATTCAGATTTATGACTTTTCTCAATTTTTTGGGAGGGCGTAGGTGAGCAAGGGTTCTTGTTAAATCCTTCAACTTTCTGAAACAAGTTTTGACGAAATTTTGGGCGTCTGGCGTTTTGTCTGATGAATTTTAAAAAGTTTCACGGCATAGTAAGATTCTCTGAAGGCACAAGCTTAGTTAAGGAGAAGCCTGGTCAGCGAGCGACAATTAAAAGCGCATTTGTTTTGACTTCTCGGCTCTAGAAAAATTACATTCGCAAGGAAAATTATTTTTAATTTGTTCGTATAATTGTTTTTTATGTTTAAATAATTTTTGTGGAGGCTTTTGGGATTTTGGGACCTTAAATCTTGTGGGTCCTCAGCCCCATGCATCCGCTGCCCCGAACTCTGTGCACACAGAAATTACTATACGCTGTTATGCGCATTTTAGTACGCAAATTTCTGAATTTTGTTTGGGTCCCCTTCTTAAGTGGAATCTTGGCTACGCCCATGAAACTATGCAGTTCAGGGAATATGGGTGTTAAAATAGAGCCCGAATCAATTTATATATCCGACCAACCGTTCTAGTTATGGATGAAATCCGTCCAAACTAAAATAATACAAAATTGAGAATGCACCTGAGCTGATGCACAGAACTTAAAAAGTACCCTTTAAAAAACCTAAATTTCTGCTTACCAACTCATTGATATGCCCTTCGTTTGTTGAGCCTATAGAGCTTTTTCCAAACTGGAAACGGTGCTATTGCAACAGTGGAGTGAAGCTTTTGACGTTCCCTGGTTTCATCCGGGGTTACAGGCCGGAGGAATGGCAAAAAGTTGAACACGACTTTTGTCGATAATATGGTTATACATAAATGTATACTGAAATCCCTTAGATCTTGGGTAAACTCATCGGCGTCGTCAGGATTTTGTTGAGGGAGGGGCAAGATCAAAATTTTTTCAACATTGTGATTTCCGCGCTTCTTAACGCAGAAAAAGTAAGCTTGACGGCGGCTGGATGATGGTTGCTATGATAGAAATTCATAGCAGCGGCCAGGCCTTAGGGCCTCAATAGGGGAAAAATGTCAGTTTCGACAAATAAGGGATCCGCTAGATGGCACGGTTCTGATTATGTTATCAATTAATTTTACTCACATGTATCAAACTATGCGAGTATGTACATATTTTAGTCTTCGCGATTGCAGTCTCAGGATGACAATCACTTAGTTCCCTTGTTTTGTCTTAGTGACCCCGAAATAAAATTTTTTTAATCGGCTCTTTCTCGTAAAACGTTTATTTGTAGTACGGAAATTTTCGTGACGTGACAGGAGTCAAAATTGCCTTTTTACACTTTCGAAGATTTTTCTAAATCCCCTATCACGAAATTATCGCCAAAACGGGCGATACACCGCAGGTCGAGCAACGCGAAACCGTGGAGCGTTATAAAAAACGAGGCAAGGAAGACGTAGAAAAAGATTTTTCATGGACTATACCGTCATCATCAGGCCAGAGGGTAACGGCCCCTCCCTGCCCCCTTGACTACGCCCATGGATAAAGTGCTGCCACATATAATTCGAATTTAATCATTTTCATTTTAAATGGATCATCCGGAAGATGATTCTGCATGAATGCCAATTAACTTTATAAAGGCTGATCTATACGGCAAATACACGAATTTAAATTTGTATTTTTAAGTGGCGAAAAGAAGGATCGAAGGGGAATTGTTTGGTAAAATTTTCCACTGGTTTTTCTAGTCTTACGGCCTGTACAGTTGCAAAAAAATAGTGTAAATCGTTAGAATCGTCATGGAAAATTGGTTTCTGATCGATATGAATTAAAAAAAAAGAAATAACGGTACATTTTTATTGTAACGGTAAATTTCCATTTGTGATCTCGCAATCCCTTCCCAAAGAGGGTTTTGTAGCAAAAACCAAGTAACCACTGCAAATTTTGCCTATATGAAAGTATAGAAGATACTTTCGACCGTTCTGTATAATGGGATCCTCTCTGCCACCAAAATGTCACTAAAATGGGGAATGAAAACATTCGTGTTCATGTCACTCTTTTGATGACTATTTTACAACTTGTTTGGATCGTGCCAAACTATAGTGTTGTATTGTTTGTCTATCACAGATCTTCTAAAAGGTGACAAAGATTTTACAGCTGAAAATGGGTACTTTAAAGCTCCCACTGGGACTTTGTAGTGGCACTATGATTTTTTTTGTTATATGTATTTAAAAATAATGATTTATAGTTTCTCACTAGTTAGTAGCGAACTATGGTACCAAAGTCATACAGCAGTTACCCGCGGACTCGTAGAATATATGTACACAAATCTATAGAGAAAAAATGTTCCGTCACCACAAAGTTCCAACTGCTACCATTTTGGAACGTTGTGAAAAAGATTTGTTACTTATATCTGTTATCTATAGAGAAAACATTTTCCGTCACCACAAAGTTCCAACTGCTACCCTTTTGGAACTTTGTGAAAAAGTGCTTTGCAGGATTTGTTACGATGGAGGTAAAACCTAGTTATCAAAAACGTGGCCGCAGCGCAGCGTTGGGTGACTGACAATTTGATATCAAAACTTGTCTCTTCATGTCCTCTCCCCCCATGACAAGATTGCTTTTTGTTAGGTTTTTAACATAGACTTGGCCAACATAATGGTTCATGAATCACAATCCGGTCCGCATCTTAAAGGTCAATCCACACTTTTCAGTCATCAGTCACAGTCATTTTCCATATAAGTTGACCATTGCATGTTGTTAAAGTAGCGATGAATCTTTACATGGAATCATCAATGTGCTTTCTGAAATGCTTCTTTTTCGCGTTAAATAAAATTGAAAAAACATAAGAATGTCGTCTGCTTCATAAAAATGTTTTGACCCGCCGCCACTGCATTTCAAACCAACTATGTGACCCGGGTAAAAATTAAGTTGGACGCCCCTGCCTTATAACATAAAGACGGTGATTTGTTAAGGATATTGTATCCAATCCAGATAATTTCGGATAATCCGACAGGCTTACTATTATGAGATTTAATGCTTCTGAATCTTCTGAACTGGCTGTTTCTTGAAATCCACCGAGCATTTATACTGCCAGCCTAAATCATCCGATGTGGAGAAAGATTCTAAATTCCAAATCACAAATCCCCAACCAAAAAAAAAAAAATCTCCAAATCGAACAAAATCCCTAAATAAAAAAAATCTGCATATTAAGAAAAAATCTCTAAATAAAAACAAATCAAATCCCCAAATCAAAAATGATATACCTTCATTAAAACTGCCATATTAATCCCCATTTTCTAGAGGCGAAACCACATAATATTAATCCCCAAACGGCAAATTTCCTTAAGTCCTTAAGCGCGCAACAATTCAATTTCTCTAAAATAATAAATAGCGAAAAAAACCAAATTTTCATTTCGTTAAATTCCGGATGGAGCTTGAACTGGATAATTGCGTACATATTGTGTTTTTAGGGATTCAGTGTGTGTGAGAGATTTTGTATTTTCGTGTGGGGATTTTTTTTAGAAATTGCTATTTTTCAAACTCTATTGTCTCTCTGTTAATTCGGGCATCCACAATACGACAATTGGGCTCGTATTGATGATCATTCAGACAAACATTCTGAAAGGAAAGATTCTTAATCCTCAATTTGAAAAAAAATAACGACTCCAAATCGAACTAAATCCCCATATCAAGTAAAAATCTCTAAACTAAAATCCTGAAACCGAAAAAGCTATCCCACCTAATTCCTAGAACCTTACAGACAGTCTGAAGAGAAAAATCATAAACTGCTCATGACAAATCCCCAAAAACACATCTCCAAGTCGAACAAAATCCCTAAAAAAATCAAGGAAAAATTTCTAGATAAAAAATACAATCCCCAAATCAAAAATGCGATCTCTTAATTGAAACTGCCAGTAATACCGCATTACCGAAACGAATCCTCAAAACATAAATCTCCAAACGTAGAATCCCCATAAGTCGTAAGCGCACTTGTAAATCAAACCCTGAATTATAAAATTATGAAAAATCGGAATTACATAGAATTGGGGATTCAATTTGAATTAGAGGATTGGGTTTTGTGTTTTTTTTTTGAGATTCTGTGTGTTGAATATTTTGAATTTTCGTGTGTGGGATGTATATTTAAAAAAAATCCCAAATTCTCCCTACAATAACCCCCTCACTAATTCCAAGCTATGGCATCAAAATCCTGCACCAGAATCAATTTTCACATTTTCCCTAAATTCCTTTTTCTTATACGCAACGATTTATTACATTTTTCAAATATTTCCTTGAAAATAACTGAACAATTCCAAATATTTGATTATACGCAGCACATTGAATATGTCTCGTCCTTTTTCAGTAAGAATAGGCATTGAAAGCAAATCTGCAATGGAATGCGGTGTCTGTGAATTTGAACCAAAAAAAAACTGCGTGTGTGTCTCAGGGGCCTCCACATACAAGAACGCAGTGCAATTAAGGAAAACTTTTTTTTTTGCATCGCCCAAAAAAAAACTTTAAAGGAAGTTCCAGTCCCGGGGCTCCTTTTGCTCTGCTACTGCTGTTCCATAAAAATCTTTAAAGCGAACCATCGCGCGAGAACGAATCGAATCGCCTTTAGCCAAATTGTCGTTTTTATCGCGTCTCCTTTTTGTATTTCCTTTTTATCTCCAATCTTTGTGGAACTTTCTCCATGTATGTGTGTGTATAGTGCGGCGCAATAAAAACCACCGACCGACAATGACGATGTTCGCTCGACGGAAATAATCTTATCCTGAATGCAGCAGGAAGACAACATATCTCTGCCCAACTCACTATATGCAATATTAGTATTCAAGTCGTCCAGACGACCCCGACGATCGACCCATTCACATCCTTTTACGACCCACCGTAAAATTTCATAGCACTTTCAATACTTTTCCTTCAAAACATTGTTTTGGAGAGGAACTTTAAAGTCAGACCATATGCGAGGGGACTCGCCTTATCACCTCTCTCTCCCCCCCGATGTCAGTTCTCCGGCCTGCATACACTCGAAGACCATAGACAGGGACGTGACTGGAATATGTAACTTTAATCGGCTACCGGAATCTCATTCCGATGCCGCTTCACCCGGGTGCACACTGCACATACTTCTTCAGTAATAACCCCACGAACCGGCAATATTTTATATGGAAGGACACCGCACAAGGCGCATAAAAGGATGACAACGAAGATGCCAATGACTATAACAAAAGTTTGGTGTGGTAGTTGCTGCTGATATTTTCCAAACACCCCCCAGGGAGCTGAATGGTATTTGGCAACGTTGCATATGATATTCTTAAAAGTCCTGATGCTTCGTCGTTCTTCCTGCGTCCTTGTATACAATAATCCATCCTGCAGATGTGATCTGGGTTTGCGGCGATATAACTCCTCGCAAAATGTAGAGAATTTCAAATCGAGAATGCCAATAGCAGTCAGAGAGAGAGAGAGAGGACGACCGACGACGTACACACAAGAGCTAGTCTGTGACAGCGTTGCCATATCATAGTACAATATTTAAAGTGAACTTTTCTGTTGTTCGTCGTGTCCTGATTGCCCATACACTGTACTATCTGTCTTTTATCTCTTGAATATACCGTGCCCGAAATCCCATTATGTATGATGCATGACGCATGGCGGCGGCGAAAGAGCGGTGGTAATAGGGCCCGATATCGGTTGAGAGAGAGAGAGAGAGAGATCTCCCGGGACTTGGGATGGAAGAGCGAAGAAGGGATTTAGTTAATATTCCTTCAATGTTGTCGTTGTCATGAACATGCGAGAGGCGGCACGAGGAGAAATTGTAATTGCTGCTGATGCGGCGATGGGCGACATTCCAGAATCGAAGCAATCGATGGGTGGTGCAGGGAGTATGATGCGGGGATATTATTATAGTCACTGCTGCCTTGGGGTATGTTTTATTGTGCCGAACATAATATTAAAGGGGATATGTCGTTATATAGCCGTTGGAATTTAATTTAGAGCAAATTTTCGGAGTAAAAGGATTTATCGGGAATTTAAGTAATGAGAAAATAGATGGAGGAGTTTCTAAATATTTCGTATCCGTACAGAATGACTTTGTGTTTCTAAAAAATGTAGCCTAACGATAGTGAAAGAAAATCCCCAAAAGATATTTTAACTAAGAACTCTGAAACATACTTCTAAAGGCAAATTCGTAAAAGCGCTCGCATTCTATATTGTTTGGGGATTTTTATCTTTTTTTGGAGATTTCAGATTTCCAACGCAATTCCTTGGGAAGTGATCTCATATTGTGCATTCTAAGATTTTGGAGATTTCACATTTTTAGTGATTGTTAATTTGAATATGTTAGATAAATTGTGTGTGGCAGATTTTAAACGGATTTCAATTTTTAAATGGGGGTGATGATTTGGAGATTGTGTGCGTGAGGGTGTCGGAATCATTTGATATTTTCTGACTATTAGTTGGTTTTGCAGTTTTGGAGATTTTAAGTTTTGGAGATTTTTGGGGATTTTTCGACATTTTCATCATTTGGAGATTTGGTGATGTTTTAGGGATCATTACATAAAACATACCTCGCAATGCAATATTAATTAAAGCACTCGCTCGAATCACGCCTATATATTGATGGGGGATTTTATATTTTTTTGAGATTTCACACATTTCCAACGCCAAATCCTTGAAAGAGAACCCATTTTTATTAGGGATTCTAAAATTTGGAAGTTTTCGCATTTTCTGAGATTCTTAGTTTGGAATTGTTGAATAGATTGGGTATGGTAGATTTTCAGGTGGTTTTTTAAAATCGGGGTGGTAATTTGGAGATCTCGGATTGGAGATTGTGAGCGTGAGCGTGTCGAATAATTTGATATTTTCGGAATGTTAGTTATTTTTGCAGTTTAGGTTTTTTTTTTTCAAATTTGGAGATTTTTTAATATTTTCATCATTTGAGGATTTAGTGTTTTGGAGGTCATTACATAAAACCCATATATCATTTAACTAAAAACTCTAAAACATACCTCCCAACGCAAGTTCGTAAAAGCGCTTGCTCACTTGCTCACGGCTGTATTGATTGGGGATTGTATAATTTTTTTTGGAGATTTCACATTTCCAACTCAAAATCTTTGAAAGTGCACCCATATATGAGAGATTTTAAAATTTTTGAGATTTCGCATTTTTGGGGATTCTTTGTTTGAAGTTGTTGTGATAAATTTTCATGTGATTTTTTTAAATGGGGGTGATAATTTGGAGATTGTGATGTGGGTGAGGGTGTAATCATTTAGTATTTCCTCTATATTAGTTGTTTTTGCAGTTTAGGTATTTTAACTTATGGAGATTTTTGGGGATTTTTTAATATTTTCATCAATTGGTGATTTAGTGTTTGGGGATCATTACATAAAACCCATATATCATTTAACTAAAAACTTTAAAACATACCCCCCAACGCAAATTCGTAAAAGTACTGGCTTGGATCACATATACGAGTACATATATATTGATTGGGGATTTTAAAATTTCTGGAGATTTCACACATTTTCAATGCCAAATACTTTGTAGTGAACCCATTTTGACTGGGGATTTTAAAATTTAGCATTTTTAGGGATTCTTAGTGGGGAATTGTTTGAAAAAATTGGGTGTGGTCGATTTTAAGGTGATTGTTTGAAATGTAATTTTGTGATTTGGAGATTTCAAATTGGGTGGAGATTGTTGAAGTCGATTTTAGGGATTTAATATTTTCTGGAATTTTAGTTGGGGTGCTTTTCAGTTTGACGATCTTTACTTTTGGGGATTTTTCAACATTCTCGCCATTTGGCGATTTAGTGTTTGGGGATCATGCATGGCTCTTACATAAAACAAGTAATAATAAATATGAATGGTCAGAGAGGACGACCCGCAACGGACGAGTTGCAGATTCAATATCTTCCACATCACACATTTACAAAATTTCGCAGACAAAGGATCAAAAAGAGGACTTTATTTCCTGAATTTTATTGAAACTACATTTAACTTTTTCAATGGCCATATCCTGACCATCCACTATCGACGGGATAATTTAATAGCATGTCCAAAGCGTCGCGACGATGTGATATGCACTTTGGCTCCGAAATTGCATCCCAAGCAAACAAAATCCGGTGCCAAGCAAGGAAAACTAAAAGCAAAAAATCTCCAATTTATCTCCTTCATTAATTGGAATTGTGTCGGCGAGCCCCGGCCCAGCTCGTCCGCCCTACATAGCTCTTGCGCTTGCATAATCTGGCAGAAACAGTATTCCTAGCTTCCAGTAATCATAATGTCCTTCAGATAAATCTTGGATTTCCTCGTCCAATCTCACATTCTCTCTGCGGGATGCCAAAACGGCGGAAGGATATGGTGTGACGCTTGTGATGATGATGATGGTGTGAGTCTTGCTTTTATGTTACTGCGCTTGGATTGAAATTTTGTTACAGGCACTTTTTGAATTTAGTGCCGCATTGCAACTTGCGAGCGCTATTCAATACGATAATTAACTTGTAATTAAGATGATGATGAAGAAGGCCAAGCTTATAGGCTACAGAAGGATGCATATAGGATGTGAAGCAGCGACGACGACAAGGACGAAGTGGATCCGTCTCGTTTTCGAGAGAATAACGTTTAATTAGGTGCTTTGTATGCCGTTGCTGGAAAGGACATTTCATGTCGCATTTGCACATAAAGTAATGAAGACTGTAGGCGCAATGTGCTGCGGATAGGATGAGGATGATGTTGGGTGGCGTTCTAGATCCACTCATACATAGATTTTCGTGAAGGATGTAAGATTAAAAGGGCATTGAACGTCATTAAATGGTTTGGATTGGATTTTGCATTTGCTAATGACAAAAGAGTTTCCAAATTGAAGAATTTCAAGAAATGAATCAAATTGAGATTTAATATAACTTCAGCCTTGAAGCAGGAATTTGAGCTCACATCCTAAAGGTTGAGCACATTTAGGGAGTGAGTTTAAAAAGTACAAAAATTAAAAAGAATCATGTAACGATTTTTTTTTTGTATCTAAATCCGTAAATGCTAAAAACCACATACATACGCTTTATTCACTTAATTTAAGGCTACACTCTCTCTCTCAGTAATTGGAACTGTCGTATACCTGAAAGTAAAGGAAAATAAAATTTATTAGTATGCATGATCGACTTCATAAATTCGGTTTTTGCTTATAAAAGAAAATCTTTGTCGATCGCAAACAGCTGAAAACGTGTTTGTTCGAAAATAGCGCCCCTAAGTCAAAAAAGGAAATATTAGATGTGATTGAAGTTGAATACGAGTTGAAAGCTTACTACCCCTAACTTCAAATTTATAACTGTAAAGGGCTCTCCCTACAATTGATTGTATACCAGTTGAGGCTCACGAACAAAAAATAAAGAAGCCCAACAACAATATTTCAAAATGCTGAACAGGAATGTACAAAACAATGGGGTGAAATTGAAGTTGAATGAAAATTGAATACGAGTTGAAAGCCTACGTCTGACTTTAACTTTTCTAGTTTAAAGAGCTGTCACAATTTGTACAATTGCAAAAATTTTTTTTTTGTGCAAAAGCAATAGGTAAATACTAGAAGATACCTAATCGTCATAAAATCCCCAAAAAGTCAAAATCGTCAAAATCACATGATATATCAAGCTCACAAGTTCTGTAAGAAGCTGACTGATACACAACTGCAGTGGCATACTTTTTTGGTGAGGAAGAGGGGTTTTTAGGAATTTTATACATTGGGGATTCAGTTTTTTGGGAATTTTCAGCACGGGGATTTCGTATCAAACTCTT
The DNA here is from genome assembly GCA_949715475.1 of Microchrysa polita. Taxonomy (NCBI): domain Eukaryota; kingdom Metazoa; phylum Arthropoda; class Insecta; order Diptera; family Stratiomyidae; genus Microchrysa; species Microchrysa polita. The sequence goes on along the minus strand of OX454418.1, from coordinate 15,470,977 downwards.
GTCTTTTTTGGATTAATTGAATTAATTTAAATTTGTATTTTAATTGAAATTCAGAAATCCAAAATATATTAGAGAAAGTTGAACAATTGTTGCATTTTTTTTTTGCAAAAGCGATGGGTACTAGATAGAATCCCCAAAATTCAAAACCACTTATTGGATATATTAAGCCCACAAGTTCCGTAAGGAGCTGACCGATACACTCACTACTTTTCGGTGAAAGAGAGTATATTTCGGAATATTATATTTGGGGATTCAGTTTTTTTGGGAGTTTCGTACCAAACTCTTTTTTTAATTAAATTTGATTTTAATTGAGATTCACAAAAAAATTAAGAAATCCAAAAATAGTTTAGAGAATGTTGAGCAACAATGTAAAAAATATGGAATTAAATTGGAGTTGGATTCCAATTGAATGCGAGTTGAAAACGGTTGAATTCAAGATTATCACTTTGCTCTTCCAATTTGTACAATTAAAAAAAAAACATTTTCCTTTGATTTTTCGGCTGCTATGGAATTACGCCGGGATCATAACATTTCAGGCCAACGGAGACATAAATTTCCCTTTGAAGCGGAGAGATTTTTTTTTTTTAATTTAAACTCAATTGCACATACACTCCCGCCTACATTGAGACTTTTGAATCAAGTCTGCCGATTTTAATAAATTTAATTTACGGGTAAAATTAAAATTTCGTAAATTACAAAGTAACCAAAAATACATAGATGCACAATATCCCCTGCTAAAATTCTTAAAATCGTAATCCGCGCAAACGCGACGAAATCCCTCGACATCTAATCACCAAAATCCCCAAAAATTCAAAATCCCCCATTTTTTGTTGGCTATAGCAAGCCCGCAAATGCCATAAGGCGGTTTTAGGGTATATTGTTTTTGTTTTTGGGGCAATGTGAATTTTTGAATTTGGGGATTCGTTTTTTTTTTGGGGCATCATGTAGTTTGTATGCTTTTTCTTGTTCTAGATATGATGAAGTGTATTTAACATACAAATAAAAAAGGGTTAGAAAACAAATTTGTAACATTGTTATTGCACCTCAAAGTTTTTAGTAGTCACTATTGTAAGGCTCGTCGCATATGCAGGGTGTACCACATTGAGTGGCCTATAGTGCAAGGGCATTGATATGGCAATATGTTTGCTTAAGTAACAACGTCATCAATAGAATTGTCAAAAATTTTACCGTTATCGTTTAACATGTCGTGTTTTTTAAGTCAATGAACATCACGGCTTGTCTCTGTTAAATTAAAATTTATATTGTCAAATAATTATTTGACTTCCGTTTCTGTAACTATCGGATGGGGCAAAAGTAATCACCCGATTCGAAATCGCTGTAACTTTTTTTTCCTTCTTTTTTTTCTTTAATTTCTCCTAGTTTCTGAAGTAAACAAACGTAGAATACGAACTGTCAAGCCATGAATCGGTTTACTTCTAAGAAACGCTGGCAAATTTGTTTCGAAGAAGAGGACGATTTTTCATCAAAAATCACCATGAGCGATGAGGCTCATTTCCATCTGAACGGCTTCGTGACAGACAGAATACTCGTTTCTGGGGAACCCAAAATCCACGTATCACCTACGAAGAGCCATTACACCCGCTCAAACTTACTGCGTGGTGTGCTGTTAACGCTAAAGGAGTAATCGGGCCGTTTTTCTTTGAAAACGCCGCGGATCAAACGACGCCTGTGGATGGCGATTTTTTTCTTCCTAAATTGGATGAACTAAAACTGGAGAACATGTGGTTCCAACAGGACGATGCAACCGCGCACACTGCTCGAGACACAATCAATATTCTGAAGGAAACATTTCCGGGTCGGTTAATCTCTCGTTTTGGTGATTTGCACTGGCCGGCCAGATCACCCGATTTAACTGTTCCAGACTTCTTTTTATGGGGTTTTTGAAGTCGCGGGTTTACGTCAACAAGCCTCAGACTCTTGAAGCCCTTAAGGAGAATATGCGCGAAAACCTGTCGCCCGATATTCTGCGAAGAGTGATGGAAAATGTCATAAAACGGGCCCGTATGGTAATCAACTGTGGCGGCGGCCACATGGCCGATATCATTTTTGCGACTTGATACAATAAATTCTAAGGGATTAAATAAACGTATTTCATAAGCAAAACCGAAAAATACAGCAAAAGAACATCGGATGATTACTTTTGCCCCAGCCTATACATAAAATTACTATACGATAATCTAAAAAAAAAATGGTTTCATTTTTATAGTTCTGAGTTTGTGTATTTCCATATTTATACACACTTTCACACCTGGAAACTCGAATTAATTTTAAATTCCACTTTTTTTTTTATTCATTAATCATTTCATACATGTGTACATATTGTAGTTTGGCGCCAATCTATCAAACTAGTACTAAACAAATATTAAACAAATAAAACCCAACCCGTTATCGCGCGCCATTTTTTATCACTAAATTTCAAAATACATACATAAATACATAGGTAAATGTACATAACGTATCCGAAAGTCGAATGTCAGCACTCAGCGATACGATTAAAAGTCTGCGATAAGAAGTCTCCCTTCTTATCAAGGCAGACCGACCTTCAAACTCAAGTACATTCGTCTAAGTCAGTGGTTTTTAGCGTTTTGTATATGAGGGACCACTTGATAAAACTCGTCAATGTGGTGGTGTGGGTCAGAAATAAATCTAAACGAATAGCGGTGGTGATCTGTTATGTTATTAGGACAATATTCAGGCCTATACCTTAAGGGAGCCTCATGTCAAAGCGACCGTAAATCAAGGAAACCTTAAGTCTAGGAACGAAATGCCATTTCAGCACTCAATTAGCCTAAAAAAATTTACAAGTATATTTTTCTTAAATGTAAATAATTTGGGAAAAAATTCTTGTCAAACCCGTGTCAACTAATATCAAAGATTCGCATAAAAGTTGTGTTTTACAAAATTTAATACGAAAAAACTGTTAAGTGAAGTGAAATGGTCAGAACTCAAAGTAGCCTGTTACCTCCCTTGAGTTCTGATAATTTCAATTGAGAGTGACCGTGGAAATTTCAAGGATTCCTTGACATTTCCCTGGATTTCAAGCGATGTTCATAAATTCATTTGTAAGTAAAGGAACTAACTGAAGATCGCTTTCAGTCAAATGTGTATTTTGAGTATACAGACAACTATTTTTAATTTTTTTTTTTCTTCCGCGAAGAGCACACTAAAAAAATTTCCCGAAACAATTCATGTTTGCACCAAAATACTTTTAAAAATAAATTATTTGGATAAAAAAAGTAACTGAAAATGACATTTAAATAATTGACTTCAAATCTGCTTATGTGTTTTCTTGAGTAAGGGTTTCCTTAAGGTACTTTTATAAATACGGGCCTAAGAGTTTTACTTAATGTCTGAAAAAACCAAGAGGCTATTTTATCCCTACTTTACGACCATAATCGCACAAGTCCCTACACTAAATAGCATACACAATATGGTACTACAAACAGTGATAACTACTAGCTGGAGTATGTACTACCAAATACAAAATATGTATTTTTTTTTAGTTCTAACCTTCAAGTACACGGAGAGAAAAAATGTAGTAAAAAGTATTAAAACTGTAATAAAAACTATTGCATTTGTAATGATTTTTGACCTTACTGCAACTGATGTAAAAGTTATTACATCTGCAATGAAAAATGTCATTGCGCTGTAATAAAATTAATAATTGGTTTGTGAAATTTAGATAATCAAATTTGCCAGAAAGATCATTCGGGGATAATAGAAAAAATACAAAAAGTGACTTTTTTTTTATTTTTTCCTTTTTCTATTTTTAAATTTTTTATTTCTTACTTCTATTTTATCCTTAACTTCTTTTTTACTATTTTAATTTTACCTTTCTACAATTTGCTTCTGCTGGGAATTGAACCGGGGACCTAGCGTTTCGTAGTCCTACGTCCTTCACCTAAGCTATCTAAGATTACAAGCTATGCGAATAAATTTAGTTGTTTTATTTTTTGACAGTTTCATAATTATTACGCGCTCTTGTTAATTTAATGTACGAAATGATGAAAACTATTACACTATGCAATAATAATTAATACAGGCAGGCTGTGGTGAAAAATACCTCAAACGCAATAAATGTAACTATCCATACAAATATCATGCAATGATTTTTGTCATTACATTGCAATCATTTTTACAATGGACAGTTGTAATCAATTTCACTACATCTCTCTATTTATAAAAAAGATAAGGAAAAAATGGTCCCTTTTATTCTTGATCTGATTGGTTGAAATTGGAAATGACGTGATGATTTGCTAAGTAAGTAGTTTAAGGTGGTGTGCGACTTCAGTTGTCAGGTGATAGCTGAAGAATATGGGTCGTGTGCGGAAAAGCTCAGAAGAGAAGCGGGAGGTACGCAACAGTGGACGACGGGGTCGCAGATTAAAGCAGTGCGCGCTTCCGACGTGTGTTTTATTTTCCGACGTGTGTTTTATTTTCCGACGAAACATAGCCGCGAAGCGAGAATGTCGCGAAGTGACAGTGCGGGGGTTGGCGAGCGAAGCGAGCAGGGGGCGCAGCCCCCTAGTTTTAATAACTTTCCCTACAAATTTAGTGAAATTGTATGTTGTGAATTTCATTGTATGATTTAGTTGAATTCATTGCACATTTTTCTCTCCGTGTAGTCTGGTTGGTGTGGTGGCTAGCGCGCTCGCCTTCAAAGCATCAATCCCATACTGTAAGCGGATTCAGTTCTTCATGGTTTGAGAATTTAAGACATATATGTGACGAACTATACGATGTCACACAGATGTTAAATGAGGAGATAAATAATTTGGCTGTTGATTTCAATACTTCTCCAAACAAATCTGCGGTCTAGGTTCCATGTGGATTTTTCGCGTTATTTATTTTTGACCTTGACGTTTGTGAATTATGTAAGAAGCACTAAGGTTACCTCAGGGACCACTAGTGGTCCGCGGAACGCCGGTTAAGAACCGTTGCTCCAAGTTCATTCGGTTATATAAATATGAAAAAAAAAAAAATTACTTGCTAACGGGACAAATATGTGCTATATAAATGTATGAAACACACACATTCTCGTATCAGTTGATTCTGAGTGTTTTATAATCAACAAAATGACTATCGGCATGATAAAATTCACATACAGTAGAACCTCGATTATCCGAACTAATTGGTCCCAGGGGTGGTTCGGATAATCGAAAAGTTCGGTTAATCGAGGTTGTTAAATACATGTATAAAAACCCTTGGAAAAATGAAAAAAAGTATTATAAGATGGCAGTGCTGCGACGCGCGAGCGTATGAGGCGAACGAGTGTTGGGATTGGGAGGGTGGAAAATTGATTGATTACATACATACTTAGGAAAACATTTCCAACTCTGGGAGTTCGGTTAATAGAGGGTTCGGATGATGGAGGTTCCGATAATCGAGGTTCCACTGTATATAGTACATAATGATAAATAGAAAAAATTACATACATTATCGTGTCAATGTTATGTATTTTTTATGTACACAAAACACACGTGTACAAACCGTTTGAATTATGCATATACCTAACGTGCCGTGCACCGTGCCGCACCGTATGGTGTGAATTAGTAAACAGAATAAACAAACGCCACAAAAAAAAAATTGTTGATAAGCTCTATCATATCTCAGTCATATTTGTAGTACATTTATGTATGTAAAATAAATCATTTCCAGAGCAATACAATTTTAGTTTTTTTTTACTTTTTCTTTTGTACACTGAACCAAATCGCCTGCTAAAGTAAAGAAAATATGGCTCAAATCAAGAAAAAAAGACAATAAAAAACAGCCAAGAAATATTTCTCTTTATTTGAGAATTAGTCACACTGATTCAAGTGAAATGCCATTAGCAGCGCTTTAAGGAAAAGTCACTTTGAATCAAGCAAACCTTTCTTATGAAAAAGACAAGAGAATCTAAAAAAAAAAAAAGAAACTTGCATCCAACCAACATCGAACACATAGCCCCATTCTTCCCAGTCAAACGCGCTACCCACTGAGCCATAGGCACTTCTGACTAATTCACTACAAGGCTCCAATATAAGCTAAAGCTAAAATAAAGCTTTTCCACGAACTTTGCATGGAAAATGTCAAAAAAATTTATTATCAAGCATTTGTTTGCTTGAATTGAGAATAATGGTTTAGGCTTGAATCTACTTCCTATTTCTCAAAAGAAGGTCTTGCAAATAGGATCGATTCAAGAAGAAATTTTCACATTTTGAGAAATTTTGTCTAAATTCGGGAATTTTGCAAATGAGAAAAGAGTTTCTTAATTTTTGATAGCCCAATTTTTTCAGTGTACCTACTTATTACGAGTACATACACTAGCCGGCATATGTATGTATTTTGACATCTGGTACCTACTGTCGAGCCCTGACACTGATTTTGTTTAACCAGAGCGAATAACGGTAAATTCCGTATAAGGAAATCAAAGTACATATCAACAGCAACAAATATGCTCAATATTTTTCCTGTCCGTTTTCGCAATCTCTTGCTATAAGGAAGAGAACAGGTAGGTGTGTAATTCTGGTGCGGCATAAGTATTTTGACAATATTTAAATCTTTGATTGTAAACCAATTTCTGTCAAAAAATGGACAAAATTTACTTTTATTAATGTTTTGTTTTCTTTTTTTTTAACTCCAAGCAAAAAATGTGTCCAGTGGCTTGAAACATTGGGAAAAAAATCAGAAACCAAACTTCGAGTTTGAGCCTCCGAAGAGGCAAACTTCAAACCTGGCTTTAGGGTCTGCTGGCCTGCTGGAGACACTGCAATTGAATTTAATTTCATACGTCAGACTGTTCATTATTAAACACCAAAAGTGATTAAGTGAAGAGAAATAGAAAACTATTCCATGCATCACGGAAAGGATGTGAATAGTGAATAATTACCGACAAATCTTCCAAATATTTATGGAAAATGTCCTAATTAAACGAAAGGATTTTATGGATATGGAGAATGTTCCATCGGAGGCAGAGAGAATAACCACCACATTCGGCAAACAACAAAAAAAAAAGCCACATTTATGTATACGCAGATAAAGTGAAACCAAAAAAAGACTAAAAACAACATCAAAATAAGGAAAGAGTTCAAGCCACTGCAACTTTCGGAAACAATTTTTTCGGCTAATATCGTTTCTTATTACATTTTTACGAAAAAAAAATCAATATTAAAAAAAATCCCGATTTCTGTAGAAATGTTTGTTTCGAGCCACTGGTGATATATTTTACTTGAAGCTCAAAATGAGGAACTGAAAAGTTAATAGGAATGTGTTTTGTCCATTAATTCTTGCAAAAAAAGGCGTGCAAACAAAGAGTTAAATATTGTCAAAATACTTATGCCGCCCCTGAATTACGCCTCGATCTTTTCTCTTTCCTACAGCATGAAAGTCCGAATGAAGACAGGAAAAGTATTGAGCATATTTATTGCTGTTCATATGTACTTTAATTTGGATAAAATAAATTACCGTTATTCGCCCCAGTTTAACAAAACCAGTGTCGGAGCTCGAGAGCATGAGATGTCAAAATACATATGCCGGCTAGTGTATGTACACATATGGCCAAAAAAATAAGTACACCCATACGAATTTTTCTTATCACCCTGTAGCCAAGTAGTTATTTGAGCAAATAAAATCATATGGAAAGATTTAAATACCTAATTGGTGAGGAATCAAATAATATGTAAATTAGCATATTATAATAAATAACAGCTTTCATTTACCTTGAAAAAGTACGAACTGCCTAAAATAGGCTGGACAAAATAATAAGAACATGTCAGTTAATTTGATTGAAACCGGTTTTAATTAAAATATTATGTTCTGATTCGACAAGAATTTGATTTATTTTATTATTTAAAAATAAATGGTTCTTTATTTTGAAAACCAAAAAGGCTTTTGTTGGCCCTCTGGAGATAATTCTTATGGCATGTTCCCATACATCCATATATCCAGTTACTTCCAGGAAATTCCGTAATTTTTCCGTTTTGTGAAAACTTTGTTTCTAGTTCATTGATTCAACTCTCCCTAAACATTCCGGATTCCATTTACTTCTATTAACAACGTGCGAGGCCACTCGATTTGGTTGAAGCGGATCCTTGACCAGTTTGTGAGGTATAGTTAGGGTTAATATCCTGCTGAAATCCCCATTTAAAGTGTATGGGCTCATCAGTAAAATATTCTGGGACTCTCAACTAACATTTCTTATATGGAAATTGCCTCATAGTAACGGTTATTAGGTACATTTGAACGAAACCAGACTATGAAAATCAAACCATAGACCATGTTTTTTCGCCTCCATGGGAAATAGCCAGTTAAGGTAGCGTATATCATATTATTTTTTTTCCTGAAGGAAGAATATAACGATAAAAGTAGTTTCCAATCAAATTTATTACGATCTCATAAATAAAACAGAATATTCAGTGAGTTTTCATTGGTTGGTCTGGAAAAAGAAGAACTATCTCTCAAAAATTTTCTTGTACCGTCAACAATTTTTGACATCGTCATGGAAAGTTCTAAACTTTTTGCCAAAACTGCTTTACTTCTTGTATCCTCCGATTAACTTTTCAAAGGGATTCTATATTTTCAATATTTGCCGAGAAAATCATCAGTCATGCCAAGGGAACTTTTCTCGCCATAGTAATAATGAGATCGACAGTTATCCTTAAGGCCCTTACATGGACTTAACCGCAATTAAGACTGCTTTTCTTTAGTTTTTAACGAATTACACACTAAATACAATGTTTAGCTGGTTTATTTCGTTATTGAGAGAATAATTTTTCCGCCATTTTAAAGTTTCGAACTTAAACGTCTTTTTTCGTACCTAGCATGCGTCTTTCGCCCCTTTAGAATTTTTGTTTGTTTTTAAATTAACGCTTGTTGCATAAACCAATAACTAAATAAACAAATCCTTGCGGAAAATAGCAAGTTGTTGTCAAAAAATTAAAAAACCCGATGGTGTACTTATTATTTTGACCAAGCTGAAAACCCACTTCAAAGCTAATATCGGGGAGGGACTAAGATAATAGGCGAATGTCATTTAGTTTTTCGGCTCCGTTGGCATTGTTGTATCCTAATTGTTGTAATGGCTATCTATTTGGAGTAAATCAATTTTAAAAAGGGAATGAAAATTTTGCATAAAAAGGTACATGGGGGATGTACTTATTCTTTTGTCCATATGTGTATATTTGTGCATACTGAAAACAGGATAGGATTTTTAAATATTAACCGTACAATCGTACAATGACGCAATGTAAGTTTATGCTGGGAACAAAGAAGAGCTTATTGTTATCAATATTTGTAAAGGGTGTTTTTTAAGAATGATAGAACTTCAAATTAAAAAAAAAACACAAAATATTACATTTGAATCAATTTTTTTTTATTTCAGTATACCTGACAAATCATAATGTTTAGACTCACGCTTCCAAATTATCAAAATTTACTTCGAAAATCAGTCGTCGATTCGCGCAACTTATAGACGACTTTTCATGGTATGGTATAACATAATCGTCCATCTGCTGAGCAATAGTGTAGTTACTAGGTGAATTCAGATTGCAAAGAGTGGAGGATACAATTTTTTTTTTTTTGTTTCTTATGTTTTTTGTGGTGCTGAGCTCCGGAGCTTCCAACCAAAATTTCGTTTTTTTTTTCAATTTGAAGTTCTATCATTCTTTTAAAAAAACATTTGTAATCCGAGGGATTTATCGCCTTAATCCCCTCATTATCTACGCCACTGTGAAGTCCATGTGTCGTTAGATTGTGGGGGGGGGGGGGGCTTTTATTATTCATCGGCGCGAACCCGATGGGGGTTCGAAGCCGATGGGCCTATTGTACTATAAAAACATGTGTGGTTTTTTTATTCGTAATAAATACTCCGATATTATTTTGGGTTTGGAACATCACTGTCTGTCTATATTTCCTAACAAATCTATACAGGGTGTCCCGTTCATGGTGTGGAGAATATTTTAATGGTAGGTAGTGTGGCTGATTTGGCAAAAATTAATGTACTACGGGACCACTCTATTTTGAGCCGTTACAATGTAAAAGCAATTTTTGTCAATTGTGTAAAAATGCCGAGCTTGCCGAACTAAATCAAAATTTGCCACACCATTAAACATTTCATCGGAGATATGACTCCACTTTCTAAAACTAAATAAAATTTCCTATAAAACGACACCTCGTCCGTTACGAAGTTGCTCGTATCTTCCGAGATATAACCGGTTCAAACTTTAAAGAAATTTCAAACTCGTTTTTTCATCAAAAATTCAAATGATAAAATCTTAACGGTACTTTCAACTGACAAATCTGCAAAGTTCACAAAAGTTGCCTCATAATATTAGCTTTCGAACAACATATAAAAAATAGGGTCATAGGATTTGAAAAGAGAAAAAACGCGAAAACCAAAGTAAACGTTTCCACAAACGAGAGACGAGTTCTATTTAGTAAACAAGATTTTATTTAACAAAATCGAAAAAAACACACCCTTCGCTCTTCTCGGGCAAATATTTTTTTTTCGGCGTACCTATAACTTCTGTTTAATCCCCTCCTCCCACAATTTTTTTAATTCCGTATTCACATAAGTTGCGTTACCTCGACAAAAAATATTTGTGTTAGGTTTGGTTAGAATAACTAAACAGATAAAACAATTCTTAAAAAACTTTGGGACGGAGGCAGATGGCCCCATAGTACGAATATACATATTTGTTCTCACAATGTGTCTTTATCGAAAGTACAAAAAATATGTAAAAACAAATATATTCGTATTATGGTGGCATCCCCCCGTCCCACCAAAAAAAAAGTTTTTTTTGCTGTTTGTGCAGTTATTCTAACCAAACCTCACACAAATATGTTTTATCGAGGTAACGAAACTTATGTGAAAACGGAAGTGAAAGAATGGGGGGGGGGATTTAACACAATACGGTACGCCGTAAACGCGAACAGCTCAACCGATTGTCATGAAATTTGGTAGGAATGTGTAGAATGATTACAGTCTTTGGCACAAATATCTTAGAAGTTCGTAGGAAGAAGATAACAGGGTGTCCCGAACGTTTGAAAAAAGTCGACTATTTTAGGTTTTAATCGGAAATTAACTTTTGGGTATTTATATAAATCAAAGATCTAAACGAGTACATCTCATATCAGTAAAATAAATTAAATTTAAAATTTTGTAAATTTTCCAGTTTCGAGTAACGGTAAAAAAGTTTATTTTTGAAGTTTGTAGGACCAAGTTAAGAGGGTGTCCCTGAATAGCTGCAAAAGTATACTTGTTCAATACTCATAGGAAAGCTTGCGCGTGGGCTCTTACGTCAGGGGACACAATGGAATCATTTCATAGAAGTTGGTTTTCCTTGATTAAAAAAACAGTAACAGTAGATTTACAGCTAATAATTCAGTTCATATATAATGCCAAGCCATCCTTATGTTTGCCTGAGTTTCTTTTTGCTCAAAGGCCATCAGAAATCTGAAATCCTGTAGATTTGCCTTGGAGTACTTTTATACAGACTGGGTAAATAGTAAATCTATTTTTGGATTGGTCTAATTAAAGGTGGAACGCGTTTATTTAGACCAATCCAAAAATAGATTTACAGGAAGCATTTCATTAATGTTGTACACAATTCTTATCTATTTATTGCTTATAAAATATATCTATAAAAATAATTCACTATGCATCAAAATTCTAAAAAACCCTCGTATTGCGGGCGCAGCCCTCTGTACGCCGGTATTTTTTATTTATTTAAATAGAGAGGAGTTTTGCCTTTCTTTTACCATATATTGCATAAAATAAAATTTTATGTAATCTCCCAGGGCGTCCCAGTATTACTATAGTATAGCTGTCTGATGTGTATATGTATGGTGCATAGAGACAACATACATGTATTTCTCTTATCAGTGCGCCATACCATGCCATATTTCATGCATCGCGCTTTAAGTAAGTTCTGCTTATCAGACCGAAACACAAACTCATTCACATAATATCGTCCACATATTTTCTTCTGGTTCGTTGAGCTTTACACTCTCTTTTCTTTCTACATAAATGCTCAACGTCAACGATCTACGTCAATGTTCGGCGCAATTTTCAACACCCAAAAACTCTTTTCAATGGTTTTTCTCATTTTAACATCAACGAAAATGTATTATGGGATGTATCTGGGGTAAGTATAGCAAGCAAAGCAGGATGCAGCTGTTGATATGAAGGTTGTTGTGTTACCGAAATTAACAAAAAAAAAACAACAAAAAGAAACTTTTTTCCAAATAAGCTGTATGTATGAGTGTTATCATCATATACTTTTTTGGAACTAAAAAGAGAACAAGGAGCAGTATCAATTCGCTTTCCAAAAAAAAGTGTGCAAAAATCGGAGGATGTACAAAACAATTACTAAAACAGAAAAATTCGCAAACAAAACAAATTTCCTTGTTTTCGATTTTTGGAGCATTGTTTTGTATACAGAATATACTTTTCGACTGTTTTCCGTTCGTAAAAAAAACTCATACATACTAATGTCTACTAAATGCCTGCCTGTTTTCGGTTCAGGAATACATTTTGTAGTACGAAAGTACGCGAGTTTTATATGTAGGTATGCAAGTATAGCTATAGCTGATTTCAAATGTTGAGAGCGTACAAAAACGTAGTATAAAACAGAATAAATTATTGTTTACGAACAAACAATAATAAATTAGTATTTTGCATGTGTTGTCCAGTGCGCATTATGTTGCACACGAATTTGTTTAATGTTTTGCTTTTCAATGATGTCGTGTAGGAATGAGTATAGATTCAGACAACACAGAAAATTCTGTTTTAAATCAATTGACACGAGGAGACTGGAGTTTATTTTTTTGCACATAGGACAAGCAATATGCATAAATAATAATAAAACACAGGTAAAAAAAAAACAGTTAAATTATAAAGGCTATCAAAAGCAAATGGTCAAATGTGTATATGAATGTTGAAAAACGTGACTTATCCAAGTTGAAATCAAAAAAATATGCTTTAACATTATATTATGAGAGTTGGGAAACGATCACAATGAAGAAGGCACCTAAGCCCTGATGGTATATCCCCTATAGTCGTAATTCAATGTGCTTCTTCCTTGGCTAAGCCACTTCGTAAACTATTCCATCTGTCCTATTCATTAGGAGTTTTCCCATCGTCATATGGAAATTGGCTCATATCCAGCCTATCCTTAAACAAGGTGATGCATGTGATCCCTCGAACTATAGACCGATTGCGCTTACCTCAATCCTGTCTAAAGCTTTCGAAATACTTATAAACAACCAATTAATTCAATACCTAGATTCGCATGATCTCATCAGTGATCGTCAGTACGGGTTTCGTGTTCCTCGTTCAACCGGAGACTTGATGACCTTTCTCACAGAGCGATGGAATCATTGTCTTCATTGCTTTGGTGAAGCAAACGTGGTTGCTTTGGATATTTCAAAAGCTTTCGACCGTGTGTGGCACCCATCTTTACTATCCAAGCTACGTGCTTTTGGCATTGATCCCACACTAGTCAACTGCATTGAAAGCTTTTTAAGCGATCGCTCAATCGCTGTTGTATTGGACGGCGTTAAATCATCTGTTCATTCAATTAACGCTGGTGTACCACAGGGTACTGTCCTGTCCCCGACTCTTTTTCTGATTTTCATCAACGACCTTTTAAACTTAACTACCAATCCGATCCACAGTTTTGCTGATGATAGTACTCTTGATTTTGGATACTCTTTCAGATCTGCAGCTGACTCTCGCGGTGACGCTACATTAACGCAAAGACATTCTATGTTTGCATCATTGAACCGAGACATATCTACAATAATCACTTGGGGTGAAGCAAACCGGGTAGTTTTTAATGCTAGTAAAACCCAATGTTGTTTGATATCCAATAAGTTGTACTCTCCTTCTACATCTCTGTCTATAAACGTTGATGGCGTTAATATTTCAAATTCGACTTCTCTTAACATCCTTGGTACTAGCATCTCATGCAAACTTAAATGGACCGATCATATATTCGACATCGCGAAAAATGCCTTAAAATAGCTTGGGTTCTTAAATATGTAGGTGTAAAAAATATTTTTCTGCCAAAGATCTAGCCCAAATTTATAAAAGAAAACATAAGACCTAGACTGGAATATAATTCTCATATTTGGGCTGGTGCAGGCAGTACTGCATTGTCTATGCTGGATAAAGTTCAACGCAAGGCTTTTAAAATAATTGGCGATCAATCTATTACATCTCGAATTGAATCTCTTGAGCACAGACGTAACGTTAGTTGCCTAACATTATTTTATCGGTATTATAATCACCGTTGCTCCGATGAAATACACAATCTCATTCCAGACCTCGCAATCTCATCACGAACCACCCGACTTTCAAGTCGTGCCCACCGGCATACACTAGAAATCAAGAACAGCCGCACCGTTAAATTTTTCAACTCCTTCGTTACTCGATCAATTAGAATGTGGAATAACTTACCATCTTCAGTATATCCAGTAAATTATGATCTGCAAAATTTCAAACTAAATGTGCATCGGCACTTCCTAGCCACGCAACCCCCTCTCAATCCCTTACCCTAATTTCCCCTCTGCCAAGGCTATGCATGCATTAAAGGGTTATCCCCTAAAGCCTTGTCACTGACATAAAAAAAAAGTAGGAAATATATGAATGAGCGTCCTCACTTATTGATTGCTCGCATCGAGCTGTCTGTCGTCCACGCAATTCGGCTTCGTCCATTCGTTCGCGGTCATCATCTTCTTGGGCATGCGATTGTCGTTCATCGTTTGCACATGTCAAGCTTATTATAAAAACAGCTTGCGTACAAGTCCGCAACACAGTGAGACATTTTCATGTTTTCAACAAATGCTAATGTACAGTACTGATGCAACCTCGAAATGATTTATACATTATTATATGGTTTCGATTTAACACGCTCCGTGGCTCAGTTGGTAAAGTCACACTCTATGATGCTAGTAATCTAGAGACACGAGATCGAATCTCGGCGTGTTAAGTGTGGATGGGAAATATTAATGCTTGCAACATTATATACACTCCAAGTACGACCGATTTCGCGGTTTGTTTACGCGTTTTTAGAAATCACGCATACTTATCGGCAAAAGTAGTTCATGAAGAGCACGGTGTATCGCGTACGAAATTAAAGAACTCTTCGGAATCCATAACACTTTTCGCGGAACACAGTGTACAGACGGCAACGAATTACACGAGACTAATTAAAAATCACCACTATGAAACTATCATGTTATACGCACAATCACAAACGAAACTGCGAATGATTTTGGGACGCAGGCTGAGCCATGGGGCGGGTGCTGTCGCACGATCCGTACGAATTGTGCAAAACTCTGTTCCCATCCCGGGACGAGTACCTCGGCAGTGGGCGCCTATGAAACTCTCCGCATAGGTGACACGGCGACTGGGTGTGAGGTTGGAGCTGGTGACTGAGGAGAGAGTACACCTGCGGGGTTCAGGATCCAACACTTCACTTTGCTCCTTTTCTTGCAACCAGTGAACCGCGGTCTACGGAGTAGCGATCCGTTAGACTAGGGGAGAAGCCTTGCATGCCTGGCATCAAGGATCGCAGGGGTGGAGTTACATGAAAGCCTACGGAACTTTCGGGTGGAAGCGAAGTCGTCTTCTTCGCGACCCGAAGAGAGGGAAGGACGGACGGATTGTTTCGACACTCCTATGGGGGAGGGGAGTAGCGGGAGGCGTAACGCTGGCTGTTGCCTCGGCTGTGGTCCGAGAACGGGAAACCCAAACCTGAAGTTTGAAAAAATATCAAGAATGGAAAATCGAAAAGACATTCATGAATTTGACTTGGCGATGTTTGAGGGGATGGACATCAACGACTCGCAAGGGTCGGAGAGGTTAATCTCTGAACGCAGAGCCTTGGTGTGCGAAGGTGCTGAAGGAACGGACAATGAAGCGCCGAAAGGCGTGGAGAGGTTAGTTCCTAAAGCTACTTCGGTTGAGGTTGACGCTGTTCGAACGGACAATGAAACGCCGCGAGGTGTGGAGAGGTTAGTTCTAGCAGTGTCTCCTGAGAAAAATCCGAACGCTGACTCTAAGTCGACGCTAGAAGCTGAAAAGCGAGAAAAGCAGAGACTGAAGAGGAGGCGGAGGAAGGAAAGGCAGGCCGCCGGGAAGATGTCAAATCAACCTGGTGGGTCGACACATGAGGAGACTACTCCGGAAATGGAAAGGCCAGTGAAGAGGTTTAAGGGTGTCAACCCAGGAACATCTGAGCCGGTCGAACCATTGAAGGAGGGAGCTCGATGTGAGGAGCCTGTTGTCTCGGGAGGACCTCTTGTAAAAGAGGTTATCCAGGCAGACAGGAAGCAGAAGCCTAACCAGGGTAAGAAATCCTTCGCACAGGTTGCCGGAGGTGATCTCATCCTGGGTGTTACCGACTCGTCTCGTGAGGGTCCCCTAGATGTCACACACCTGAATGCTTTCAAAGCATCTCTTTTGTGTGCTCTAGATGACCTCAGTGATGATGCCGGAGACATAGGCTTTATAGGCAAGACTCAATTGGTTGATGGATTTATTTCACTGACGTGTAGGAATCAATCGACCAAGAGCTGGCTTATCGGCACGCAGGAAAACCTGACCAATTTATGGGAAGGTGCCAGACTGCGTGTGGATAGTCTGCGAGTCATGCGCAATGAGGCGAGACTGATTATACTTGCTCACGGTTGTACCGAGAGCAAGGATATTATTCTCAGGCGGCTGCAGAAACAGAATGCCTGTGTAAAAGACACTTCCAAATGGAGGGTCACTTACACACAGCCTTTTGGATCTGCGGAAGAGCGCGGTACGACGCTTACTGTGTGGTGTCCAAAGGAGGACGCGGAGGCTATCAGGAAAGTAGGGGGGAAACTCAGCTGCGGTCTTGACCAAGCTGTCGTTAAATTCCAGAGGAATGCACAGTGAGCGCAGTATCGTTCAAAATGCGGGGGTAGAGGAACCTGTAAGGGGGAATCTATCAGGGATGGAGGTGGGCCCGCACAAACAAACACTGAATGTGTGTCAGTTGAATATTCACCACTGTATATCAGCATCAGCGATGATGATGAGGTGCTTTGAGGAAGAGAAACTCGACATTGCATTGATACAGGAACCCTGGATTACCAAGGAAAACAAAATCAGGGGTCTGTCGCAACAGTCCGCCAATCTATACTATGTACAGATGAGTGGAAAGGTAAGGACTTGTATCTTGGTGCGGCATGGTGTACATGCGGTACAAATGACGCATCTAAGCTCGCCCGATCTTACGGCAGTAATGATTGGAAGTGGGGCAGGATCATTTATAATCGCGTCGGCGTACCTCCCTTACGACTCACCAGAACCACCTCCTTCAAAGGAAGTAGAGAACCTGGTAAAATACTGTAAAGAAAGAGGTATAGGTCTGATATTAGGCTGTGATGCCAACGCTCACAATACTGTGTGGGGCAGCACAGATGACAACATCAGAGGACAGCAGCTGCTGGAATTTGTTGAAAGATACAACATGTTAGTAGCTAATACAGGGGTGGCTCCCACCTTCGTTGATGCGCGAAGGGCTGAGGTGATAGACATTACCCTGAGCTCTGTCAAAATGCTGCACAGAATTCAGAAATGGAGAGTAGTGGACAGACTAACCATGTCTGATCACAGGGCTATTCAGTTTGAAATTCTGTATGGCACGAAACCGAGTAGCGAAAACAAACGTATTAGAGTGCCAAGCTATACGGACCGTACTAAGTATGAAATGTGTTTATTGGAACAAATCGAGGAAATTTCAGGGGAAATACCTAATAACACGACTGAGATAGAGCGATCGGTGGAACAAATGAATTCTGCGATAACTCACTCTTTCAAACTGGCTTGTCCCGCTACAATCATAGATGAAAAGGATCCAACACCCTGGTGGTGCACTGAATTGGAATCTATGAGGAAAGAGACAAGGAAAGCGTTTAATAGAGGACCCCTCGCTCTTGGGATCTATACACCCAGAAAAAAGCTGCAGTAACTTTGTCAACAAGTCGTCGTCATTTCTATATTTGCTGTAAAATAGCATATTCTGCTTTAAAATATCCAACTTACTATCAAAATTACCGAAAAAATGTAAAACATAACCATTATATTGTCATAATAACAGCAAATAGATTACGAATTGGCTTTTAAAATCACAGCCACGTTGTAAAAATTAGTGATCACATTAACAACGAATTTCTGATTAAAAGAAAGTAAGATTTCATGGCAACAACAACAAATAGTAGCTTGAATATATGTTTCTTCAAAAAAAAAATGCTATAAAGTTCTTAATTTCATATTATATTTAGCAATTAATATTTCCCACAAAACGTTCTCAGCTTGAAATAAAATTACTATCACCAATTTGTACATTGTCTATATCACAAAGAATATTGTAGAATTGACAACTTCCTTACTGTAAATCCTATTGCAATGTTATTGTTAAATTCACATAGAAAAATCATCGATGTTGTTATTGTGAACACTCCAATGTAAAATTGACAATCGCTGGTAGTCATTATGAAAGCGGGAAATTGCAAATTTTCACACGCGTTGTCGTCATTCGGACGGAATCGATACAGTAACACGGCAGTTCAGTAAAATAGTGTTAATTTCGGTAGCTGAAACTCGTTTAGTTCTACATAGTGTATAGTTAGTGAAAATGTGTGATGATTAAATTCCAGAAGGAGACTACATACTGGACAGCGAAGTTGACAAAATAGTGGAAACTTTCGCTGTTTCGAAATCCGTCATCCCGTATATATCAGGTAAGGAACCAATCCCATATTCAAAATCCAATGTAAACTCGGCATTATTTTGTGTTCTTTTGTATTCCCATTGCAGGTCATGGATTAACCAAAAAGAGTCTTCTCCTTCTAAAGCCTCATCATTCGGATAACATTTTTCGGCCAACAGAGTTGGGTTTACAACTGGAGTTCGAATATGAGCTAAAACGATGGACAGAATCTGAGGTTGAGATTATGCATTACAAACGTTAATACTAAAATTAATTAATTTTAATTCTAGATTGATGTGGCCTATACAATTTCAATGTCATCAAATGTATTTAGCCGGCTACCGAGTGAAAGTTCATCGTCTTCTCTCACCCCAGTAGCTTCCCAAATTCTTTCGAAGGACTTGATGGTAATTACAGATTGTCATTTTAGACTATGACATGACATCGGCATTTCACGTGAAATCCATACAAATACTATCAAAATTTTGAAGTTCATGAAATCGAATTCGAATATTCTACTTATATTTATACTTCGCGCTAAATTTTCCACACCGCTTATGAAAGATGTCATGGACAATAAATCAAACCGCGGAGTGCAAATTTATCTTAAATTCATTGATTAAAAATAAAAAAAATAAAACATATAAAAAACTCTAAAAGAAATGCATTTCAAATTTCATTTATTTCAAATAAATATTTTTAAAAAATTTTGTGTTTTATTAGTTTTCAGAATAAGAACATTATCTCGAAAATAGGAAAGTTATCGATTCGATCAAAATTGGCACTGAAAGACTGCCATTTTTACCTTCAAAGTGATAAAAGTGTTTTCGATATTACAATTTCACCATATTTAGTTGTTATTATTACAACCACTTGTTGCATAGTAGCATTCATTGAAGTGAATCGTAACGTTAAGGATGTTAAAATGAAAGATAAAATTGTTGATTAATTCTCCCTCGAAGTAACAGTAGAAAACTTTCAAATTTACAACAGCTGTCAGCTTAACAACGATAACATTTTAATTTTGACAACATTGGTTGTAGGGTCGATTTCAACAACGAAAATTTGCAAAATTGACTGTAAAATAAATATGTTTACGACGATTTTTCTCTGGGTGTATAAGGATAAAAAGAGAGAGCTGAAGAAGACTCTACGTACACGTAAAAGGAGGGAATTTTGCTCGAATATGAGGAATACATCCGATGTATGCAGATTACAGAAGATGATTTCGAAAGATAGCGTTTCCAAAATGGGACTAATCCGAAAGGAGGATGGGACTATGACGGAAACAATGGAGGAGACATTGCAGTCGCTTATGGAAGTCCATTTTCCAGGAAGCTTCAAGTCAAATAATCCGTGGACTCAAACCTGTAAATTGGTAGGGGCGACCGGACGACAAGAAGCTGAGAGGATGATAACTTCAAATGGTGTCAGGAGTGCTATAAATACTTTTGAGCCATATAAGACGGCTGGAATGGACGGAATATTTCCGGCACTGCTACAATGGGGCATAGCAGCTCTGCTGGAGAAGATCCGGAACATATTCGTTGCCTGTTTATCGACAGGATATATCCCAATGTCTTGGAGAGAGACTAAAGTTGTCTTTCTACCAAAACCGGGAAAAAAGGATTATACGGAAGCGAAGTCATTCAGGCCGGTTAGCCTAACCTCTTTTCTATTGAAGACAATGGAGCGAGTATTGGTGGA
Source organism: Microchrysa polita (assembly GCA_949715475.1). NCBI lineage: Eukaryota > Metazoa > Arthropoda > Insecta > Diptera > Stratiomyidae > Microchrysa > Microchrysa polita. Next base: position 15,450,521 of record OX454418.1, on the reverse strand, counting down.
CCATCTAGAGAATACCTCGCTGATGTATAGACCTTTGAGTAGATGTCAACATGCTTACAGAGCAGGTAGATCTACTGAGTCCGCTCTGCATGAAGTAGTGCGGGTAGCAGAAAGAGAGATTAACAACAGCGGTATCGCTATGTCAACATTTATGGATATAGAGGGGGTTTTTGATAAGATCTCATACAACAAACTAAGAAATGCCCTAGCGGAGCGGGATATCGAGCCCTTGATAATAACATGGATCGATTCGATGCTTAGTGGAAGGGCAGTAAATCTTAGTAATGGATGTGCCAGAATAAGGGGAAGGGTAGTCAGGGGCTGTCCACAAGGAGGGGTACTTTCGCCTCTACTGTGGAGCATCACCGTAGACTCTCTTCTATGTAAACTGGACTCGATGGGCGTACATACAGTAGGATACGCTGATGACTTAGCAATTATGGTCAGTGGCAAATTCATGGACACTATCCAAGGTTGCATGAGGCAAGCTCTCAAAGCAACTGAAGAATGGTGTAATGAACAAGAGCTAACTATAAACGCAAGCAAGTCAAGCACTATAGTCTTTACTCTGAAAAGGAAAGATGTAGAAACCACTCCCATGCTGCTTTTTGGTTCGGAGATAAAAGAGTCCAAGGAGGTGAAGTACCTAGGGGTAACCTTAGATCCCAAACTTACTTGGAACTCTCATGTTAACGAAAAGACACAAAAAGCAGCGAGGATTTTGCATCAGTGTAAGAGAGTGTGTGCACGTAGGTGGGGTATATCACCAAAAGCGGCACATTGGATCTATACAATGATGGTTAGGCCCGTTCTATCCTATGCAGCAGTGGTCTGGTGGCCCAAGGGTAGCCAGAAAACTACTAGGCAACGGCTGGATGGGATTCAACGCATAGCATGTATAAGCATATGTGGTGCAATGAGAACTACGCCAACACATGCTATGGAGGTTATACTGGGATTACCGCCACTGGATCTGTTTATAAAACAAAGTGCGGCGCTCGCAGCAATAAGAATGGTAAGAGATGGCACTTGGCATCACTTTGGTAGCAACGGAGGTCATAAGAGGATCCTTGATATTGTTCGTGATAATGTCAGGGAGACTCATATGCCTTTGGATGGTATGAGAAGATGTAGGGTAGTCGAAAGACATCACATCACTCTCATAGAGGATGGTAGGATACACGAGGGGTATCCACGTGATGTTGCTATTTTTACTGATGGGTCTCTCATGGACGGAAGAGCGGGGGCTGGAATATACTCCGAGGAGCTAAACCTTGCATGCTCACTTCGTCTAGGAGAGTATGTATCGGTTTATCAGGCGGAGATGCTTGGACTGCTGCACGCGCTGGATCATATTCTGGAAGGCGGGATACTAGGGAAGAAAATTCTGATAGCACTCGACAACCAATCGGTGATCAAGCGCATGCAGCAGTCCAACATCAATTCAAAATTGGTACTGGAATGTGTCCAGAAGCTCAATGAGTGTGCTTCAATCAACGAAGTTACGCTAATGTGGGTTAAAGGACACGTAGGTACATTGGGGAATGAACTTGCCGATACCTTAGCAAAAGAGGGATCAGCAGAAAAGTTCCAAGGACCGGAACCCAAAATTGCTTTGGGAAACGGCATGATTGAAGCCAGGATACATGGCTGGATTGATTCCATCCATCGGCAACGATGGCGAAGCCTATCCACTTGTAGACAGGCTCGTAACGCAATTACCAGTCCACTAGGGAGGAAAGCCAAACAAGTACTCAGTTACACACGGAGCAGCTTAAGTTGGATAACTGCCTTAGTAACTGGGCATGGTAATTTTAAAGCTCATCTATCTAAGATGAAAATCGTGGAAGATGATGTATGCAGACTATGTCTGGAAGAGGCTGAGACGGCAGCACACATTGTATGTGAATGCCCAGCACTAGGTAGGAGTAGTAGGAGGCTAAGGATACTAGGTAAATCCACAATAGGTGTGGAATCCATGAGGGAACTTAGTTTCAAAGATATGCTACTCATCACACGGGACTCAGTGATGAAGGAAGAAGTCGATAATTATCAGTCGACTTCTGGAAATCACTGATGACTGTAAGGGGACGAAAATGGACCCAAATAGTAGTGGTCTGCTTCGGATAATCCCCAAATCACATATATACACACTTTTTGGGTCGTTCAACAAAATTTGAACGAAAGCTGAACGTGAGTTGAACCTAAGTTGAAAGTTACACTTTTTGGGTCGTTCAACAAAAGTTGAACGTGAGTTGAACCTGAGTTGAAAGTTGAATTCAAGTTGAATTCGAGTTGAATTCAAGTTAAACCCAAGTTGAACCCAAGTTGAACTCAAGTTGAACGTAAATTGAACCCAAGCCCAACCTTTGTTGAACATTGAATGGCACCCAACACTCACAGGGTACCACCTAGCCCAACTTCCGTTGAACCTTGAATGGCACCCAAAACTCACAGGTAATGCCACAACAACTGTAATGCCAAAAACGTAACGCTTTTTCGTTATGATTTTCGTGACGCTTTTCGAATTTATTGACCAGAGTCAAGACATAAAAATGTCATAAATCATCAATCGAGTTGAGTACAAATTGAATTCAAGTTGAAATCAATCAAATAACATGGAAATTGTTGCTTTTCCTACCGCATCGTATTCATATGACCCGTAAAAGTATTTTATGTCCAAATGGGACAATAGTCGAGTTGAATACAAATTGAATGCAAGTTGAAATCAATTTAACTAACTTGAAAATAGTTTTTTTTCTTCTCCCGCATGTTGATGATGGTGACCCGTTAAGGTATTTAATATCTCTGCAATATGAATGCATTAACACGACAAAAACAGTTCAAAGTCTTGCTTTTGTCATATCACATGATAAGACAAAAAAACACAGACGTCACTCTCTCTTATCAAATAACACTTCAGAAAATTACAATAAATGCAAATGACCTCATATAAAATTATATTGTATACAATGTACATTATACTGAATTTATAACAATATCAAGTTCAGATATTTTTTTTGTATCAAGTTCAGATCCTTCATTTGTTGTTTTTTTATTTTTAAACAAATTAATAAAATTCGAAACACATCAAAAGCCAATATCTCATCAAAATTCAATAATCGTCTACGAAAATTATACAAAATGAAAAAACAAAATGGAAATGAATACAAATATATAAAATTTATTTAAAATAAAAAGTCTCTTGAACCTGAACCATGAATACGCAGCCAGTCAATCAGCCATATACAAAACCGGGCTTGCCAACAAGCAACAAGGCACCTCACTCAGTCAGTCAAAAAGATCACGAAATCCGCGGTATTATCAGTAAACAGCAACGTCACCGAATACGAATGGCATAATAAATTTCCATTTAAATCTTTCCATCTGGAAAATATAGCATGTTGTTTTGTCCATTTATATATTTTCGTATATTCTTCAACAGAAGAAGGTGAAAAAAAAGAAGTTGAAGACGTAAGAGGGAGGATTACTGTCTATCTACCTGTTTACCTTAAACTTCACCGACACTATATTTAAAAAAAAGAGTTAAATTATGTATTTTATTTTTTAAATTCTGTATCTCTATACACATAATGTATAGATAGATTGAAA